>OU015762.1:22785274-22830246 GCA_907173295.1 Fagus sylvatica | reverse complement strand
TTTTCATTTATTAATCCAAGTAAATAGTATAGTAATTAGAATTTTGGCCATTTATTTATAAATTAATATTAAAATACATAAACAAATTTCATTTAAACCATTTATATATAGAAATATATTATGAGAAGTACAATGTTTTATGAATCTATATAAATATCCTTCTCTTTCATTGTAGGTAGATACAAGAAATGTTCATATTATTAATGTAAAGGGACTTCCTTTTGGCTTTCAAAGTGACTAGTAAAGGATTTCTGCACAAACGTGAGTTTCTTACGACATTAATATCAATTGTCGGATACACACAAACAACCAAGGGTGCAATCGCTATCAGTCTTGCAAGGATGACTTATTTCACCTTCAACTTTAGCTAGAAAACCTGCAACAATATTTTACAACATTAAACCTGAAAACTCAATATAATGATTCCATTTCACCAAAATACACAGAGTTACACTTGTTTATGACAGTTTAGGTTTGTTACGAATTATTAATTTGGAATAATATTATCTGGTGAATGCATTATTTACAAGTAACTTACAAGAGCTAAAAACCAAGAATAAAGCGAAGTAAGCAAGCTTGGGTGAAGATTTCTCCATTGGTTTGTCTTAATGTGTATAGACACTTTATTATATGATTATTTGTATTGTACAATGACAAGCTTGATTCCCTATTAGTAGATATATATACGTGAAACCCTTTGATCAAAATAGGAAAAAAAATCTAAAAAAATTAGGCAAAAGTAGAAATTTAAGATTTTAAGGACCAGTTGAGTGAAGATTATGAAGAGAATAATTCCATGTTTTTGGATAGTATCCAATACACATAATTTTCAAATGGTATTAGAAATTTTTCTAATATTGAAGGATAAAACATTCTACTATATACTAGATTAGAATTATGCATAGCTCCCTACAAGAATCATATGTACTTTTTTTGAAAGAAACTATTTAAAAAAAAAAAGAAGTTAAGATGAAATAATAAAATTGATTGAAAAGCTAAAAGAGTTATACAAGCCCATTATGCTCTAGGGTACTACGCACATACCCATTATATAATTCAAAAGCACATTAATCTTACTTGTATAGCAGTCTAAGACTTTCCTATATAAAAGTAGTCTCATGTATTGGTTACAATATTAAATACAGAAAATTGTTTCTATATACTTGGTCGCAAACAAAATAAAAAATAAAATGAGTATTCTTTTCATCGGTAATCCAGCAGATTTTAAGTGTAGGATAAATATTAAAAAAAACATTATATTGAGGAGTTTCAAGGTAGGTAAACAAAAATAAAGATTTATTGCCCTATTATTTATTAGAGTATAAATATTGTTATAAATTTCACTATATATCGACTGACCTTTTTAGATAGCAAAATTTTTCAAGGATTTCAAAGAGAGACAAATTGAAATAATTCTCAAGGTACAAATCTTCTTTTCTCTTAGATCTAATTGATGCAGAGGGAATAAAAAGAAAGATTCCTTGATAACTTGTTTTGTGATCGAAGTAACACTAACATACTTTTCAAACCTGATTCTGGAATTTTAATTAGAAATAGAAACTATGTGGGTCTCCCTTAATCGATTTGAAAAAGATTGTAGTTCCTATAAGTTTAGGTTTCAAGGAAAATTAAGTTTTTCCAGCGCTTAATTAAGCCAATTATCGTGGAGATGGGAAAAAATTATGGTGGGGTACAATGCTACGTTTACTTGTATAAGGAAGGATTTGATGTCATGGTGAGGAAACAAAATAAATCTCAGGAAAAAGACGTAAGCTTGAGAAGTGTGAATATTAGGCAATCTATATGTTGTAATTCCAAGTTCTACCATGTCTCCACAACACAAAAATACCCTCGCACATTTTCATATATTAATCCAAGTAAATAGTATAGTAATAAGAATTTTGGCCATTTATTTATAAATTAATATTAAAATGCATAAACAAGTTTCATTTAAACCGTTTATATATAGAAATATATTATGAGAAGTACAATGTTTTATGAAACTATATAGATTTCCTTCTCTTTTATTGTACGTAGATACATGAGATGTTCATATTATTAATGTAAAGGAACATCATTTTGGCTTTCAAAGTGACTAGTAAAGGATTTCTGTACGAACGCTGGTTTCGCGGGACAATAATAACAATAGCCGGATACACACAAACAACCAACGCTGCAATCGCCATCATTCTTGCAGGGGTGACGATTTTGACCTTCAACTTCAGCTAGAAAACCTGCAACAATATTTTACAGCATTAAACAAGAAAATTCAACATAATGATTCCATTTCACGAAAATACATAAAGTTACACTTGTTTATGACGTTTACGCTTGTTACGAATTACTAACTTGGAATAATATTATCTAGTGAAACCATTATTGACGAGTAACTTACAGGAGCTAAAAACCAAGAATAAAGCGAAGTAAGCAAGCTTGGGTGAAGATTTCTCCATTGTGTTCGGCTTAATGTGAATAGACACTTTGTCAAATGATTATTTCTTTTGTACAATGACAAGCTTGATTTCCTATGAGTAGATATATATATACGTGAAACCCTTTGATTAGAATAGGAAAAAAATCCAAAAAATTAGGCAAAAGTAGAAATTTAAGATTTCAAGAACCTGTCGAGTGAAGATTATGAAGAGAATAGTTCCATGTTTTTGAATGGTATGCAATACACATAATTTTCATATGGTATTATTTCTAATAGTGAAGGATAAAACATTCTACTATATACTTGATTAGAATTATGCATCGCTTCACAAAATAATCATATGTAATTTTTTTAAAAGAAACTATTTTTTTTTTTTTAAGTTAAAGTGGAATAATAAAATTGATCAAAAAAGCTGAAAGTGTTATCTACAGGCCCATTATGCTCTGGGCACTACACACATCCCATTATATAATTTACAAACACATCACTCTTACTTGTACAGCAGTCTGAGACTTCCTATATAAAAGTAGTTTCGTGTATTGTTTGCAATATTAAATACAGAAAATTGTTTCTATATACCTGTTCGCGAACAAAATAAAAAATAAAAAGAGAATTTTTTTTTTTTTTTTATCATTAATGGAGCAGATTTTAAGTGTAGGATAAATAATAAATAAGTCATTATATTGAGGAGTTTCTAGGTCGGAAAACAAAAATAAAAACTTATTGGCATATTATTTAGTAGAGTATAAATATTTTTATAAATTTCATTATATATCGACTGACATTTTTTTATAGCAAACTTTTCAAGGATTTTAAAGAGAGACAAATAGAATAATTCTCAAGGTACAAATCTTGAAAAATTCTCTTTTCTCTTACATCTAATTGATGCAGGGGGAATAAAAAGAAAGATTCCTTGATTCCTTAGATGTTGTAAGTCCACGTTCTACCATGTCTCTATGACACATAAAATGCCTACACACATTTTCATTTATTAATCCAAGTAAATAGTATAGTAATTAGAATTTTGGCCATTTATTTATAAATTAATATTAAAATACATAAACAAATTTCATTTAAACCATTTATATATAGAAATATATTATGAGAAGTACAATGTTTTATGAATCTATATAGATATCCTTCTCTTTCATTGTAGGTAGATACAAGAAATGTTCATATTATTAATGTAAAGGGACTTCCTTTTGGCTTTCAAAGTGACTAGTAAAGGATTTCTGCACAAACGTGAGTTTCTTACGACATTAATATCAATTGCCGGATACACACAAACAACCAAGGGTGCAATCGCTATCAGTCTTGCAAGGATGACTTATTTCACCTTCAACTTTAGCTAGAAAACCTGCAACAATATTTTACAACATTAAACCTGAAAACTCAATATAATGATTCCATTTCACAAAAATACACAGAGTTACACTTGTTTATGACAGTTTAGGTTTGTTACGAATTATTAATTTGGAATAATATTATCTGGTGAATGCATTATTTACAAGTAACTTACAAGAGCTAAAAACCAAGAATAAAGCGAAGTAAGCAAGCTTGGGTGAAGATTTCTCCATTGGTTTGTCTTAATGTGTATAGACACTTTGTTAAATGATTATTTGTTTTGTACAATGACAAGCTTGATTCCCTATTAGTAGATATATATACGTGAAACCCTTTGATCAGAATAGGAGAAAAAATCCAAAAAAATTAGGCAAAAGTAGAAATTTAAGATTTTAAGGACCAGTTAAGTGAAGATTATGAAGAGAATAATTCCATGTTTTTGGATGGTATCCAATACACATAATTTTCAAAGGGTATTAGAAAATTTTTCTAATATTGAAGAATAAAACATTCTACTATATACTAGATTAGAATTATGCATAGCTTCATACAAGAATCATATGTAATTTTTTTGAAAGAAACTTTTTTTTTTTTTATAAGTTAATATGAAATAATAAAATTGATTGAAAAGCTAAAAGAGTTATACAAGCCCATTATGCTCTGGGTACTACGCACATCCCTTTATATAATTCAAAAGCACATTAATCTTACTTGTACAGCAGTCTAAGACATTCTATATAAAACTAGTCTCATGTATAGGTTACAATATTAAATACAGAAAATTGTTTTCTATATACCTGGTCGCAAACAAAATAAAAAATAAAATGAATATTTTTTTCATCAGTAATCCAGCAGATTTTAAGTGTAGGATAAATGTTAAAAAAATCATTATATTGAGGAGTTTCAAGGTAGGTAAACAAAAATAAACATTTATTGCCCTATTATTTATTAGAGTATAAATATTGTTATAAATTTCACTATATATCGACTGACCTTTTTAGATAGCAAAATTTTTCAAGGATTTCAAAGAGAGACTAAGCCCTTATGACCTTAACTCACTTAATTTAACTTAGCAAATCTTTACTAAGCCCTTACTAAACCCCAAACAACACGTTGAAGGCATCCAAGGCTAACCAACCTCATAACTATAACACCAAATACAACATACTTCAAACAATCACACATTGTTTTAAGGCACTAATGCAGAAACCATAGTTACATGGCTCATAACTTTCTTTATAACATCAAATAGTGAAATCAATGCCTAATAAAATTCAAACAATAAACATGAATTGGACCTGACATAAAATTCAACTCAAATAAATCATCCAATTGAAGAATGAATTCTTCAAAAATCCGTGATACAAGTTGCTGCAACATCCCTTCTTACAGCCCAACCAAAAGGTTCAAAACTTGAAATTTTATAGGATCCTATATTGATGTACAAATTTTTAGCTCAATTTGGCTTTATACAAAATTAAAAATTCAACCAAGAAAAAACTCAAATTGTCATTCAGTTTTTAAAGTGACTTTAAACAGACCCACAATTCATTATATACTAAAATGATGGGGCTAATTCCATCAATAACATATACATCCTAGGGTTCCAGAAAATTATTCCAATTACTTAAATTCCAAATATTGGATTTATTGTGCCATTTCAAACCGACAAACACAGAATCTGTCAAATGGACAGATTTGCACAGTTTTCTTGTAAAATAACAAATAATTATCAAAACTCAATATTTTTCTATGAAATTTCATATACATAAACTAGACATATAATAGATTAGCCTAGAGAAAACCGTTTCCTCATATCTATTTTCAAAAATAACAGAATTTCCACAAAATACTGTTCACGCAACAGTATTTCCAGCAACTACCACTTCAAATCCCACATGTGTCCATAAAAATTCATTTTCCCTAACCCAAAATCATATTTCTACAAACCCATAACCTCAAAGTGTAGAAATCATGAAGATCAACCAACAATTTTAACTATACCCATTTCAAAACATACATGAAAAGCTAAGATTTCACCTAATCTATCACATGCATGGAATTTCAGTTTAAAACCCCAATTAAACTTCATGGGGCCCTAGAGAATTTGAGAAATTTACCTTCTAAATGTTGGGAATATAAGCCCTAACAAGAGCTTATTCTTTTCTTGATGGAGGGAAGCTTGAAGGAGAGCATTTGGAGGGTTTTCCTCCAAGTGATTTTCGGCCAGCAAAGGAGAGTTTCTCTCTCTTTCTTTCCCTTTCTTTCTTCTTGAAACAATGAAATGAAATGAGGAACAATGCATGGCCGGTCAATATAAGAGAGGGGATTTGTTATTAGTGTTTGCCATGTGTCAATATGCAATGGGAGAGTAAGTGTAAAGCTTTTCCAAATGGCTAGTTTCTATTGGACTTCAAAACTAGGTATGAAATAACCATTTTACCCCTCTTGTAATCTAGTAACTACCTTGATGCCTTATTATAGTTTAGTTATAATTAAACTATATCCATTTTCATTATTTTAATGTGTACATAATAATCCAAATTAAATTTACTTACCACATAAATTTATTAAACTTATAATCCTTTATTAGTTTAGAACCAATATAATTAATTAAACCATTAAGTGGTGGGGGGCATCACAATTAAGTTTTTCCAGCGCTTAATTAAGCCAATTATCGTGGAGATGGGAAAAAATTATGGTGGGGTACAATGCTACGTTTACTTGTATAAGGAAGGATTTGATGTCATGGTGAGGAAACAAAATAAATCTCAGGAAAAAGACGTAAGCTTGAGAAGTGTGAATATTAGGCAATCTATATGTTGTAATTCCAAGTTCTACCATGTCTCCACAACACAAAAATACCCTCGCACATTTTCTTATATTAATCCAAGTAAATAATATAGTAATAAGAATTTTGGCCATTTATTTATAAATTAATATTAAAATGCATAAACAAATTTCATTTAAACCGTTTATATATAGAAATATATTATGAGAAGTACAATGTTTTATGAATCTATAGAGATTTCCTTCTCTTTTATTGTAGGTAGATACATGAGATGTTCATATTATTAATGTAAAGGAACATCCTTTTGGCTTTCAAAGTGACTAGTAATGGATTTCTACACGAACGCCAGTTTCGCAAGGACAATAATAACAATTGCCGGATACACACAAACAACCAAGGGTGCAATCACCATCATTCTTGCAGGGAAGACTATTTTGACCTTCAACTTCAGCTAGAAAACCTGCAACAATATTTTACAACATTAAACATGCAAATTCAATATAATGACTCCATTTCACAAAAATACACGGAGTTACACTCGTTTATGACTGTTTACGCTTGTTACGAATTACTAACTTGGAATAATATTATCTAGTGAAACCATTATTGACGAGTAACTTACAGGAGCTAAAAACCAAGAATAAAGCGAAGTAAGCAAGCTTGGGTGAAGATTTCTCCATTTTGTTGGCTTAATGTGTATAGACACTTTGTCAAATGATTATTTCTTTTGTACAATGACAAGCTTGATTTCCTATTAGTAGATACATATATACGTGAAACCCTTTGATTAGAATAGGAAAAAATAAAAATAAAAATTAGGCAAAAGTAGAAATTTAAGATTTTAGGAACTAGTCGAGTGAAGATTATGAAGAGAATAGTTTCATGTTTTTGGATGGTATGCAATACACAAAATTTTCATATGGTATTATTTCTAATAGTGATGGATAAAACATTCTACTATATACTTGATTAGAATTATGCATCGCTTCACAAAAGAATCATATGTAATTTTTTTAAAAGAAACCTTTTTTTTAAAAAAGTTAAATTGAAATAATAAAATTGATAGAAAAGCTAAAAGTGTTATCTACAAGCCCATTATGCTCTGGGCACTACGCACATCCATTATATAATTTAGTAACACATCACTCTTACTTGTACAGCTATCTGAGACTTCCTATATAAAAGTAGTCTCGTGTATTGTTTGCAATATTAAATACAAAAAATTGTTTCTATATACCTGTTCGCGAACAAAATAAAAAATAAAAAGAATATTTTTTTTATCATTAATGGAGCAGATTTTAAGTGTAGGGTAAATAATAAATAAGTCATTATATTGAGGAGTTTCTAGGTAGGAAAACAAAAATAAAAACTTATTGCCATATTATTGAGTAGAGTATAAATATTGTTAAAAATTTCATTATATATCGACTAACATTTTTCGATAGCAAACTTTTCAAGGATTTTAAAGAGAGACAAATAGAATAATTCTCAAGGTACAAATCTTGAAAAATTCTCTTTTCTCTTAGATCTAATTGATGCAGGGGGAATAAAAAGAAAGATTACTTGATTCCTTAGATGTTGTAATTCCAAGTTCTACCATGTCTCTATGACACAAAAATACCCACACACATTTTCATATATTAATCCAAGTAAATAGTATAGTAATTAGAATTTTGGCCATTTATTTATAAATTAATATTAAAATATGTAAACAAATTTCATTTAAACCATTTATATATAGAAATATATTATGAGAAGTACAATGTTTTATGAATCTATATAGATATCCTTCTCTTTTATTGTAGGTAGATACAAGAAATGTTCATATTATTAATGTAAAGGGACTTCCTTTTGGCTTTCAAAGTGACTAGTAAAGGATTTCTGCACGAACGCAAGTTTCGTGAGACATTAATATCAATTGCCGAATACACACAAACAACCAAGGGTGCAATCGCTATCAGCCTTGCAATGATGACTTATTTGACCTTCAACTTTAGCTAGAAATCCTGCAACAATATTTTACAACATTAAGCATGAAAATTAAATATAATGATTCCATTTCTCGAAAATACACTGAGTTAAACTTGTTTATGACAGTTTAGGTTTGTTACGAATTATTAATTCGGAATAATATTATCCGGTGAATGCATTATTTACAAGTAACTTACAGGAGCTAAAAACCAAGAATAAGGCGAAGTAAGCAAGCTTGGGTGAAGATTTCTCCATTGGTTTGTCTTAATGTGTATAGACACTTTGTTAAATGATTATTTGTTTTGTACAATGACACTCTTGATTCCCTATTAGTAGATATATATACGTGAAACCCTTTGATCAGAATAGGAAAAAAAATCCAAAAAAAATTAGGCAAAAGCATAAATTTAAGATTTTAAGGATTGGTTAGGTGAAGATTATGAAAAGAATAGTTCCATGTTTTTGGATGGTATCCAATACACATAATTTTCAAATGGTATTAAAAAAATTTCTAGTATTGAAGGATAAAACATTCTACTATATACTACATTAGAATTATACATAGCTTCATAAAAGAATCAAATGTAATTTTTTTTAAAGAAACTATGTTTCAAAAAAAAAAGTTTAAAATGAAATAATAAAATTGATTGAAAAGCTAAAAGAGTTATACAAGCCCATTATGCTCTGGGCGCTACGCACATCCCATTATATAATTCAAAAGCACATTAATCTTACTTGTACAGCAATCTAAGACTTCCTGTATAACATTAGTCTCATGTATTGGTTACAATATTAAATACAGACAATTGTTTCTATATACCTAGTCGCAAACAAAATAAAAAATAAAATGAGCATTCCTTTCATCTGTAATGCAGCAGATTTTAAGTGTAGGATAAATAATAAAAAAATCATTATATTGAGGAGTTTCAAGGTAGGTAAACAACAAATAAAGATTTATTGCCCTATTATTTATTAGAGTATAAATATTGTTATAAATTTCATTATATATCGACTGACCTTTTTAGATAGGAAAATTTTTCAAGGATTTCAAAGAGAGACAAATTGAATAATTCTCTAGTTACAAATCTTCTTTTCTCTTAGATCTAATTGATGTAGAGGGAATGAAAAGAAAGATTCCTTGATAACTTGTTTTGTGATCGAAGTAACACTAACTGTGATGCCCCGCACCCCTAAACATTTTAGATTAATTATATTAGTACTAAGTCACTAAAGGATTATAGATTTAATAAATTCTTATAGTAAGTTAATTTAAATTGGATAATTACCACACTAGGTTAACTTAGATGCATTAGTATTGCTAATAGATATATCAAGTGACTATTTAATAGTCAAAGTGAAATAGAGGAATATAGTGATGCTAGATGATTAATGTTAGTAATAGTAAAATAATATTAATGTAAGTACAATATCATAGATACCTATAGTTTTATTATAGATAAACCTTAAACTATGTAATTGATAGTAAACATAAGGGCAAAAGGGTCATTGTACACATAAGTTTGGTGTCCAATGGGAATTGGCCATTTGTCTCCACCCTAAATCTACCTTCCCACGCATGAGGACACATGGAATCCACTCAAAATACCCCCCTTTAGTGGCTGGCCATCCAAGTCCCACCCCACCATTTGATTTTTTTTTTTCATTTCTCTAGCATAGACAAAACAAAAGAGAGAAGAACTCAAGCTCTCTTCTCCCTCTTGCCCCCCACGGGTCCAGCAGCTAAGGGGAGGAAACAAATCTTTGTTTCCTCTCATCTTCCTCCACAATTCAAGTTAGAGAAAGAGTCTAGCCCTCCTCCTTCAAGAAATCATAAGCTAGGTAAGGGTTTATGATTTTAGTCAAGTTTTGAAATGGGCATAGTTGAAATTGTTGGTTGATCTTCATGATTCTTACACTTTGAGGTTATGGGTTTGTAGAAATATGATTTTGGGTTAAGGAAAATGAATTTTTATGGACATGCATGTGGGATTTGAAGCGGTAGTTGCTGGAATTTTAGATTGAGCATGAGGTTTGGTGATTCCATGTTGGTTTCTTACAATTGATGATGGAATTGTTGTTATATGTGGATTTATATGGCTTGTATGTTCTGTGTGTGATGGATTACATTGATGTTTGACTTGATTTGGTACTACATGTGTTGGATTTAGGAGGATTTTTGGCTAATGGTTGATGGGTTTTAAGTTTCTAGAGGAAAATGCAACCTGTCTCTGATTCCTATAGTGAACAGAAAGTTGCACGAAATTCTGGGAGTTTTCTAAAACAAGAATGAGGAAACAGTTTTCTCTAGAGTAATCTATCATACGTCTAGGTTATATATATGAAATTTCATAGAAAAATATTGAGTTTTGATAATTATTTGTTATTTTACAAGAAAACTGTGCAAATCTGTCCATTTGACAGATTCTGTGTCTGTCGGTTTGAAATTACATGATAAATCCAATATTTGGAATTTAAGTGATTGGAGTATATTTCTGGAATCCTAGGATGTATATTTTCTTGGAATTATCCCCATGCAATTTTAGTAAATAATGAATTGTGGGTACTGATTTAAAGTTACCTTCAAAACTGTGCTGGCAGATTTGAGTCTTCTGTCTTGGTTGAATTTTATAATTTTGTATAAAGCTCAAATAGAGCTGTAATTTTTAATTAAAGTACTATACATATAATAGAACAAGTAAATAAAATATCAAGGAAATTGGATAGTGAAATTCACTGTTCAAATGGACTGCCCTGTAGTGGGACAGAACCTTTATTTCCTAAAAAAATGAGACTTTGACAAATTTACTCTTGCAATTGGATGATTTATTTGAGTTGATATTTTATGTGCAGGGCCAATTGCATGTTTATTGTCTAGGTGAATTTTATTATGCATTGATTTCACTGTTTGGTATTATAAGGAAAGTTATGAGTCATGTAACTACGGTTTCTGCATTAGTGCCTTAGAAACAATGTGTGATTGCTTGAAGTATGTTGTATTTGGTATTATAATTATGAGGTTGGTTAGCCTTGGATGCCTTCAACATGTTGTTTGGGGTTTAGTAAGGGTTTAGTAAAAATTTGTTAAGTTAAATTAAGCGAAATTATGGTCATAAGTGTTGATTAGTCTATTATGAGTTAAGGTTGGCATTAAGTTGAAATTAAGATTAAGTTAAAGTTAACTTAACTCCTATACTTGATTTAGGATAATCAAGGGAGGATAGGTGAAGCGATCTACTTGAGACTCTTGGAATCCAGCTTTTGGATTGAGGTAAGGGAATGTGCCATGAAAATTTAATAGTCCATGTTTTAAGAATATATCTATATATGTTTTATCAATGCTTTAAGTAAACTCAATTTGATACTTGTTTATAAAGAAAACGTGCATTGATTTAGAAACAGTTTTGAGTTGGTACAGTTAAGACAGATTTTAGAAGCAAGCTGTGGATATGCTATGAATTTGGGCTTAGTAAGACAAGAGAGAGATTGAAAAATAAACAAGCATGATATGTTTTATGAACACCTAAAATGGTTTTCAATGTGAGGGCCTTGTGACAGCAGGAAGGCCTCGAGGGGTTTTATTCCCTGTAAACCGGCAACAAGTAAGGCCACGAGGAGTTGTATTCCCTGTAGACTGGTAGCAGGAAGGTCACGAGGGGTTTCATACCCTGTAGACTGGCAAGCAGGAAGGTCACGAGGGGTTATCATACCTTGTAGACTGGCAAGTAGGAAGACCATGAGGGGATAGTTTCCCTGTAGACATGGCACAAGTAAAGTCACAAGGGGCCAAGTCTTAAAGATATAGTACAGTTACATGTTCCATATAGTTTTTGCTATATTATGCAATGGTATGAGATAAGTTTTCTTTTCAGAACAATTTAAGGGAACATGTTTTATTTACATATAAAGGAATCATGCTATATGTTCAGATTTCAATAGTTATATTATGCCTTACAAGTTATCAGATATTATGTTCATCAGTATGAAACATATATGTTCAAGAAACTCATGAAATCATTTTAGCATGAACTGTTTATACGCAAGTCATATCCACAAAGATTATTCTGTTTATCATGCATTCATGCATACTGTTAAATCTTCATGTCACGCCTCCCTTACTGAGCAAAGTGGGTTGCTCAGATTGCAGGAATATTCCATAATGCAGCCAAAAGTCTCAGCATGGGGAACAAATATATTTGTATCTAGAACTAATCTTAGATGTTTTGAGTTTTTATGTATATAAAGCAGAAGTGATGTATATGTTTAAATAGTCTTCCGCTGTATTAGAGTTATTATGTCCACATACTGATGTATTTTGTATAAACAGTTATAGATGCTCTGACTACTATCACTTCCTTTAGGTGGACTAGTATACTCATTCGTTTTGTAAAGGAGTATGTTTATAGTATTGGGAGTTCTCAACCCAAAAAGAAGTTAAAGAATCAGGACGAGAGAAAAGAAGAAATTTTTTTTTATATACTCCTTTTAGTTGGTTCGTGTTAATATCAGGCACAGGCTTGGTATTAGCATGCCGGTCCGACTCCGAATCATATTACAGATTTGGGTCGTGACACTAACATACTTTTCAAACATGATTCTGGAATTTTAATTAGAACTAGAAACTATGTGGGTCTCCCTTAATCGATTTGAAAAAGATTGTAGTTCCTATAAGTTAAGGTTTCAAGGAAAATTAAATTTTTCCAGTGCTTAATTAAGCCAATTAACGTGGAGATGGGAAAAAATTATGGTGGGGTACAATGCTACGTTTACTTGTATAAGGGAGGATTTGATGTCATGGTGAGGAAACAAAATAAATCTCAAGAAAAAGACGTAAGCTTGAGAAGTGTACATGAATATTAGGCAATCTAGATGTTGTAATTCCAAGTTCTACCATGTCTCCATAACACAAAAATAACCCTCGCACATTTTCATATATTAATCCAAGTAAATAGTATAGTACTAAGAATTTTGGCCATTTATTATAAATATAAATTAATATTAAAATAAAGCATAAACAAGTATGAGAATTCATTTAAACCGTTTATATAAAGAAATATATTATGAGAAGTACAATGTTTTATGAAACTATATAGATTTCCCTTCCCTTTATTGTACGTAGATACATACATGAGATGTTCATATTATTAATGTAAAGGGAACATCATTTTGGCTTTCAAAGTGACTAGTAAAGGATTTCTGTACGAACGCTGGTTTCGCAGGACAATAATAACAATAGCCGGATACACACAAACAACCAACGCTGCAATCGCCATCATTCTTGCAGGGGTGACGATTTTGACCTTCAACTTCAGCTAGAAAACCTGCAACAATATTTTACAGCATTAAACAAGAAAATTCAACATAATGATTCCATTTCACGAAAATACATAAAGTTACACTTGTTTATGACGTTTACGCTTGTTACGAATTACTAACTTGGAATAATATTATCTAGTGAAACCATTATTGACGAGTAACTTACAGGAGCTAAAAACCAAGAATAAAGCGAAGTAAGCAAGCTTGGGTGAAGATTTCTCCATTGTGTTCGCTTAATGTGAATAGACACTTTGTCAAATGATTATTTCTTTTGTACAATGACAAGCTTGATTTCCTATGAGTAGATATATATATATACGTGAAACCCTTTGATTAGAATAGGAAAAAAATCCAAAAAATTAGGCAAAAGTAGAAATTTAAGATTTTAAGAACCTGTCGAGTGAAGATTATGAAGAGAATAGTTCCATGTTTTTGGATGGTATGCAATACACATAATTTTCATATGGTATTATTTCTAATAGTGAAGGATAAAACATTCTACTATATACTTGATTAGAATTATGCATCGCTTCACAAAATAATCATATGTAATTTTTTTAAAAGAAACTTTTTTTTTTTTTTAAGTTAAAGTGGAATAATAAAATTGATCAAAAAAGCTGAAAGTGTTATCTACAGGCCCATTATGCTCTGGGCACTACACACATCCCATTATATAATTTACAAACACATCACTCTTACTTGTACAGCAGTCTGAGACTTCCTATATAAAAGTAGTTTCGTGTATTGTTTGCAATATTAAATACAGAAAATTGTTTCTATATACCTGTTCGCGAACAAAATAAAAAATAAAAAGATAATTTTTTTTTTTTTTATCATTAATGGAGCAGATTTTAAGTGTAGGATAAATAATAAATAAGTCATTATATTGAGGAGTTTCTAGGTCGGAAAACAAAAATAAAAACTTATTGGCATATTATTTAGTAGAGTATAACTATTGTTATAAATTTCATTATATATCGACTAACATTTTTAGATAGCAAACTTTTTTCAAGGATTTTAAAGAGAGACGAATAGAATAATTCTCAAGGCACAAATATTGAAAAATTCTCTTTCCTCTTACATCTAATTGATGAAGGGGGAATAAAAAGAAAGATTCATTGATTCCTTAGATGTTGTAAGTCCAAGTTCTACCATGTCTCTATGACACAAAAATACCCACACACTTTTTCCTTTATTAATCCAAGTAAATAGTATAGTAATTAGAATTTTGGTCATTTATTTATAAATTAATATTAAAATACATAAACAAATTTCATTTCAACCATTTATATATAGAAATATATTATGAGAAGTACAATGTTTTATGAATCCATACAGATATCCTTCTCTTTTATTGTAGGTAGATACAAGAAATGTTCATATTATTAATGTAAAGGGTCTTCCTTTTTGGCTTTCAAAGTGACTAGTAAAGGATTTCAGCACGAAAGCTTTCGTGTGACATTAATATCAATTGTCGGATACACACAAACAACCAAGGGTGCAATCACTATCAGTCTTGCAAGGATGACTTATTTGACCTTCAACTTTAGCTAGAAAACCTGCAACAATATTTTACGACATTAAACAAGAAAATTCAATATAATGATTCCATTTCACGAAAATACACAAAGTTAAACTTGTTTATGACAGTTTAGGTTTGTTACGAATTATTAATTTGGAATAATATTATCTGGTGAATGCATTATTTACAAGTAACTTACAAGAGCTAAAAACCAAGAATAAAGTGAAGTAAGCAAGCTTGGGTGAAGATTTCTCCATTGGTTTGTCTTTATGTGTACAGACACTTTGTTAAATGATTATTTGTTTTGTACAATGACAAGCCTGATTCCCTATTAGTAGATATATATACATGAAACCCTTTGATCAGAATAGGAAAAAAAATCTAAAAAAATTAGACAAAAGTAGAAATTTAAGATTTTAAGGACCAATTGAGTGAAGATTATGAAGAGAATATGTAATATACGGAAAACAAAATAAAATAAAATAGAATAAGTGTAATTAAGTTTATATTTTAACAAAGAATAAATAATAATTATGTTTTCCTAATATAATCCCATCAAACCCTAGACACCCTAAGGGATATATAAACCTATGTTTCTCCTTGTTAGTAGAAAACCCTACAACCTCTTTCCCTCTCTTCCCCTTACACGTTAAACTCATCTAATTCCTTTAACTTGGTAACCTCCACCTTCATCACCAAACTCCAAGGATTTCAGTGACGAAACTAGTACAAAGTGATATTTGCTTATTGTTTTTTTTCATTGAGGTAAGTGGGACTTTACACATTACTCTCCTTACTTTCCCCATAATTATTGTCAAACCCATTGGATTCTCTGTCTTGATAAATTTATACTTTCTTGAGTGCTTTTAGTCCATTGAGATCCTTTCTTCATATTGTATCGTGACAGCTTGTGACCGTTACCATATCAAATTACTTTTACATAACTCTTGAGCTATTGATTTTGCCAAAGTGAATTGTTCATGTTGTACGTACCCTTAATTGAATTCTTTGCCATGAAATAAATTCAGTGACCCCGTCCATGGGGGCAATACGTGGACCATAATCTAGATTATGAAATTGATGTTGTGGAGAATGGGGTGTTGAGCAAATTTTGAGTGACCCTACCCATGGGGGCAATACATGGGAGTGACCCTACCCATGGGGGCAATACATGGGAGTGACCCTTCCTGCGGGGGCAATACACAGGACATGGCTTCTTGAATTATGTATTTATGACATGATTATATGCCCTGCTGATATAAATAATAATTCCTAAACCAATTTGTATCTTAACTATCATGTCTCATTTATTGCCTAAATTCTTATATTTATAGAATATTCTGGAATTACCAGTTCATTGTTAACCAACCCTGTTATTATCCTATCTACTCCTTGTTTCATATAAATCAAGTTCCTTCTGTTACCCCTCGATGGTAGTGTGTGAATACCACTTATTGGGCTTTTAGCTCATCCCCGTTGTTATTATATTTTTCAGATTAGCTGCTCAGATCCATAGTGAGAAAAGGTTGCTAGTACATGATCATTTATTGCCGGTGGACTACTATTGAGATCTCCAGCGTTTAGCTAATCTTAAGGAAATTCTGTGAGTGAAGGATTTTAAGTTTTGATTTAAAGATGTGATTGAGTTTTCATCTGGTTTGCAATAATCTTGTGGAGTTTGGATTATTTGACTATTTTTGGAGACTAGTTGAATTATCCGTGATTTTATTTTGAAACTAGACTTAATTGTCTTAGAAATTTCTTATTGCGAGTTAAATAAGGATTTTTTGAATTGAAAATTTCGGGGCGTTACATTGTGGTATCAGAGCCAAGGTTTGAGATTCTGTAGACTTTAGGTGTTGATCTTGAAATTTGAATTGGGTAGTTTGGGCTAGTTTAATAAGTACGTCTCTTCAGAGAAGTTTGAATTGTTTGATGTTTGACTCATTGTTGAATGTTAGTATTATTAAATATTCTGAATTATGAATGCATTTTTGTTTTGTTATTGGTTTACTGATTTTGTAGTCATTATTGTGGTTGTTACCATGTTGTCAGTAAGTAATGATTACATGGTTTGATTTCTGTTATCTGTGTATTCTTTTCACATGTTGAATTCACTCCTTGGGTTGAGTGTATTAGATGTTATTCCATGAATTTGGTTGTTGTAACTTCAATCTCTAAAGCCTGTAGATTCTTTGGACAGCTTGTTTATCAACAAATAAATTCTGAATTTCAATTTATATTATGTCTTGATTCCTCTTTCATTTTCTGTATTCTTGTCATGTAATTAAATTCTCCTTTATGGTTGTGTACTCATGCTATTATTTCATAAATTCAGTACTTGTAATCTCATTTCTAAGTCTTTTAAGTTGCTTGGACAGCATGTGGATCAAATCTGAATATGTGGTTGTAGTTGTTTTTGGATTTCAGTTTGGGTGTACTGAATTGGGTAAGGCATAACTTGAGATTGGAGTGGAATTTTGGAACGAAATTTTGGGAGTAGATACTCAACTTGATGTTCTATAATTCTGTGAAATTTCATGAGTTTTCATTATGGTTTTGGGGTGTCTAAAGACTGTCTAATTAAAGCTGTTTTACTGCAGAATTCAATCTTAGTACTCGAGGTTGAATCCTTTGTAACTCTACTTAGAAATTGATTCTTAATACGAAATTTGGGGTATATGAAGTTAACATATATATGTTATAATCTGGAGAATTTGGTAATTTTTTGGAGACTTCTAGGTATTTTAACTTTTAAGTCTTATTGGGCTTATCTGTTCTAGAAATTAATGTGGAGGTTGTAACTTTGGACTTTTAGAAACCTAACCTAGAAGCATCACCTTTGTAAACTGTTTTAGAGGCATATTTTGAAGATATAGACTTAATGTCTAGTGATGAACTTAATGAGGTTTAGGCCAAGATTTGTGTGGATCCTTTGGAAATTGGTTTTAGGAACATTGCGAGTTTTACAACATTGTTAAAAGGATCTTGGGAAAGTTATTCCAAGGTCAATTGATACTTAATGTGAATTTCCTTTGGTCTTTGACAAAACCTCTTTTCATTGGGCCTCATGTTTTAAATTTTCTTACTCTGATTATATTGAGTAAAATTATTCTATAGACATGATTTAGTTCCTAAATTGATGTTGATTTAAATCCTTTCAAACATATCTATGATCTTCAAGATATTTTTGAGTTTCATCATTTTTATAAACTTGGTTTACAATTTATTTCTTGATTCTAAGATCTCATATTAGTTTGATTTGAACTATGGAACCTATGGTTTATTAAGTGAAGAGCCTTTGAAACTTATAAATGAGAATGTGTCTCATCTTTACTTTGGCTTCATTTAAAACTTTAAATGTAATTTTTCAAGGACTTGTGGTTCTACCTTTTGCTAATGCTTAAAAGTTTGAATCGAAGAAGAAAATAATTAATTTTTCTGTTTCGCAAATTTGTTAAGTTTTTCCAACTTTAATATGTTTGAACTAATAATTTTCACTCTGAAATCTCATGCTCTACCTTTGAGTAAGTGATTGTGTCTTGAGGGTTAATAGCCCATATTTCTGAAGAATATATGTATATGTATCAAATGCTTTTGATCCATTATGAGTTATTTGATTTATGGTATTTTATGAATAGAAAATGTGTCACGACCCAAATCCGTAATATGATTCAGAGTCGGACCGGCATGCTAATACCAAGCCTGTGCCTGATATTAACACGAACCAACTAAAAGGAGTATGAATTTTTTTTTTTTCTTATTTCCTCTCTTCTCTCATCTTGATTCTTTAACATCTTCTTGGGTTGAAAACTCCCATAATATAATAACATACCCCTTTACAAAATAACTGAATATAATAGTCCACCTAAAGGAAGTGATAGTAATCAGAGCATCTATAACTGTTTATACAAAATACATCAATATGTGGACATAAAAACTCTAATACAGCGGAAGACTATTTAAACCTATACATTACTTCTGTTTTTTTATTTATATAAAAACTCAAAACATCTAAAACTTGTTCTAGATACCACAAACTTGCTCCTCCATGCTGAGACTCTTGGCTGCACCATAGGATGTTCCTGCAATCTGAGCAATCCACTTTGCTCAGGAAGGGAATTGTGACATGAAGATTTAACAGTATGCATGAATGCATGATAAACAGAAATATCTTTGTGGATATGACTTGCGTATAAACAGTTCATGCTAAAATGATTTCATGAGTTTCTTGCACATATATGTTTCATACTGATGAACATAATATCTGATAACTTGTAAGGCATAATATATTTATTGAAATCTAAACATATAGCATGATTCTCTTTATATGTAAACTAAACATGTTCCCTTAAACTGTTCTGAAGAGAAAACTTATCTCATACTCTTGCATAATATAGCAAAAACTATATGGAACATGTAACTGTACTTTATCTTTAAGACTTGGCACCTTGTGACTTTACTTGTGCCATGTCTACAGGGAAATTATCCCCTCGTGGCCTTTCTGCTTACCAGTCTACAGGGTATAAAACCCCTCGTGGCCTTCCTGCTTGTCAGTCTACAGGGTACGAAAACCCCTCGTGACCTTCCTGCTACCAGTCTACAGGGAATACAACCCCTCGTGGCCTTACTTGTTGCCGGTCTACAGGGAATAAAACCCCTCGAGGCCTTCCTGCGGTCACAAGGCCCTCACACTGAAAACCATTTTAGGTGTTCATAAAACATATCATGCTTGTTTACTTTTCAATCTCTCTCTTGCCTTACTAAGCCCAAAAATCCATAGCATATCCACAGTTTGCTTCTCAAAATCTGTCTTAACTGTATCAACTCAAAACTGTTTCTAAATCAATGCACATTTTTCTTTATAAACAAGTATCAAACTAAGTTTACTGAAAGCATTGATAAAACATATATAGAATATATTCTTAAAACATGGACCATTAAATTTTCATGGCACATTCCCTTACCTCAATCCAGCAGCAGCACAGCAGTCTCAAAGCTTGCAATGGAGTTCTCTACTTTCCTTGTTCAGTCCCTAAACCAAAGGATATTAAAATCCAATGATTAGCAGACATTCTAACTCACAAAAGCACTCATGGTTTCCCTTAACTATCAATTCTATAGGTTTTCTAATCCTTCTCACATCCTTACCCTATTTAGGTTCCTAAGGAGTCTCTATATCGCAACCCAAAGGCAACCAAACAAGCAAACGAAGCAATAATGGCAAAACATCAAAACTAGTTCTATTTACTGCCTAAATCAGAAACCGTATTGCAGGTATTGCAGGACTCAAAATATTTCTTTTCTATACTAAATGGTATAATTAGGACATATAAAAATTCACCCATTTAGTAAACACATTATTTATCATGCATACCAAATTTCAGCTCAATTCACTTGTCCAATTGCAAGAATAAATTCTTCAAAGTCTCACTCTTTCAGGAAATAAAGGTTCTGTCCCACTACAGGGCAGACCATTTGAACAGTGAATTTAACTATCCATTCACTATCCAATTTCCTTGATATTTCATTTACTTGTTCTATTATATGTCTAGTACTTTACTTAAAAATTTCAGCTCTATTTGAGCTTTATAAAAAATTATAAAATTCAACAAAGGCAGAAGACTCAAATCTGCCAGCACAGTTTTGAAGGCAACTTTAGATCAGTACCCACAATTCCTTATTTACTAAAATTGTATGGGGTTAATTCCATAAATAACATATACATCCTAGGGTTCCAGAAACATATTCCAATCACTTAAATTCCAAATATTGGATTTATTATGAAATTTCAAACCGACAAACACAGAATCTGTCAAATGGACAGATTTGCACAGTTTTCTTGTAAAATCACAAATAATTATCAAAACTCAATATTTTTCTATGAAATTTCATATACATAACCTAGACATATGATAGATTATCCTAGAGAAAACCGTTTCTTAATTTCTCTTCTCAGAAATTCCAGAATTTCCACGAAATTTTACTGTTCACGCAGACTTGACAGAGCAATAAATTTCCAGCAACTACCACTTCAAATCCCACATGCATGTCCATAAAAATTCATTTTCCCTAACCCAAAATCCTATTTCTACAAACCCATAACCTCAAAGTGTAGAAATCATGAAGATCAATCAACAATTTTAACTATACCCATTTCAAAACATACATGAAAAGCTAAGATTTCACCTAATCTATCACATGCATGAAATTTCAGTTGAAACCCACAATTAAACTCCATGGAACCCTAGAGAATTTGAGGAATTTACCTTCTAAGTTTTGGGAATATAAGCCCTAACAAGAGCTTATCCTTTTCTTGATGGAGGGAAGCTTGAAGGAGAGCAACTATGGAGGTTTTTCCTCCAAGGAATTTCGGCCAGCAGAAGGAGAGTTTCTCTCTCTTTCTTTCCCTTTCTTTCTTCTTGAAAATAAATGAAATGAAGTGAGTGCAATACATGGCCGGTCACTAAAGGAGAAAATGGGCTGACCATGGGATTTTATTTTAGTGGATTACACATGTCATTTTGCATGTGGTGCAATTAAAAGGTGGGACACATGGCAATTTTCCATTGGGCCACCAATTTAAGTGTGCAATGACTCCTTTGCCCTTATGTTTACTATCAAATACATAATTTAAGGTTTATCTATTAACAATACTAATGCATCTAAGTTAATGTAGTGTGGTAATTATCCAATTTAAATTAACTTACCATAAGAATTTATTAAATCTATAATCTCTTAGTGACTTAGCACTAATATGATTAATCTAAAATGTTTAGGGGTGCGGGGCATCACAAAATGTTAAACAAATGTTTTGAGATTACAAAATATTCCGATTAAAGTTGAGTTACTTGGCAAAAGAAAGGATTATGCAATTTCTAAGAAACGATGTTTCAAATGTTTTAAGTTATGAATTATGGATATGCATGGAAATTTCTAAAATTATGTTTAAGAAATAAAAGTCTTTCAAAGGAAACTTGTTCAAGAAAGAGAAGTGTTTCAAAAGAAACTATGTTCTAGAAAGTAAAGAAATCATGTTTAAGTCTCTTTAGGGACTTAAAGTACAGTTTGTACAAAGTATTCTCTGAAATGAAATGTTATGGATTAAATCATTAGATAAGTTTTGGACCAAACCAATAGGGGTAACGATACCGGCTTTTCCATTGAATGGGTTGGCGTAAGGCAAATCCAATTAATGAGGTAAGATTGGTTGACCCCACAACCAAAAGAAGGGCATTGACCCTAACGTTATGGTACCACTGTTCTTGGGGAACTCAGATGCAGAGTGAACCTAAATGATTATAATCCATCAATTTTCTGAAATGTGAAGGTTTTAGTTTTATATTATTAATGTGTGTTTTGTCGGTATGAGACGTTAAGACATTATAATAATGAAAATTTTGCTTTATGTTGTTTCATTTTCATGTTATATTTTCAATGGTATAAGACAAAGAAATGTAGTATGATAATGAAATAAGGTAAGAGAAAGAAAAGTCTTATATGAAATGATAGTGAAGTATATATACATACTTGTGAATGAACTTTATTTTCACAAGCAAATGAAATTATGTCAACTTTAAAAGAATTTAAGCCTTTTGCCTGAGTGTCTGTAAACTTATAATTTGCTTATTTTAATGAAGTTTTGAAGTTTTGACAAATTTGTATTTGACTATATGATAAAGTTCAAAAACTTATTGATGGATTAAATTTATGTTATGACTTATTCATTGATCATAGTAGTTGTCTGGATATTATGATGTTATTGTTTCATTAACTCATGTATGTGTTTGTTTCTCTTAAAAATATGTATCTTGAGATACACATGGCTTTATTCTAATACAATAAAGAATTGTAATTATCACTGTATTTTTCACTTTGGTTATAACTCTTCCGGGGAAAGTAGACTGGTGGGGTCAGAAATCATACAGATTACTTCTGAGAAAATTTGATTGATTAGAGAACGTATACAAACAACTCAGAGTCACCAGAAAAGCTATGCAGATTGTCGAAGACGGGACTTGGAATTCGCTGTGGGAGGTCATGTATTCTTGAAGGTTAGCCCGTGGAAGGGAATTATGAGATTTGGGCATAAGGGTAAGTTGAGCCCACGATACATTGGCCCATTTGAGATACTCGAGTGTGTAGGACTTGTTGCCTATAGAATTGCATTAGCACCTGCGCTGTCAAAAAATTCATAATGTGTTCCATGTTTCATCTCTTCGTAAGTATATCCTGGATCCATCACACATACTCAATTTTCAGCCAATTCAAATTCGAGAAGATTTGACCTATGACGAGCAACCCATCAAAGAGCAAGTATTACGCAGATGAACAATTCGGTTTGTTCAAGTCTTATGGCAGAATCATGGTACTAAGGAGGCCACTTGGGAGTTGGAGGAAGAGATGAACGAGCTACCCTCATTTATTCCGCAACTTAGGTATGCCAAATTTGGGGACCAAATTTTTTTAACGGGGGGAGAAATGTAATATACGAAAAATAAAAATAAAAAATAGAATAAGTGTAATTAAGTTTATATTTTAACAAAGAATAAATAATAATTATATTTTCCTAATATAATCCCATCAAACCCTAGACACCCTAAGGGATATATAAACCTATGTTTCTCCTTGTTAGTAGAAAACCCTACAACCTCTTTCCCTCTCTTCCCCTTACACGTTAAACTCATCTAATTCCTTTAACTTGGTAACCTCCACCTTCATCACCAAACTCCAAGGATTTCAGTGACGAAACTAGTACAAAGTGATATTTGCTTATTGTTTTTTTTCATTGAGGTAAGTGGGACTTTACACATTACTCTCCTTAGGAGTTTCTAGGTCCAAAAATAAAAACTTATTGTCAAACCCATTTAGGAGTTAAATCTGTCTTGATAAATTTATTACTTTCTTGAGTAACTTTTAGTCCATTGCGAGATCCTTTCTTCATAGGATTGTTATCGAGAGACAGCTTGAATGAATTCTCAAGTTACCATATCTTGAAAAATTACTCTTTACATAACTCTTGAGCTATTGGGGATTTTGCCAAAGATGAATTGTTCCTTAGATGTTGTACGTACCCTTAATTGACCATTCTTTGCCATGAAATAAATTCAGTGACCCCGTCCATGGGGGCAATTTATGTGGACCATAATCTAGATTATGAAATTGATGTTGTGGAGAATGGGGTGTTGAGCAAATTTTGAGTGACCCTACCCATGGGGGCAATACATGGGAGTGACCCTTCCTGCGGGGGCAATACACAGGACATGGCTTCTTGAATTATGTATTTATGGCTTTGTGATTATACCCTGCTATGCTTCTAATATTCCAAACCAATTTGTATCTATTAACTGTATCATGTCTCATTTATTGCCTTTCAAATTGACTTATATTGGAATATTCTGGAATTACCAGTTCATTGTTAACCAACCCTGTTATTATCCTATCTACTCCTTGCTTCATATAAATCAAGTTCCTTCTGTTACCCCTCGATGGTAGTGTGTGAATACCACTTATTGGGCTTTTAGCTCATCCCCGTTGTTATTATATTTTTCAGATTAGCTGCTCAGATCCATAGTGAGAAAAGGTTGCTAGTACATGATCATTTATTGCCGGTGGACTACTATTGAGATCTCCAGCGTTTAGCTAATCTTAAGGAAATTCTTTTGTGAGGATTTTAAGTTTTGATTTAAAGAGACTGTTTTTGTGAAGATTTAATTGAGGTTTTGTTCTTAATCTTGTGGAGTTTGGATTATTTGACTATTTTTGGAGACTAGTTGAATTATCCGGTGATTTTATTTTGAAACTAGACTTAATTGTCTTAGAAATTTCTTATTGCGAGTTAAATAAGGATTTGTTGAATTGAAAATTTCGGGGCGTTACAGAAATAATTCCATGTTTTTGGATAGTATCCAATACACATAATTTTCAAATGGTATTAGAAATTTTTCTAATATTGAAGGATAAAACATTCTACTATATACTAGATTAGAATTATGCATAGCTCCCTACAAGAATCATATGTACTTTTTTTGAAAGAAACTATTTAAAAAAAAGAAGAAGTTAAGATGAAATAATAAAATTGATTGAAAAGCTAAAAGAGTTATAGAAGCCCATTATGCTCTAGGTACTACGCACATACCATTATATAATTCAAAAGCACATTAATCTTACTTGTATAGCAGTCTAAGACTTTCTATATAAAAGTAGTCTCATGTATTGGTTACAATATTAAATACAGAAAATTGTTTCTATATACTTGGTCGCAAACAAAATAAAAAATAAAATGAGTATTCTTTTCATCGGTAATCCAGCAGATTTTAAGTGTAGGATAAATATTAAAAAAAACATTATATTGAGGAGTTTCAAGGTAGGTAAACAAAAATAAAGATTTATTGCCCTATTATTTATTAGAGTATAAATATTGTTATAAATTTCACTATATATCGACTGACCTTTTTAGATAGCAAAATTTTTCAAGGATTTCAAAGAGAGACAAATTGAAATAATTCTCAAGGTACAAATCTTCTTTTCTCTTAGATCTAATTGATGCAGAGGGAATAAAAAGAAAGATTCCTTGATAACTTGTTTTGTGATCGAAGTAACACTAACATACTTTTCAAACCTGATTCTGGAATTTTAATTAGAAATAGAAACTATGTGGGTCTCCCTTAATCGATTTGAAAAAGATTGTAGTTCCTATAAGTTTAGGTTTCAAGGAAAATTAAGTTTTTCCAGCGCTTAATTAAGCCAATTATCGTTGGAGTTGGGAAAAAATTATGGTGGGGTACAATGCTACGTTTACTTGTATAAGGAAGGATTTGATGTCATGGTGAGGAAACAAAATAAATCTCAGGAAAAAGACGTAAGCTTGAGAAGTGTGAATATTAGGCAATCTATATGTTGTAATTCCAAGTTCTACCATGTCTCCACAACACAAAAATACCCTCGCACATTTTCATATATTAATCCAAGTAAATAGTATAGTAATAAGAATTTTGGCCATTTATTTATAAATTAATATTCAAATTAAAATGCATAAACAAGTTTCATTTAAACCGTTTATATATAGAAATATATTATGAGAAGTACAATGTTTTATGAAACTATATAGATTTCCTTCTCTTTTATTGTACGTAGATACATGAGATGTTCATATTATTAATGTAAAGGAACATCATTTTGGCTTTCAAAGTGACTAGTAAAGGATTTCTGTACGAATGCTGGTTTCGCGGGACAATAATAACAATAGCCGGATACACACAAACAACCAACGCTGCAATCGCCATCATTCTTGCAAGGGTGACGATTTTGACCTTCAACTTCAGCTAGAAAACCTACAACAATATTTTACAGCATTAAACAAGAAAATTCAACATAATGATTCCATTTCACGAAAATACATAAAGTTACACTTGTTTATGACGTTTACGCTTGTTACGAATTACTAACTTGGAATAATATTATCTAGTGAAACCATTATTGACGAGTAACTTACAGGAGCTAAAAACCAAGAATAAAGCGAAGTAAGCAAGCTTGGGTGAAGATTTCTCCATTGTGTTGGCTTAATGTGAATAGACACTTTGTCAAATGATTATTTCTTTTGTACAATGACAAGCTTGATTTCCTATGAGTAGATATATATATACGTGAAACCCTTTGATTAGAATAGGAAAAAAATCCAAAAAATTAGGCAAAAGTAGAAATTTAAGATTTCAAGAACCTGTCGAGTGAAGATTATGAAGAGAATAGTTCCATGTTTTTGAATGGTATGCAATACACATAATTTTCATATGGTATTATTTCTAATAGTGAAGGATAAAACATTCTACTATATACTTGATTAGAATTATGCATCGCTTCACAAAATAATCATATGTAATTTTTATTAAAAGAAACTATTTTTTTTTTTTAAGTTAAAGTGGAATAATAAAATTGATCAAAAAAGCTGAAAGTGTTATCTACAGGCCCATTATGCTCTGGGCACTACACACATCCCATTATATAATTTACAAACACATCACTCTTACTTGTACAGCAGTCTGAGACTTCCTATATAAAAGTAGTTTCGTGTATTGTTTGCAATATTAAATACAGAAAATTGTTTCTATATACCTGTTCGCGAACAAAATAAAAAATAAAAAGAGAATTTTTTTTTTTTTTTTCATTAATGGAGCAGATTTTAAGTGTAGGATAAATAATAAATAAGTCATTATATTGAGGAGTTTCTAGGTCGGAAAACAAAAATAAAAACTTATTGGCATATTATTTAGTAGAGTATAAATATTTTTATAAATTTCATTATATATCGACTGACATTTTTTTATAGAAAACTTTTCAAGGATTTTAAAGAGAGACAAATAGAATAATTCTCAAGGTACAAATCTTGAAAAATTCTCTTTTCTCTTACATCTAATTGATGCAGGGGGAATAAAAAGAAAGATTCCTTGATTCCTTAGATGTTGTAAGTCCACGTTCTACCATGTCTCTATGACACAAAAATGCCTACACACATTTTCATTTATTAATCCAAGTAAATAGTATAGTAATTAGAATTTTGGCCATTTATTTATAAATTAATATTAAAATACATAAACAAATTTCATTTAAACCATTCATATATAGAAATATATTATGAGAAGTACAATGTTTTATGAATCTATATAGATATCCTTCTCTTTCATTGTAGGTAGATACAAGAAATGTTCATATTATTAATGTAAAGGGACTTCCTTTTGGCTTTCAAAGTGACTAGTAAAGGATTTCTGCACAAACGTGAGTTTCTTACGACATTAATATCAATTGCCGGATACACACAAACAACCAAGGGTGCAATCGCTATCAGTCTTGCAAGGATGACTTATTTCACCTTCAACTTTAGCTAGAAAACCTGCAACAATATTTTACAACATGAAACTTGAAAACTCAATATAATGATTCCATTTCACAAAAATACACAGAGTTACACTTGTTTATGACAGTTTAGGTTTGTTACGAATTATTAATTTGGAAAAATATCATCTGGTGAATGCATTATTTACAAGTAACTTACAAGAGCTAAAAACCAAGAATAAAGCGAAGTAAGCAAGCTTGGGTTAAGATTTCTCCATTGGTTTATCTTAATGTGTATAGACACTTTGTTAATGATTATTTGTTTTGTACAATGACAAGCTTGATTCCCTATTAGTAGATATATATACGTGAAACCCTTTGATCAGAATAGGAGAAAAAATCCAAAAAAATTAGGCAAAAGTTGAAATTTAAGATTTTAAGGACCAGTTAAGTGAAGATTATGAAGTGAATAATTCCATATTTTTGAATGGTATCCAATACACATAATTTTCAAAGGGTATTAGAAATTTTTCTAATATTGAAGAATAAAACATTCTACTATATACTAGATTAGAATTATGCATAGCTTCATACAAGAATCATATGTAATTTTTTTGAAAGAAACTTTTTTTTTTTTTTTATAAGTTAATATGAAATAATAAAATTGATTGAAAAGCTAAAAGAGTTATACAAGCCCATTATGCTCTGGGTACTACGCACATCCCTTTATATAATTCAAAAGCACATTAATCTTACTTGTACAGCAGTCTAAGACATTCTATATAAAACTAGTCTCATGTATAGGTTACAATATTAAATACAAAATTTTTTTTTCTATATACCTAGTCACAAATAAAATAAAAAATAAAATGAATATTCTTTTCATCAGTAATCCAGCAGATTTTAAGTGTAGGATAAATGTTAAAAAAATCATTATATTGAGGAGTTTCAAGGTAGGTAAACAAAAATAAACATTTATTGCCCTATTATTTATTAGAGTATAAATATTGTTATAAATTTCACTATATATCGACTGACCTTTTTAGATAGCAAAATTTTTCAAGGATTTCAAAGAGAGACAAATCTATACTATAATGTAAAACCGAAGCTTTTTTGACTTTTTTATTTTTTGTTGACTTCATAAAAATTGGACACATCATCTTTTCAGCCTTCCCAATTTTACACATCATTATTCTCTTATTTTTATTTGTTTTAATATATATTTTGCAACCCGATATATTTGCTTCCTCTTCGAAGACCAACTTCTCATTTATTCTCTCCTCTCTCCCTTTCTTCCCTTCTTCTCCACTTTAGTGTACCCACAGGCCACACCCAGTTGCATCGCTGGTTGCTCTCCGGCCTTCCCAATCGACAGCCGCCCTTAAGTTTTTCTTTATATTAAATCCAACTGCTACAAGAATAGTACTATAACGTTCCACAACTCTCCCGCCTCAAATCCCAAATCAATTCACAAGCAAAACTCGAAGCTACCACTCAAAAGCCCTAAAAACTCAACAAAAGCAACCACTAAAATCACCAAGCTACCCAATCAGATAAAACCCCTCTAAAATCAAGAAAGAAAACGTCGTTGACCTCCGTGGGATGAGAGAGAAAATCTGGAACTTCGCATATCGTAGATCTTCATCGGACCGATCTCATTGTTGACGATGGTGGGGAAGCCACCTTGCTCATCCACGAGGGTGTGGCCGTCAAATTCATGAAAAGAGAGCGCTTGCTTTCCCTCGGCGCCTTCACTTCCATCTTCAGCAGCTACGTCATCGCTGATTATGTCCAGGAAGCCATCTTGACTTTCAAGGTCATGGAACAGTACGACATTCCGCTTGATCTAGCTCTCTTGAAAGGCTGGGAGGGACAGCACGATGCCATTGAAGGAGAGAGAGAAAGAGAGAGAGATTTGAATGATCTGAGAAGAAAAAGAAGAAAAAGAAAAATAATAATGATTTTTTTTTTTTGCTACGGAAAAGACGTAAACTTCCTTAAGCAACAAGCAGAAAAATAAATAAATAAATTTTTTTTTCCCACATTCCTTTTTCATTATTTAATGAATGAGATAATTTTATTGATATAGAACATGAAGTGCCTACAGATCACTCTGTAGACACCAATATACACTCTACCGATTACACACAAAATATGCTTTATTATTTACAAACTTAACCACCGCCATTTACAAATTTAAATCTCAGGTCGAATTACTCATTATATCAGTTCTGAAGATTTGAGTCCTTCTTTCTTTGGTTTCACTATCTTGGTATTAGATCTTGCTCCACTTATTTATGTGGGTGAGTGAGTTTAAGCGTTCTTTACATGTTTGATTAAATGCTTGGTTAATTTTGACTAAGTTTTGCTGTAATGAACGATGATTGCTTCGGGCTCTGCTGAGTTGCGTTCTGGGAGCGTGTAGTGTTGCACAGCAAATGTTTGTTTAAAGTCATAGCTTCATATCTTTCATTAATTTTTAATTGGATTATCATCCATAACTATTACTTAATTTTTTTAGAGTTATAGTTCTGAAGGAATGCAGTGATATTAAATTACATAATAACTTTTTAAATTTAGAATTTTATAGATAAGATTTCCATGTGTAGATTTGGAGCTACTTTTGAGTAAATTCCATACCAAGTGGGTTTGATCCATCTATACAAATTATTCCAGTGTTAGAAGCTAGATTTCTTTGTTGTTCAACTATGTATTTGTAGGATTGCCTCCCTGTACCAAGCCTTAAAGGGTTCTAACTTTTAATAACTTCCTCAAAGGAAACATAGTATGAATGTATGATTGGAATTGAAAGTTTCGGCAAGAGGATCTTAAGGGTTCAGCCACTTAAATATTAGGGGAGAAAAGTTTATGAAACTAGGGTGTTATACTTGGCATATGCCTTATAATGGGTTGCTAAAATGTTTGCATACTTATAATGGTGTTTAATTTTACACTACTTTCTTCTTAGGAGCTTGAACCGAAGAATTTTTATTTACCTTCTAGATGTATGAGACAGATGCAATTTGTGCGGCATGTATGCAATAATGAATATAATTACGTGTGATATTGAACCAATAATTAATTTTATTTATTAATATCACATTTGATATTAGAGTTTAACAGAAATTCGGTAATTTATTTTTTAATTTTTGAATTTCTTTCATGAGGTAAGATTGAAGCTTGAACCTTTTTTTATCTCTAAATGGCTCTTACTCCAAATGTCAATGTATGCGTGTGAGTGGCCCTGTGAGAGAGATTTGAAAACCAATTTTTCCGTGCATCGCACGGGTTTGCGACTAGTTGAAATAATTCTCAAGGTACAAATCTTCTTTTCTCTTAGATCTAATTGATGCAGAGGGAATAAAAAGAAAGATTCCTTGATAACTTGTTTTGTGATCGAAGTAACACTAACATACTTTTCAAACCTGATTCTGGAATTTTAATTAGAAATAGAAACTATGTGGGTCTCCCTTAATCGATTTGAAAAAGATTGTAGTTCCTATAAGTTTAGGTTTCAAGGAAAATTAAGTTTTTCCAGCGCTTAATTAAGCCAATTATCGTGGAGATGGGAAAAAATTATGGTGGGGTACAATGCTACGTTTACTTGTATAAGGAAGGATTTGATGTCATGGTGAGGAAACAAAATAAATCTCAGGAAAAAGACGTAAGCTTGAGAAGTGTGAATATTAGGCAATCTATATGTTGTAATTCCAAGTTCTACCATGTCTCCACAACACAAAAATACCCTCGCACATTTTCATATATTAATCCAAGTAAATAGTATAGTAATAAGAATTTTGGCCATTTATTTATAAATTAATATTAAAATGCATAAACAAGTTTCATTTAAACCGTTTATATATAGAAATATATTATGAGAAGTACAATGTTTTATGAAACTATATAGATTTCCTTCCCTTTTATTGTACGTAGATACATGAGATGTTCATATTATTAATGTAAAGGAACATCATTTTGGCTTTCAAAGTGACTAGTAAAGGATTTCTGTACGAACGCTGGTTTCGCGGGACAATAATAACAATAGCCGGATACACACAAACAACCAACGCTGCAATCGCCATCATTCTTGCAGGGGTGACGATTTTGACCTTCAACTTCAGCTAGAAAACCTGCAACAATATTTTACAGCATTAAACAAGAAAATTCAACATAATGATTCCATTTCACGAAAATACATAAAGTTACACTTGTTTATGACGTTTACGCTTGTTACGAATTACTAACTTGGAATAATATTATCTAGTGAAACCATTATTGACGAGTAACTTACAGGAGCTAAAAACCAAGAATAAAGCGAAGTAAGCAAGCTTGGGTGAAGATTTCTCCATTGTGTTCGCTTAATGTGAATAGACACTTTGTCAAATGATTATTTCTTTTGTACAATGACAAGCTTGATTTCCTATGAGTAGATATATATATACGTGAAACCCTTTGATTAGAATAGGAAAAAAATCCAAAAAATTAGGCAAAAGTAGAAATTTAAGATTTCAAGAACCTGTCGAGTGAAGATTATGAAGAGAATAGTTCCATGTTTTTGAATGGTATGCAATACACATAATTTTCATATGGTATTATTTCTAATAGTGAAGGATAAAACATTCTACTATATACTTGATTAGAATTATGCATCGCTTCACAAAATAATCATATGTAATTTTTTTAAAAGAAACTTTTTTTTTTTTTTAAGTTAAAGTGGAATAATAAAATTGATCAAAAAAGCTGAAAGTGTTATCTACAGGCCCATTATGCTCTAGGCACTACACACATCCCATTATATAATTTACAAACACATCACTCTTACTTGTACAGCAGTCTGAGACTTCCTATATAAAAGTAGTTTCGTGTATTGTTTGCAATATTAAATACAGAAAATTGTTTCTATATACCTGAACGCGAACAAAATAAAAAATAAAAAGATAATTTTTTTTTTTTTTTTTTTATCATTAATGGAGCAGATTTTAAGTGTAGGATAAATAATAAATAAGTCATTATATTGAGGAGTTTCTAGGTCGGAAAACAAAAATAAAAACTTATTGGCATATTATTTAGTAGAGTATAACTATTTTTATAAATTTCATTATATATCGACTGACATTTTTACATAGCAAACTTTTCAAGGATTTTAAAGAGAGACAAATAGAATAATTCTCAAGGTACAAATCTTGAAAAATTCTCTTTTCTCTTACATCTAATTGATGCAGGGGGAATAAAAAGAAAGATTCCTTGATTCCTTAGATGTTGTAAGTCCACGTTCTACCATGTCTCTATGACACAAAAATGCCTACACACATTTTCATTTATTAATCCAAGTAAATAGTATAGTAATTAGAATTTTGGCCATTTATTTATAAATTAATATTAAAATACATAAACAAATTTCATTTAAACCATTTATATATAGAAATATATTATGAGAAGTACAATGTTTTATGAATCTATATAGATATCCTTCTCTTTTATTGTAGGTAGATACAAGAAATGTTCATATTATTAATGTAAAGGGACTTCCTTTTGGCTTTCAAAGTGACTAGTAAAGGATTTCTGCACGAAACGCAAGTTTCGTGACGACATTAATATCAATTGCCGGATACACACAAACAACCAAGGGTGCAATCGCTATCAGTCTTGCAATGGATGACTTATTTGACCTTCAACTTTAGCTAGAAAACCTGCAACAATATTTTACAACATTAAACATGAAAATTCAATATAATGATTCCATTTCACGAAAATACACTAGAGTTAAACTTGTTTATGACAGTTTAGGTTTGTTACGAATTATTAATTTGGAATAATATTATCTGGTGAATGCATTATTTACAAGTAACTTACAAGAGCTAAAAACCAAGAATAAAGTGAAGTAAGCAAGCTTGGGTGAAGATTTCTCCATTGGTTTGTCTTAATGTGTATAGACACTTTGTTAAATGATTATTTGTTTTGTACAATGACAAGCTCTTGATTCCCTATTAGTAGATATATATACGTGAAACCCTTTGATCAGAATAGGAAAAAAAATCCAAAAAAAATTAGGCAAAAGCATAAATTTAAGATTTTAAGGATTGGTTAGGTGAAGATTATGAAAAGAATAGTTCCATGTTTTTGGATGGTATCCAATACACATAATTTTCAAATGGTATTAAAAAAATTTTCTAGTATTGAAGGATAAAACATTCTACTATATACTACATTAGAATTATGCATAGCTTCATAAAAGAATCAAATGTAATTTTTTTTAAAGAAACTATGTTTCAAAAAAAAAAGTTTAAAATGAAATAATAAAATTGATTGAAAAGCTAAAAGAGTTATACAAGCCCATTATGCTCTGGGCGCTACGCACATCCCATTATATAATTCAAAAGCACATTAATCTTACTTGTACAGCAATCTAAGACTTCCTGTATAACATTAGTCTCATGTATTGGTTACAATATTAAATACAGACAATTGTTTCTATATACCTAGTCGCAAACAAAATAAAAAATAAAATGAGCATTCCTTTCATCTGTAATGCAGCAGATTTTAAGTGTAGGATAAATAATAAAAAAATCATTATATTGAGGAGTTTCAAGGTAGGTAAACAACAAATAAAGATTTATTGCCCTATTATTTATTAGAGTATAAATATTGTTATAAATTTCATTATATATCGACTGACCTTTTTAGATAGGAAAATTTTTCAAGGATTTCAAAGAGAGACAAATTGAATAATTCTCTAGTTACAAATCTTCTTTTCTCTTAGATCTAATTGATGTAGAGGGAATGAAAAGAAAGATTCCTTGATAACTTGTTTTGTGATCGAAGTAACACTAACTGTGATGCCCCGCACCCCTAAACATTTTAGATTAATTATATTAGTACTAAGTCACTAAAGGATTATAGATTTAATAAATTCTTATAGTAAGTTAATTTAAATTGGATAATTACCACACTAGGTTAACTTAGATGCATTAGTATTGCTAATAGATATATCAAGTGACTATTTAATAGTCAAAGTGAAATAGAGGAATATAGTGATGCTAGATGATTAATGTTAGTAATAGTAAAATAATATTAATGTAAGTACAATATCATAGATACCTATAGTTTTATTATAGATAAACCTTAAACTATGTAATTGATAGTAAACATAAGGGCAAAAGGGTCATTGTACACATAAGTTTGGTGTCCAATGGGAATTGGCCATTTGTCTCCACCCTAAATCTACCTTCCCACGCATGAGGACACATGGAATCCACTCAAAATACCCCCCTTTAGTGGCTGGCCATCCAAGTCCCACCCCACCATTTGATTTTTTTTTTTTCATTTCTCTAGCATAGACAAAACAAAAGAGAGAAGAACTCAAGCTCTCTTCTCCTTCTTGCCCCCCACGGGTCCAGCAGCTAAGGGGAGGAAACAAATCTTTGTTTCCTCTCATCTTCCTCCACAATTCAAGTTAGAGAAAGAGTCTAGCCCTCCTCCTTCAAGAAATCATAAGCTAGGTAAGGGTTTATGATTTTAGTCAAGTTTTGAAATGGGCATAGTTGAAATTGTTGGTTGATCTTCATGATTCTTACACTTTGAGGTTATCGGTTTGTAGAAATATGATTTTGGGTTAAGGAAAATGAATTTTTATGGACATGCATGTGGGATTTGAAGCGGTAGTTGCTGGAATTTTAGATTGAGCATGAGGTTTGGTGATTCCATGTTGGTTTCTTACAATTGATGATGGAATTGTTGTTATATGTGGATTTATATGGCTTGTATGTTCTGTGTGTGATGGATTACATTGATGTTTGACTTGATTTGGTACTACATGTGTTGGATTTAGGAGGATTTTTGGCTAATGGTTGATGGGTTTTAAGTTTCTAGAGGAAAATGCAACCTGTCTCTGATTCCTATAGTGAACAGAAAGTTGCACGAAATTCTGGGAGTTTTCTAAAACAAGAATGAGGAAACAGTTTTCTCTAGAGTAATCTATCATACGTCTAGGTTATATATATGAAATTTCATAGAAAAATATTGAGTTTTGATAATTATTTGTTATTTTACAAGAAAACTGTGCAAATCTGTCCATTTGACAGATTCTGTGTCTGTCGGTTTGAAATTACATGATAAATCCAATATTTGGAATTTAAGTGATTGGAGTATATTTCTGGAATCCTAGGATGTATATTTTCTTGGAATTATCCCCATGCAATTTTAGTAAATAATGAATTGTGGGTACTGATTTAAAGTTACCTTCAAAACTGTGCTGGCAGATTTGAGTCTTCTGTCTTGGTTGAATTTTATAATTTTGTATAAAGCTCAAATAGAGCTGTAATTTTTAATTAAAGTACTATACATATAATAGAACAAGTAAATAAAATATCAAGGAAATTGGATAGTGAAATTCACTGTTCAAATGGACTGCCCTGTAGTGGGACAGAACCTTTATTTCCTAAAAAAATGAGACTTTGACAAATTTACTCTTGCAATTGGATGATTTATTTGAGTTGATATTTTATGTGCAGGGCCAATTGCATGTTTATTGTCTAGGTGAATTTTATTATGCATTGATTTCACTGTTTGGTATTATAAGGAAAGTTATGAGTCATGTAACTACGGTTTCTGCATTAGTGCCTTAGAAACAATGTGTGATTGCTTGAAGTATGTTGTATTTGGTATTATAATTATGAGGTTGGTTAGCCTTGGATGCCTTCAACATGTTGTTTGGGGTTTAGTAAGGGTTTAGTAAAAATTTGTTAAGTTAAATTAAGCAAATTATGGTCATAAGTGTTGATTAGTCTATTATGAGTTAAGGTTGGCATTAAGTTGAAATTAAGATTAAGTTAAAGTTAACTTAACTCCTATACTTGATTTAGGATAATCAAGGGAGGATAGTTGAAGCGATCTACTTGAGACTCTTGGAATCCAGCTTTTGGATTAAGGTAAGGGAATGTGCCATGAAAATTTAATAGTCCATGTTTTAAGAATATATCTATATATGTTTTATCAATGCTTTAAGTAAACTCAATTTGATACTTGTTTATAAAGAAAACGTGCATTGATTTAGAAACAGTTTTGAGTTGGTACAGTTAAGACAGATTTTAGAAGCAAACTATGGATATGCTATGAATTTGGGCTTAGTAAGACAAGAGAGAGATTGAAAAATAAACAAGCATGATATGTTTTATGAACACCTAAAATGGTTTTCAATGTGAGGGCCTTGTGACAGCAGGAAGGCCTCGAGGGGTTTTATTCCCTGTAAACCGGCAACAAGTAAGGCCACGAGGAGTTGTATTCCCTGTAGACTGGTAGCAGGAAGGTCACGAGGGGTTTCATACCCTGTAGACTGGCAAGCAGGAAGGTCACGAGGGGTTATCATACCTTGTAGACTGGCAAGTAGGAAGACCATGAGGGGATAGTTTCCCTGTAGACATGGCACAAGTAAAGTCACAAGGGGCCAAGTCTTAAAGATATAGTACAGTTACATGTTCCATATAGTTTTTGCTATATTATGCAATGGTATGAGATAAGTTTTCTTTTCAGAACAATTTAAGGGAACATGTTTTATTTACATATAAAGGAATCATGCTATATGTTCAGATTTCAATAGTTATATTATGCCTTACAAGTTATCAGATATTATGTTCATCAGTATGAAACATATATGTTCAAGAAACTCATGAAATCATTTTAGCATGAACTGTTTATACGCAAGTCATATCCACAAAGATTATTCTGTTTATCATGCATTCATGCATACTGTTAAATCTTCATGTCACCCCTCCCTTACTGAGCAAAGTGGGTTGCTCAGATTGCAGGAATATTCCATAATGTAGCCAAGAGTCTCAGCATTGGGAACAAATATATTTGTATCTAGAACTAATCTTAGATGTTTTGAGTTTTTATGTATATAAAGCAGAAGTGATGTATATGTTTAAATAGTCTTCCGCTGTATTAGAGTTATTATGTCCACATACTGATGTATTTTGTATAAACAGTTATAGATGCTCTGACTACTATCACTTCCTTTAGGTGGACTAGTATACTCATTCGTTTTGTAAAGGAGTATGTTTATAGTATTGGGAGTTCTCAACCCAAAAAGAAGTTAAAGAATCAGGACGAGAGAAAAGAAGAAATTTTTTTTTATATACTCCTTTTAGTTGGTTCGTGTTAATATCAGGCACAGGCTTGGTATTAGCATGCCGGTCCGACTCCGAATCATATTACAGATTTGGGTCGTGACACTAACATACTTTTCAAACATGATTCTGGAATTTTAATTAGAACTAGAAACTATGTGGGTCTCCCTTAATCGATTTGAAAAAGATTGTAGTTCCTATAAGTTAAGGTTTCAAGGAAAATTAAATTTTTCCAGTGCTTAATTAAGCCAATTAACGTGGAGATGGGAAAAAATTATGGTGGGGTACAATGCTACGTTTACTTGTATAAGGGAGGATTTGATGTCATGGTGAGGAAACAAAATAAATCTCAAGAAAAAGACGTAAGCTTGAGAAGTGTACATGAATATTAGGCAATCTAGATGTTGTAATTCCAAGTTCTACCATGTCTCCATAACACAAAAAAACCCTCGCACATTTTCATATATTAATCCAAGTAAATAGTATAGTACTAAGAATTTTGGCCATTTATTTATAAATTAATATTAAAATGCATAAACAAGTTTCATTTAAACCGTTTATATAAAGAAATATATTATGAGAAGTACAATGTTTTATGAAACTATATAGATTTCCTTCCCTTTTATTGTACGTAGATACATGAGATGTTCATATTATTAATGTAAAGGAACATCATTTTGGCTTTCAAAGTGACTAGTAAAGGATTTCTGTAACTAGAGCATAATGGGCTTCTATAACTCTTTTAGCTTTTCAATCAATTTTATTATTTCATCTTAACTTCTTCTTTTTTTTAAATAGTTTCTTTCAAAAAAAGTACATATGATTCTTGTTGGGAGCTATGCATAATTCTAATCTAGTATATAGTAGAATGTTTTATCCTTCAATATTAGAAAAATTTCTAATACCATTTGAAAATTATGTGTATTGGATACTATCCAAAAACATGGAATTATTCTTGTAACGCCCCGAAATTTTCAATTCAACAAATCCTTATTTAACTCGCAATAAGAAATTTCTAAGACAATTAAGTCTAGTTTCAAAATAAAATCACCGGATAATTCAACTAGTCTCCAAAAATAGTCAAATAATCCAAACTCCACAAGATTAGATGGAACAAAACCTCAATTAAATCCTCACAAAAAACAGTCTCTTTAAATCAAAACTTAAAATCCTCACAAAAGAATTTCCTTAAGATTAGCTAAACGCTGGAGATCTCAATAGTAGTCCACCGGCAATAAATGATCACGTACTAGCAACCTTTCCTCACTATGGATCTGAGCAGCTAATCTGAAAAATATAATAACAACGGGGATGAGCTAAAAGCCCAATAAGTGGTATTCACACACTACCATCGAGGGGTAACAGAAGGAACTTGGATTTATATGAAGCAAGGAGTAGATAGGATAATAACAGGGTTGGTTAACAATGAACTGGTAATTCCAGAATATTCCAATATAAGAATTTAGGCAATAAATGAGACATGATAGTTAGAGATACAAATTGGTTTGGAATATTAGAAGCATAGCAGGGTATAATCACAATGTCATAAATACATAATTCAAGAAGCCATGTCCTGTGTATTGCCCCCGCAGGAAGGGTCACTCCCATGTATTGCCCCCACGGGTAGGGTCACTCCCATGTATTGCCCCCATGGGTAGGGTCACTCAAAATTTGCTCAACATCCCATTCTCCACAACATCAATTTCATAATCTAGATTATGGTCCACGTATTGCCCCCATGGACGGGGTCACTGAATTTATTTCATGGCAAAGAATTCAATTAAGGGTACGTACAACATGAACAATTCAGTTTGGCAAAATCAATAGCTCAAGAGTTATGTAAAAGTAATTTGATATGGTAACGGTCACAAGCTGTCATGATACAATATGAAGAAAGGATCTCAATGGACTAAAAGCACTCAAGAAAGGTATAAATTTATCAAGACAGAGAATCCAATGGGTTTGACAATAATTATGGGGAACGTAAGGAGAGTAATGTGTAAAGTCCCACTTACCTCAATGAAAAAAAACAATAAGCAAATATCACTTTGTACTAGTTTCGTCACCGAAATCCTTGGAGTTTGGTGATGAAGGTGGAGGTTACCAAGTTAAAGGAATTGGATGAGTTTAACGTGTAAGGGGGAGAGAGGGAAAGAGGTTGTAGGGTTTTCTACTAACAAGGAGAAACATAGGTTTATATATCCCTTAGGGTGTCTAGGGTTTGATGGGATTATATTAGGAAAATATAATTATTATTTATTCTTTGTTAAAATATAAACTTAATTACACTTATTCTATTTTATTTTATTTTTATTTTTCGTATATTACATTTCTCCCCCCGTTAAAAAAATTTGGTCCCCAAATTTGACATACCTAAGTCGCGGAATAAATGAGGGTAGCTCGTTCTCATCTCTTCCTCCAACTCCCAAGTGGCCTCCTTAGTACCATGATTCTGCCATAAGACTTGAACAAACCGAATTGTCCGTCTGCGTAATACTTGCTCTTTGGTCCAAAATTTTGATGGGTTGCTCGTCATAGGTCAAATCTTCTCGAATTTGAATTGGCTGAAAATTGAGTATGTGTGATGGATCCAGGATATACTTACGAAGAGATGAAACATGGAACACATTATGAATTTTTGACAGCGCAGGTGGTAATGCAATTCTATAGGCAACAAGTCCTACACACTCGAGTATCTCAAATGGGCCAATGTATCGTGGGCTCAACTTACCCTTATGCCCAAATCTCATAATTCCCTTCCACGGGCTAACCTTCAAGAATACATGACCTCCCACAGCGAATTCCAAGTCCCGTCTTCGACAATCTGCATAGCTTTTCTGGTGACTCTGAGTTGTTTGTATACGTTCTCTAATCAATCAAATTTTCTCAGAAGTAATCTGTATGATTTCTGACCCCACCAGTCTACTTTCCCCGGAAGAGTTATAACCAAAGTGAAAAATACAGTGATAATTACAATTCTTTATTGTATTAGAATAAAGCCATGTGTATCTCAAGATACATATTTTTAAGAGAAACAAACTCATACATGAGTTAATGAAACAATAACATCATAATATCCAGACAACTACTATGATCAATGAATAAGTCATAACATAAATTTAATCCATCAATAAGTTTTTGAACTTTATCATATAGTCAAATACAAATTTGTCAAAACTTCAAAACTTCAAGAAAATAAGCAAATTATAAGTTTACAGACACTCAGGCAAAAGGCTTAAATTCTTTTAAAGTTGACATAATTTCATTTGCTTGTGAAAATAAAGTTCATTCACAAGTATGTATATATACTTCACTATCATTTCATATAAGACTTTTCTTTCTCTTACCTTATTTCATTATCATACTACATTTCTTTGTCTTATACCACTGAAAATATAACATGAAAATGAAACAACATAAAGCAAAATTTTCATTATTATAATGTCTTAACGTCTCATACCGACAAAACACACATTAATAATATAAAACTAAAACCTTCACATTTCAGAAAATTGATGGATTATAATCATTTAGGTTCACTCTGCATCTGAGTTCCCCAAGAACAGTGGTACCATAACGTTAGGGTCACATGCCCTTCTTTTGGTTGTGGGGTCAACCAATCTTACCTCATTAATTGGATTTGCCTTACGCCAACCCATTCAATGGAAAAGCCGGTATCGTTACCCCTACTGGTTTGGTCCAAAACTTATCCAATGATTTAATCCATAACATTTCATTTCAGAGAATACTTTGTACAAACTGTACTTTAAGTCCCTAAAGAGACTTAAACATGATTTCTTTACTTTCTAGAACATAGTTTCTTTTGAAACACTTCTCTTTCTTGAACATAGTTTCCTTTGAAAGACTTTTATTTCTTAAACATAATTTTAGAAATTTCCATGCATATCCATAATTCATAACTTAAAACATTTGAAACATCGTTTCTTAGAAATTGCATAATCCTTTCTTTTGCAATCATAATGTAACTCAACTTTAATCGGAATATTTTGAATTATATTTCTCATATCTCAAAACATTTGAACATCTTATTTAAAGCATGTACATTTTGTGATGCCCCGCACCCCTAAACATTTTAGATTAATCATATTAGTGCTAAGTCACTAAGAGATTATAGATTTAATAAATTCTTATGGTAAGTTAATTTAAATTGGATAATTACCACACTACATTAACTTAGATGCATTAGTATTGTTAATAGATAAACCTTAAATTATGTATTTGATAGTAAACATAAGGGCAAAGGAGTCATTGCACACTTAAATTGGTGGCCCAATGGAAAATTGCCATGTGTCCCACCTTTTAATTGCACCACATGCAAAATGACATGTGTAATCCACTAAAATAAAATCCCATGGTCAGCCCATTTTCTCCTTTAGTGACCGGCCATGTATTGCACTCACTTCATTTCATTTATTTTCAAGAAGAAAGAAAGGGAAAGAAAGAGAGAGAAACTCTCCTTCTGCTGGCCGAAATTCCTTGGAGGAAAAACCTCCATAGTTGCTCTCCTTCAAGCTTCCCTCCATCAAGAAAAGGATAAGCTCTTGTTAGGGCTTATATTCCCAAAACTTAGAAGGTAAATTCCTCAAATTCTCTAGGGTTCCATGGAGTTTAATTGGGGGTTTCAACTGAAATTTCATGCATGTGATAGATTAGGTGAAATCTTAGCTTTTCATGTATGTTTTGAAATGGGTATAGTTAAAATTGTTGATTGATCTTCATGATTTCTACACTTTGAGGTTATGGGTTTGTAGAAATAGGATTTTGGGTTAGGGAAAATGAATTTTTATGGACATGCATGTGGGATTTGAAGTGGTAGTTGCTGGAAATTTATTGCTCTGTCAAGTCTGCGTGAACAGTAAAATTTCGTGGAAATTCTGGAATTTCTGAGAAGAGAAATTAAGAAACGGTTTTCTCTAGGGTAATCTATCAAATGTTTAGGTTATGTATATGAAATTTCATAGAAAAATATTGAGTTTTGATAATTATTTGTGATTTTACAAGAAAACTGTGCAAATCTGTCCATTTGACAGATTCTGTGTTTGTCAGTTAGAAATTTCATAATAAATCCAATATTTGGGATTTGAGTGATTGGAATATGTTTCTGGGACCCTAGGATGTATATGTTATTTATGGAATTAACCCCATACAATTTTAGTAAATAAGGAATTGTGGGTACTGATCTAAAGTTGCCTTCAAAACTGTGCTGGCAGATTTGAGTCTTCTGCCTTTGTTGAATTTTATAATTTTTTATAAAGGTCAAATAGAGCTGAAATTTTTAAGTAAAGTACTAGACATATAATAGAACAATTACATGAAATATCAAGGAAATTTGATAGTGAATGGATAGTTAAATTCACTGTTCAAATGGTCTGCCCTGTAGTGGGACAGAACCTTTATTTCCTGAAAGAGTGAGACTTTGAAGAATTTATTCTTGCAATTGGACAAGTGAATTGAGCTGAAATTTGGTATGCATGATAACTAATGTGTTTACTAAATGGGTGAATTTTTATATGTCCTAATTATACCATTTAGTATAGAAAAGAAATATTTTGAGTCCTGCAATACGGTTTCTGATTTAGGCAATACGGTTTCTGATTTAGGCAGTAAATAGAACTAGTTTTGATGTTTTGCCATTATTGCTTTGTTTGCTTGTTTGGTTGCCTTTGGGTTGCGATATAGAGACTCTTAGGAAACTAAATAGGGTAAGGATGTGAGGAGGATTAGAAAACCTATAGAATTGATAGTTAAGGGAAACCATGATTGCTTTTGTGAGTTAGAATGTCTGCTAATCATTGGATTTTAATATCCTTTGGTTTAGGGACTGAACAAGGAAAGTAGAGAACTCCATTGCAAGCTTTGAGACTGCTGTGCTGCTGCTGGATTGAGGTAAGGGAATGTGCCATGAAAATTTAATAGTCCATGTTTTAAGAATATATCTATATATGTTTTATCAATGCTTTCAGTAAACTTAGTTTGATACTTGTTTATAAAGAAAAATGTGCATTGATTTAGAAACAGTTTTGAGTTGATACAGTTAAGACAGTTTTGAGAAGCAAACTGTGGATATGCTATGGATTTTTGGGCTTAGTAAGGCAAGAGAGAGATTGAAAAGTAAACAAGCATGATATGTTTTATGAACACCTAAAATGGTTTTCAGTGTGAGGGCCTTGTGACCGCAGGAAGGCCTCGAGGGGTTTTATTCCCTGTAGACCGGCAACAAGTAAGGCCACGAGGGGTTGTATTCCCTGTAGACTGGTAGCAGGAAGGTCACGAGGGGTTTTCGTACCCTGTAGACTGACAAGCAGGAAGGCCACGAGGGGTTTTATACCCTGTAGACTGGTAAGCAGAAAGGCCACGAGGGGATAATTTCCCTGTAGACATGGCACAAGTAAAGTCACAAGGTGCCAAGTCTTAAAGATAAAGTACAGTTACATGTTCCATATAGTTTTTGCTATATTATGCAAGAGTATGAGATAAGTTTCTCTTCAGAACAGTTTAAGGGAACATGTTTAGTTTACATATAAGAGAATCATGCTATATGTTTAGATTTCAATAAATATATTATGTCTTACAAGTTATCAGATATTATGTTCATCAGTATGAAACATATATGTGCAAGAAACC
>OU015762.1:22751153-22785174 GCA_907173295.1 Fagus sylvatica | reverse complement strand
AAAAAAAAAAAAAAATTCTCTTTTTATTTTTTATTTTGTTCGCGAACAGGTATATAGAAACAATTTTATGTATTTAATATTGCAAACAATACACGAGACTACTTTTATATAGGAAGTCTCAGATAGCTGTACAAGTAAGAGTGATGTGTTACTAAATTATATAATGGATGTGCGTAGTGCCCAGAGCATAATGGGCTTGTAGATAACACTTTTAGCTTTTTCTATCAATTTTATTATTCAATTTAACTTTAAAAAAAAAAAAAATGGTTTCTTTTAAAAAAATTACATATGATTCTTTTGTGAAGCAATGCATAATTCTAATCAAGTATATAGTAGAATGTTTTATCCATCACTATTAGAAATAATACCATATGAAAATTTATGTGTATTGCATACCATCCAAAAACATGAAACTATTCTCTTCATAATCTTCACTCGACTAGGTTCCTTAAAATCTTAAATTTCTACTTTTGCCTAATTTTTATTGGATATTTTTTCCTATTCTAATCAAAGGGTTTCACGTATATATGTATCTACTAATAGGAAATCAAGCTTGTCATTGTACAAAAGAAATAATCATTTGACAAAGTGTCTATTCACATTAAGCCAACAACAATGGAGAAATCTTCACCCAAGCTTGCTTACTTCGCTTTATTCTTGGTTTTTAGCTCCTGTAAGTTACTCGTCAATAATGGTTTCACTAGATAATATTATTCCAAGTTAGTAATTCGTAACAAGCGTAAAGTCATAAACAAGTGTAACTCCGTGTATTTTTGTGAAATGGAATCATTATATTGAATTTGCATGTTTAATGTTGTAAAATATTGTTGCAGGTTTTCTAGCTGAAGTTGAAGGTCAAAATAGTCTTCCCTGCAAGAATGATGGTGATTGCACCCGTTGGTTGTTTGTGTGTATCCGGCAATTGTTATTATTGTCTTGCGAAACTGGCGTTCGTACAGAAATCCATTACTAGTCACTTTGAAAGCCAAAAGGATGTTCCTTTACATTAATAAATATGAACATCTCATGTATCTACCTACAATAAAAGAGAAGGAAATCTCTATAGATTCATAAAACATTGTACTTCTCATAATATATTTCTATATATAAACGGTTTAAATGAAATTTGTTTATGCATTTTAATATTAATTTATAAATAAATGGCCAAAATTCTTATTACTATACTATTTACTTGGATTAATATAAGAAAATGTGCGAGGGTATTTTTGTGTTATGGAGACATGGTAGAACTTGGAATTACAACATGTAGATTGCCAAATATTCACACTTCTTAAGCTTACGTCTTTTTCCTGAGATTTATTTTGTTTCTTCACCATGACATCAAATCCTCCCTTATACAAGTAAACGTAGCATTGTACCCCCACCATAATTTTTTCCCATCTCCACATAATTGGCTTAATTTAACGCTAGAAAAACTTAATTTTCCTTGAAACCTAAACTTGTAGGAACTACAATCTTTTTCAAATCGATTAAGGGAGACCCACATAGTTTCTATTTCTAATTAAAATTCTAGAATCAGGTTTCAAAAGTATGTTAGTGTTACTTCGATCAACAAAACAAGTTATCATTCTTTTTATTCCCTCTGCATCAATTAGATCTAAGAGAAAAGAAGATTTGTACCTTGAGAATTATTTCATTTGTCTCTCTTTGAAATCCTTGAAAAATTTTGCTATCTAAAAAGGTCAGTCGATATATAGTGAAATTTATAACAATATTTATACTCTAATAAATAATAGGGCAATAAATCTTTATTTTTGTTTACCTACCTTGAAACACCTCAATATAATTATATTTTTTATTATTTATCCTACACTTAAAATCTGCTGCATTACAGATTAAAAGAATACTCATTTTATTTTTTATTTTGTTTGCAACCAGGTATATAGAAACAATTTTCTGTATTTAATATTGCAACCAATACATGAGACAACTTTTATATAGGAAGTCTTAGACTGCTGTACAAGTAAGATTAATTGCTTTTAAATTATATAATGGGATGTGCGTAGTGCCCAAAGTAGAATGGGCTTGTATAACTCTTTTAGCTTTTCAATCAATTTTATTATATCATTTTAACTTTTTCTTTCTTTTTTTTTGTTAAAAAAAAATGGTTTCTTAAAAAAAAAATTACATTTGATACTTTTCTGAAGCTATGCATAATTCTAACCTAGTATATTGTAGAATGTTTTATCCTTCAATATTAGAAAAATTTCAAATACCATTTCAAAATTATGTGCATTGGATGTGATGCCCCGCACCCAATTAATGTCCAATTTAGTAAGTTTAATGTTAGGTGGAAAATTACAATAGAACTAGTAAGTTAATTTAAATTGATTAGATACTATACCATTTTTATATAGATACAATAGAATTAGTGAGTATATAGTTTAACTAACCAAGCCCAAAAAATAGCATTAAGGTAATTGTTACATTGACTTAGGGGTAGTTTGGTCATTACACTTAAATTGGTGAACCAATAAAGTTGGACACATGGAATCCACTCAAAATACCCCCCTTTAGTGGCTGGCCATCCAAGTCCCACCCCACCATTTGACTTTTCTCATTTCTCTAGCATAGACAAAACAAAAGAGAGAACTCAAGCTCTCTTCTCCCTCTTGCACCCCACGGGTCCAGCAGCTAGGGGGAGGAAACAAATCTTTGTTTCCTCTCATCTTCCTCCACAATTCAAGTTAGAGAAAGAGTCTAGCCCTCCTCCTTCAAGAAATCATAAGCTAGGTAAGGGTTTATGATTTTAGTCAAGTTTTGAAATGGGTATAGTTGAAATTGTTGGTTGATCTTCATGATTTCTACACTTTGAGGTTATGGGTTTGTAGAAATTTTGGGTTAAGGAAAATGATGGACATGCATTGGGTTAAGTTGCTGGAATTTTAGATTGAATGATGAATTTGTATGATGTGGAATTGTTGAGATTTAATTTTACTGCTCTGTCTGCTGCGTGAACAGTAAGTTGCACGAAAATTCTGGGAGTTTTCTAAAATAGGAATGAGGAAACGGTTTTCTCTAGGGTAATCTATCATATGTCTAGGTTATGTATATGAAATTTCATAGAAAAATATTGAGTTTTGATAATTATTTTTTATTTTACAAGAAAACTGTGCAAATCTGTCCATTTGACAGATTCTGTGTTTGTCGGTTTGAAATTACATAATAAATCCAATATTTGGAATTTAAGTGATTGGGATATTTTCTGGAATCCTAGGATGTATATGTTCTTGATGGAATTATCCCCATGTGCAATTTTAGTAAATAATGAATTGTGGGTACTGATTTAAAATCACCTTCAAGACTGTGCTGACAGATTTGGGTATACTGTCTTAGTTATTTTTAGTAAATTCTAGTTTTATTTTTTAGCCTCAAAACTTTTATTTCATGTGATAGATATATTGTTTGGTGGTCTCTGTAAAGTTTCAGGAAATTAATATTTGTTTTGATAACTCAAATATAATTTATAAGTTAGTTGTTCTGTGCTGAAATGGACTGGTTGACAGAATTGAGATTACTTACTTGTCATAATTTTAATGAATTTTAGAAAATTCAAATTGAGCTGAAAATTTAGGGACACATGATACACATATATAGGTATTCCTATATAAAATTTCATGAGTTTATGACACCTTTTGGTTGGTCATATAAGGCTTAGAAGTGGGCTGTATAGCAGGGGATATGTTACAGCAACTTGTAAATCATGGATTTTTGGAGAATTGTTTCTTGATATTGGTGGATTGATTTAAGTTGGATTTTCTTGTGTGCATATTATTTAGTATGTATATTATATGAGTGAATTTTGTATGTCTTATTTCTACTCTTTAGTACGCAAAAGAAATGTTTCAATCCAGGCAACTACTGTTGCTATAGCAGATTGTTGTATGGTGATTTAGAATTTCCACTTTGGTTGAATTGAATGTTTTGAACTTGTTGTTTGGGGTTTAGTAAGGGCTTAGTAAAGATTAGTTAAGATAAGTTAAGAGAAATTATGGTCATAAGTGTTGATTAGTCTATTATGAGTTAAGGTTGGCATTAAGTTGAAACTAAGATTAACTTAAAGTTAACTCAACTCCTATACTTGATTTAGGATAATCAAGGGAGGATAGGTGAAGCGATCTGCTTGAGACTCTTGGAATCCAGCTTTTGGATTGAGGTAAGGGAATGTGCCATGAAAATTTAATAGTCCATGTTTTAAGAATATATCTATATATGTTTTATCAATGCTTTCAGTAAACTCAGTTTGATACTTGTTTATAAAGAAAATGTGCATTGATTTAGAAACAGTTTTGAGTTGGTACAGTTAAGACAGATTTTAGAAGCAAGCTGTGGATATGCTATGAATTTGGCTTAGTAAGGCAAGAGAGAGATTGAAAAATAAACAAGCATGATATATTTTATGAACACCTAAAGCAGTTTTGAGTGTGATGCCCTGTAGATTGACAACCCAAGGCCACGAGGGGATCGTATGCCCTAAAGACATGGCAAGAAGGCCTCGAGGGGTTTTATTCCCTGTAGACCGGCAACAAGTAAGGCCACGAGGGGTTGTATTCCCTGAAGATATGGCAACCCAGGCCACGAGGGGATCTTCGGATCTTTGTAGACTGGCAAGAAGGCCACGAGGGGTTTCATACCCTGTAGACATGGCACCAGTAAGGTCACGAGGGGCATAGTCTTAAAGATAAAGTACAGTTACATGTTCCATATAGTTTTTGCTATATTATGCAAGAGTATGAGATAAGTTTTCTCTTCAGAACAGTTTAAGGGAACATGTTTTAGTTTACATATAAAGGAATCATGCTATATGTTCAGATTTCAATAGTTATATTATGCCTTACAAGTTATCAGATATTATGTTCATCAGTATGAAACATATATGTTGCAAGAAACTCATGAAATCATTTTAGCATGAACTGTTTATACGCAAGTCATATCCACAAAGATTATTCTGTTTATCATGCATTCATGCATACTGTTAAATCTTCATGTCACAATTCCCTTACTGAGCAAAGTGGGTTGCTCAGATTGCAGGAACATTCCTATGGTGCAGCCAAGAGTCTCAGCATGGAGGAGCAAGTTTGTGGTATCTAGAACAAGTCTTAGATGTTTGAGTTTTTATATAAACAAAGCAGAAGTGATGTATAGGTTTAAATAGTCTTCCGCTGTATTAGAGTTATTATGTCTACATACTGATGTATTTTGTATAAACAGTTATAGATGCTCTGACTACTATCACTTCCTTTAGGTGGACTAGTATACTCATTCATTTTGTAAAGGAGTATGTTTATAGTATTGGGAGTTCCCAACCAAGAAGTTAAAGAATCAGGACGAGAGAAAAGAAAAGAGAGGAGAAAAATTTATACTCCTTTTAGTTGGTTCGTGTTAATATCAGGCACAGGCTTGGTATTAGCATGCCGGTCCGACTCAGAATCATATTACGGATTTGGGTCATGACATTGGATATCATCCTAAAACATGGAACTATTCTCTTCATAATCTTCACTCAACCAGTCCTTAAAATCTTAAATTTCTACTTTTGCCTAATTTTTTTGGATTTTTTTCCTATTCTAATCAAAGGGTTTCACGTATATATATATCTACTCATAGGAAATCAAGCTTGTCATTGTACAAAAGAAATAATCATTTGACAAAGTGTCTATACACATAAAGACAAACCAATGGAGAAATCTTCACCCAAGCTTGCTTACTTCGCTTTATTCTTGGTTTTTAGCTCCTGTAAGTTACTCGTCAATAATGGTTTCACTAGATAATATTATTCCAAGTTAGTAATTCGTAACAAGCGTAAACGTCATAAACAAGTGTAACTTTATGTATTTTCGTGAAATGGAATCATTATGTTGAATTTTCTTGTTTAATGCTGTAAAATATTGTTGCAGGTTTTCTAGCTGAAGTTGAAGGTCAAAATCGTCACCCCTGCAAGAATGATGGCGATTGCAGCGTTGGTTGTTTGTGTGTATCCGGCTATTGTTATTATTGTCCCGCGAAACCAGCGTTCGTACAGAAATCCTTTACTAGTCACTTTGAAAGCCAAAATGATGTTCCTTTACATTAATAATATGAACATCCTCATGTATCTACGTACAATAAAAGGGAAGGAAATCTATATAGTTTCATAAAACATTGTACTTCTCATAATATATTTCTATATATAAACGGTTTAAATGAAACTTGTTTATGCATTTTAATATTAATTTATAAATAAATGGCCAAAATTCTTATTACTATACTATTTACTTGGATTAATATATGAAAATGTGCGAGGGTATTTTTGTGTTGTGGAGACATGGTAGAACTTGGAATTACAACATATAGATTGCCTAATATTCACACTTCTCAAGCTTACGTCTTTTTCCTGAGATTTATTTTGTTTCCTCACCATGACATCAAATCCTTCCTTATACAAGTAAACGTAGCATTGTACCCCACCATAATTTTTTCCCATCTCCAAGATAATTGGCTTAATTAAGCGCTGGAAAAACTTAATTTTCCTTGAAACCTAAACTTATAGGAACTACAATCTTTTTCAAATCGATTAAGGGAGACCCACATAGTTTCTATTTCTAATTAAAATTCCAGAATCAGGTTTGAAAAGTATGTTAGTGTTACTTCGATAACAAAACAAGTTATCAAGGAATCTTTCTTTTTATTCCCTCTGCATCAATTAGATCTAAGAGAAAAGAAGATTTGTACCTTGAGAATTATTTCAACTAGTCGCAAACCCGTGCGATGCACGGAAAAATTGGTTTTCAAATCTCTCTCACAGGGCCACTCACACGCATACATTGACATTTGGAGTAAGAGCCATTTAGAGATAAAAAAAGGTTCAAGCTTCAATCTTACCTCATGAAAGAAATTAAAAAATTAAAAAATAAATTACCGAATTTCTGTTAAACTCTAGTATCAAATGTGATATTAATAAATAAAATTAATTATTCGGTTCAATATCACACGTAATTATATTCATTATTGCATACATGCCGCACAAATTGCATCTGTCTCATACATCTAGAAGGTAAATAAAAATTCTTCGGTTCAAGCTCCTAAGAAGAAAGTAGTGTAAAATTAAACACCATTATAAGTATGCAAACATTTTAGCAACCCATTATAAGGCATATGCCAAGTATAACACCCTAGTTTCATAAACTTTTCTCCCCTAATATTTAAGTGGCTGAACCCTTAAGATCCTCTTGCCGAAACTTTCAATTCCAATCATACATTCATACTATGTTTCCTTTGAGGAAGTTATTAAAAGTTAGAACCCTTTAAGGCTTGGTACAGGGAGGCAATCCTACAAATACATAGTTGAACAACAAAGAAATCTAGCTTCTAACACTGGAATAATTTGTATAGATGGATCAAACCCACTTGGTATGGAATTTACTCAAAAGTAGCTCCAAATCTACACATGGAAATCTTATCTATAAAATTCTAAATTTAAAAAGTTATTATGTAATTTAATATCACTGCATTCCTTCAGAACTATAACTCTAAAAAAATTAAGTAATAGTTATGGATGATAATCCAATTAAAAATTAATGAAAGATATGAAGCTATGACTTTAAACAAACATTTGCTGTGCAACACTACACGCTCCCAGAACGCAACTCAGCAGAGCCCGAAGCAATCATCGTTCATTACAGCAAAACTTAGTCAAAATTAACCAAGCATTTAATCAAACATGTAAAGAACGCTTAAACTCACTCACCCACATAAATAAGTGGAGCAAGATCTAATACCAAGATAGTGAAACCAAAGAAAGAAGGACTCAAATCTTCAGAACTGATATAATGAGTAATTCGACCTGAGATTTAAATTTGTAAATGGCGGTGGTTAAGTTTGTAAATAATAAAGCATATTTTGTGTGTAATCGGTAGAGTGTATATTGGTGTCTACAGAGTGATCTGTAGGCACTTCATGTTCTATATCAATAAAATTATCTCATTCATTAAATAATGAAAAAGGAATGTGGGAAAAAAAAATTTATTTATTTATTTTTCTGCTTGTTGCTTAAGGAAGTTTACGTCTTTTCCGTAGCAAAAAAAAAAAATCATTATTATTTTTCTTTTTCTTCTTTTTCTTCTCAGATCATTCAAATCTCTCTCTCTTTCTCTCTCTCCTTAAATGGCATCGTGCTGTCCCTCCCAGCCTTTCAAGAGAGCTAGATCAAGCGGAATGTCGTACTGTTCCATGACCTTGAAAGTCAAGATGGCTTCCTGGACATAATCAGCGATGACGTAGCTGCTGAAGATGGAAGTGAAGGCGCCGAGGGAAAGCAAGCGCTCTCTTTTCATGAATTTGACGGCCACACCCTCGTGGATGAGCAAGGTGGCTTCCCCACCATCGTCAACAATGAGATCGGTCCGATGAAGATCTACGATATGCGAAGTTCCAGATTTTCTCTCTCATCCCACGGAGGTCAACGACGTTTTCTTTCTTGATTTTAGAGGGGTTTTATCTGATTGGGTAGCTTGGTGATTTTAGTGGTTGCTTTTGTTGAGTTTTTAGGGCTTTTGAGTGGTAGCTTCGAGTTTTGCTTGTGAATTGATTTGGGATTTGAGGCGGGAGAGTTGTGGAACGTTATAGTACTATTCTTGTAGCAGTTGGATTTAATATAAAGAAAAACTTAAGGGCGGCTGTCGATTGGGAAGGCCGGAGAGCAACCAGCGATGCAACTGGGTGTGGCCTGTGGGTACACTAAAGTGGAGAAGAAGGGAAGAAAGGGAGAGAGGAGAGAATAAATGAGAAGTTGGTCTTCGAAGAGGAAGCAAATATATCGGGTTGCAAAATATATATTAAAACAAATAAAAATAAGAGAATAATGATGTGTAAAATTGGGAAGGCTGAAAAGATGATGTGTCCAATTTTTATGAAGTCAACAAAAAATAAAAAAGTCAAAAAAGCTTCGGTTTTACATTATAGTATAGATTTGTCTCTCTTTGAAATCCTTGAAAAATTTTGCTATCTAAAAAGGTCAGTCGATATATAGTGAAATTTATAACAATATTTATACTCTAATAAATAATAGGGCAATAAATGTTTATTTTTGTTTACCTACCTTGAAACTCCTCAATATAATGATTTTTTTAACATTTATCCTACACTTAAAATCTGCTGGATTACTGATGAAAAGAATATTCATTTTATTTTTTATTTTGTTTGTGACCAGGTATATAGAAAACAATTTTCTGTATTTAATATTGTAACCTATACATGAGACTAGTTTTATATAGAATGTCTTAGACTGCTGTACAAGTAAGATTAATGTGCTTTTGAATTATATAAAGGGATGTGCGTAGTACCCAGAGCATAATGGGCTTGTATAACTCTTTTAGCTTTTCAATCAATTTTATTATTTCATATTAACTTATAAAAAAAAAAAAAAAGTTTCTTTCAAAAAAATTACATATGATTCTTGTATGAAGCTATGCATAATTCTAATCTAGTATATAGTAGAATGTTTTATTCTTCAATATTAGAAAAATTTCTAATACCCTTTGAAAATTATGTGTATTGGATACCATTCAAAAATATGGAATTATTCACTTCATAATCTTCACTTAACTGGTCCTTAAAATCTTAAATTTCTACTTTTGCCTAATTTTTTTGGATTTTTTCTCCTATTCTGATCAAAGGGTTTCACGTATATATATCTACTAATAGGGAATCAAGCTTGTCATTGTACAAAACAAATAATCATTAACAAAGTGTCTATACACATTAAGACAAACCAATGGAGAAATCTTCACCCAAGCTTGCTTACTTCGCTTTATTCTTGGTTTTTAGCTCTTGTAAGTTACTTGTAAATAATGCATTCACCAGATGATATTATTCCAAATTAATAATTCGTAACAAACCTAAACTGTCATAAACAAGTGTAACTCTGTGTATTTTTGTGAAATGGAATCATTATATTGAGTTTTCAAGTTTAATGTTGCAAAATATTGTTGCAGGTTTTCTAGCTAAAGTTGAAGGTGAAATAAGTCATCCTTGCAAGACTGATAGCGATTGCACCCTTGGTTGTTTGTGTGTATCCGGCAATTGATATTAATGTCGTAAGAAACTCACGTTTGTGCAGAAATCCTTTACTAGTCACTTTGAAAGCCAAAAGGAAGTCCCTTTACATTAATAATATGAACATTTCTTGTATCTACCTACAATGAAAGAGAAGGATATCTATATAGATTCATAAAACATTGTACTTCTCATAATATATTTCTATATATGAATGGTTTAAATGAAATTTGTTTATGTATTTTAATATTAATTTATAAATAAATGGCCAAAATTCTAATTACTATACTATTTACTTGGATTAATAAATGAAAATGTGTGTAGGCATTTTTGTGTCATAGAGACATGGTAGAACGTGGACTTACAACATCTAAGGAATCAAGGAATCTTTCTTTTTATTCCCCCTGCATCAATTAGATGTAAGAGAAAAGAGAATTTTTCAAGATTTGTACCTTGAGAATTATTCTATTTGTCTCTCTTTAAAATCCTTGAAAAGTTTTCTATAAAAAAATGTCAGTCGATATATAATGAAATTTATAAAAATATTTATACTCTACTAAATAATATGCCAATAAGTTTTTATTTTTGTTTTCCGACCTAGAAACTCCTCAATATAATGACTTATTTATTATTTATCCTACACTTAAAATCTGCTCCATTAATGATAAAAAAAAAAAAAATTCTCTTTTTATTTTTTATTTTGTTCGCGAACAGGTATATAGAAACAATTTTCTGTATTTAATATTGCAAACAATACACGAAACTACTTTTATATAGGAAGTCTCAGACTGCTGTACAAGTAAGAGTGATGTGTTTGTAAATTATATAATGGGATGTGTGTAGTGCCCAGAGCATAATGGGCCTGTAGATAACACTTTCAGCTTTTTTGATCAATTTTATTATTCCACTTTAACTTAAAAAAAAAAAATAGTTTCTTTTAAAAAAATTACATATGATTATTTTGTGAAGCGATGCATAATTCTAATCAAGTATATAGTAGAATGTTTTATCCTTCACTATTAGAAATAATACCATATGAAAATTATGTGTATTGCATACCATTCAAAAACATGGAACTATTCTCTTCATAATCTTCACTCGACAGGTTCTTGAAATCTTAAATTTCTACTTTTGCCTAATTTTTTGGATTTTTTTCCTATTCTAATCAAAGGGTTTCACGTATATATATATCTACTCATAGGAAATCAAGCTTGTCATTGTACAAAAGAAATAATCATTTGACAAAGTGTCTATTCACATTAAGCCAACACAATGGAGAAATCTTCACCCAAGCTTGCTTACTTCGCTTTATTCTTGGTTTTTAGCTCCTGTAAGTTACTCGTCAATAATGGTTTCACTAGATAATATTATTCCAAGTTAGTAATTCGTAACAACGCGTAAACGTCATAAACAAGTGTAACTTTATGTATTTTCGTGAAATGGAATCATTATGTTGAATTTTCTTGTTTAATGCTGTAAAATATTGTTGTAGGTTTTCTAGCTGAAGTTGAAGGTCAAAATCGTCACCCCTGCAAGAATGATGGCGATTGCAGCGTTGGTTGTTTGTGTGTATCCGGCTATTGTTATTATTGTCCCGCGAAACCAGCATTCGTACAGAAATCCTTTACTAGTCACTTTGAAAGCCAAAATGATGTTCCTTTACATTAATAATATGAACATCTCATGTATCTACGTACAATAAAAGAGAAGGAAATCTATATAGTTTCATAAAACATTGTACTTCTCATAATATATTTCTATATATAAACGGTTTAAATGAAACTTGTTTATGCATTTTAATATTAATTTATAAATAAATGGCCAAAATTCTTATTACTATACTATTTACTTGGATTAATATATGAAAATGTGCGAGGGTATTTTTGTGTTGTGGAGACATGGTAGAACTTGGAATTACAACATATAGATTGCCTAATATTCACACTTCTCAAGCTTACGTCTTTTTCCTGAGATTTATTTTGTTTCCTCACCATGACATCAAATCCTTCCTTATACAAGTAAACGTAGCATTGTACCCCACCATAATTTTTTCCCATCTCCACGATAATTGGCTTAATTAAGCGCTGGAAAAACTTAATTTTCCTTGAAACCTAAACTTATAGGAACTACAATCTTTTTCAAATCGATTAAGGGAGACCCACATAGTTTCTATTTCTAATTAAAATTCCAGAATCAGGTTTGAAAAGTATGTTAGTGTTACTTCGATCACAAAACAAGTTATCAAGGAATCTTTCTTTTTATTCCCTCTGCATCAATTAGATCTAAGAGAAAAGAAGATTTGTACCTTGAGAATTATTTCAATTTGTCTCTCTTTGAAATCCTTGAAAAATTTTGCTATCTAAAAAGGTCAGTCGATATATAGTGAAATTTATAACAATATTTATACTCTAATAAATAATAGGGCAATAAATCTTTATTTTTGTTTACCTACCTTGAAACTCCTCAATATAATGTTTTTTTTAATATTTATCCTACACTTAAAATCTGCTGGATTACCGATGAAAAGAATACTCATTTTATTTTTTATTTTGTTTGCGACCAAGTATATAGAAACAATTTTCTGTATTTAATATTGTAACCAATACATGAGACTACTTTTATATAGAAAGTCTTAGACTGCTATACAAGTAAGATTAATGTGCTTTTGAATTATATAATGGTATGTGCGTAGTACCTAGAGCATAATGGGCTTCTATAACTCTTTTAGCTTTTCAATCAATTTTATTATTTCATCTTAACTTCTTTTTTTGTTTTTTTTTAAATAGTTTCTTTCAAAAAAATTACATATGATTCTTGTAGGGAGCTATGCATAATTCTAATCTAGTATATAGTAGAATGTTTTATCCTTCAATATTAGAAAAATTTCTAATACCATTTGAAAATTATGTGTATTGGATACTATCCAAAAACATGGAATTATTCTCTTCATAATCTTCACTCAACTGGTCCTTAAAATCTTAAATTTCTACTTTTGCCTAATTTTTTTAGATTTTTTTTCCTATTTTGATCAAAGGGTTTCACGTATATATATCTACTAATAGGGAATCAAGCTTGTCATTGTACAAATACAAATAATCATATAATAAAGTGTCTATACACATTAAGACAAACCAATGGAGAAATCTTCACCCAAGCTTGCTTACTTCGCTTTATTCTTGGTTTTTAGCTCTTGTAAGTTACTTGTAAATAATGCATTCACCAGATAATATTATTCCAAATTAATAATTCGTAACAAACCTAAACTGTCATAAACAAGTGTAACTCTGTGTATTTTGGTGAAATGGAATCATTATATTGAGTTTTCAGGTTTCATGTTGTAAAATATTGTTGCAGGTTTTCTAGCTAAAGTTGAAGGTGAAATAAGTCATCCTTGCAAGACTGATAGCGATTGCACCCTTGGTTGTTTGTGTGTATCCGGCAATTGATATTAATGTCGTAAGAAACTCACGTTTGTGCAGAAATCCTTTACTAGTCACTTTGAAAGCCAAAAGGAAGTCCCTTTACATTAATAATATGAACATTTCTTGTATCTACCTAGAATGAAAGAGAAAGATATTTATATAGATTCATAAAACATTGTACTTCTCATAATATATTTCTAAATATAAATGGTTTAAATGAAATTTGTTTATGTATTTTAATATTAATTTATAAATAAATGGCCAAAATTCTAATTACTATACTATTTACTTGGATTAATAAATGAAAATGTGTGTAGGCATTTTATTGTCATAGAGACATGGTAGAACGTGGACTTACAACATCTAAGGAATCAAGGAATCTTTCTTTTTATTCCCCCTGCATCAATTAGATGTAAGAGAAAAGAGAATTTTTCAAGATTTGTACCTTGAGAATTATTCTATTTGTCTCTCTTTAAAATCCTTGAAAAGTTTGCAATCCAAAAATGTCAGTCAATATATAATGAAATTTATAAAAATATTTATACTCTACTAAATAATATGCCAATAAGTTTTTATTTTTGTTTTCCGACCTAGAAACTCCTCAATATAATGACTTATTTATTATTTATCCTACACTTAAAATCTGCTCCATTAATGATAAAAAAAAAAAAAAAATTCTCTTTTTATTTTTTATTTTGTTCGCGAACAGGTATATAGAAACAATTTTCTGTATTTAATATTGCAAACAATACACGAAACTACTTTTATATAGGAAGTCTCAGACTGCTGTACAAGTAAGAGTGATGTGTTTGTAAATTATATAATGGGATCTGTGTAGTGCCCAGAGCATAATGGGCCTGTAGATAACACTTTCAGCTTTTTCGATCAATTTTATTATTCCACTTTAACTTAAAAAAAAAAATAGTTTCTTTTAAAAAAATTACATATGATTATTTTGTGAAGCGATGCATAATTCTAATCAAGTATATAGTAGAATGTTTTATCCTTCACTATTAGAAATAACTAGTCGCAAACCCGCGCGATGCGCAGGGAATTTTAATTTACACTTACTATAATTAATAAAATAATTTCATCATTATCAAAATGGAAAAAAAAAAAAAAATGTTTTTCAAGAACTCAAAAAAATAAGATTGTGACAATATTCATTCCAAAATAACATTTTGCCTAAAAAAATGTGTATATCATCAAAGTACATTAGGAACCAACCATTATTTTACAAATAAAATCTTAAATCCAAAGTTTCTCTCCATATTTTCAAAACCATAAGTAGTGATTGCCTAGATGAAGTAATTTGAACGAAGATTCTCCTTTGACAACCAAGCATACATGTCAAATTTACCCACACAATTATTAGATCTGTTAATAAAATATACACTTGAAGATAATTGTAGAATGCTCCAGGACAAGCCTCTATATATATATATATATTGCCTTTAGAAAGCTAGTGTTCATGCCATAGTCATCTAGCTCCTAAATATACTTAAATATTCCAGAACAGACGTTATAGCTTATGAAAATTCACTTTTAAGGGATATTGTATTAGTAAAAGCTATATATGGCTTCAAAGCTTGAACAATCCTGTAAGATAATGTAACCAAATCCAATAATGCTGTAGCCACCCCAAGGATCAAACATCTATGGGATTTATAGTAGCATTGGAATACCATCCTCTCCACTCTAATCACCGCGAGCTACCTATACAGGAGAAAACATGCAAAATTAAAGTTACTCCCTCATTTGGTGGTACAGCCTTTAGCAAGGAAGGCAATTGGAAGGAAAAATACTTTTTGAACTACTCACCACTATCATCACACTCTCATGGAACCACCATTTAGAAACAAATACCCAGAAGATGTCATACAAAAAGGCACAACCGAGAAGGACTGTTTAAGAATAATTTACAATAATCATTTCCAAATGTCCCATTGAACCTGAGCTCAACTACTTCCCCATTGTTGAATTGACAGCAATTACTGCAAAAGGAATGTATTAAACAATAATACAAACATATGTGAGGCATATGAACTAAAACATTTAAAAACAAATACCAAATCTTCAGACATAAACAATTTGAATACACAATTATGAAAAAAGAAAAGAAAATTAAAACATATACAACTGAAAATTGAAAAAAGAAAAGAAAAAATAAATAAAACAACCACCGTATCAGCAACCCACCAAGAGGAAATCAACCACAATCCATCAAAATTGCACCAAGAAAACCAAAGAAGATAGGGGGGGAAAAGAAAAGAAGAATGCTCAACTCAGAGGGACTTTTCAATTTAATAAGAATTTCTTGAGAATGAAAAATTTGAACTCATCAATAACTTCACTATTTGATTCTTCCTCTTGTCTTATTTCCAAAATTACATCAATGTCAATATGTATTATCCTCTAAGAATAATTCAAGATGCAGAAGCATGACGTGTGGCATTATTCTTATGAAAAGACCCCACTCGCTGCCAAAACATTGGTTTAATTATGGGCTATGTGACCCAAATTATGGGCTATGTGACATCCAAAATAAAAAATAAAAAAATTAGTTATTATGTTTTTAAAGTAATACTAATTCCGTTCACTATCACTTTAGTTTGTACACCTTTTTGTAGGAAGGTAATAACTTTAGCATTTTTCCTAGCTGATGGACTCTGATTGGTAACGTGATTGATACCACCACTGTTTCTAGTTCCCCATAAAACAAAAGGCCAAACATCTCAAACAATTTCTATAATGTAAACTCCACCACCATATTTCATGTAGCCAAACAGAACTCTTTTATTTTTATTTTTATTTTTTCCATAACTAATCACAAAAAATATTTTTGTCATAACTTTAGGACTGCTTAGTGTCCCATTGTGTCAATTAGACATTGCATACTCCATAAACATATTAATGATAGAATTTTGTTTCTTAATTAATCATATCTTGCTATCAAACGAAGTCCCTTTACTGTAAAGTACAATGCTAACAATGTTATGATTTTTCAATTTCCAAGCTACCAAAATCAAGTCAATGTTAAATCTATGCTTACAAAAAAATAAAAACAAATACGTTCACTTAGCAGTTGAATACAACCAATCTTGAGCTTCTGAATAAAGCGCTTCAAATTTGAAGCTTACCATTGCGCCACCATGGAGAGTAATTGAAGCAGAGTATAGAGGGTACTGAGGAATGGGACAAAGAATTCCATCCTTTTCTGAACTTATCAGTAATTGCATCATCATATGGACCTGGTAAGAGAGAAGACACAATCTATTATAAATATAGAAACAATTTTCTGAAATGGAAAATTTTGGAATATTGCAATAAAGAAAAAGTCGAAATTTAACTGGGCTTACACGAAACTACTTTTATATAGGAAAATATCATTTGGATCAACGGGAAAACCATCATGAGCTTCAATACCAGCAGCAATTGTATCACGTAATCCTTTGATACCCTAACGCAAAGGAACAAAATAATAGTCATATGACATCAAAACATGGACCATGAATATAGGATCAACTTATTGTCCTAAAATTCTCTAGGTAGAGTTCTGAAAAGTGTCAGGTTTTGATAGACAGTTTTGATTCAAGGTATATGGATACCTTTTAATGATTTCACCTTTTTTCTACAGAGGAAATCAAAGATCGTCTTAGAGGACTTTGGTCGAACACCTAGGAGATATAACAATTTGTAGAAAAAACCAACATGCATTGAGTAAATCAACACTTAAAAGTCTCTTTTAAAAAAATCCCTACCAAAATCTACAAACTAATCAACTATTCCCAAATTTAAAAATGAAAAACTCACTAACATAGTCCACGGCTGCCTATTTCCGGTGTGCCTCAAACCACCGATAATTCACTGTTGACCGAGACCCATGACCCATAGCCAAGATTATGTCCAAACCCACCGACGAACCTAAACTGAGAGATGGGGAAGGCTTCGAGCATGAGAAAATCGAAGAGAGAAGGTGGGTTTTAATAGAAAACCTCTACGATTTTAATGAGGGGCGGCAATAGAGGGAATTAACGATGGGGAGAGGAAGAGTCGAAAGAGAGAGGGTTGGAGGGGGGGCGAAACGGCGAGTTGGATTTAATGGGGAAGTCAAAAAATCACACATGGGAAGATGGGGGGAGTTTAACGCCTGAAGATGATGGGGGCGGAGGTGAGGCAGAGAGAAGAGAAAAGGTGGGATGAGAGAGAAAACTTAGGGTATAATTAAATGGTGAAGATTAAAAAAAAAAAACCTGAAGTGTCAAAACTATAAAGACAAAAAACGTTAAAATAATAAAAGCCCAACAAAATAAAAATGAAAGTGGGCCGGATCATAAAAGCCCAACAAAATAAAAAGGAAAGTGGGTCGGATCTGGAATGTTATGAGAGAATTGAGAGGCATGAGATTTGGAATGATGTGGGAAGAGTAAATCTGACGTGGCAAGTTTGGGAGAAGACAAAAAAAAATCTCTCAGCTTCACCTATTAGTTTATATAATAGATACCATATGAAAATTATGTGTATTGCATACCATTCAAAAACATGGAACTATTCTCTTCATAATCTTCACTCGACAGGTTCTTAAAATCTTAAATTTCTACTTTTGTCTAATTTTTTGGATTTTTTTCCTATTCTAATCAAAGGGTTTCATGTATATATATATCTACTCATAGGAAATCAAGCTTGTCATTGTACAAAAGAAATAATCATTTGACAAAGTGTCTATTCACATTAAGCCAACACAATGGAGAAATCTTCACCCAAGCTTGCTTACTTCGCTTTATTCTTGGTTTTTAGCTCCTGTAAGTTACTCGTCAATAATGGTTTCACTAGATAATATTATTCCAAGTTAGTAATTCGTAACAAGCGTAAATGTCATAAACAAGTGTAACTTTATGTATTTTCGTGAAATGGAATCATTATGTTGAATTTTCTTGTTTAATGCTGTAAAATATTGTTGCAGGTTTTCTAGCTGAAGTTGAAGGTCAAAATCGTCACCCCTTGCAAGAATGATGGCGATTGCAGCGTTGGTTGTTTGTGTGTATCCGGCTATTGTTATTATTGTCCTGCGAAACCAGCGTTCGTACAGAAATCCTTTACTAGTCACTTTGAAAGCCAAAATGATGTTCCTTTACATTAATAATATGAACATCTCATGTATCTACGTACAATAAAAGAGAAGGAAATTTATATAGTTTCATAAAACATTGTACTTCTCATAATATATTTCTATATATAAACGGTTTAAATGAAACTTGTTTATGCATTTTAATATTAATTTATAAATAAATGGCCAAAATTCTTATTACTATACTATTTACTTGGATTAATATATGAAAATGTGCGAGGGTATTTTTGTGTTGTGGAGACATGGTAGAACTTGGAATTACAACATATAGATTGCCTAATATTCACACTTCTCAAGCTTACGTCTTTTTCCTGAGATTTATTTTGTTTCCTCACCATGACATCAAATCCTTCCTTATACAAGTAAACGTAGCATTGTACCCCACCATAATTTTTTCCCATCTCCACGATAATTGGCTTAATTAAACGCTGGAAAAACTTAATTTTCCTTGAAACCTAAACTTATAGGAACTACAATCATTTTCAAATCGATTAAGGGAGACCCACATAGTTTCTATTTCTAATTAAAATTCCAGAATCAGGTTTGAAAAGTATGTTAGTGTTACTTCGATCACAAAACAAGTTATCAAGGAATCTTTCTTTTTATTCCCTCTGCATCAATTAGATCTAAGAGAAAAGAAGATTTGTACCTTGAGAATTATTTCAGTTTGTCTCTCTTTGAAATCCTTGAAAAATTTTGCTATCTAAAAAGGTCAGTCGATATATAGTGAAATTTATAACAATATTTATACTCTAATAAATAATAGGGCAATAAATCTTTATTTTTGTTTACCTACCTTGAAACACCTCAATATATTGATTATTATTATTATTATTATTATTTATCCTACACTTAAAATCTGCTGCATTACAGATTAAAAGAATACTCATTTTATTTTTTATTTTGTTTGCAACCAGGTATATAGAAACAATTTTCTGTATTTAATATTGCAACCAATACATGAGACAACTTTTATATAGGAAGTCTTAGACTGCTGTACAAGTAAGATTAATATGCTTTTAAATTATATAATGGGATGTGCGTAGTGCCCAAAGTAGAATGGGCTTGTATAACTCTTTTAGCTTTTCAATCAATTTTATTATATCATTTTAACTTTCTTTTTCTTTTTTTTTGTTAAAAAAAAAATGGTTTCTTAAAAAAAAAATTACATTTGATACTTTTCTGAAGCTATGCATAATTCTAACCTAGTATATTGTAGAATGTTTTATCCTTCAATATTAGAAAATTTTCAAATACCATTTCAAAATTATGTGCATTGGATATCATCCGAAAACATGGAACTATTCTCTTCATAATCTTCACTCAACCAGTCCTTAAAATCTTAAATTTCTACTTTTGCCTAATTTTTTTGGATTTTTTTTTTCCTATTCTGATCAAAGGGTTTCATGTATATATATCTACTAATAGGGAATCAGGCTTGTCATTGTACAAAACAAATAATCATTTAACAAAGTGTCTGTACACATAAAGACAAACCAATGGAGAAATCTTCACCCAAGCTTGCTTACTTCACTTTATTCTTGGTTTTTAGCTCTTGTAAGTTACTTGTAAATAATGCATTCACCAGATAATATTATTCCAAATTAATAATTCGTAACAAACCTAAACTGTCATAAACAAGTTTAACTTTGTGTATTTTCGTGAAATGGAATCATTATATTGAATTTTCTTGTTTAATGTCGTAAAATATTGTTGCAGGTTTTCTAGCTAAAGTTGAAGGTCAAATAAGTCATCCTTGCAAGACTGATAGTGATTGCACCCTTGGTTGTTTGTGTGTATCCGACAATTGATATTAATGTCACACGAAAGCTTTCGTGCTGAAATCCTTTACTAGTCACTTTGAAAGCCAAAAAGGAAGACCCTTTACATTAATAATATGAACATTTCTTGTATCTACCTACAATAAAAGAGAAGGATATCTGTATGGATTCATAAAACATTGTACTTCTCATAATATATTTCTATATATAAATGGTTGAAATGAAATTTGTTTATGTATTTTAATATTAATTTATAAATAAATGACCAAAATTCTAATTACTATACTATTTACTTGGATTAATAAAGGAAAAAGTGTGTGGGTATTTTTGTGTCATAGAGACATGGTAGAACTTGGACTTACAACATCTAAGGAATCAATGAATCTTTCTTTTTATTCCCCCTTCATCAATTAGATGTAAGAGGAAAGAGAATTTTTCAATATTTGTGCCTTGAGAATTATTCTATTCGTCTCTCTTTAAAATCCTTGAAAAGTTTGCTATCTAAAAATGTTAGTCGATATATAATGAAATTTATAACAATATTTATACTCTACTAAATAATATGGCCAATAAGTTTTTATTTTTGTTTTCCGACCTAGAAACTCCTCAATATAATGACTTATTTATTATTTATCCTACACTTAAAATCTGCTCCATTAATGTTAAAAAAAAAAAAAAAAATACTCTTTTTATTTTTTATTTTGTTCGCGAACAGGTATATAGAAACAATTTTCTGTATTTAATATTGCAAACAATACACGAAACTACTTTTATATAGGAAGTCTCAGACTGCTGTACAAGTAAGAGTGATGTGTTTGTAAATTATATAATGGGATGTGTGTAGTGCCCAGAGCATAATGGGCCTTGTAGATAACACTTTCAGCTTTTTTCGATCAATTTTATTATTCCACTTTAACTTTTTTAAAAAAAAATAGTTTCTTTTAAAAAAATTACATATGATTATTTTGTGAAGCGATGCATAATTCTAATCAAGTATATAGTAGAATGTTTTATCCTTCACTATTAGAAATAATACCATATGAAAATTATGTGTATTGCATACCATCCAAAAACATGGAACTATTCTCTTCATAATCTTCACTCGATTGGTTCTTAAAATCTTGAAATTTCTACTTTTGCCTAATTTTTTGGATTTTTTTTCCTATTCTAATCAAAGGGTTTGACACACACACACACACACACACATATATATATATATATATATCTAGTCATAGGAAATCAAACTTGGTCATTGTACAAAAGAAGATAATCATTTGACAAAGTGTCTATTACACATTAAGCCAACACAAGTGGAGAAATCTTCACCCAAGCTTGCTTACTTCGCTTTATTCTTGGTTTTTAGCTCCTGTAAGTTACTCGTCAATAATGGTTTCACTAGATAATATTATTCCAAGTTAGTAATTCGTAACAAGCGTAAACAGTCATAAACAAGTGTAACTTCCGTGTATTTTCGTGAAATGGAATCATTATATTGAATTTTGCATGTTTAATGTTGTAAAATATTGTTGCAGGTTTTCTAGCTGAAGTTGAAGGTCAAAATAGTCACCCCTGCAAGAATGATGGCGATTGCACCCTTGGTTGTTTGTGTGTATCCGGCAATTGTTATTATTGTCCTGCGAAACCTGGCGTTCGTGCAGAAATCCTTTACTAGTCACTTTGAAAGCCAAAAGGATGTTCCTTTACATTAATAATATGAACATCTCATGTATCTATCGTACAATGAAAGAGAAGGAAATCTATATAGATTCATAAAACATTGTACTTCTCATAATATATTTCTATATATAAACGGTTTAAATGAAATTTGTTTATGCATTTTAATATTAATTTATAAAAAAAATGGCCAAAATTCTTATTACTATACTATTTACTTGGATTAATATATGAAAATGTGCAAGGGTATTTTTGTGTTATGGAGACATGATAGAACTTCGAATTACAACATCTAGATTGCCTAATATTCATGTACACTTCTTAAGCTTATGTCTTTTTCCTGAGATTTTTTTTTTGTTTCCACACCATGACATCAAATCCTCCCTTATACAAGAAAACATAGCATTGTACCCCACCATAATTTTTTCCCATCTCCACGTTAATTGGCTTAATTAGGCGCTAGAAAAATTTTAATTTTCCTTGAAACCTTAACTTATAGGAACTACAATCTTTTTCAAATCGATTAAGGGAGACCCACATAGTTTCTATTTCAAATTAAAATTCCAGAATTCATCAGGTTTGAAAAGTATGTTAGTGTTACTTTGATCACAAAACAAGTTATCAAGGAATCATTCTTTTTATTCCCTCTGCATCAATTAGATCTAAGAGAAAAGAGAATTTTTCAAGATTTGTACCTTGAGAATTATTCTATTTGTCTCTCTTTAAAATCCTTGAAAAGTTTGCTATCTAAAAATGTTAGTCGATATATAATGAAATTTATAATAATATTTATACTCTACTAAATAATATGGCAATAAGTTTTCATTTTTCTTTTCCTACCTAGAAACTCCTCAATATAATGACTTATTTATTATTTATCCTACACTTAAAATCTGCTCCATGAATGATAAAAAAAAAAATACTCTTTTTATTTTTTATTTTGTTCGTGAATAGGTATATAGAAACAATTTTCTGTATTTAATATAGCAAACAATACACGAGACTACTTTTATATAGGAAGTCTCAGACTGCTGTACAAGTAAGAGTGATGTGTTTGTAAATTATATAATGGGATGTGCGTAGTGCCCCTAGCATAATGGGTTTGTAGATAACACTTTTAGCTTTTCTATCAATTTTATTATTTCACTTTAACTTTTAACAAAAAATAGTTTCTTCTAAAAAAATTACATATGATTCTTTTGTGAAGCAATGCATAATTCTAATCAAGTATATAGTAGAATGTTTTATCCATCACTATTAGAAATAATACCACAAGAAAATTTTGTGTATTGCATACTATCCAAAAACATAGAACTATTCTCTTCATAATCTTCACTCGACTGGTTCTTAAAATCTTAAATTTCTACATTTGCCTAATTTTTTGGATTTTTTTCCTATTCTAATCAAAGGGTTTCACGTATATATATATATATCTACTAATAGGAAATCAAGCTTGTCATTGTACAAAAGAAATAATCATTTGACAAAGTGTCTATACACATTAAGCCAACACAATGGAGAAATCTTCACCCAAGCTTGCTTACTTTGCTTTATTCTTGGTTTTTAGCTCCTGTAAGTTACTCATCAATAATGGTTTCACTAGATAATATTATTCCAAGTTAGTAATTCGTAACAAGCGTAAACAGTCATAAACAAGTGTAACTCCGTGTATTTTTGTGAAATGGAATCATTATATTGAATTTGCAAGTTTAATGTTGTAAAATATTGTTGCAGGTTTTCTAGTTGAAGTTGAAGGTCAAAATAGTCATCCCTGCAAGAATAATGGCGATTGCACCTTTGGTTGTTTGTGTTTAGCTGGCAAATGTTATTTGTTAATGTTATAATTAGTAGTCCATTGGGCTTTGGGCTCTAGCCCGTGTATATGCTTACTTGTGCATACTCTCTTTCCTTGTACAACACATTACTTGTGCATCACTCTCTTTCCTTGTACATCACTTATATGCCTCCTATATAAAGGCACTCTACTGTATTGTATTATACACTTCAATATACAGAGAATTATTCATTATTCCAACATGGTATCAGAGCCATTGCTCTAAGTATTTCATGCAGTCTTCGTCTTTTCTAGCATTCTTCCACTGCCTCAACCATCTCTAGTATTGCTCTGCCGTCGCCGTCAGAATTTCGATGTGCCCGCTGCTGTCAAAGGTTCAATACATCGCCAAAAGACTCACTGCCTTCATTTGAATCTTCGCTACAAGCCTCCGATCGAAACACCTCCACCACTAGTCGAAAGATCTCACGCCGCTGGACTCAGCCGCGCAAAAATCACATCCATCCAACGCTGGACGCGCTACCACGCGCCGCCTGAAGATCCGGCACACCGTCACGCCACGTCACGCACCTCCACACGCCTAGCTCATTCTCGGACACGTGTCACTCACCCGTGACGCCACGTCAGCATGTCATGTCAACGACCGTTGACCGCCACGTCATCCGTTGACCGACCGTTGACAATTGACTTTTGGGAGTTGACTTTTTTACCGAAGTTGACTTTGACCGTTGACTTTTTTGGGCACTGCAGTTGACTTTTTCCCATTGACCGTTGACTTTGACCGTTTGACCACGTTGACTTTTTGTGACCCAGGTGTTTCTTACTCAGTTTTTCATCCTGATTCCATTTTTGCTGTCTGTTTTTGCATATTTTGTGTCTAAATGGCTCAAACTGAGATCTCTCACCCCATTCATGTTACTTTGGATAGTCAAAATTATTTTGTTTGGTCTCAATCTATGCTCAGCTTCATTAAAAGACGAAAAATATGGTTTTATGTCACTGGTGAGATGAAGAAGCCAGTCAAGGGCTCCTCTGAGGATGAAGATGCTTTTAGGATTTGTTTGATTAAATGGGATAGTAACAATCATCAGATTCTTACTTGGCTACGCAATACCTCCATCCCATCCATTTCTAATCTGCTGGGAAATTTTGATGATGCTCGTACTGCTTGGGATATGCTCGCCAAACGATATTCCTCCCCACATGGCACTCAGGAATATCAGCTTTTGATTGAACAGTATCAGATTAGGCAATACCTTGGCCAGTCTATCAATGATTTCTTTGCTCTTTTCCAATTCATATGGGACCAATTTGATCTCGCTGATCCACCATGGGATATTCCCAATGATGCAATGAAGTATGCTTCTCATCGTGATCAGATGCGTCTCTACCAATTTCTTATGGCCTTGCATGATGATTATGAGCCTGTCCGTGGTCAGTTGCTTCACCAGATACCCACTCCATCTTTAGACGCAACACTCAATGAACTTGTTCGTGAAGAGACTCGTCTACAGACCTTTACAAGATCAGCAGTCCGACTCTGATCAATCTAGCCCGAATTCCCGTCGTTCAGATCAGAAATCCAACAAATTTTGTCGATATTGCAAGAAGCATGGCCATACTATTGAGACTTGTTATCGCCACAATCGAAGCACTGCTGCTGTTACTCATGTTGATCGATCGACACCCACTACTGCTATTGCTCCTGCACACTCTAGATCCCCCATCACACTTACCACAGATCAATTGGAAGACATCATCACTCAGGCTCTCGTCCGAGCTGGTAATGCATCCTCTTCCTTTGCTCTTTCTGTCCTGCCTGGTAAGTTTTCCTCATGGCTTTTTGACTCTACCTGCTACAATCACATGACACCTTACCCATCATTTTTCTTCCACACTAGCTCTGCCCGTCATGCACCTACTATTCACACAGCTAATGGCTCCACTATGCTTGTTCGTAGTATAGGCACTGTTTCCACTTCCAAACTCTCCATTTTCGATGTCTTTCATGTGCCTAAACTTTCTTATAATCTACTATCTATGGGTCAATTAGTTGAACTTGGCTATCTCATTATCCTTGATTACTTTGGTTGTATTGTGCAGGATCCCAGGACAGGGTAGGAACTTGGGACCGACCGTAGAATTGGGTGTCTATTTAAGATTTCCAGTCTTCGTCTTCTTGCTACTGGTGTCTTTGCTACTACCTTATCTTCACCTTCCTTATCACTTTGGCATTCTCGGCTCGGGCATGTATCATCTTCCCGTGTACAACAGCTAGTCTCTAGGGGTTTATTAGGTCCAGTGTCTAAGGACAATTTTGATTGTGTTTCATGTCAATTGGGAAAAAAACCTGCTTTGCCTTTTCATAATAGTGAGTTCATGTCTACTGGAATTTTTGACTTAATTCATTATGATGTTTGGGGTCCTTCCCCTATTAATAGTATTGGTGGATCTCGCTATTTTGTTGTGTTTGTTGATGATTATTCTCGCTATAGTTGGGTTTTTCTTATGAGTTCTTGCGATGAATTACTAAACATTTAATGTAACTTTGCAAACATGGTTAAAACTCAATTCTCCAAAACAATTAAAGTTTTTCGTTCTGACAATGCATGTGAACTTACCTAACATGCATTTGAACATATTTTATATTCCCATGGAATTGTTCATCAATTCTCATGCCCAGGCACCTCTCAACAAAACGGAAGAGCCGAAAGAAAACTTCGACACATCCTTGACATTGTTCGTGCTCTCCTCTTGTCTTTCAAAGTACCTGTACCCTTTTGGGGAGAAGCTGTTCTCACTGCTACCCATGCCATCAATCGCATCCCAAGCCCAACCATTTCTAATCAGACTCCTTATGAGCGCCTTTTTGGATCTCCACCTCATTATCAACATCTCCGATCCTTTGGCTCTGCCTGTTTCGTCTTTCTTCAGCTTCATGAACACAACAAACTCGAGCCTTGTTCTCGCCTTTGTTGTTTCCTTGGTTATGGCGAAACTCAAAAAGGATATCGATGTTATGATCCCATTGCTCATTGCCTTCACATCTCCCGCCATGTTGTCTTTTGGGAGCATCGTCTGTTCACTGAGGTATCTCAATTTCGTCCCTCATTCTCCCTCTCCTCTCTCTCAGATCTTTTTCCAGAGGTGTCTACTTTTTCTCTAAAGTTGTTTCCTCTTTCTCCGTAAGTGTCTACCTCCATTCTACAGACTGAGTCATCTGATCACTCTTCTGGATCATCCTCTGACATGACACCTCATTCTTCGCTTGAGTCCCCGACTTCCCGCACCTGCAACCACACTTCGCCATTCCTCTCGGGTAACATCTTTTCCCTCTCATTTGCGTGATTTCCATTGTTACATTATCCTTGCTACACTGCACGAGCCTCACTCCTATTGTGAGGCCTCCTCTAACCCTTTATGGTAGGCTGCAATGACTGAGGAACTTGATGCATTATCTAGAAACCGTACTTGGGACCTGGTTGATCTGCCTCCTGAAAAATCTGTGGTTGGTTGTAAATGGGTGTTCAAAATTAAAACTCAGTCTAATGGATCCATTGAGTGATACAAAGCTCGTCTTGTAGCCAAAGGTTTCACACAGGAGTGTGGCATTGATTATGAGGAAACCTTTGCTCCAGTTGCTCGCCTTTCATCTGTCCGCACCCTATTGGCTGTTGCAGCCTCTCGTTAGTGGAAGCTATTTCAGATGGATGTCAAAAATGCATTCCTCAATGGTGACTTGAGTGAAGAAGTTTATATGCAACCTCGACCTGGTCTTTCTCATCCACCTGACAAAGTGTGCCGATTACGTCATGCCTTTTATGGTTTGAAACATGCACCTTGAGCTTGGTTTGCTAAGTTCAACTCTATAGTTTCTCGACTGGGTTTTTCCATAAGTTCTTATGATTCTACCATCACACCGGCAAAGGTACCATTTTGCTTCTTCTTTATGTTGATGATATGATCATTACCGGTGATGACCTTCATCGGGATTCAAGAACTTAAGAATTTCCTAAATCAGAATTTTGAGATGAAAGACCTTGGCCACCTCAGTTACTTTTTAGGTCTTGAGATTACCTCCTCTGATGATAGTTTCTACCTCACTCAAGCCAAGTAAACCTCCGATCTTTTGTCTCGAGTTGGCCTTACTGATCATAAGATTGTTGATACACCAATCGAACTTAATGCGCGCTTGACTCCTTCCTCTGGAGAACTATTGCCTGATCCTACTCTTTATCGGTAATTGGTTGGTAGCCTAGTCTATCTCGCAGTCACTCGACCAGACATCTCATATGCAGTTCATCAGGTGAGCCAGTTTATGTCTGCTCCACGATCGACTCACTATGTTGTTGTCCTCACATCCTTCGATACCTTAAGGGCACTCTTTTCCACGGTCTCCACTTCTCTGCTCAGTCTCCCCTTACTTTGAGAGCCTACTCTGATGCCAATTAGGCAGGGGATCCTACTGTTCGTCGATCCACTACTGGTTATTGCTTTCTCCTTGGCTCCTCTTTGATCTCTTAGCGAAGCAAGAAACAGTCTGTTGTGGCTCGCTCTAATACAGAAGCTGAATATCGTGCCCTTGCTGATACCACATCTGAACTCCTCTGGTTGCGATGGTTACTACAGGATTTAGGTGTGTCCACTTCTTCTACTACTCATATCTACTGTGACAATAGGAGTGCTATTCAAATTAATCGCAATGATGTCTTCCATAACGGACCAAACACATTGAGATCGATTGTCATCTTGTTTGGCATCACCTTCTCTAGGGTTCCCTCTAGTTGATCTCTAACTTAACAAATTTTTACTAAACCCTTACTAAACCCCAAACAACATGTTGAAGGCATCCAAGGCTAACCAACCTCATAATTATAATACCAAATACAACATACTTCAAGCAATCACACATTGTTTCTAAGGCACTAATGCAGAAACCGTAGTTACATGACTCATAACTTTCCTTATAATACCAAACAGTGAAATCAATGCATAATAAAATTCACCTAGACAATAAACATGCAATTGGCCCTGCACATAAAATATCAACTCAAATAAATCATCCAATTGCAAGAGTAAATTTGTCAAAGTCTCATTTTTTTAGGAAATAAAGGTTCTGTCCCACTACAGGGCAGTCCATTTGAACAGTGAATTTCACTATCCAATTTCCTTGATATTTTATTTACTTGTTCTATTATATGTATAGTACTTTAATTAAAAATTACAGCTCTATTTGAGCTTTATACAAAATTATAAAATTCAACCAAGACAGAAGACTCAAATCTGCCAGCACAGTTTTGAAGGTAACTTTAAATCAGTACCCACAATTCATTATTTACTAAAATTGCATGGGGATAATTCCAAGAAAATATACATCCTAGGATTCCAGAAATATACTCCAATCACTTAAATTCCAAATATTGGATTTATCATGTAATTTCAAACCGACAGACACAGAATCTGTCAAATGGACAGATTTGCACAGTTTTCTTGTAAAATAACAAATAATTATCAAAACTCAATATTTTTCTATGAAATTTCATATATATAACCTATACGTATGATAGATTACTCTAGAGAAAATTGTTTCCTCATTCTTGTTTTAGAAAACTCCCAGAATTTCGTGCAACTTTCTGTTCACTATAGGAATCAGAGACAGGTTGCATTTTCCTCTAGAAACTTAAAACCCATCAACCATTAGCCAAAAATCCTCCTAAATCCAACACATGTAGTACCAAATCAAGTCAAACATCAATGTAATCCATCACACACAGAACATACAAGCCATATAAATCCACATATAACAACAATTCCATCATCAATTGTAAGAAACCAACATGGAATCACCAAACCTCATGCTCAATCTAAAATTCCAGCAACTACCGCTTCAAATCCCACATGCATGTCCATAAAAATTCATTTTCCTTAACCCAAAATCATATTTCTACAAACCCATAACCTCAAAGTGTAAGAATCATGAAGATCAACCAACAATTTCAACTATGCCCATTTCAAAACTTGACTAAAATCATAAACCCTTACCTAGCTTATGATTTCTTGAAGGAGGAGGGCTAGACTCTTTCTCTAACTTGAATTGTGGAGGAAGATGAGAGGAAACAAAGATTTGTTTCCTCCCCTTAGCTGCTGGACCCGTGGGGGGCAAGAGGGAGAAGAGAGCTTGAGTTCTTCTCTCTTTTGTTTTGTCTATGCTAGAGAAATGAAAAAAAAAAAATCAAATGGTGGGGTGGGACTTGGATGGCCAGCCACTAAAGGGGGGTATTTTGAGTGGATTCCATGTGTCCTCATGCGTGGGAAGGTAGATTTAGGGTGGAGACAAATGGCCAATTCCCATTGGACACCAAACTTATGTGTACAATGACCCTTTTGCCCTTATGTTTACTATCAATTACATAGTTTAAGGTTTATCTATAATAAAACTATAGGTATCTATGATATTGTACTTACATTAATATTATTTTACTATTACTAACATTAATCATCTAGCATCACTATATTCCTCTATTTCACTTTGACTATTAAATAGTCACTTGATATATCTATTAGCAATACTAATGCATCTAAGTTAACCTAGTGTGGTAATTATCCAATTTAAATTAACTTACTATAAGAATTTATTAAATCTATAATCCTTTAGTGACTTAGTACTAATATAATTAATCTAAAATGTTTAGGGGTGCGGGGCATCACAGTTAGTGTTACTTCGATCACAAAACAAGTTATCAAGGAATCTTTCTTTTCATTCCCTCTACATCAATTAGATCTAAGAGAAAAGAAGATTTGTAACTAGAGAATTATTCAATTTGTCTCTCTTTGAAATCCTTGAAAAATTTTCCTATCTAAAAAGGTCAGTCGATATATAATGAAATTTATAACAATATTTATACTCTAATAAATAATAGGGCAATAAATCTTTATTTGTTGTTTACCTACCTTGAAACTCCTCAATATAATGATTTTTTTATTATTTATCCTACACTTAAAATCTGCTGCATTACAGATGAAAGGAATGCTCATTTTATTTTTTATTTTGTTTGCGACTAGGTATATAGAAACAATTGTCTGTATTTAATATTGTAACCAATACATGAGACTAATGTTATACAGGAAGTCTTAGATTGCTGTACAAGTAAGATTAATGTGCTTTTGAATTATATAATGGGATGTGCGTAGCGCCCAGAGCATAATGGGCTTGTATAACTCTTTTAGCTTTTCAATCAATTTTATTATTTCATTTTAAACTTTTTTTTTTGAAACATAGTTTCTTTAAAAAAAATTACATTTGATTCTTTTATGAAGCTATGTATAATTCTAATGTAGTATATAGTAGAATGTTTTATCCTTCAATACTAGAAATTTTTTTAATACCATTTGAAAATTATGTGTATTGGATACCATCCAAAAACATGGAACTATTCTTTTCATAATCTTCACCTAACCAATCCTTAAAATCTTAAATTTATGCTTTTGCCTAATTTTTTTTGGATTTTTTTTCCTATTCTGATCAAAGGGTTTCACGTATATATATCTACTAATAGGGAATCAAGAGTGTCATTGTACAAAACAAATAATCATTTAACAAAGTGTCTATACACATTAAGACAAACCAATGGAGAAATCTTCACCCAAGCTTGCTTACTTCGCCTTATTCTTGGTTTTTAGCTCCTGTAAGTTACTTGTAAATAATGCATTCACCGGATAATATTATTCCGAATTAATAATTCGTAACAAACCTAAACTGTCATAAACAAGTTTAACTCAGTGTATTTTCGAGAAATGGAATCATTATATTTAATTTTCATGCTTAATGTTGTAAAATATTGTTGCAGGATTTCTAGCTAAAGTTGAAGGTCAAATAAGTCATCATTGCAAGGCTGATAGCGATTGCACCCTTGGTTGTTTGTGTGTATTCGGCAATTGATATTAATGTCTCACGAAACTTGCGTTCGTGCAGAAATCCTTTACTAGTCACTTTGAAAGCCAAAAGGAAGTCCCTTTACATTAATAATATGAACATTTCTTGTATCTACCTACAATAAAAGAGAAGGATATCTATATAGATTCATAAAACATTGTACTTCTCATAATATATTTCTATATATAAATGGTTTAAATGAAATTTGTTTACATATTTTAATATTAATTTATAAATAAATGGCCAAAATTCTAATTACTATACTATTTACTTGGATTAATATATGAAAATGTGTGTGGGTATTTTTGTGTCATAGAGACATGGTAGAACTTGGAATTACAACATCTAAGGAATCAAGTAATCTTTCTTTTTATTCCCCCTGCATCAATTAGATCTAAGAGAAAAGAGAATTTTTCAAGATTTGTACCTTGAGAATTATTCTATTTGTCTCTCTTTAAAATCCTTGAAAAGTTTGCTATCGAAAAATGTTCAGTCGATATATAATGAAATTTTTAACAATATTTATACTCTACTCAATAATATGGCAATAAGTTTTTATTTTTGTTTTCCTACCTAGAAACTCCTCAATATAATGACTTATTTATTATTTACCCTACACTTAAAATCTGCTCCATTAATGATAAAAAAAATATTCTTTTTATTTTTTATTTTGTTCGCGAACAGGTATATAGAAACAATTTTATGTATTTAATATTGCAAACAATACACGAGACTACTTTTATATAGGAAGTCTCAGATAGCTGTACAAGTAAGAGTGATGTGTTACTAAATTATATAATGGATGTGCGTAGTGCCCAGAGCATAATGGGCTTGTAGATAACACTTTTAGCTTTTCTATCAATTTTATTATTTCAATTTAACTTTTAAAGAAAAATGGTTTCTTTTAAAAAAATTACATATGATTCTTTTGTGAAGCAATGCATAATTCTAATCAAGTATATAGTAGAATGTTTTATCCATCACTATTAGAAATAATACCATATGAAAATTTTGTGTATTGCATACCATCCAAAAACATGAAACTATTCTCTTCATAATCTTCACTCGACTAGTTCCTAAAATCTTAAATTTCTACTTTTGCCTAATTTTTATTTTTATTTTTTCCTATTCTAATCAAAGGGTTTCACGTATATATGTATCTACTAATAGGAAATCAAGCTTGTCATTGTACAAAAGAAATAATCATTTGACAAAGTGTCTATACACATTAAGCCAACAAAATGGAGAAATCTTCACCCAAGCTTGCTTACTTCGCTTTATTCTTGGTTTTTAGCTCCTGTAAGTTACTCGTCAATAATGGTTTCACTAGATAATATTATTCCAAGTTAGTAATTCGTAACAAGCGTAAACAGTCATAAACGAGTGTAACTCCGTGTATTTTTGTGAAATGGAGTCATTATATTGAATTTGCATGTTTAATGTTGTAAAATATTGTTGCAGGTTTTCTAGCTGAAGTTGAAGGTCAAAATAGTCTTCCCTGCAAGAATGATGGTGATTGCACCCTTGGTTGTTTGTGTGTATCCGGCAATTGTTATTATTGTCTTGCGAAACTGGCGTTCGTGTAGAAATCCATTACTAGTCACTTTGAAAGCCAAAAGGATGTTCCTTTACATTAATAATATGAACATCTCATGTATCTACCTACAATAAAAGAGAAGGAAATCTCTATAGATTCATAAAACATTGTACTTCTCATAATATATTTCTATATATAAACGGTTTAAATGAAATTTGTTTATGCATTTTAATATTAATTTATAAATAAATGGCCAAAATTCTTATTACTATACTATTTACTTGGATTAATATAAGAAAATGTGCGAGGGTATTTTTGTGTTATGGAGACATGGTAGAACTTGGAATTACAACATGTAGATTGCCAAATATTCACACTTCTCAAGCTTACGTCTTTTTCCTGAGATTTATTTTGTTTCCTCACCATGACATCAAATCCTTCCCTTATACAAGTAAACGTAGCATTGTACCCCACCATAATTTTTTCCCATCTCCACATTAATTGGCTTAATTAGGCGCTAGAAAAATTTAATTTTCCTTGAAACCTTAACTTATAGGAACTACAATCTTTTTCAAATCGATTAAGGGAGACCCACATAGTTTCTATTTCTAATTAAAATTCTAGAATCAGGTTTCAAAAGTATGTGTTACTTCGATCAAAAAACAAGTCATCAAGGAATCTTTCTTTTTATTCCCTCT
>OU015762.1:22722063-22751053 GCA_907173295.1 Fagus sylvatica | reverse complement strand
ATGAGTAGTAGAAGAAGTGGACACACCTAAATCCTGTAGTAACCATCGCAACCAGAGGAGTTCAGATGTGGTATCAGCAAGGGCACGATATTCAGCTTCTGTATTAGAGCGAGCCACAACAGACTGTTTCTTGCTTCGCCAAGAGATCAAAGAGGAGCCAAGGAGAAAGCAATAACCAGTAGTGGATCGACGAACAATAGGATCCCCTGCCCAATTGGCATCAGAGTAGGCTCTCAAAGTAAGCGGAGACTGAGCAGAGAAGTGGAGACCGTGGAAAAGAGTGCCCTTAAGGTATCGAAGGATGTATAGGACAACAACATAGTGAGTCGATCGTGGAGCAGACATAAACTGGCTCACCTGATGAACTGCATATGAGATGTCTGGTCGAGTGACTGCGAGATAGACTAGGCTACCAACCAATTACCGATAAAGAGTAGGATCAGGCAATAGTTCTCCAGAGGAAGGAGTCAAGCGCGCATTAAGTTCGATTGGTGTATCAACAATCTTATGATCAGTAAGGCCAACTCGAGACAAAAGATCGGAGGTTTACTTGGCTTGAGTGAGGTAGAAACTATCATCAGAGGAGGTAATCTCAAGACCTAAAAAGTAACTGAGGTGGCCAAGGTCTTTCATCTCAAAATTCTGACTTAGGAAATTCTTAAGTTCTTGAATCCCGATAAGGTCATCACCGGTAATGATCATATCATCAACATAAAGAAGAAGCAAAATGGTACCTTTGCCGGTGCGATGGAGGAAGAGGGTAAAATCATAAGAACTTATGGAAAAACCCAGTCGAGAAACTATAGAGTTGAACTTAGCAAACCAAGCTCAAGGTGCATGTTTCAAACCATAAAAGGCATGACGTAATCGGCACACTTTGTCAGGTGGATGAGAAAGACCAGGTCGAGGTTGCATATAAACTTCTTCACTCAAGTCACCATTGAGGAATGCATTTTTGACATCCATCTGAAATAGCTTCCACTAACGAGAGGCTGCAACAGCCAATAGGGTGCGGACAGATGAAAGGCGAGCAACTGGAGCAAAGGTTTCCTCATAATCAATGCCACACTCCTGTGTGAAACCTTTGGCTACAAGACGAGCTTTGTATCACTCAATGGATCCATTAGACTGAGTTTTAATTTTGAACACCCATTTACAACCAACCACAGATTTTTCAGGAGGCAGATCAACCAGGTCCCAAGTACGGTTTCTAGATAATGCATCAAGTTCCTCAGTCATTGCAGCCTACCATAAAGGGTTAGAGGAGGCCTCACAATAGGAGTGAGGCTCGTGCAGTGTAGCAAGGATAATGTAACAATGGAAATCACGCAAATGAGAGGGAAAAGATGTTACCCGAGAGGAATGGCGAAGTGTGGTTGCAGGTGCGGGAGTCGGGGACTCAAGCGAAGAATGAGGTGTCATGTCAGAGGATGATCCAGAAGAGTGATCAGATGACTCAGTCTGTAGAATGGAGGTAGACACTTACGGAGAAAGAGGAAACAACTTTAGAGAAAAAGTAGACACCTCTGGAAAAAGATCTGAGAGAGAGGAGAGGGAGAATGAGGGACGAAATTGAGATACCTCAGTGAACAGACGATACTCCCAAAAGACAACATGGCGAGAGATGCGAAGGCGATGAGCAATAGGATCATAACATCGATATCCTTTTTGAGTTTCGCCATAACCAAGGAAACAACAAAGGCGAGAACAAGGCTCGAGTTTGTTGTGTTCATAAGGCTGAAGAAAGACGAAATAGGCAGAGCCAAAGGATCGGAGATGTTGATAATGAGGTGGAGATCCAAAAAGGCGCTCATAAGGAGTCTGATTAGAAATGGTTGGGCTTGGGATGTGATTGATGGCATGGGTAGCAGTGAGAACAGCTTCTCCCCAAAAGGGTACAGGTACTTTGGAAGACAAGAGGAGAGCACGAACAGTGTCAAGGATGTGTCGAAGTTTTCTTTTGGCTCTTCCATTTTGTTGAGAGGTGCCTGGGCATGAGAATTGATGAACAATTCCATGGGAATATAAAATATGTTCAAATGCATGTTAGGTAAGTTCACGTGCATTGTCAAAACGAAAAAACTTTAATTGTTTTGGAGAATTGAGTTTTAACCATGTTTGCAAAGTTACGATAAATGTTTAGTAATTCATCGCAAGAACTCATAAGAAAAACCCAACTATAGCGAGAATAATCATCAACAAACACAACAAAATAGCGAGATCCACCAATACTATTAATAGGGGAATGTCCCCAAACATCAGAATGAATTAAGTCAAAAATTCCAGTAGACATGAACTCACTATTATGAAAAGGCAAAGTAGGTTGTTTTCCCAATTGACATGAAACACAATCAAAATTGTCCTTAGACACTGGACCTAATAAAACCCTAAAGACTAGCTGTTGTACACGGGAAGATGATGCATGCCCGAGCCGAGAATGCCAAAGTGATAAGGAAGGTGAAAATAAGGTAGTAGCAGAGACACCAGTAGCAAGAAGACGAAGACTGGAAATCTCAAACAGACACCCAATTCTACGGTCGGTCCCAAGTTCCTACCTCGTCCTGGGATCCTGCACAATACAACCAAAGTAATTAAGGATAATGCGATAGCCAAGTTCAGCTAATTGACCCATAGATAGTAGATTATAAGAAAGTTTAGGCACATGAAAGACATCGGAAATAGAGAGTTTGGAAGTGGAAACGGTGCCTATACTACGAACAAGCATAGTGGAATCATTAGCTGTGTGAATAGTAGGTGCATGACGGGCAGAGCTAGTGTGGGAGAAAAATGATGGGTAAGGTGTCATGTGATTGTAGCAGGCAGAGTCAAAAAGCCATGAGGAAAACTTACCAGGCAGGACAGAAAGAGCAGAGGAAGAGGATGCATTACCAGCTCGGACGAGAGCCTGAGTGATGATGTCTTCCAATTGATCTGTGGTGAGTGTGATAGGGGATCTAGAGTGTGCAGGAGCAACAGCAGTAGTGGGTGTTTGATCGATCAACATGAGTAACAGCAGCAGTGCTTTGATTGTGGCGATAACAAGTCTCAATAGTATGGCCATGCTTCTTGCAATATTGACAAAATTTGTTGGATTTCCGATCTGAATGACGGGTATTCGGGCTAGACTGATCAGAGTCGGACTGCTGAAGGGGTGTAAGAGGTGATGTAGTAGCCAAGACATTGAGCTTGTTCTGAGCTTGTAAGGTCTGTAGACGAGTCTCTTCACGAACAAGTTCATTGAGTGCTGCATCTAAAGATGGAGTGGGTATCTGGTGAAGCAACTAACCACGGACAGGCTCATAATCATCATGCAAGGCCATAAGAAATTGGTAGAGATGCATCTGATCACGACGAGTAGCATACTTCATTGCATCATTGGGAATATTCCATGGTGGATCAGCGAGATCAAGTTGGTCCCATATGAACTGGAAACGAGCAAAGAAATCATTGATAGACTGGCCAGGGTCTTGCCTAATCTGATACTGTTCAATCAAAAGCTAATATTCCCGAGTGCCATGTGGGGAGGAATATCGTTTGGTAAGCATATCCCAAGCAGTATGAGCATCATCAAAATTTCCCAGCAGATTAGAAATGGATGGGATGGAGGTATTGCGTAGCCAAGTAAGAATCTGATGATTGTTACTATCCCATTTAATCAAACGGATCCTAAAAGCATCTTCATTCTTAGAGGAGCGCTTGACTGGCTTCTTCATCTCACCAGTGACATAAAACCATAGTTTTCGTCTTTTAATGAAGCTGAGCATAGATTGAGACCAAACAAAATAATTTTGACTATCCAAAGTAACATGAATGAGGTGAGAGATCTCAGTTTGAGCTATTTAGACACAAAATATGCAAAAACTGACATCAAAAATGGAATCAGGACGAAAAACTAAGTAAGAAACACCTGGGTCGCAAAAAGTCAACGCCCAAAAGTCAACGGGAAAAAGTCAACTATAGTGCCCAGAAAAGTCAACGGTCAAAGTCAACTCCCAAAAGTCAACTGTCAACGATCGGTCAACGGATGACGTGGCAATCAACGGTCGCTGACGTGACATGTTGACGTGGCGTCACGGGTGAGTGACATGTGTCCGAGAATGAGCTAGGCGTGTGGAGGCGCGTGACGTGGCGTGATGCCGTGCCGGATCTTCAGGCGGCACGTGGTAGTGCGTCCGGCGTTGGATGGATGTGATTTTTGCATGGCAGAGTCCAGCGGCGTGAGATCTTTCGACTGGTGGTGGAGGTGTTTCGATTGGAGGCTTGTAGCGAAGATTCCGATGAAGGCAGTGAGTCTTTTGGCGATGTATTCAACCTTTGACAGCAGCAGGCACATCGTAATTCTGACGGCGACGGCAGAGCAATACTAGAGATGGTTGAGGCAGTGGAAGAATGCTAGAAAAGACGAAGACTGCATGAAATACTTAGAGCAATGGATCTGATACCATGTTGGAATAATGAATAATTCTCTGTATATTGAAGTGTATAATACAATACAGTAGAGTGCCTTTATATAGGAGGCATATAAGTGATGTACAAGGAAAGAGAGTGATGCACAAGTAATGTGTTGTACAAGGAAAGAGAGTGATGCACAAGTAAGCATATACACGGGCTAGAGCCCAAAGCCCAATGGACTACTAATTATAACATTAACAAATAACATTTGCCAGCTAAACACAAACAACCAAAGGTGCAATCGCCATTATTCTTGCAGGGATGACTATTTTGACCTTCAACTTCAACTAGAAAACCTGCAACAATATTTTACAACATTAAACTTGCAAATTCAATATAATGATTCCATTTCACAAAAATACACGGAGTTACACTTGTTTATGACTGTTTACGCTTGTTACGAATTACTAACTTGGAATAATATTATCTAGTGAAACCATTATTGATGAGTAACTTACAGGAGCTAAAAACCAAGAATAAAGCAAAGTAAGCAAGCTTGGGTGAAGATTTCTCCATTGTGTTGGCTTAATGTGTATAGACACTTTGTCAAATGATTATTTCTTTTGTACAATGACAAGCTTGATTTCCTATTAGTAGATATATATATATATACGTGAAACCCTTTGATTAGAATAGGAAAAAAATCCAAAAAATTAGGCAAATGTAGAAATTTAAGATTTTAAGAACCAGTCGAGTGAAGATTATGAAGAGAATAGTTCTATGTTTTTGGATAGTATGCAATACACAAAATTTTCTTGTGGTATTATTTCTAATAGTGATGGATAAAACATTCTACTATATACTTGATTAGAATTATGCATTGCTTCACAAAAGAATCATATGTAATTTTTTTAGAAGAAACTATTTTTTGTTAAAAGTTAAAGTGAAATAATAAAATTGATAGAAAAGCTAAAAGTGTTATCTACAAACCCATTATGCTAGGGGCACTACGCACATCCCATTATATAATTTACAAACACATCACTCTTACTTGTACAGCAGTCTGAGACTTCCTATATAAAAGTAGTCTCGTGTATTGTTTGCTATATTAAATACAGAAAATTGTTTCTATATACCTATTCACGAACAAAATAAAAAATAAAAAGAGTATTTTTTTTTTTATCATTCATGGAGCAGATTTTAAGTGTAGGATAAATAATAAATAAGTCATTATATTGAGGAGTTTCTAGGTAGGAAAAGAAAAATGAAAACTTATTGCCATATTATTTAGTAGAGTATAAATATTATTATAAATTTCATTATATATCGACTAACATTTTTAGATAGCAAACTTTTCAAGGATTTTAAAGAGAGACAAATAGAATAATTCTCAAGGTACAAATCTTGAAAAATTCTCTTTTCTCTTAGATCTAATTGATGCAGAGGGAATAAAAAGAATGATTCCTTGATAACTTGTTTTGTGATCAAAGTAACACTAACATACTTTTCAAACCTGATGAATTCTGGAATTTTAATTAGAAATAGAAACTATGTGGGTCTCCCTTAATCGATTTGAAAAAGATTGTAGTTCCTATAAGTTAAGGTTTCAAGGAAAATTAAAATTTTTCTAGCGCCTTAATTAAGCCAATTAACGTGGAGATGGGAAAAAATTATGGTGGGGTACAATGCTACGTTTACTTGTATAAGGGAGGATTTGATGTCATGGTGAGGAAACAAAAAAAAAATCTCAGGAAAAAGACGTAAGCTTGAGAAGTGTACATGAATATTAGGCAATCTAGATGTTGTAATTCCAAGTTCTATCCATGTCTCCATAACACAAAAATACCCTCGCACATTTTCATATATTAATCCAAGTAAATAGTATAGTAATAAGAATTTTGGCCATTTATTTTATAAATTAATATTAAAATGCATAAACAAGTTTCATTTAAACCGTTTATATATAGAAATATATTATGAGAAGTACAATGTTTTATGAAACTATATAGATTTCCTTCTCTTTTATTGTACGATAGATACATGAGATGTTCATATTATTAATGTAAAGGAACATCATTTTGGCTTTCAAAGTGACTAGTAAAGGATTTCTGTACGAACGCCAGGTTTCGCAGGACAATAATAACAATAGCCGGATACACACAAACAACCAACGCTGCAATCGCCATCATTCTTGCAGGGGTGACGATTTTGACCTTCAACTTCAGCTAGAAAACCTGCAACAATATTTTACAACATTAAACAAGCAAAATTCAACATAATGATTCCATTTCACGAAAATACATAAAGTTACACTTGTTTATGACTGTTTACGCTTGTTACGAATTACTAACTTGGAATAATATTATCTAGTGAAACCATTATTGACGAGTAACTTACAGGAGCTAAAAACCAAGAATAAAGCGAAGTAAGCAAGCTTGGGTGAAGATTTCTCCATTGTGTTGGCTTAATGTGTAATAGACACTTTGTCAAATGATTATTTCTTTTGTACAATGACAAGCTTGATTTCCTATGACTAGATATATATATATATATATATATAGTGTGTGTGTGTCAAACCCTTTGATTAGAATAGGAAAAAAATCCAAAAAATTAGGCAAAAGTAGAAATTTAAGATTTTAAGAACCTGTCGAGTGAAGATTATGAAGAGAATAGTTCCATGTTTTTGGATGGTATGCAATACACATAATTTTCATATGGTATTATTTCTAATAGTGAAGGATAAAACATTCTACTATAGACTTGATTAGAATTATGCATCGCTTCACAAAATAATCATATGTAATTTTTTTAAAAGAAACTATTTTTTTTTTTAAAAGTTAAAGTGGAATAATAAAATTGATCGAAAAAAGCTGAAAGTGTTATCTACAAGGCCCATTATGCTCTGGGCACTACACACATCCCATTATATAATTTACAAACACATCACTCTTACTTGTACAGCAGTCTGAGACTTCCTATATAAAAGTAGTTTCGTGTATTGTTTGCAATATTAAATACAGAAAATTGTTTCTATATACCTGTTCGCGAACAAAATAAAAAATAAAAAGAGAATTTTTTTTTTTTTTTTATCATTAATGGAGCAGATTTTAAGTGTAGGATAAATAATAAATAAGTCATTATATTGAGGAGTTTCTAGGTCGGAAAACAAAAATAAAAACTTATTGGCATATTATTTAGTAGAGTATAAATATTGTTATAAATTTCATTATATATCGACTAACATTTTTAGATAGCAAACTTTTCAAGGATTTTAAAGAGAGACGAATAGAATAATTCTCAAGGCACAAATATTGAAAAATTCTCTTTCCTCTTACATCTAATTGATGAAGGGGGAATAAAAAGAAAGATTCATTGATTCCTTAGATGTTGTAAGTCCAAGTTCTACCATGTCTCTATGACACAAAAATACCCACACACTTTTTCCTTTATTAATCCAAGTAAATAGTATAGTAATTAGAATTTTGGTCATTTATTTATAAATTAATATTAAAATACATAAACAAATTTCATTTCAACCATTTATATATAGAAATATATTATGAGAAGTACAATGTTTTATGAATCCATACAGATATCCTTCTCTTTTATTGTAGGTAGATACAAGAAATGTTCATATTATTAATGTAAAGGGTCTTCCTTTTTGGCTTTCAAAGTGACTAGTAAAGGATTTCAGCACGAAAGCTTTCGTGTGACATTAATATCAATTGTCGGATACACACAAACAACCAAGGGTGCAATCACTATCAGTCTTGCAAGGATGACTTATTTGACCTTCAACTTTAGCTAGAAAACCTGCAACAATATTTTACAACATTAAACAAGAAAATTCAATATAATGATTCCATTTCACGAAAATACACAAAGTTAAACTTGTTTATGACAGTTTAGGTTTGTTACGAATTATTAATTTGGAATAATATTATCTGGTGAATGCATTATTTACAAGTAACTTACAAGAGCTAAAAACCAAGAATAAAGCGAAGTAAGCAAGCTTGGGTGAAGATTTCTCCATTGGTTTGTCTTTAATGTGTATAGACACTTTGTTAAATGATTATTTGTTTTGTACAATGACAAGCCTTGATTCCCTATTAGTAGATATATATACATGAAACCCTTTGATCAGAATAGGAAAAAAAAAATCCAAAAAAATTAGGCAAAAGTAGAAATTTAAGATTTTAAGGACTGGTTGAGTGAAGATTATGAAGAGAATAGTTCCATGTTTTCGGATGATATCCAATGCACATAATTTTGAAATGGTATTTGAAAATTTTCTAATATTGAAGGATAAAACATTCTACAATATACTAGGTTAGAATTATGCATAGCTTCAGAAAAGTATCAAATGTAATTTTTTTTTTTAAGAAACCATTTTTTTTTTAAAAAAAAAAAGAAGAAGAAACAAAAAAAGAAAGAAAAAGAAAGTTAAAATGATATAATAAAATTGATTGAAAAGCTAAAAGAGTTATACAAGCCCATTCTACTTTGGGCACTACGCACATCCCATTATATAATTTAAAAGCATATTAATCTTACTTGTACAGCAGTCTAAGACTTCCTATATAAAAGTTGTCTCATGTATTGGTTGCAATATTAAATACAGAAAATTGTTTCTATATACCTGGTTGCAAACAAAATAAAAAATAAAATGAGTATTCTTTTAATCTGTAATGCAGCAGATTTTAAGTGTAGGATAAATAATAATAATAATAATAAATCAATATATTGAGGTGTTTCAAGGTAGGTAAACAAAAATAAAGATTTATTGCCCTATTATTTATTAGAGTATAAATATTGTTATAAATTTCACTATATATCGACTGACCTTTTTAGATAGCAAAATTTTTCAAGGATTTCAAAGAGAGACAAACTGAAATAATTCTCAAGGTACAAATCTTCTTTTCTCTTAGATCTAATTGATGCAGAGGGAATAAAAAGAAAGATTCCTTGATAACTTGTTTTGTGATCGAAGTAACACTAACATACTTTTCAAACCTGATTCTGGAATTTTAATTAGAAATAGAAACTATGTGGGTCTCCCTTAATCGATTTGAAAAAGATTGTAGTTCCTATAAGTTTAGGTTTCAAGGAAAATTAAGTTTTTCCAGCGTTTAATTAAGCCAATTATCGTGGAGATGGGAAAAAATTATGGTGGGGTACAATGCTACGTTTACTTGTATAAGGAAGGATTTGATGTCATGGTGAGGAAACAAAATAAATCTCAGGAAAAAGACGTAAGCTTGAGAAGTGTGAATATTAGGCAATCTATATGTTGTAATTCCAAGTTCTACCATGTCTCCACAACACAAAAATACCCTCGCACATTTTCATATATTAATCCAAGTAAATAGTATAGTAATAAGAATTTTGGCCATTTATTTTATAAATTAATATTAAAATGCATAAACAAGTTTCATTTAAACCGTTTATATATAGAAATATATTATGAGAAGTACAATGTTTTATGAAACTATATAGATTTCCTTCTCTTTTATTGTACGTAGATACATGAGATGTTCATATTATTAATGTAAAGGAACATCATTTTGGCTTTCAAAGTGACTAGTAAAGGATTTCTGTACGAACGCTGGTTTCGCGGGACAATAATAACAATAGCCGGATACACACAAACAACCAACGCTGCAATCGCCATCATTCTTGCAGGGGTGACGATTTTGACCTTCAACTTCAGCTAGAAAACCTGCAACAATATTTTACAGCATTAAACAAGAAAATTCAACATAATGATTCCATTTCACGAAAATACATAAAGTTACACTTGTTTATGACATTTACGCTTGTTACGAATTACTAACTTGGAATAATATTATCTAGTGAAACCATTATTGACGAGTAACTTACAGGAGCTAAAAACCAAGAATAAAGCGAAGTAAGCAAGCTTGGGTGAAGATTTCTCCATTGTGTTGGCTTAATGTGAATAGACACTTTGTCAAATGATTATTTCTTTTGTACAATGACAAGCTTGATTTCCTATGAGTAGATATATATATACGTGAAACCCTTTGATTAGAATAGGAAAAAAATCCAAAAAATTAGGCAAAAGTAGAAATTTAAGATTTCAAGAACCTGTCGAGTGAAGATTATGAAGAGAATAGTTCCATGTTTTTGAATGGTATGCAATACACATAATTTTCATATGGTATTATTTCTAATAGTGAAGGATAAAACATTCTACTATATACTTGATTAGAATTATGCATCGCTTCACAAAATAATCATATGTAATTTTTTTAAAAGAAACTATTTTTTTTTTTTAAGTTAAAGTGGAATAATAAAATTGATCAAAAAAGCTGAAAGTGTTATCTACAGGCCCATTATGCTCTGGGCACTACACACATCCCATTATATAATTTACAAACACATCACTCTTACTTGTACAGCAGTCTGAGACTTCCTATATAAAAGTAGTTTCGTGTATTGTTTGCAATATTAAATACAGAAAATTGTTTCTATATACCTGTTCGCGAACAAAATAAAAAATAAAAAGAGAATATTTTTTTTTTTTATCATTAATGGAGCAGATTTTAAGTGTAGGATAAATAATAAATAAGTCATTATATTGAGGAGTTTCTAGGTCGGAAAACAAAAATAAAAACTTATTGGCATATTATTTAGTAGAGTATAAATATTTTTATAAATTTCATTATATATCGACTGACATTTTTGGATAGCAAACTTTTCAAGGATTTTAAAGAGAGACAAATAGAATAATTCTCAAGGTACAAATCTTGAAAAATTCTCTTTTCTCTTACATCTAATTGATGCAGGGGGAATAAAAAGAAAGATTCCTTGATTCCTTAGATGTTGTAAGTCCACGTTCTACCATGTCTCTATGACACATAAAATGCCTACACACATTTTCATTTATTAATCCAAGTAAATAGTATAGTAATTAGAATTTTGGCCATTTATTTATAAATTAATATTAAAATACATAAACAAATTTCATTTAAACCATTTATATATAGAAATATATTATGAGAAGTACAATGTTTTATGAATCTATATAGATATCCTTCTCTTTCATTGTAGGTAGATACAAGAAATGTTCATATTATTAATGTAAAGGGACTTCCTTTTGGCTTTCAAAGTGACTAGTAAAGGATTTCTGCACAAACGTGAGTTTCTTACGACATTAATATCAATTGCCGGATACACACAAACAACCAAGGGTGCAATCGCTATCAGTCTTGCAAGGATGACTTATTTCACCTTCAACTTTAGCTAGAAAACCTGCAACAATATTTTACAACATTAAACCTGAAAACTCAATATAATGATTCCATTTCACCAAAATACACAGAGTTACACTTGTTTATGACAGTTTAGGTTTGTTACAAATTATTAATTTGGAATAATATTATCTGGTGAATGCATTATTTACAAGTGTAGAGGGCTGATTTTTAAAAGGCCCAAATACATTAATCATTAAACCATTGGGCCCAAAAAAAAATACTGCGAAGCCCAGCAAGTCCAGCCAAGAATATTGGCCCATTTCCGTCCACTACCCACTAACCAGCTCACATGGGTCTCAAATGCTAGAAATAAAATGGATTATTTGGACTTAATGACCAATTGAAGGCCCAGCCCGAGAGCCCCTGCTGCCAACTTTAATAAGTTATTTTTTTGGGCCTAAAAGGAGTATTTGATGAGCAATTAAGGCCCAAAGGAGAGCCCAAGACCTTTATTCAGCCTCAGCCAGCTGGGACAGCTGTCCATAGGGCCCCACAAAAGTCAGACCAGCATTAAATGAAGGCTAGACAAGGAATTACTCTCTCTTGAAAATCCCATTTCTCTCTCATCCTTTCCAAGAATTGAAGAATGAGCTTGTCCCCTCATTTAATTCACTTCAGACCTCAAAAGTACAAAGAAACTCACGGATTGGGCCAAGAATACAGCTGAGAAAGCACAACCATTGGCTGCATGCCCTGCAGCAGGAACAACACACAAGCTAGAGTCAGCTCAGCCCAAAAGTATAAATGCTCAACTAAACAAGCAGGCTGTCAGGATGGCATGTTTTTCTCAGACCAATGGAGCTCCGAACTCAGAGATTTGGCTACCTGAACAGTAATTATGATGAAGATTTCAAATACCATTGGCTACAAGGCGCGGCAGAAATCCGTGGCAGGACAAAATATTATTTTATCTTCACCATCATGACCTGACCAGCCAATCAAGGCTGAGGAAGTGATCCTTACAGCCCAGCTCTGTGCTAGGCTCACTTCTCCAATTTTGTAGGACTTAGGGAGTTTGGTTTGGAGGTGGGGAATTAATTCTATAGGTGAGGATTCCATTAAAATAATGGCTCAAAGTCCACTGGGGGGCAGAGTTATTATTTTCTTGGAAACCAAGGCCAAGAAGCATGCATGACCAGCCCATACCACCATGGAACCTTCTATAAATAGAGCCTAACTCAGCTCAAGCAAAACAACATAACCGGAACTTAACACAACTTAACCGGGCTTATCACAACACAACCCTAACTCAACAAGCTTGAGCCAAGCCTAAACACTTCAGCCTGAACCATTTTTCATTATACTAAACACTGACCCACGACCAGATCAGAAAATACCATGGAGATTGCAAAGATAGTCTGAAACTCATTACAGCAGTAATCGGGCTATTTTCTCTAAGTGCATTCTCTAGTCCACATCCTCAAAGATAGAGTCTTAAGGTCACCCTCGACCTTGAAACTCTGTTCCTAAAACCCTAAACACTAACCCAGGCCTAAGACACATGATTTGAGCTCTCATCTCCAAAAGTGCCTCCTGGCAGATATTTGGGCTACAGCAGTAAACATCATATTAAGCTCTTGGCCTTCTTCAACCTTGAGACTTACACCATAAAACCCTAAACACTTTCCCTTTTAACCCCATGCATGCTTCATAGAATTGGTTCTCTCCCGCTTAGTCAAACTCTTTTAATCCCTACAAGTTCATTGTTATGAGTTTTATTCGTTGCAGCAGATATTAGTGACAGATTCATGTCTTAATGACTTTTGAGTCCATATTGGGTTTAAGTTGTTACACTCTAAGTCCAGATTCTCCATAAAACAGTGGAAGTACTAGTCCATTGTTATTTTGGGCTTTCATTAACAAGACGTTACATTTTGGGCCATTTGGTTATTATTACTGCAGCTGCTCATTGGACTTGGGCCTTGGCAGATTTGGTCCTCACTTCTTTAAGGAAGCTGCCCCATTAGCCCTTGGGCCGCCTTTTGGGCCCTCGGTTGAATTTTGGGTTCAACTCCCGTACCCTCAAAGGTTCAGTTCACGCTCCAACCAATCTCGTTGCGACACGTGGCGTGACACGAAAAACCACCCCTCACATTTTGGCGACTCCACTGGGGAGTTGAATTTAGCACTTCCTAAAGAAAGATCTACAGCACAAAATCATGCCTCCCAGGGGCAGAAGAAGAGCAGCTCGTACAGTGGAATCACAAGCTCAATCTCAGAACAATGAACAAGAACAGCATCAGCCCGAGCAAAGCATTCCAAATGCTGAGGCACGACAGACAAATTTACTGCTGGAACTAATACAAGGTTTGCAGCAGACTCAAGGAGAGTTGGCAGAAGCTGTTCGACAACTCAAAGAAAAGAGTTCTGAAGCAAAGAACGACCACCAGAATGACGAAAATCAACATGAAAACCCCCACCAAGAACCAAGCTCTCATAACAACAAAGAGGAGCCTTTCATCACCTTGTCGGAGGTGGCAGAGTTGCTGCAGCAGGAAAGGGAGAAAATCCTTAAGGAGCCTAGGCAGTTTGTAAAGAAGCCTCCCTATCCTGCCGAGCTGTTAAAGCAGCCCTATCCCGATAAGTATGTCACTCCGACATTCTCACGCTTCGATGGACGTAAGGGGAGTGCCCTTGTGCATGTTAGCAAGTTTCTTGATTCTATGGGACCTTATGCCGGAAACGGAGACTTGTGCTTACGAGAGTTCTTCCAAGTCCCTTGACGATAGAGCCTATACATGGTACACCACATTGTCTCCCGGATCCGTGAGATCGTGGGATGACATGGTGGAGATGTTTTGTGGAAAATATTTCCAAGCGGAAGAAAAAGTCACTCTTGTCAACCTTCATGGCACCAAGCAAGGGAATGGAGAAGATTTGCTAAAGTACATTCATCGTTTTCACGACATGGCCTTAGATTGTTACGCCAACTACGAAGAAAGCGAACTTATAGGAATTTGCATCAACAACATGACACCCGAGTTCCGTGCTCATCTCGAGAACCTTGACATCTCTAGGTTCGCTCAACTACTGCAAAAGGCTAGGAAGACAGCACTGTTCAGTCAAGCCGTGGGTTGAGAAAACCAGAGAAAAGAAATATCCACCGCAAACCCTGACTGTATCTGCTGGAGATGACAAGCGCAGAAAGAAGTACGGAGAAATACCACCTCCAGTGCCATGCACTAGAGAAGAAATGATCACCATCCTTAATAAGTGGGTGGCAGATGGCGTAATCCGACTCCCGGAGGTGCAAGAAGAAGTACCACCGAAGAAGAAAAGAAGAGCTCAAAATACTGCCACTATCACCGAAGCATTAAGCACTCCATAACAGATTGTTGGACCCTTCGAAAAAGGTTCCATGAAAGAATTCAAGATGGGACTTTGGAGCTCCCGCAAACTCAACAAAGGGTCCATGTTGACCCATTCCTCAAGCACAAAGGCAAGGCTACTGTTTCAGTAATTATTCATGGCAGTACTAGCGACATGGACATGAGTGAGTCTGCTGCCACAAATCCTGCCATGCCACCAGCAGCCATTAGAGCCCTACAGAGGAATCCGAGGTTCAGATCTCTTTTTGACCAGTTAGGGCTGAATCCCGAAGCTCGGACAGCAGCCACGGAAGCAATCATGTCTATAGCAGCAGAATCTGGAACACACTGCTTCACAGCAGAAGCACATGCCAGTCGCGCATTCTTGGAAACTACCAATGCTATTACCTTCACGGACGAGGATATGGATGTTCCATACCCCGATCATCGACGTCCACTCTACCTTGCTGCCACAATCAATGAAGTCCAAGTCAGACGAGCCTTGGTGGATACAGGATCCTGTATCAACCTTGCTCCCCTAAGTACACTGCAAGCAGCAGGAATTTCTCAGAAAAAGATTCAGGGGGCTCCCATGGAAGTTAGAGGTTTTGGGGGTGCCGCTGAGTATACAAAGGGCCATATCCAGCTGGTTCTAAAAGTTGGGCCAATCATTGCCTTGACAAGATTCCACGTCATAGACTCCGTGGTACCATACCACGTGCTTCTTGGAAGACCTTGGTTGCATAAGCACCAGCTCATATCTTCAACCTATCATCAATGTGTCAAGGGTAGGCTGAATGGAAAACCTATTCGTATTGCAGCAAACCCTACTCCTTTTGACCAGTCCGAGTCTCATCTCGTGGAGGCAGCTCTCTATGATGAAATAACTCCTGCCGGGGAAGCGTCACTCTCTAAACCAGTTGGAACCCCACTCCCCAGGTGGGAAGACATTAGGGACGACCCTGAAGTAGACTTGAGGGAATTGTTGGAGCGAAAGAAGAAACGTAAGGAAGAGGCCAGCACCAGCAAAAATCAGCCACAATGCGTACGGGTCAAGCTACCCGATGGACGCGTTGTTTATCGATTATGAAGGTGCGGGGGGCCTGATTGTCCCCAACAAGAAGGCCCCGAGTCAAAGGAGGGTTCTTCACAGCCCTCATGTTATACAGTGGACGAAGAAGACAATTCAGAGTTGGCAGATGCAGCAGGGAAGTCTGCTGTGACAGAAGAGACTATTGCGGCAGATCCCAGAATTTCTGCCAAAGAAGAACTTGAAGTTATTGATTTGAGCAGCGACCCCAATATCCAGAGACCGGTTTCTATCAGTACATCCTTATCTGCCTCAGAAAGAACACAATTGGTGGCATTGTTGAAGGAGTATCAAGACATCTTCGCTTGGCAATACAATGAGATGCCCGGAATAGATCCCGCCCTAGTTGCTCATTCCTTGAATGTCGAACCGGGGGCTAAACCTATTGTACAGCCAATGAGGACCTTCCACCCTGAGGTTGAAGCACAAATCTCACAAGAGGTCCAGAAATTATTGTCAGCCGGGTTCATTAAACCGATTCAGCATCCGCGGTGGTTATCTAACATAGTACCAGTGAAAAAGAAGAACGGCCAGATTCGGTGTTGTGTTGACTTTCGAGATCTTAATAAGGCATGTCCCAAGGATGAATTTCCGCTACCCAACATGGATCTCTTGATCGATTCTGCTGCAGGACATGCTATGTTCTCTTTTATGGATGGCTTCAGCGGATACAATCAAATACTCATGTCTCCCAAAGATCCTGAAAAGACCGCCTTCCGCACGCCTATTGGAAATTTCTACTACACCGTCTGTCACGACCCGAACCCAAACCAAGGATTTAGGTATATGACTTGACATATTTAACACTAAGCTTAGCTTAGTAGTAATAGAACAAGAGATTTAAACCTTTAACTTAGATAAAACTAACAACCAAAAGTGGAGTGGAGCAGAACTAGATATCCAAAATATAACCAGTCAAAAATATCATTCCAATACTCCAAAAAGAATAATTCTCCTTATAAAAATATCCCTTCCCGAAACACAATAAATAAGCCTTAAACTATATCCTGAACGTCGTAAAATTAACGAGTTTACAATCCTTAATAAAATTTAGAACAATAAAACTAATCTACTAACATTTCTCTCTAATATAACGTAGTCTTCACTTCACAGCTCCAATAGTCACCAACTAGTCAGATTCAAAGAATCCACTGCACTAATCTGAAAAGTGGGGAAGGGAAGGGGGTGAGCTTGATTGCTCAATAAGAGACCACATCACACGACATTCTCAAATAAAAAATACGTATTGCTTAAATAATATATTTGCTTTACAAAACGTTAACCAACAGAATGAATGATTATTCAGTATATAGACAGTACATTGAAAATTGCATAGTTTCTAGAAATAGATAACTATTCTTATAAAACTTTGGTCAAATTCAATAAGCAATATATGAGAACGATATACTTAATCATAAGATTGTTTTCCACAATTCAATCTGTAAAGAACGATAAACAGTAAAATTACTGTATTAAAAACATTAGCCAGACAAGACTTATGCTGCTAAACAATCAGTGGGTGAGTCCCATGGGAAACAATATCCTCAAAGAGGTAAACAATAACAATAGCCCATGAGCAACGATAACAATACAATGGCTCCGAAGAGCAACAATACAATACACCACACCACAATATACGATACCTCGGCCGAAGGCCAACACTTAACCCTGTGTTGGCATAGGTTGCAGACAGTCTAGCTGACCATTTGAAAACATTTTTACTTTTCTTAAAGACTTCATAAATACAATTTATATAATACAATAATCAGTATAAGGAACTAACAATGATTTAAAATTATAAGTTTCACTCTTTGAAATCTATATATATATATGTATATATATATTGAGAGATGTCATGATCCGAAGTCCACTTACCTCGAATAGCCAAGGCCAAGTTTTGCCTCCAATGTCTAGGGCGATATCAACTAGAACCTAAGAAAGATTAGATGACCCAATAAGGATAGGTGCAATACTTAACTATCAATCTAAGCGAAGATAAAACTCTAAGGAACATATAAGGATTTAATATTGATACCTAATTAATCAAATTCTCAATTTTCTGCTAAACTATTTAAACTCATTAAGGCAGCCCTAAAAATATAACATAACAGTACCTAAAATTATAACATGGCAGTGCCTAAATATTATTTTAATTCCATCAAAACTCCTTTAATATTTAACCACCCATTACCAGTATTTATCCATAACCAAAGTAATCTTTAAACCTTGCATTAGCCCCCATAAGGATTTCTTTCCATATTGTAATTAACCTACAGTTTACCATTAACAAGTCAATTATGCCCACAACTGTCACTTTCTTTATGAAACAATGGGGATAAAATTAATGTCTCAATGTTTGTAGAATTCCAATCATAATAACCCATCACAATAGTGAACGCCTATGTACTATATTTTCCCATCATATCTCTTACATTAGTCCATATATGTATTCCGTAACAGCTCCTATAACATAACATATATTGCACTATAACGCCTATGGTGATAAAATTAATGTCTCAATATTTCTAACATAACATATATTGCACCATAACAGCTCTTATATATTATCCTGACCAACATTAGATGTCTTATATATAACACTAGAATTATCACACACCATGTATAATAATAGGCTATGGACATCGCACGGATTTAATTCCTGATACAACAATTTCAACATTTAATATATATATATATATTCTAATACGAAATTCCAGGAACTTACCCTATGAATATCACCTACTGCTGCTTAGAGAATAAGGATTCAGCAATAGGCTAGAGAAGGAGAACAATTGAACACGTACAGTAAAAAGGAAGGGAGGCCTCTATTCAACGTGTGACTCTAAATCATGAAGAGGAGTGATATAATTATGAATATATGTGAACATGGCAACCCTAGTTAGGGTTTAGGCCAATTTACTATAATAACCCTAGTTAATATATTTATTGTCTATTTAACCCCTCCAAAATAAATAACTCTTATTTAAATTCTTTTCTTTAATATCCAATCTAATTTAGCCCACTATTGGGCCTATTTAAGAATTGAATGAAGTCATCTTATACAATTTTTAAATTAAATTTTAACTATGTGTTGAAACTTAACCAGTTGAAAAATACTAATTATGTTAAAAATTTTGGGGCGTTATATCCTTCTCCCCTTAAAAGAATTTCGTCCTCGAAATTATACGTACCTCCATTTTGGAATAAATGAGGATATTTGGATTGCATTTCATCCTCGCGCTCCCACGAGGCTTCTCCCATGGAATGATTCCTCCACAAGACCTTCACCAAACGTATAGTCTTGTTACGTAACACTTGGTCTTTGCGATCCAAAATTTCCATTGGCATTTCTTCATAGGACAGGTCCTCTTGAACTTGGAGTGGCTCATAACTCAGTATATGTGAGGGGTCGGAAACATACCTCCTCAACATGGATATATGGAACACGTTATGTATCCCAGACAAAGCCGGTGGTAAAGCAAGCTTGTAAGCCACAGGGCCAACCCTTTCCAAGATCTCAAACGGTCCCACGTACCTAGGGCTTAACTTTCCCTTTTTACCAAACCTCATAACTCCTTTCATTGGTGCCACTCGTACAAAAACCATGTCTCCTATTTCAAACTCCAAGTCTCTTCTTCGTGTATCAGCATAACTCTTTTGTCTGCTTTGAGCTACTCGCAATCTTTCCCGAATTAACTCTATTTTTTCACAAGTCTTTAGAACAATCTCAGGACCCAATATCTTCCTCTCACCAACCTCATCCCAACAGATTGGAGACCTACACCTTCTCCCATATAAAGCCTCATAAGGTGCCATTTCAATACTTGCTTGATAGCTATTATTATAAGCAAACTCCACCAAGGTCAAATGATCAATCCAGCTACCTTTGAAGTCTAGGACACAGGCTCTTAACATGTCTTCTAAGATCTGGATAGTCCTCTCAGATTGTCCGTCTGTTTGAGGGTGGAAAGCAGTACTAAAGTTCAACTTAGTACCTAGTGCCTTTTGCAAGCTACCCCAAAACCGTGAAGTAAATCGCGGATCTCTATCAGAAACAATAGAAACTGGCACCCCATGCAACCTCACAATCTCATTAACATAAAGCTCCGCAAGCTTGTCAAGAGAGTAGTTCATTCGGATTGGAATAAAGTGGGCAGATTTAGTCAGCCGATCCACCACCACCCAAATAGCATCATGGTTCTTAGATGTCCTTGGTAACCCACACACAAAGTCCATAGAGATATTTTCCCATTTCCACTCAGGTATAAGCAATGGTTGCAACAACCCTGAGGGCCTTTGGTGTTCCACTTTAACTTGTTGGCAAGTTAGGCATTGTTCCACAAAATGAGCTATCTCTCTTTTCATGTTATTCCACCAATAAACTTCTCGAAGATCACGATACATCTTGGTACTACCCGGATGGACTGTGTAAGGAGAATGGTGTGCTTCCTCCAAAATCTCCCTTTTGATTGTTGAATCCTTAGGCACACAAAGTCGGTTGCCAAACCTCAAAGCACCGTCATTGGAGATATTAAACTCAAGCCTATTTCCGCCACGCACTTCTTCCATGATTTTCATCAACTGTGGGTCACAACCTTGAGAAATTTTAATTTTCTCAATTAGAAGTTGGTTGTACACTCAAACTAGCCAAATAAGATTGGGAGCCACCGATCACAACCTCAACTCCAAGTCTCTCTAGATCATTAATGATATGCTTCTGAGTAGTTAATAATGCGGCTGAGAAGCCATAGGACTTTCGACTGAGTGCATCTGCTACAACATTGGCCTTACCAGGATGATAATTAATTGAGCAGTCATAGTCCTTAATCAACTCAAGCCATCTCCTTTGTCTCATATTCAACTCCTTCTGAGTGGAGATGTACTTTCAGGCTCTTATGGTCTGTGTATATTTCACACCTCTCGCCATATAAGTAATGCCTCCATATTTTTAATGCAAAAACAACAGCAGCCAATTCTAGATCATGTGTTGGATAATTCTGTTCATAACTCTTTAATTGTCGGGAGGCATAAGCAACCACCTTGCCATGTTGCATTAGTACACAACCAAGTCCCTTGTGGGACGCATCACTATATATAACAAAACCACTAGAACTTGAAGGAATAGTCAATACCGGAGCGGAAACCAACCGTTGCTTCAACTCTTGGAAACTTCTTTCACATTCATTTGTCCATTCAAACTTTGCATTTTTCCGAGTCAAACGAGTCAAAGGAGTTGCAATACAGGAAAATCCTTCCACAAACCTTCTGTAATAACCTGCAAGACCCAAGAAACTCCTGACCTCACTCACATTAGCCAGTCTAACCCAATTGACCACAGCTTCAATCTTGCTAGGATCCACAGTATCCCATCCCTAGAGATCACATGCCCCAAGAACACCACACGATCCATCCAAAATTCACACTTCTTCAATTTAGCAAACAACTTCCTGTCCCTTAGAATTTGCAACACAATTCTTAAGTGCTCCTCATGCTCTTCCTGGCTTTTAGAGTAAACCAAGATATCATCAATAAAAACAATAACAAAACTATCCAGGTACTCATGAAATACCCTGTTCATCAAATCCATGAAAACAGCTGGCGCATTAGTCAGACCAAAAGGCATCACTAAGAACTCATAGTGACCATACCTAGTTCGAAAAGCTGTCTTGGGTATGTCTTCCTCCTTAACCCTCAACTGATGATAACCTGATCTCAAGTCAATTTTGGAGAAAACTTCAGAGCCTCGAAGTTGATCAAACAAATCATCAATTCGTGGCAAGGGATATTTGTTTCTTATGGTTACCTTATTCAACTCCCTATAATCAATGCACAACCTCATGCTACCATCCTTCTTTTTAACAAACAATACCGGTGCACCCCAAGGGGAAGCACTGGGCCGAATAAAACCTTTGTCTAGCAAGTCTTGCAACTGTTCCTTCAACTCCTTGAGTTCAGCAGGAGCCATTCTATATGGTGCCTTGGAAATTGGACCAGTTCCAAGGAACTAAGTCAATAGTAAACTCAACCTCTCTCTCAGGGGGTAATCCATGTAAGTCTTCTGAGAACACATCTGGAAATTCTTTCACTACCGAAATGTCTTCGGTCTTTAGTGTTGTTCCCTCACTCTTTAACACATAAGCTAGGAACCCCTTACAACCCTTCCTGAGCAATCGCTTTGCTTGCATAGCTGAAACTAGTGGAGGTGGTCTCACCACACGATCTCCTTCAAATACAAATTCAGCTTGACCAGGAATTCTAAACACCACTTTCTTTCCAAAATAGTCAATGGAAGCATGGAAGATAGATAACCAATCCATCCCTAATTATAAATCAATCATACTAATAATACAACAAACTTTCTATATACTATAACAAAATACTACATAAGGTCGAATCACATTACCACTAAAGTTATTGACAAAACTTATACTCTTGTTCTAAGAGTCCTCAAGATTAAACCTATGAGTCTACAGAATCTTAAACCTATGCTCTGATACCACAACTGTCACGACCCGAACCCAAACCAAGGATTTAGGTATATGACTTGACATATTTAACACTAAGCTTAGCTTAGTAGTAATAGAACAAGAGATTTAAACCTTTAACTTAGATAAAACTAACAACCAAAAGTGGAGTGGAGCAGAACTAGATATCCAAAATATAACCAGTCAAAAATATCATTCCAATACTCCAAAAAGAATAATTCTCCTTATAAAAATATCCCTTCCCGAAACACAATAAATAAGCCTTAAACTATATCCTGAACGTCATAAAATTAACGAGTTTACAATCCTTAATAAAATTTAGAACAATAAAACTAATCTACTAACATTTCTCTCTAATATAACGTAGTCTTCACTTCACAGCTCCAATAGTCACCAACTAGTCATATTCAAAGAATCCACTGCACTAATCTGAAAAGTGGGGAAGGGAAGGGGGTGAGCTTGATTGCTCAATAAGAGACCACATCACACGACATTCTCAAATAAAAAATACGTATTGCTTAAATAATATATTTGCTTTACAAAACGTTAACCAACAAAATGAATGATTATTCAATATAGACAGTACATTGAAAATTGCATAGTTTCTAGAAATAGATAACTATTCTTATAAAACTTGGTCAAATTCAATAAGCAATATATGAAGAACGATATACTTAATCATAAGATTGTTTTCCACAATTCAATCTGTAAAGAACGATAAACAGTAAAATTACTGTATTAAAAACATTAGCCAGACAAGACTTATGCTGCTAAACAATCAGTGGGTGAGTCCCATGGGAAACAATATCCTCAAAGAGGTAAACAATAACAATAGCCCATGAGCAACGATAACAATACAATGGCTCCGAAGAGCAACAATACAATACACCACACCACAATATACGATACCTCGGCCGAAGGCCAACACTTAACCCTGTGTTGGCATAGGTTGCAGACAGTCTAGCTGACCATTTGAAAACATTTTTACTTTTCTTAAAGACTTCATAAATACAATTTATATAATACAATAATCAGTATAAGGAACTAACAATGATTTAAAATTATAAGTTTCACTCTTTGAAATCTATATATATATATATATATATATTGAGAGATGTCATGATCCGAAGTCCACTTACCTTGAATAGCCAAGGCCAAGTTTTGCCTCCAATGTCTAGGGCGATATCAACTAGAACCTAAAGAAAGATTAGATGACCCAATAAGGATAGGTGCAATACTTAACTATCAATCTAAGCGAAGATAAAACTCTAAGGAACATATAAGGATTTAATATTGATACCTAATTAATCAAATTCTCAATTTTCTGCTAAACTATTTAAACTCATTAAGGCAGCCCTAAAAATATAACATAACAGTACCTAAAATTATAACATGGCAGTACCTAAATATTATTTTAATTCCATCAAAACTCCTTTAATATTTAACCACCCATTACCAGTATTTATCCATAACCAAAGTAATCTTTAAACCTTGCATTAGCCCCCATAAGGATTTCTTTCCATATTGTAATTAACCTACAGTTTACCATTAACAAGTTAGTTATGCCCACAACTGTCACTTTCTTTATGAAACAATGGTGATAAAATTAATGTCTCAATGTTTGTAGAATTCCAATCATAATAACCCATCACAATAGTGAACGCCTATGTACTATATTTTCCCATCATATCTCTTACATTAGTCCATATATGTATTCCGTAACAGCTCCTATAACATAACATATATTGCACTATAACGCCTATGGTGATAAAATTAATGTCTCAATATTTCTAACATAACATATATTGCACCATAACAGCTCTTATATATTATCCTGACCAACATTAGATGTCTTATATATAACACTAGAATTATCACACACCATGTATAATAATAGGCTATGGACATCGCACGGATTTAATTCCTGATACAACAATTTCAACATTTAATATATATATATTCTAATACGAAATTCCAGGAACTTACCCTATGAATATCACCTACTGCTGCTTAGAGAATAAGGATTCAGCAATAGGCTAGAGAAGGAGAACAATTGAACACGTACAGTAAAAAGGAAGGGAGGCCTCTATTCAACGTGTGACTCTAAATCATGAAGAGGAGTGATATAATTATGAATATATGTGAACATGGCAACCCTAATTAGGGTTTAGGCCAATTTACTATAATAACCCTAGTTAATATATTTATTGTCTATTTAACCCCTCCAAAATAAATAACTCTTATTTAAATTCTTTTCTTTAATATCCAATCTAATTTAGCCCACTATTGGGCCTATTTAAGAATTGAATGAAGTCATCTTATACAATTTTTAAATTAAATTTTAACTATGTGTTGAAACTTAACCAGTTGAAAAATACTAATTATGTTAAAAATTTTGGGGCGTTATACCGTCATGCCATTTGGCCTTAAAAACGCCGGGGCTACGTATCAAAGGACGATGACAGCCATGTTCCATGACATGATGCACCGCGAGATTGAAGACTATGTAGATGATATAGTGGTCAAATCCAAGAAGAGGGAAGATCACCTCACTATCTTGAGAAGAGTTTTTGAGAGATGTCGGCTCTATAAACTCAAAATGAACCCTCTTAAGTGTGCATTCGGGGTTGCAGCCGGTAAATTTTTGGGTTTTCTAGTGCACCAACGTGGCATAGACGTCGATCCAACACGAGCTTCTGCCATAGCCTCTATGAAGCCACCAACTACTCATAAGGAACTGAAAAGTTTCTTGGGAAAGCTGTCTTACATTAGAAGATTCATACCTGGCCTTGCTGCAGTAACTTCAAGTTTTGCGCCGCTCTTAAAGAAAGGTGTTCCATTTCGTTGGTCTCTTGAATGCCAACAAGCTTTTGAAAGAGTGCAAGATATTATGGCAAAACTGCCCACTGTCTGTGCACCGATATTTGGGAAGCCTTTGCGGCTTTATCTAGCCTCCAACGATCAAGCAATCGGAGCTTTGATAGCACAAGAGGATAACGAGGGGGTCGAACAACCCGTCTACTATGTCAGCCGCGCTCTCAAAGACGCTGAAACCCGCTACTCGGGGGCTGAGAGATCTTGTCTGGCCCTGATTTATGCCTCACAGCGTCTCCGACATTATTTCCTGGCTCACAAAGTCCAGCTAATGACGAAATCTCATCCCATCAGAAGTCTGCTGCAACGTCCTGTGCTGACCGGCAGACTTGCACAGTGGCTGCTGCAGTTATCTCAATACGAGATCATTGCTGAGACTCCCACAGCCATTAAAAGCCAGGCTATAGCAGACTTATTAGCTCAGTTTCCAGGGGAAGATAGCTCAGCTATTTCTGATGAAGTACCCGGGGAAGTCAATGAAGTGCTCATGGCAGATGTGACAGATGCCACCTGGACTTTAAGATTCGATGGATCCTCTACTGCTGCATCAAGTGGGGCTGGGATTGTACTTTTTAGAAATGATGGAGAGGCTATACCAAAGTCTTTTAAGCTTGATTTTCCATGCTCTAACAACCTCGCGGAGTACGAAGCTTATCTTACTGGACTGGCAGTAGCATGGGAGATGGAATCAAGCACTTGAAAGTTGTCGGAGACTCTAATCTGATTGTTTGCCAGGCTCGAGGAGAATTTTCGCTGAAGGAACCATCCTTAGCACCATATCGAGCTCTAGCACAGAAGTTGGAAGAGAAATTTGTCACCTTTGAGATCAAGCATGCCCAAAGAAACGAGAACCGCTATGCGGACGCACTTGCAACTTTGGGGTCCCAAATGGCCTTTGAAGGAGAAAAAATTGACATCACTATCAACAAAAAAGTGAGGCCTATCACTGAGTTGTTGAAAAAGGAGTTTGAAGAGTTATCTCTCGATGAAGAAGACTGGAGGATGCCACTTAAAGCTAAACTCGTGTCTCCAGTAGCTGCGGCAGATTTCAAGGAAATCAAGGATTACACCTTGATATCAGGAGAGCTTTATCGCAGGCTGCCTGGGGGAATTTTGGCACGCTGTATCAGCATCCAAGAAGCAAAAAGGAAGTTGGCAGAAATACATGAAAAGACTTGTGAAGGAGGAGGAGAAATCAGCCTTTACCGCAGACTTCAAAGGCTGGGGTATTACTGGCCCAACATGAGCAAGGAAGCTGCAGACCTCCAGAATCAATGTTCGAATTGTCAACTTCAACATGATAACGAAGAAGTCTACACAACTTTTACTTCTGCCGATTGGCGTGTCCCATTCCTAGAATACTTTCTTGGAGGAATTCTGCCACAAGCCCACAAGGAAGCATACCGTCTCAAGAGATTAGCATCAAGATACTTCGTGGAAGGAGGGACTTTATTCCGAAAGGGATATCATGGAGAACCACTACGGTGTCTCAGTGCATCCGAGTCCCAAATGGTTATGAAAGAAGCACATGCGGGTGAATGCGGAGAACACCAAGGGAAGAAACGGCTTTACCAACGTTTACTCACGCTTGGCTATTATTGGCCAACCATGAAGAAGGATACGGCAGATTTCGTGAAGACATGTCACACTTGCCAAGTTCAAGCCGATTTGATTCACACTCACCCAACCAACCTCCAAAACATGACAACTCCGTGGCCATTCCACACTTGGGGGCTGGATCTAATTGGCCCTATTGGTCCGGCTTCCGGCGGCCACATTTGGATCCTTGTAGCCACCGAGTATTTTACCAAGTGGGTGGAAGCGATCTCGCTCCGAAAGGCCACTGGTGCTGCTGTGGCAAATTTTATACGAGAGCATATCATTACTCGCTTTGGAATCCCTTACAAGCTCATTAGTGACAATGGCACGCCATTTGTGAATAAAGATGTGCGAGAGTTATTAGAGCATTACCAAGTCAAACATCGACGCTCCACGCCTTACTATCCTCAAGGCAATGGGCAAGCTGAAGCGACAAACCGAATGCTCTTGCGAATCCTAAGTAAGAATGGTATTTGACTACGGCAGTAATTGGAACTCTCATCTGGCAGATGTTCTGTGGGCTTATAGGAGTTCGCCAAAAACAGCCACGGGTTTCACTCCTTTTTCATTGGTTTATGGTACTGACACTATCTCTCCTACCGAGTTAGTTGTGCCTACCCCACGGGTACTACAAGGGAGTGACCTAGAGGCGGATGCTAACATTTGTGCTGAGGCAAGAATGGCGGATTTGGAAGGCTTGGATGAATCAAGGGAGTTGGCAAGACTTAAAAGCCAACGAAACTACCAAAGGATGGCCAATGCTTATAGCAAAACTCTCCAAGTCAGAATTTTTGCAGAAGGGCAGCTAGTCTTAAAAGCAGCAGATTTTGTGCGAAGGGGACTTCCTTCCCCATCTAAGTTCTCCCCAAATTGGGAAGGGCCGTACCTGATTCGAGAAGCTCATGGCAGTGGATACTACAAGCTATCCAAGTCTGATGGGACTACTCTAGCAGATCCAATCAATGGGAAATGGCTCAAGCACTACTATTCATAAGTATTTCTGCCACTATGCCCTAAGCATCTCCTTTTTGTCAAAGTAAAAGCGCTAGGTACTGTCTAAATAACATCTAGGCATTATCCTTTTTTTGTCCAAACAATTGTCTTTCCTTTTATAAAGCAAAATGCTCAAAAAGACACACATGGAAATGAAAAGGACATTCGATTTCATCAAAAGCTTATCATACTTGGCAAATGTAAGCAAAAAGGGGAGATGAAGTTTGAAGTTAAGGCCTAAACACGGCCATTACATTCCCAAGCAAACAAAAGACAGCTAAAGTGAAGACAAGGTTCATTCAAGTAGCCCATAAAGGGCTGACTCATTACAAAGTTCACCAGCAGCTCTCATGGCAGATGTCAGGTGCCAGTGAGAAGGCACAATGGCTGTCACAGCATTCCTCATAGCAATAACCCGGGCCTCCAAAATCTTCAACTCAGCAGTAAGCCTCCTCCCAAACATGTCTCTGGCTATCTCTCTCAAGTGATCAATCATGAAACCAAGAAGGAAGCCTTCTTGTATCAGCTCCTGCACAACACCTTTCCACTCAAGAATGTTGGTCTCGGTAACATCCTCAAGGCTGGTGTTCCTCATTTGCATCAGTACGCAGCAAAGAAGGGTCAGCATGGCACCTCCAACAAAATTCCCAAGCTTGAAGTTCGAGATAAAGTTCCCATATTTCTTCCATATAGCTTCCAGAAACTGAACTCCATCACGAGGAACTGAGTAGTCATAAAAATCAACTTCAGCACTGTCAAATATCCAAAAGTGTTGGGGGCGATGCCGGCTAATGGCCACTCGGTCAAATTCTTGGAAGAAGCTTAGGATCTCAGCAGGGACAGCAGATATCTCTACACCTAGTCTCTCTAGGGATGCAAATGGGGACTGAATTGCAGCAGAAGCAGATTCTGCAGCCTCAACTGCATCAAACTCGCCTTCATCCTCACCAGCAAATTCATTTCCGCTGCCAGCTG
>OU015762.1:22678428-22721963 GCA_907173295.1 Fagus sylvatica | reverse complement strand
AGACCCTTTACATTAATAATATGAACATTTCTTGTATCTACCTACAATAAAAGAGAAGGATATCTGTATGGATTCATAAAACATTGTACTTCTCATAATATATTTCTATATATAAATGGTTGAAATGAAATTTGTTTATGTATTTTAATATTAATTTATAAATAAATGACCAAAATTCTAATTACTATACTATTTACTTGGATTAATAAAGGAAAAAGTGTGTGGGTATTTTTGTGTCATAGAGACATGGTAGAACTTGGACTTACAACATCTAAGGAATCAATGAATCTTTCTTTTTATTCCCCCTTCATCAATTAGATGTAAGAGGAAAGAGAATTTTTCAATATTTGTGCCTTGAGAATTATTCTATTCGTCTCTCTTTAAAATCCTTGAAAAGTTTGCTATCTAAAAATGTTAGTCGATATATAATGAAATTTATAACAATATTTATACTCTACTAAATAATATGGCCATAAGTTTTTATTTTTGTTTTCCTACCTAGAAACTCCTCAATATAATGACTTATTTATTATTTATCCTACACTTCAAATCTGCTCCATTAATGTTAAAAAAAAAAAAAAAAATACTCTTTTTATTTTTTATTTTGTTCGCGAACAGGTATATAGAAACAATTTTCTGTATTTAATATTGCAAACAATACACGAAACTACTTTTATATAGGAAGTCTCAGACTGCTGTACAACTAAGAGTGATGTGTTTGTAAATTATATAATGGGATGTGTGTAGTGCCCAAAGCATAATTTGCTTGTAGATAACACTTTCAGCTTTTCGATCAATTTTATTATTCCACTTTAACTTTTTTAAAAAAAATAGTTTCTTTTAAAAAAATTACATATGATTATTTTGTGAAGCAATGCATAATTCTAATAAAGTATAGAGTAGAATGTTTTATCCTTCACTATTAGAAATAATACCATATGAAAATTATGTGTATTGCATACCATCCAAAAACATGGAACGATTCGCTTCATAATCTTCACTCGATTGGTTTTTAAAATCTGAAATTTCTACTTTTGCCCAATTTTTTGGATTTTTTTTCCTGTTCTAATCAAAGGGTTTGACACACACACACACACATATATATATATATATATATATATATATATATAAATATATATATATATATCTAGTCATAGGAAATCAAACTGGTCATTGTACAAAAGAGATAATCATTTGACTAAGTGTCTATACACATTAAGCCAACACAGTGGAGAAATCTTTACCCAAGCTTGCTTACTTCGCTTTATTCTTGGTTTTTAGCTCCTGTAAGTTACTCGTCAATTATGGTTTCACTTGATAATATTATTCCAAGTTAGTAATTCGTAACAAGCGTAAACAGTCATAAACAAGTGTAACTCCGTGTATTTTCGTGAAATAGAATCATTATATTGAATTTGCATGTTTAATGTTGTAAAATATTGTTGCTGGTTTTCTACTGAAGTTGAAGGTCAAAATAGTCGTCCCTGCAAGAATGATGGCGATTGCACCCTTGGTTGTTTGTGTGTATCCGGCAATTGTTATTATTGTCCTTGCAAAACTGGCGTTCGTGCAGAAATCCTTTACTAGTCACTTTGAAAGAGAAAAGGATGTTCCTTTACATTAATAATATGAACATCTCATGTATCTATCTACAATGAAAGAGAAGGAAATCTATATAGATTCATAAAACATTGTACTTCTCATAATATATTTCTATATATAAACGGTTTAAATGAAATTTGTTTATGCATTTTAATATTAATTTATAAAAAAAATGCCAAAATTCTTATTACTATACTATTTACTTGGATTAATATATGAAAATGTGCAAGGGTATTTTTGTGTTATGGAGACATGATAGAACTTCGAATTACAACATCTAGATTGCCTAATATTCACACTTCTTAAGCTTATGTCTTTTTCCTGAGATTTTTTTTTTGTTTTTTTTTTTTTTTTTTTTTTTTTTTTTTGTTTCCACACCATGACATCAAATCCTCCCTTATACAAGAAAACATAGCATTGTACCCCACCATAATTTTTTCCCATCTCCACGTTAATTGGCTTAATTAGGCGCTAGAAAATTTTAATTTTCCTTGAAACCTTAACTTATAGGAACTACAATCTTTTTCAAATCGATTAAGGGAGACCCACATAGTTTCTATTTCAAATTAAAATTCCAGAATTCATCAGGTTTGAAAAGTATGTTAGTGTTACTTTGATCACAAAACAAGTTATCAAGGAATCATTCTTTTTATTCCCTCTGCATCAATTAGATCTAAGAGAAAAGAGAATTTTTCAAGATTTGTACCTTGAGAATTATTCTATTTGTCTCTCTTTAAAATCCTTGAAAAGTTTGCTATCTAAAAATGTTAGTCGATATATAATGAAATTTATAATAATATTTATACTCTACTAAATAATATGGCAATAAGTTTTCATTTTTCTTTTCCTACCTAGAAACTCCTCAATATAATGACTTATTTATTATTTATCCTACACTTAAAATCTGCTCCATGAATGATAAAAAAAAAAATACTCTTTTTATTTTTTATTTTGTTCGTGAATAGGTATATAGAAACAATTTTCTGTATTTAATATAGCAAACAATACACGAGACTACTTTTATATAGGAAGTCTCAGACTGCTGTACAAGTAAGAGTGATGTGTTTGTAAATTATATAATGGGATGTGCGTAGTGCCCCTAGCATAATGGGTTTGTAGATAACACTTTTAGCTTTTCTATCAATTTTATTATTTCACTTTAACTTTTAACAAAAAATAGTTTCTTCTAAAAAAATTACATATGATTCTTTTGTGAAGCAATGCATAATTCTAATCAAGTATATAGTAGAATGTTTTATCCATCACTATTAGAAATAATACCACAAGAAAATTTTGTGTATTGCATACTATCCAAAAACATAGAAATATTCTCTTCATAATCTTCACTCGACTGGTTCTTAAAATCTTAAATTTCTACATTTGCCTAATTTTTTGGATTTTTTTCCTATTCTAATCAAAGGGTTTCACGTATATATATATATATATCTACTAATAGGAAATCAAGCTTGTCATTGTACAAAAGAAATAATCATTTGACAAAGTGTCTATACACATTAAGCCAACACAATGGAGAAATCTTCACCCAAGCTTGCTTACTTTGCTTTATTCTTGGTTTTTAGCTCCTGTAAGTTACTCATCAATAATGGTTTCACTAGATAATATTATTCCAAGTTAGTAATTCGTAACAAGCGTAAACAGTCATAAACAAGTGTAACTCCGTGTATTTTTGTGAAATGGAATCATTATATTGAATTTGCAAGTTTAATGTTGTAAAATATTGTTGCAGGTTTTCTAGTTGAAGTTGAAGGTCAAAATAGTCATCCCTGCAAGAATAATGGCGATTGCACCTTTGGTTGTTTGTGTTTAGCTGGCAAATGTTATTTGTTAATGTTATAATTAGTAGTCCATTGGGCTTTGGGCTCTAGCCCGTGTATATGCTTACTTGTGCATCACTCTCTTTCCTTGTACAACACATTACTTGTGCATCACTCTCTTTCCTTGTACATCACTTATATGCCTCCTATATAAAGGCACTCTACTGTATTGTATTATACACTTCAATATACAGAGAATTATTCATTATTCCAACATGGTATCAGATCCATTGCTCTAAGTATTTCATGCAGTCTTCGTCTTTTCTAGCATTCTTCCACTGCCTCAACCATCTCTAGTATTGCTCTGCCGTCGCCGTCAGAATTTACGATGTGCCCTGCTGCTGTCAAAGGTTGAATACATCGCCAAAAGACTCACTGCCTTCATTCGGAATCTTCGCTACAAGCCTCCAATCGAAACACCTCCACCACCAGTCGAAAGATCTCACGCCGCTGGACTCTGCCATGCAAAAATCACATCCATCCAACGCCGGACGCACTACCACGTGCCGCCTGAAGATCCGGCACGGCATCACGCCACGTCACGCGCCTCCACACGCCTAGCTCATTCTCGGACACATGTCACTCACCCGTGACGCCACGTCAACATGTCACGTCAAGCGACCGTTGATTGCCACGTCATCCGTTGACCGATCGTTGACAAGTTGACTTTTGGGAGTTGACTTTTTTACCGAAGTTGACTTTGACCGTTGACTTTTCTGGGCACTATAGTTGACTTTTTCCCGTTGACTTTTGGGCGTTGACTTTTTGCGACCCAGGTGTTTCTTACTCAGTTTTTCGTCCTGATTCCATTTTTGCTGTCTGTTTTTGCATATTTTGTGTCTAAATGGCTCAAACTGAGATCTCTCACCCCATTCATGTTACTTTGGATAGTCAAAATTATTTTGTTTGGTCTCAATCTATGCTCAGCTTCATTAAAAGACGAAAAACTATGGTTTTATGTCACTGGTGAGATGAAGAAGCCAGTCAAGGCGCTCCTCTAAGAATGAAGATGCTTTTAGGATCCGTTTGATTAAATGGGATAGTAACAATCATCAGATTCTTACTTGGCTACGCAATACCTCCATCCCATCCATTTCTAATCTGCTGGGAAATTTTGATGATGCTCGTACTGCTTGGGATATGCTCGCCAAACGATATTCCTCCCCACATGGCACTCGGGAATATTAGCTTTTGATTGAACAGTATCAGATTAGGCAAGACCCTGGCCAGTCTATCAATGATTTCTTTGCTCTTTTCCAAGTTCATATGGGACCAATTTGATCTCGCTGATCCACCATGGGATATTCCCAATGATGCAATGAAGTATGCTTACTCATCGTGATCAGATGCGTCTCTACCAATTTCTTATGGCCTTGCATGATGATTATGAGCCTGTCCGTGGTCAGTTGCTTCACCAGATACCCACTCCATCTTTAGATGCAGCACTCAATGAACTTGTTCGTGAAGAGACTCGTCTACAGACCTTACAAGCTCAGAACAAGCTCAATGTCTTGGCTACTACATCACCTCTTACACCCCTTCAGCAGTCCGACTCTGATCAGTCTAGCCCGAATACCCGTCATTCAGATCGGAAATCCAACAAATTTTGTCAATATTGCAAGAAGCATGGCCATACTATTGAGACTTGTTATCGCCACAATCAAAGCACTGCTGCTGTTACTCATGTTGATCGATCAAACACCCACTACTGCTGTTGCTCCTGCACACTCTAGATCCCCTATCACACTCACCACAGATCAATTGGAAGACATCATCACTCAGGCTCTCGTCCGAGCTGGTAATGCATCCTCTTCCTCTGCTCTTTCTGTCCTGCCTGGTAAGTTTTCCTCATGGCTTTTTGACTCTGCCTGCTACAATCACATGACACCTTACCCATCATTTTTCTCCCACACTAGCTCTGCCCGTCATGCACCTACTATTCACACAGCTAATGGATTCCACTATGCTTGTTCGTAGTATAGGCACCGTTTCCACTTCCAAACTCTCTATTTCCGATGTCTTTCATGTGCCTAAACTTTCTTATAATCTACTATCTATGGGTCAATTAGCTGAACTTGGCTATCGCATTATCCTTAATTACTTTGGTTGTATTGTGCAGGATCCCAGGACGAGGTAGGAACTTGGGACCGACCGTAGAATTGGGTGTCTGTTTGAGATTTCCAGTCTTCGTCTTCTTGCTACTGGTGTCTCTGCTACTACCTTATTTTCACCTTCCTTATCACTTTGGCATTCTCGGCTCGGGCATGCATCATCTTCCCGTGTACAACAGCTAGTCTTTAGGGTTTTATTAGGTCCAGTGTCTAAGGACAATTTTGATTGTGTTTCATGTCAATTGGGAAAACAACCTACTTTGCCTTTTCATAATAGTGAGTTCATGTCTACTGGAATTTTTGACTTAATTCATTCTGATGTTTGGGGACATTCCCCTATTAATAGTATTGGTGGATCTCGCTATTTTGTTGTGTTTGTTGATGATTATTCTCGCTATAGTTGGGTTTTTCTTATGAGTTCTTGCGATGAATTACTAAACATTTATCGTAACTTTGCAAACATGGTTAAAACTCAATTCTCCAAAACAATTAAAGTTTTTTCGTTTTGACAATGCACGTGAACTTACCTAACATGCATTTGAACATATTTTATATTCCCATGGAATTGTTCATCAATTCTCATGCCCAGGCACCTCTCAACAAAATGGAAGAGCCAAAAGAAAACTTCGACACATCCTTGACACTGTTCGTGCTCTCCTCTTGTCTTCCAAAGTACCTGTACCCTTTTGGGGAGAAGCTGTTCTCACTGCTACCCATGCCATCAATCACATCCCAAGCCCAACCATTTCTAATCAGACTCCTTATGAGCGCCTTTTTGGATCTCCACCTCATTATCAACATCTCCGATCCTTTGGCTCTGCCTATTTCGTCTTTCTTCAGCCTTATGAACACAACAAACTCGAGCCTTGTTCTCGCCTTTGTTGTTTCCTTGGTTATGGCGAAACTCAAAAAGGATATCGATGTTATGATCCTATTGCTCATCGCCTTCGCATCTCTCGCCATGTTGTCTTTTGGGAGTATCGTCTGTTCACTGAGGTATCTCAATTTCGTCCCTCATTCTCCCTCTCCTCTCTCTCAGATCTTTTTCCAGAGGTGTCTACTTTTTCTCTAAAGTTGTTTCCTCTTTCTCCGTAAGTGTCTACCTCCATTCTACAGACTGAGTCATCTGATCACTCTTCTGGATCATCCTCTGACATGACACCTCATTCTTCGCTTGAGTCCCCGACTCCCGCACCTGCAACCACACTTCGCCATTCCTCTCGGGTAACATCTTTTCCCTCTCATTTGCGTGATTTCCATTGTTACATTATCCTTGCTACACTGCACGAGCCTCACTCCTATTGTGAGGCCTCCTCTAACCCTTTATGGTAGGCTGCAATGACTGAGGAACTTGATGCATTATCTAGAAACCGTACTTGGGACCTGGTTGATCTGCCTCCTGAAAAATCTGTGGTTGGTTGTAAATGGGTGTTCAAAATTAAAACTCAGTCTAATGGATCCATTGAGTGATACAAAGCTCGTCTTGTAGCCAAAGGTTTCACACAGGAGTGTGGCATTGATTATGAGGAAACCTTTGCTCCAGTTGCTCGCCTTTCATCTGTCCGCACCCTATTGGCTGTTGCAGCCTCTCGTTAGTGGAAGCTATTTCAGATGGATGTCAAAAATGCATTCCTCAATGGTGACTTGAGTGAAGAAGTTTATATGCAACCTCGACCTGGTCTTTCTCATCCACCTGACAAAGTGTGCCGATTACGTCATGCCTTTTATGGTTTGAAACATGCACCTTGAGCTTGGTTTGCTAAGTTCAACTCTATAGTTTCTCGACTGGGTTTTTCCATAAGTTCTTATGATTTTACCCTCTTCCTCCATCGCACCGGCAAAGGTACCATTTTGCTTCTTCTTTATGTTGATGATATGATCATTACCGGTGATGACCTTATCGGGATTCAAGAACTTAAGAATTTCCTAAGTCAGAATTTTGAGATGAAAGACCTTGGCCACCTCAGTTACTTTTTAGGTCTTGAGATTACCTCCTCTGATGATAGTTTCTACCTCACTCAAGCCAAGTAAACCTCCGATCTTTTGTCTCGAGTTGGCCTTACTGATCATAAGATTGTTGATACACCAATCGAACTTAATGCGCGCTTGACTCCTTCCTCTGGAGAACTATTGCCTGATCCTACTCTTTATCGGTAATTGGTTGGTAGCCTAGTCTATCTCGCAGTCACTCGACCAGACATCTCATATGCAGTTCATCAGGTGAGCCAGTTTATGTCTGCTCCACGATCGACTCACTATGTTGTTGTCCTATACATCCTTCGATACCTTAAGGGCACTCTTTTCCACGGTCTCCACTTCTCTGCTCAGTCTCCGCTTACTTTGAGAGCCTACTCTGATGCCAATTGGGCAGGGGATCCTATTGTTCGTCGATCCACTACTGGTTATTGCTTTCTCCTTGGCTCCTCTTTGATCTCTTGGCGAAGCAAGAAACAGTCTGTTGTGGCTCGCTCTAATACAGAAGCTGAATATCGTGCCCTTGCTGATACCACATCTGAACTCCTCTGGTTGCGATGGTTACTACAGGATTTAGGTGTGTCCACTTCTTCTACTACTCATATCTACTGTGACAATAGGAGTGCTATTCAAATTAATCGCAATGATGTCTTCCACGAACGGACCAAACACATTGAGATCGATTGTCATCTTGTTTGGCATCACCTTCTCTAGGGTTCCCTCTAGTTGATCTCTGTTTCCTCTCACGATCAGCTAGCCGACATCTTTACCAAGTCACATCCCACTGGACGTTTCCGTGATCTGGTCTCCAAACTCCAGTTGGTTTCTCATCCTCCATCTTGAGTTTGAGGGGGGCTGTTAATGTTATAATTAGTAGTCCATTGGGCTTTGGGCTCTAGCCCGTGTATATGCTTACTTGTGCATCACTCTTTTTCCTTGTACATCACTCATATGTCTCCTATATAAAGGCACTCTACTGTATTGTATTATACACTTCAATATATAGAGAATTATTCATTAGTCCAACATTATTATTGTCCTGCAAAACTGGCGTTCGTGCAGAAATCTTTTACTAGTCACTTTGAAAGCCAAAAGGATGTTCCTTTACTTTAATAATATGAACATCTCATATAGATTCATAAAACATTTTACTTCTCATAATATATTTCTATATATAAACGGTTTAAATGAAATTTGTTTATGCATTTTAACATTAATTTATAAATAAATGGCCAAAATTCTTATTACTATACTATTTACTTGGATTAATATATGAAAATGTGCAAGGGCATTTTTGTGCTATGGAGACATGATAGAACTTGGAATTACAACATCTAGATTGCCTAATATTCACATTTCTCAAGCTTACGTCTTTTTCCTGAGATTTTTTTTTTTTCCTCACCATGACATCAAATCCTCCCTTATACAAGTAAACATAGCATTGTACCCCACCATAATTGGCTTAATTAGGCGCTAGAAAAATTTAATTTTCCTTGAAACCTTAACTTATAGGAACTACAATCTTTTTCAAATCGATTAAGGGAGACCCACATAGTTTCTATTTCTAATTAAAATTCCAGAATTCATCAGGTTTGAAAAGTATGTTAGTGTTACTTCGATCACAAAACAAGTTATCAATGAATCTATCCTTTTATTCCCTCTGCATCAATTAGATTTAAGAGAAAAGAAGATTTGTACCTTGAGAATTATTCAATTTCGCTGTCTTTGAAATCCTTGAATAATTTTGCTATCTAAAAGGGTTAGTCGATATATAATGAAATTTATAACAATATTTATACTCTAATAAATAATAGGGCAATAAATCTTTATTTTTGTTTACTTACCTTGAAACTCCTCAATATAATGATTTTTTTATTATATATCCTACATTTAAAATCTGCTGCATTACCGATGAAAAGAATACTCATTTTATTTTTTATTTTGTTTGCGACCAGGTATATAGAAACAATTTTCTGTATTTAATATTGTAACCAATACATGAGACTACTTTTATATAGTAAGTCTTAGACTGCTGTACAAGTAAGATTAATGTGCTTTTAAATTATATAATGGGATGTGCGTAGTGCCCAGAGCATAATCGGCTTGTGTAACTCTTTTAGCTTTTCAATCAATTTTATTATTTCATTTTAACTTTGGATAGGTCTAAATCTTGAATTACGTCTAGACCTGATCCTCCCAAAAGAGTAATTTTTACTTTTGCGTAATTTTTTTGGATTTTTTTTCCTAGGTCTAAATTTGAAATCTCTCACCATCCAAAAACATGGAACTATTCTCTTATGATTTTGTACTTCATTGAATCAAAGCCCCAAATCCAATGATCCACCCATGAGACTTTGTGAAAGAAAGTCCAAATTTGATACTCACGATCTATTTAGCTAATGGGTCTAAGTGGACACAATGTAAAGGTTCAGATCATGTTCAAAATTGACAAATGGATTCACTTCACAAGAAAAGTCAAAAGCCCAACATCATTGCTCCAAGGCCTATAAGAATCAAGTTTAACTGTCGAAGGATCAATTCGAAGAAAGCTCAGCCCAGTTTGTTCATCATCATATTTCTCAATAGACCAAGAAGACTCCAACAATGCCATGGAGAACTCAAGGGACTAGTCATGCCATCTGAGACTTCATTGACCAAAAGATCAGTGCTCCATCTTCACCAGGCGGCTAATTCAACTTCTCTTGAGCCAAGTGATCACTTACAAGCTCCCAAGCCAAGATCTCATTCATGGGGTTCTTCTATCTTTCTCTTGTTTAAGTTTATTTTGTTTGCTCATTTGAATTCTTAGGAACATGTTGCTTAGGTTTTGATTCTGAACTTATCATAGGAATGTTTGTTTGATTCCAATTTACATTTTTCATTTAAAAAAAAATTCAAAAAGAAAATCTATTTGTCCAACTAAGGGCATGAGCCCTTAAGTTGCCTTCAATGAAGAGTCCTGAACTAGGGGCATGGACCCCTAATGACTCCCAATTTCCTCAAGGCTCAAAGCCTAAGAGCCCATCCATTCATCCAATACTCACTTGGCATGATATCCAACCATTGCTAGTTTTCAAAATGTGCATATTCAAAAAGAAAAAAAAAATTGTGAATTGTTTTTCAAAAGAAGGTGCTCTTTCAAGATCAAGAATCGCTCTTCTTCTAGAATGAGTAAAATTCAAAATTTTCAAAACACATTTTCAAATTGTGCATAAGGAAATATCTTTGATAAAATCTTTTTGCAAATCATAAGATTCCATAGCCTTACCGATCAATTTGCATAAAAAGGGATTAACTTCATTTAATTCATGTAAGGATCTTTGCTCACAATTTCGAACAAAAAGGAAAGAGATCCTTAAATGCAATCAAGGGAAAAATCACATGTCATTTGATTAAAGTGCAAAATCTTGTTTTGAGAAATTTTAATGTCACCACAACAGGTTGTTACTTATTTTTACTCTAAGAGAAGTCTATCAAGAGAGGCCATATCTTTGTGCCAATAAACTAGCATTACTAGGGATAAGAGGCCATCTTTGGCTAGACCACATCATCCCAGAATTAACCTGTCACAAATTAATCTATTGCTAACCCATTTGAGCCTATACAGTTAGCCTTTTTTTCAAGAACCAATAATAAAAAAACTTAAACCCAAGGGTGGGAAAAATCAAGTGTGCATATACTCAAACCTCATTCTGAGGAGGAGTCAAACCCAATGCTCGTCTGCAAAAGAGCCAACAAAGGAGGTACAAATGTACCAAAGATTGAAAAGAAAGTGTGGTGATTAGGGGCATGTTCAAGGCCCACCTTGAAGAAAGTTCGAATCTGAGATCTTAATTCTCACCAACTATGAGAGATTCATGTTAAGCTCACATGAGAGTCCAACAAACTATTTTGACAATGAGCCACATGAGTGTATGAGAAAGTAAATAACTGTGAACGAAAAGTTCAAAAAGAAGAAGAAGAGAGACCTGCTAAGTTGAAAACCCGAAAGGGCGGCCTAGGTAAAAGTTAGGGTTTCATTCAAAAAAAAAAAAAAAACTCAAAGAAGAGATATGAAAGATTGAAGAGAGAAAGGAAGATGAAATTCCCTCAAAACCAAAAATGAGTGTCCATCAAAGCTGAAGAACTAAATAAGAGAATTGAACAAAAAGAATGAGTTCACACAAAGGAACAACCTGAATGAAATAAAGAAAGACAAGTGAGAAGAGACTTTCAAGAAGCCAATTCAAAAGCAAGTACTGATAAAAAGGGAGAAAGCTCCTTTAATGTCTGAGTTTTTAAGTAATGCACACTTAGGGAAAATATCCAAAATGAGATTTTGAGCCTTTTATATATCCTTCATTTCAAATACCTGAACCTAGCCTACATTACAACCTATGAATAAAGACCTCCTTGAAGTCTTGGTAGTTTTTAAGCTCAACTCTTGTGATAATTTCTCTTAGATTGAAAAGAAAGAAAGCCCGAGGTAGTCAAGCGCTATTGGCAAAAGATCTTTAAAAGGAAAATTCTCAAATTAGGGGCACTCCCTTTATTTTGCTCTCGGACAAAAATTCCCAAGCTAGGGGCACTCCCCTTGTTTCTCATCAAACAAAAATGACTTCCCAAATTAAGGGCACTCCCCTTATTTGTCCTCAAATAAAAATTCTCAAACTAGGGGCACTCCCCTTGTTTGCTTTCAAATAGGAAAAATTCTCAAATTAAAGGCACTCCCTTTGTTTAATCTCAAATGAAAAGAATTCATAAATCAGAAGCATTCCCTTTGTTTATTTTCAGTGAATACCCTCAATTCTTCAAGCACGGTCATGCACATTCTTTGATTGCCTTTAAGGATTCAATCTCACAATGCTCAAAGTAAAAAATTAAGGTTGTTTACTTGAATTGAATGACATTGATCCTTCCCAATAAAAGAGAATGATTTGGCTATCAAATGTCATGATCGGCCGAAAGACCTATTCGAAGGGATTACCTTTCGCTCATTTGAAAAAGAAAAAAAATGATTTTTCTCAAAATTGACAAGAATACCACATTGCAAAGAAAGGTTTCTACACCACAAAGTTTTAAAAGGAAAATTCAGCTCATTTTAAAAAAATTTCTTTTGAATAAGCTCATTTTGAAATCAACTTGCAGACTTGATTAGAAGTTTCCATCATCATATTGGTTGACCAAATGTCTTCCAATTTTCTTGAACTACGTCTGGACTTGATTTTCCCAAAAGAGGTATGTAGGCAGTCTATCAAAGACTCGGTCCCAGTCATCTGAATGACCTGTGGATAGGTCCAATTTTGAACTACGTCTGGATCTGATCCTCCCAAAAGAGGTACGTAGGCAGTCTATCAAAGACTCGGTCCCAATCATCTGCATGACCTTTAGTGTCTTTCAATAACTCTTGAACTACGTTTGGACCTCATCCTCCCAAAAGAGATACGTAGGCAGTCCATCAAATCTCCTTGACTCGGTCCCAATCGTCCCAATCATCTGAATGACCTTTGGATAGGTCTAAATCTTGAATTATGTCTTGACCTGATCCTCCCAAAAGAGGTATGTAGGCAGTCCATCAAAGACTCGGTCCCAATCATCTGAATGACCTTAGGGTAGATTCAACACTTGAACTACATTTGGACCTGATCCTCCTAAAAGAGGTACATAAGCAGTCTATTGTAGACTCGGTCCCAATCATCTGCATGACCTTTGGATAGTCAAACTCTTGAACTACATCTTGACCTGATCCTCCTAAAAGAGGTATGTAGGCAGTCTATCAAGACTCGGTCGAAATCATCTGAAAGACCTTATGGATAGGTCCCACTTTTGAACTACATCTGGACCTGATCCTCCCAAAAGAGGTATGTAGGAAGTCTATCAAAGACTTGGTCCCAATCATCTGAACAACCTTTGTATAGGTCCAACTCTTGAACTACGTCCGGACCTAATCCTCCCAAAAGAGGTACGTAGGTAGTCTATCAAAGACTCGGTGCCAATCATCTGAACAACCTTATGGATAGGTCCGACTTTTGAACTACGTTTGGACCTGATCCTCCTAGAAGGGATACGTAGGCAGTCTATCAAAGACTCGATCGAAATCATCTGAAAGACCTTATGGATAGGTCCCACTTTTGAACTACATCTGGACCTGATCCTCCCAAAAGAGGTACGTAGGAAGTCCATCAAAGATTCGGTCCCACTAATCTAAACGACCTTTGAACAAGTCCAACTCTTGAACTACGTCTGAACTTGATCCTCCCAAAAGAGGTATGGAGGAAGTCTATCAAAGACTTGGTCCCAATCATCTGAACGACCTTTGTATAGGTCCAACTCTTGAACTACGTCCGGACCTAATCCTCCCAAAAGAGGTACGTAGACAGTCTATCAAAGACTCGGTGCCAATCATCTGAACGACCTTATGGATAGGTCCGACTTTTGAACTATGTTTGGACCTGATCCTCTTAGAAGGGGTACGTAGGCAGTCTATCAAAGACTTGGTCCCAATCATTTGCATGACCTTTGGGTAGGTCAAATTTTTGAACTACGTCTGGACCTGATCCTTTGAAAAGAGGTACGTAGGCAATCCATCAAAGACTCGGTCCTAATCACCTGCATGACCTTTGGACAGGTTCAACTTTTAAACTATGTCTCGACCTGATCCTCCCAAAAGAGGTACGTAGGCAGCCTGTATACGGCTCGGTCTCATGCACCCAAACAACCTAAGCTTAGGTCTGATTCAGAACACAAAATGGTTTACTTTCACTTGCACAAAATGTTTTCATAACATGTTAAACTATGGGCATTGGCCCAACATTTTTGTGTGCAAGCACGCTACACTAGGGGCATCAATTCATCTGTTTTATTTGTCAACATGATCTTCTTTTGCCAAATATGCTCAAACTAGGGGCATGCGCCCAACTGACAATCAAAAGAAGATTTTGTTTGTTGTCTCTTGCAGGTTATCAAAGTCACTCCAATGGACCATCCATCAACAAGAGTCCACTCCAAAAAATGTTGCCACATTTTCATCAAAATACAATTCCCCAATGGAAGCACGAAACCCAATCCTCCAAGGAATAAGTTGTCATCATCAAAAGAGAAGGAGGTCAGGTAAGCATTGAAAAGCCAATGTACATATTTCTAACCACACATGCCTTAAGCAAGACAAAACAAAAATAAAAATTCAAAACTTACCCCAACTTTCACACAACGAAACACTTAACACTCATGGTCTTATGACAAATCAAACTCAATTTTCTTGACATCCGAAGCATACCAAACCAACTTTTGCTTCCTAAGATTAATCTCCTCCAACAACCCCGAGCACATAAACAAAGAAGCCACCAAAACTAAAATAGAGAACCACATCAAACACCACACCACCATGAATTCATGAGAAAATTAACCAAGTCTAATTCAACATAATCAAGACTTAAAATTGACCAACCAAGTTAAAAATCACCACAAATAGCAATTCCAATTCAAAGAAAACAAATTCAAAGCTTAACATCCAAACTTGAATCAATTCATTAATCCAAAAGCAAAACCACTGCATCAAGTTAACAAACCAGCAAATCTCAACCAAATGGAGCCAATCTAAAGCAACTACCCATCAAACTTAATCAACCAAACTTAAAAAATCAACACAACAAAGTTGTTAAAAAAAAAAAAGAACACTGGCCTCAAAAGTTGCAAAATTTCAGCAAAATCAATGGAATTTGGCTATACCCATTTCAATCAAACAAACCCAATCATACCCATGATCACAAAGCAATCACCAAACTCAAAATTTCAGAGACACATTAAAAAACAACAAAATCAACTCAATTGTGCAAAAAGCCTAGCCCAAATAAACAACCAAAGTCGAAAAATCATTTCAAACTTCAAATCTGACCCTAAGTCAATCAAAATTCCAAACTCCAATCCTGAGTTAGCATCCATTTTGAAATCCAACCCTAAGCCAATGACCCTTAGTCAAATAACCAACACAAAGATTTTAAGCCGTAATACGAGCAAACTAAAACAATTTTTAAGCCTCAAGATGAGCATTGAACAAATCTTCACAATGGAAAAATCTGAAAGTACAAAATTAAAAAAAATCTCCAAGAATAAAAAATTCTTTAGAATGAGAATCTCCACAAATCACCTCAATAAAAAATATTCATGAACAAACTTCCCCATGGACAAAGCTTCATAAGCACATTAAAAACAATCTCCAAAATCAATCATTTAAGCCTCAAAGATGAGCAAACCACCTCTCAATCAAAATTAATCCCTGACCCTGAGTCACGAATCAAAGATTAAACCTTGACCTCAAATTGTACAAAAAAAAAAAAAAAAAAGATGAAATTCTTGACCTAGAGTCATCCACTGAAAGCCAAATGTAAATGAATCTTAACCCTGAGTCATCATTAAGAGAAACAAAATTTGACCCTCAGTTGAAAATCAAGACTTAACCTTGAGTCATCATCCAAATTCTAAAAAAATAAAAAAATCGACCCCAAGTCAAAAATCAAATCTAACCCTGAGTTAAAAATCCAAGATCAAAATTGTGACCTTGAGTCAATGTCATCAAAACATTCTTCCTAAAGCACTTTGCGGATGTTGCATCCAACAACATTCTCTTTGAGGCAATTCTGCGGAATTGCATTCTCACCCGGCATTCTTTTGGGGCAACTTTCCGAAATTGTATTCCAACACTTTCTCTTTGAGGCAATTCTACGGAATTGTATTCTCAAAACATTTCCTTTGAGGCAATTCTACGAAATTGTATTCTCAAAATATTTCCTTCAAGACAACTCTCCGGAGTCGTATTATACAAAAGTCTCTTTGAGGCAATTCTGAGGAATGGTATTCTCAAAATATTCACTGTAAGACAACTCTTCGGAGTTATATCCCCACATTTTTTTAAAGCAACTCTACGGAGGTGTATTTCCACAATATTTCTTTGAAGCAATTCTATGGAATTGTATTCTCAAAATATTTCCTTTGAGGCAATTCTGCGGAATTGTATTCTCAAAATATTTTCTTTAGGGCAACTCTGCGGAGTTGTATTCCCACACTTCCCTTTGTGGCAATTCTGCAGAATTGTATTTTTAAAACATTTCATTTGAGGCAACTCTCCGAAATTGTATTCCCACACTTTCTTTTAAGGCAACTCTGCAGAGTTGTATTCTCAAAACATTTACTTTGAGGCAATTCTGCAGAATTGTATTCTCAAAATATTCCATTTGAGGCAATTCTATGGAATTGTATTCTCAAAATATTCTCTTTGTGGCAATTTTATTGAATTGTATTCTAAAAACATTTCTTTTGAGGTAACTCTGCGGAGTTATATTCTTAAAACACTTCTTTTGAGGCAATTCTACTGAATTGTATTCTCAAAACCTTCCCCTTTGAGACAATTTTGCGGAATTGTATTCTTACACTTTCTCTTTTGGGACAACTTTGCGGAGTTGTATTCCCACAAATGTCTGAGGACATTATATCCCCACGTGAATAAATTAATGGTCACAAAATGAGATGTCGTGCTTGCATTGGTGTTTATTTATTGCATAAATTCCACCAATGAGGGGCATTTGTTGACACCCCATTTTGCAACCATTAATTTTACTTTTTTACACTTTAGTGAATAAAGGGTAAAATGGGAATTTCACAAGCTTGAAAATTTAAAGTTGGTCCATAAATTTAAAATCATATTTTAAGTGATCAAAATTGAATTAAGAATGAGAGTGCATTTTTCGGATTGGAAATCGGATAAAAAACCAAGATTTTATTAAGGAAATAAATTTGATTGGTTAAAATAATATTTATCATAAGCTCACATGCATAGGATTACTTGTTAATTAATTTGATTGGTCCTCTCAAGGATTAAATTAAAATCAATTGATAAATAATTCCTATTGGTTTAGAACACCTTAAAATGGTAAGTATTCATGCACAAGATATTTATCAAAGGATAATTCTTAAATTGATTTATTTTTAACTAATGAGATAATTATTTTGACCAATAATTATCATGAAATTTATAACAATATTTATACTCTAATAAATAATAGGGCAATAAATCTTTATTTTTGTTTACCTACCTTAGAAACTCCTCAATATAATGATTTATTTTATTTTATTTATCCTACACTTAAAATCTGCTGCATTACCGATGAAAAGAATACTCATTTTATTTTTTATTTTGTTTGCGACCAAGGTATATAGAAACAATTTTCTGTATTTAATATTGTAACCAATACATGAGACTACTTTTATATAGAAAGTCTTAGACTGCTGTACAAGTAAGATTAATGTGCTTTTGAATTATATAATGGGATGTGCGTAGTACCTCAGAGCATAATGGGCTTGTATAACTCTTTTAGCTTTTCAATCAATTTTATTATTTCATTTTAACTCTTTTTTTTTTTTAAAAAAAAAATAGTTTGCTTTCAAAAAAATTACATATGATTCTTGTATGAAGCTATGCATAATTCTAATCTAGTATATAGTAGAATGTTTTATCCTTCAATATTAGAAAATTTTCTAATACCATTTGAAAATTATGTGTATTGGATACCATCCAAAAACATGGAATTATTCTCTTCATAATCTTCACTCAACTGGTCCTTAAAATCTTAAATTTCTACTTTTGCCTAATTTTTTTGGATTTTTTTTCCTATTCTGATCAAAGGGTTTCACGTATATATATCTACTAATAGGGAATCAAGCTTGTCATTGTACAAAACAAATAATCATTTAACAAAGTGTCTATACACATTAAGACAAACCAATGGAGAAATCTTCACCCAAGCTTGCTTACTTCACTTTATTCTTGGTTTTTAGCTCTTGTAAGTTACTTGTAAATAATGCATTCACCAGATAATATTATTCCAAATTAATAATTCGTAACAAACCTAAACTGTCATAAACAAGTGTAACTCTGTGTATTTTCGTGAAATGGAATCATTATATTGAATTTTCATGTTTAATGTTGTAAAATATTGTTGCAGGTTTTCTAGCTAAAGTTGAAGGTCAAATAAGTCATCCTTGCAAGACTGATAGCGATTGCACCCTTGGTTGTTTGTGTGTATCCGGCAATTGATATTAATGTCGTAACGAAACTCGCGTTTCGTGCAGAAATCCTTTACTAGTCACTTTGAAAGCCAAAAGGAAGTCCCTTTACATTAATAATATGAACATTTCTTGTATCTACCTACAATAAAAGAGAAGGATATCTATATAGATTCATAAAACATTGTACTTCTCATAATATATTTCTATATATAAATGGTTTAAATGAAATTTGTTTATGTATTTTAATATTAATTTATAAATAAATGGCCAAAATTCTAATTACTATACTATTTACTTGGATTAATAAATGAAAATGTGTGTAGGTATTTTTGTGTCATAGAGACATGGTAGAACTTGGACTTACAACATCTAAGGAATCAAGGAATCTTTCTTTTTATTCCCCCTGCATCAATTAGATGTAAGAGAAAAGAGAATTTTTCAAGATTTGTACCTTGAGAATTATTCTATTTGTCTCTCTTTAAAATCCTTGAAAAGTTTGCTATCTAAAAATGTTCAGTCGATATATAATGAAATTTATAAACAATATTTATACTCTACTAAATAATATGCCAATAAGTTTTTATTTTTGTTTTCCGACCTAGAAACTCCTCAATATAATGACTTATTTATTATTTATCCTACACTTAAAATCTGCTCCATTAATGATAAAAAAAAAAAAAATTCTCTTTTTATTTTTTATTTTGTTCGCGAACAGGTATATAGAAACAATTTTCTGTATTTAATATTGCAAACAATACACGAAACTACTTTTATATAGGAAGTCTTCAGACTGCTGTACAAGTAAGAGTGATGTGTTTGTAAATTATATAATGGGATGTGTGTAGTGCCCAGAGCATAATGGGCCTGTAGATATAACACTTTCAGCTTTTTCTGATCAATTTTATTATTCCACTTTAACTTAAAAAAAAAAAAAAAGTTTCTTTTAAAAAAATTACATATGATTATTTTGTGAAGCGATGCATAATTCTAATCAAGTATATAGTAGAATGTTTTATCCTTCACTATTAGAAATAATACCATATGAAAATTATGTGTATTGCATACCATTCCAAAAACATGGAACTATTCTCTTCATAATCTTCACTCGACAGGTTCTTGAAATCTTAAATTTCTACTTTTGCCTAATTTTTTGGATTTTTTTCCTATTCTAATCAAAGGGTTTCACGTATATATATATCTACTCATAGGAAATCAAGCTTGTCATTGTACAAAAGAAATAATCATTTGACAAAGTGTCTATTCACATTAAGCCAACACAATGGAGAAATCTTCACCCAAGCTTGCTTACTTCGCTTTATTCTTGGTTTTTAGCTCCTGTAAGTTACTCGTCAATAATGGTTTCACTAGATAATATTATTCCAAGTTAGTAATTCGTAACAAGCGTAAACGTCATAAACAAGTGTAACTTTATGTATTTTCGTGAAATGGAATCATTATGTTGAATTTTCTTGTTTAATGCTGTAAAATATTGTTGCAGGTTTTCTAGCTGAAGTTGAAGGTCAAAATCGTCACCCCTGCAAGAATGATGGCGATTGCAGCGTTGGTTGTTTGTGTGTATCCGGCTATTGTTATTATTGTCCCGCGAAACCAGCGTTCGTACAGAAATCCTTTACTAGTCACTTTGAAAGCCAAAATGATGTTCCTTTACATTAATAATATGAACATCTCATGTATCTACGTACAATAAAAGGGAAGGAAATCTATATAGTTTCATAAAACATTGTACTTCTCATAATATATTTCTATATATAGACGGTTTAAATGAAACTTGTTTATGCATTTTAATATTAATTTATAAATAAATGGCCAAAATTCTTAGTACTATACTATTTACTTGGATTAATATGTGAAAATGTGCGAGGGTATTTTTGTGTTATGGAGACATGGTAGAACTTGGAATTACAACATCTAGATTGCCTAATATTCACGTACACTTCTCAAGCTTACGTGTCACGACCCAAATCCGGAATATGATTCGGAGTCGGACCGGCATGCTAATACCAAGCCTATGCCTGATATTAACACGAACCAACTAAAAGGAGTACAAAATTTTTCTTCTTTCTTTTCTCTCTTCTCTCATTCTGATTCTTTAACTTCTTCTTGGGTTGGAAACACCCATAATATAATAACGTACTCCTTTGCAAAATAACTGAATATACTAGTCCACCTAAAGGAAGTGATAGTAGTCAGAGCATTTATAACTTTTTATGCAAAATACATCAGTATATGTGGACATAATAACTCTAATACAGCGGAAGACTATTTAAACATATACATCACTTTTGCTTTATATACACCAAAAACTCAAATTGTCTAAGACTTGTTCTAGATACCACAAAATTGCTCCTCCATGCTGAGACTCTTGGCTGCATTATAGGAATGTTCCTGCAATCTGAGCAACCCACTTTGCTCAGGAAGGGAGGCGTGACATGAAGATTTAACAGTATGCATGAATGCATGATAAACAGAATAATCTTTGTGGATATGACTTGCGTATAAACAGTTCATGCTAAAATGATTTCATGAGTTTCTTGCAACATATATGTTTCATACTGATGAACATAATATCTGATAACTTGTAAGGCATAATATAATTTATTGAAATCTAAACATATAGCATGATTCCTTTATATGTAAACTAAACATGTTCCTTTAAACTGTTCTGAAGAGAAAACTTATCTCAAACTATTGCATAAAATAGCAAAACTATATGGAACATGTAACTGAACTTTATCTTTAAGACTATGCCCCTCGTGACCTTACTAGCGCCATGTCTACAGGGTATGAAACCCCTCGTGGCCTTCTTGCTAGTCTACAAAGATCCGAAGATCCCCTCGTGGCCTGGGTTGCCATATCTTCAGGGAATACAACCCCTCGTGGCCTTACTTATTGCTGGTCTACAGGGAATAAAACCCCTCGAGGCCTTCTTGCTATGTCTTTAGGGCATACGATCCCCTCGTGGCCTTGGGTTGTCAGTCTACAAGGCATCACACTTAAAACTGTTTTAGGTGTTCATAAAACATATCATGCTTGTTTATTTTTCAATCTCTCTCTTGCCTTACTAAGCCAAACTTTATAGCATATCCACAACTTGCTTCTAAAATCTGTCTTAACTGTACTAACTCAAAACTGTTTCTAAATCAATGCACGTTTTCTTTATAAACAAATATCAAACTGAGTTTACTGAAAGCATTGATAAAACATATATAGATATATTTTTAAAACATGGACTATTAAATTTTCATGGCACATTCCCTTACCTCAATCCAGCAATTGGATTCCAAGAGTCTCAAGCAGATCGCTTCACCTATCCTCCCTTGATTATCCTAAATCAAGTATAGGAGCTAAGTTAACTTTAACTTAATCTTAGTTTCAACTTAATGCCAACCTTACTCATATGACTAATGAACACTTATGCATAATTCGCTTAATATAACTTAACAAATGTTTACTAATCCTTACTAAACCCCAAAAACATGTTGAAGGCATCCAAGGCTAACCAACCTCATAACATAACTACCAAATACAACATACTTCAAACAATCACACATTGTTTTAAGGCCTAATGCAGAAACCATAGTTACATGGCTCATAACTTTCTTTATAACCAAATAGTGAAATCAATGCCTAATAAAATTCACCTATACAATAAACATCAATTACTGCACATAAAATATCAACTCAAATAAATCATCCAATTGCAAGAATAAATTCATCAAAGTCTCATTCTTTTAGGATAAAGGTTCTGTCCCACTACAGGGCAGACCATTTGAACAGTGAATTTAACTTTCTTCACTATCCAATTTCCTTGATATTTCATATACTTGTTCTATTATATGTCTAGTACATCAATAAAAATTACAGCTCTATTTGAGCTTTATACAAAATTATAAAATTCAACAAGCAGAAAACTCATAATCTGCCAGCAAGTTTTTAAAGTACTTTAAATCTGTACCTGAATTCATTATTTACTAAAATAATGAGGTAATTCCATCAAGTAAATATACATCCTAGGGTTGCAGAAACCTACTCCAATCACTTAAATTCCAAATATTGGATTTATTAAAATTTCAAACCGACAAACACAGAATCTGTCAAATTGACAGATTTGTACAGTTTTTTGTAAAATAACAAATAATTATCAAAACTCAATATTTTTCTATGAAATTTCATATACATAAACTAGACATATGATAGATTACCCTAGAGAAATCCGTTTCCTCATATCTATTTTCAAAAAAACAGAATTTCCACGAAATTTTACTGTTCACGCAGACCTGACAGAGCAATAAATTTCCAGCAACTACCACTTCAAATCCCACATGCATGTCCATAAAAATTCATTTTCCCTAACCCAAAATATATTTCTACAAACCCATAACCTCAAAGTGTAGAAATCATGAAGATCAACCAACAATTTTAACTATACCCATTTCAAAACATACATGAAAAGCTAAGATTTCACCTAATCTATCACATGCATGAAATTTATGAAACCCCCAATTAAACTCCATGGAACCCTAGAGAATTTGAGGAATTTACCTTAAGGTTTGGGAATATAAGCCCTAACAAGAGCTTATCCTTTTCTTGATGGAGGGAAGCTTGAAGGAGAGCAACTATGGAGGCCTCCTCCAAGGAGTTTTCGGCCAGCAGAAGGAGAGTTTCTCTCTCTTTCTTTCCCTTTCTTTCTTCTTGAAAATAAATGAAATGAAGTGAGTGCAATACATGGCCGGTCAATATAAGAGAGATGGTTATTAGTTTGCCATGTGTCCTTAAGCATGGTAATGTAAAGCTTTTCCATGGTAGTTTCTATTGCACTCAAAACTAGGTATGAAATGATATTTTGCCCCTCTTGTAATCTATTAATACCTTATGCCTTATTATATTGGTTATAATTAAACTTAATTTTTATTATAATGTTACATAATAATGTAGTGTAGTGACAATCCAAATTAAATTTACTTACCACATAAATTTATTAAACTTATAATCCTTTATTAGTTTTGAACCAATATAATTAATTAAACCATTAAGTGGTGCGGGGTATCACATTACGTCTTTTTCTTGAGATTTACTTTGTTTCCTCACCATGACATCAAATCTTCCCTTATACAAGTAAACGTAGCATTGTACCCCACCATAATTTTTTCCCATCTCCACGTTAATTGGCTTAATTAAGCACTGGAAAAATTTAATTTTCCTTGAAACCTTAACTTATAGGAACTACAATCTTTTTCAAATCGATTAAGGGAGACCCACATAGTTTCTAGTTCTAATTAAAATTCCAGAATCATGTTTGAAAAGTATGTTAGTGTCACGACCCAAATCTGTAATATGATTCGGAGTCGGACCGGCATGCTAATACCAAGCCTGTGCCTGATATTAACACGAACCAACTAAAAGGAGTATATAAAAAAAAATTTCTTCTTTTCTCTCGTCCTGATTCTTTAACTTCTTTTTGGGTTGAGAACTCCCAATACTATAAACATACTCCTTTACAAAACGAATGAGTATACTAGTCCACCTAAAGGAAGTGATAGTAGTCAGAGCATCTATAACTGTTTATACAAAATACATCAGTATGTGGACATAATAACTCTAATACAGCGGAAGACTATTTAAACATATACATCACTTCTGCTTTATATACATAAAAACTCAAAACATCTAAGATTAGTTCTAGATACAAATATATTTGTTCCCCATGCTGAGACTTCTTGGCTGCATTATGGAATATTCCTGCAATCTGAGCAACCCACTTTGCTCAGTAAGGGAGGCGTGACATGAAGATTTAACAGTATGCATGAATGCATGATAAACAGAATAATCTTTGTGGATATGACTTGCGTATAAACAGTTCATGCTAAAATGATTTCATGAGTTTCTTGAACATATATGTTTCATACTGATGAACATAATATCTGATAACTTGTAAGGCATAATATAACTATTGAAATCTGAACATATAGCATGATTCCTTTATATGTAAATAAAACATGTTCCCTTAAATTGTTCTGAAAAGAAAACTTATCTCATACCATTGCATAATATAGCAAAAACTATATGGAACATGTAACTGTACTATATCTTTAAGACTTGGCCCCTTGTGACTTTACTTGTGCCATGTCTACAGGGAAACTATCCCCTCATGGTCTTCCTACTTGCCAGTCTACAAGGTATGATAACCCCTCGTGACCTTCCTGCTTGCCAGTCTACAGGGTATGAAACCCCTCGTGACCTTCCTGCTACCAGTCTACAGGGAATACAACTCCTCGTGGCCTTACTTGTTGCCGGTTTACAGGGAATAAAACCCCTCGAGGCCTTCCTGCTGTCACAAGGCCCTCACATTGAAAACCATTTTAGGTGTTCATAAAACATATCATGCTTGTTTATTTTTCAATCTCTCTCTTGTCTTACTAAGCCCAAATTCATAGCATATCCACAGCTTGCTTCTAAAATCTGTCTTAACTGTACCAACTCAAAACTGTTTCTAAATCAATGCACGTTTTCTTTATAAACAAGTATCAAACTGAGTTTACTTAAAGCATTGATAAAACATATATAGATATATTCTTAAAACATGGACTATTAAATTTTCATGGCACATTCCCTTACCTCAATCCAAAAGCTGGATTCCAAGAGTCTCAAGTAGATCGCTTCACCTATCCTCCCTTGATTATCCTAAATCAAGTATAGGAGTTAAGTTAACTTTAACTTAATCTTAATTTCAACTTAATGCCAACCTTAACTCATAATAGACTAATCAACACTTATGACCATAATTTGCTTAATTTAACTTAACAAATTTTTACTAAACCCTTACTAAACCCCAAACAACATGTTGAAGGCATCCAAGGCTAACCAACCTCATAATTATAATACCAAATACAACATACTTCAAGCAATCACACATTGTTTCTAAGGCACTAATGCAGAAACCGTAGTTACATGACTCATAACTTTCCTTATAATACCAAACAGTGAAATCAATGCATAATAAAATTCACCTAGACAATAAACATGCAATTGGCCCTGCACATAAAATATCAACTCAAATAAATCATCCAATTGCAAGAGTAAATTTGTCAAAGTCTCATTTTTTTAGGAAATAAAGGTTCTGTCCCACTACAGGGCAGTCCATTTGAACAGTGAATTTCACTATCCAATTTCCTTGATATTTTATTTACTTGTTCTATTATATGTATAGTACTTTAATTAAAAATTACAGCTCTATTTGAGCTTTATACAAAATTATAAAATTCAACCAAGACAGAAGACTCAAATCTGCCAGCACAGTTTTGAAGGTAACTTTAAATCAGTACCCACAATTCATTATTTACTAAAATTGCATGGGGATAATTCCAAGAAAATATACATCCTAGGATTCCAGAAATATACTCCAATCACTTAAATTCCAAATATTGGATTTATCATGTAATTTCAAACCGACAGACACAGAATCTGTCAAATGGACAGATTTGCACAGTTTTCTTGTAAAATAACAAATAATTATCAAAACTCAATATTTTTCTATGAAATTTCATATATATAACCTAGACGTATGATAGATTACTCTAGAGAAAACTGTTTCCTCATTCTTGTTTTAGAAAACTCCCAGAATTTCGTGCAACTTTCTGTTCACTATAGGAATCAGAGACAGGTTGCATTTTCCTCTAGAAACTTAAAACCCATCAACCATTAGCCAAAAATCCTCCTAAATCCAACACATGTAGTACCAAATCAAGTCAAACATCAATGTAATCCATCACACACAGAACATACAAGCCATATAAATCCACATATAACAACAATTCCATCATCAATTGTAAGAAACCAACATGGAATCACCAAACCTCATGCTCAATCTAAAATTCCAGCAACTACCGCTTCAAATCCCACATGCATGTCCATAAAAATTCATTTTCCTTAACCCAAAATCATATTTCTACAAACCCATAACCTCAAAGTGTAAGAATCATGAAGATCAACCAACAATTTCAACTATGCCCATTTCAAAACTTGACTAAAATCATAAACCCTTACCTAGCTTATGATTTCTTGAAGGAGGAGGGCTAGACTCTTTCTCTAACTTGAATTGTGGAGGAAGATGAGAGGAAACAAAGATTTGTTTCCTCCCCTTAGCTGCTGGACCCGTGGGGGGCAAGAGGGAGAAGAGAGCTTGAGTTCTTCTCTCTTTTGTTTTGTCTATGCTAGAGAAATGAAAAAAAAAATCAAATGGTGGGGTGGGACTTGGATGGCCAGCCACTAAAGGGGGGTATTTTGAGTGGATTCCATGTGTCCTCATGCGTGGGAAGGTAGATTTAGGGTGGAGACAAATGGCCAATTCCCATTGGACACCAAACTTATGTGTACAATGACCCTTTTGCCCTTATGTTTACTATCAATTACATAGTTTAAGGTTTATCTATAATAAAACTATAGGTATCTATGATATTGTACTTACATTAATATTATTTTACTGTTGCGAATTTTAGAGTGCACCCAAGTGCAGGTTTCGCAAGTAGTAATAAAATCTCGGTAAGTCCAAGGTCGAACCACAGGGAATGGTTGACACAATGTAAAAACCTCTACTATTATTATGAAAAGAAAGCAAAATTAAATTGGTTGTTTGTTTTCCACCTAAAGATGGAGCAAGAAAGATTATTGAAAACTATAATTAAAAGCTAAATTAAATAAAATTTTAGAAATCAAATGGAGGAAGGCACTAGGGTTTCAAGGATCCACCTAATATTTCACTATATGAACTTGGATTATATTTTAACTCAATTAGGTTAGAGAGCAAACTCACCTAATCGGAAGATTTGACAATAAAGCACTTCCTAATTAAGGATAGAAAAATAAGTTGGTAGATTAAGCATTAATGGATTGCTTAAATCATAGTATCATGAAGCATGCATACAAATTCCAAAAAGTCATGTTACAGGGGAGACATACGAAAGCATTCAATATATTTTCAAATCATAACAAATCATGGACTCATGCATTTGATATATTAAAAATCATACTAAATCTTAATAACATATCAACACACAATGATTTCTAATGAATAATGAATAAATCCAAATACTCTATCATAATTCAAGAAAATACATCCTTTAATCCAAGTTTCACATAGAAGAAAATATTAGGGTTCACCTCTAGCCCTAGCTAGAGGTTTAGCTACTCATAGTATTGAAAAAGAAAATTGAAAAGCAAAATACAATGAAAAAGATACAAATCCCCCTCATGATTTTGGCTTTTCTCTCTCTTCCCCTTTTCTCCCTTCGGACTCTGTAGCCTTTTTTTTTTCCTGCGGCTTAGACTCTCCAGCCCCCCAAAACAATCCTCCTCATATCCTTATATATATCTCCTTATATAGGTTATCAAAGAAACCTATTCTTCATTCTTTTCGGCCCACGTGCCGCCTCTAATATGGCAACTTATTTCCTGTTATTTTCTTCTAGCCCACGTGAAGCTTCCTGCCAACGATATCACTTCTATCATTTAATATATAACAAATATTGCTCCATTTTGTGTCATTGTGCTGCCAACCATTTATGTGTAATCCCAGTGGGTAATAGAGAAAATAAAATGGGTCCTGCATCATTAAATTAAATTTAAATGAGACGTGTAGAGTTTTTAATGAAATAATACACGTAATAGAATGGATTTCCATGCTATGTAATGGTGTGAAAGAATTGTCATAATTTACGTGTAATTGAGAATTTAAGTTATGAAAATAAGGTTAATGAGTCATAATTCATGACTCATCACACCCCCCAACCTAAATTTTGCTAGTCTCTAGCAAACCTAAAAACAATTAAAGATAAAAATAAACCTAAGCTATACCACTTTCGCTGGCACTCTCGGATTGCATTTAGCATCATGCAACAAGCCTTTAAACCCCTAGGTGTCCCTAGTGGACGAGTTATAGTCTCGTGAGGGCTTACCAGAACGATACCCACAAACGTTTTGTTACTTCAACAAATATGCTCAGTCTTGATTTTAAATTAAAACAAATGCAATTGTGTCATCAATGAGAATAAAGTATCACAAAAACAATGGTTCTCATTCATGGATAAGCTTAAAAAGACAAACTCCATCTTCAGAATTTTTAGGAAGTTCAAACTAAGTCCAAATCACTTATAATTAAATAGTGGAACGCCACAAGTCTCCTTTGGTGTAAAGTGAAATAACACATAATCATGGGGTTTCAAAATAATTCCAATATAAATGATTCAATACTCTAGAATTCATTGGAATCCCTATCAGATGAACTAACCAAGGCATAGACAGCAACAAAGGCAAATTTTTTTTTTTTTTTGACACGTGTGGACTGTGCAATGTCTAACTCCTTTAAGCTTTCTAATTGACCCATGTATAGAGCGTTAGACCAGTGACTCCCAAACCAGATGGCTTTAGGGCACTAGGTGTGGAAACACCCCTATGGGCTTACTAACTCGAGTCAACAAGGCTACAAAGCTAAACTAGCCACACACAACAATGTCTAACTCCCTTAAGCTTTCTAATTGACCCATTTATCGAGCGTTGGACCAGTGATTCCCAAACCAGATGGCTTTAGGGCACTAGGTGTAGAAACACCCCTATGGGCTTACTAACTCGAGTCAAAAAGGCTACGAAGTTAAACTAGCTACATACAACATTAACCAATTCAAGCTCTCACCCTTCTTCTCTTTTTCTTTTTTTCTTTTTTTTTTTTTTTTTTGAGTACTAATACCATGCCAAGGTTACTCAAGTAACAAGTCAACCAACTAATCTTAAGATACTGAAAACATGAATATTTGGTTTCAAATTTCATACCCCACAAACCATATGCTAGTGTGCTTGTGTCAAGTTTCAAAGTGTAACAAGTGAAATTTTCACTATCCAAAAACAAGTATCAAAGGACAAAATTCACATTTCCTAATCAAATGATCATGTGTTCATATGTTTAAGCTTGTCAATGAAATTCGAATCAAAGTTAAAATTCAACAACATTCTCAAAAATAACACAACCAAGCATTCATATTCAACATAATCACCAACTAAGTCAAGACATCATTGCACAAAATCAAGGCATTCAAATTTTTAATTTTTTTTTTTTTTTTTTTACACAAAAGTGGTTCCACTGCAACTTCTAAAAACAAACAGCTAAGGATACAATCCTACACCCCCCAACCTAGATTAAACATTGTCCTCAATGTTAAAATTGTATGAATGAGATTATGAGAGACATGCCAATAAACGACGCATGAGGGAGAGGTAAAGAAAACACCTGTAGCATTGATGAATTTCCAAAACTATTTCCTGCAATTGGTTAGAAGCCACAAAACAAAAGAAAAATAGAAAAGAAATAATAAAGAAAACTACTATGTACAACAAGCATCTACTCCAGTCAATTCCCTTAAATAGGGTCTTTCAGAGAGGTGGATTCAACCTCTGAAATAAAGTTCTCCAGGAATGGTTTAAGATATTTCCAATTAACCTTAAAAGGTCTACCATTCTTTTGGTTCTTAATTCCTATTTCACCACGAGGATAAATGGTTTTTACAATGAAATGTCCTGTCCCTCTGGATCTAAGCTTTTTAGGAAGCAAATGGAATTTAGAATCATGAAAAAGCACTCTTTGTCTATAAATTTTGGAATCTTCATATGAATCTTGCCAATTTTCTTTCCATTGTTTCAATTGCAATTTCCTCTTTGATCTAGCCTTATCTGATTTAGAATTAAATCTCTTTATTGCTCTAGACAATTTATTTATAGCACTCTTATGCTTTCTCAAAACATGGAAACGCTTACAAGCTTGCAAAGAGTCGAGTTTAGAAGGTGTGACCTCAGGGAAAGTTTCCTTGGGTTCTATATCAATAGAATTGAACTCAACTGTTGGGGGCTCTAACTCCAATATGTCCATCTTCATCACTTGTTTCTAACAACTCTATCTCATGATTTGACAGCTCCTCTTTTTGCACTTTTCCATTGCTCACCTCCATTTCCTGTGCAAATTCAAAGAGAGAATTAGTGCATGATATTTCAGAATTCTTATCATATGAATCAAGTGTTTCAATTAAGTCAACATCATGCATATCCTCTTCATCCTTAAGTTGATTACATGTGTTAAAGATATTAAGCTCTACAGTCATGTTACCAAAGGATAATTTCAAGGACTCCACTCCTACAATTTATCAAAGCATTGGAAGTAGCTAAGAATGGACGTCCTAAAATAACAGGAATAGAAGTGCCTGCATGTGAAATAGGTTGTGTATCCAAAACAATAAAATCTACAGGAAAATAGAATTTATGAATTTTTACTAACACATCCTCTACTATCCCTCTTGGTTTACGAATAGATCGGTCTGCAAGTTGTAGAACAACTTTGGTGGGTTTTAATTCACCAAGACCCAACTGTTCATAAACAGAGTAAGGTAGTAAGTTCACACTAGCTCCTAAGTCAAGCAATGCCCTATCAATATTAAAATTACCAATGATGCAAGAGATAGTAGGACAACCTGGATCTTTGTATTTCACTGGAGTGTTACACTGGAGAATAGCACTTACCTGCTCTGTTAGGAATGCCTTCTTTTGAACATGATGTTTCCTCTTCACTGTACAAAGATCTTTCAAATATTTTGCATAAGAAGGGATTTGTTGAATAGCATCTAACAAAGGAATATTTACTTTTACCTGCCTAAACACATTCAAAATATCTTGATTTGTTTCCTTCTTTTTATGTGCAAGAAGAGCTTGAGGAAAAGGTGCAACAGGTTTGAAGACTCTTTCCTCATCTTCTTTATTTTCCTTATCATTAGGCCCATCATCATCCTTAGTTTCTTGATTTTCCTTAGAAGGTAAAACCTTCTTAGGGATATCTTTCTCTATCACTTTTCCACTTCTAAGGGTGGTGATTGCCTTGACATGCTCTATGTGAGGGTTTTGAACCTCATTGACCACAAATTGGGTCTTTGGGTTAGGTTGGGGTTGGGCTGGAAAAGTCCCTTTTTCCCTCACATTCAATTTTGAGTCAATTCGACCAACTGAGTTTTTCAACTCCTGAATATCTTGCATTACAGCTTGGTTGATCTGAGTTTGGCCTTGTATAAAGGCCTGCAATGTATCCTCAAGGCTCTTCTTATGTGGTGGTACATAGGGTGCATGTGAAGAAGATCCTTGGGATTCATTAATGGAGGGCCCATTCCTCCAACTAAAATTGGGGTGGTTTTGCCAATTAGAATTATAAGTTTCAGAATAAGGCGAACTGAAGGGCCTCCTATAAGCATTGGCCACATTGGCCTGCTCATGTAACACTTCCTGGAATGCAGGAATTGTGGGACAGTCTTTGGTTAGATGAGAATTGGTTTCACATATCCCACAACTATTCTCAAAGTAAGTAGGTGCTTTACTCTCAGTCTTTCCTAACTCAATGGCCTCTACCTTCCTAGTCAATTTGGCAATTCGAGAATTTACATCATCCTCCTCCTTGAGGTGATATAAACCTCCCTTAGAACTAGGTCCAGGTTTTGCCCTCTCTATTGTGTTTGTGGTCTCCCAAACTTGGGCATTCTCAGCCAAGAGATCAAAATAGTCCCAGGCATCATCCGGTGATTTACTCATAAATTCACCGTTGCACATCATCTCCACAAACTGCCTCATGTTTGAGGTAATACCATCATAAAAAAAACTGATTACTCGCCATGTGTCATACCCATGGTGTGGACATGCAAGTAATAAATCTTTAAATCTTTCCCAGCATTGAAAAAATGTTTCATTCTCCTTTTGAGAGAAATGCATTATGTTCTTCCTAAGAGTATTAGTCTTATGGGTTGGGAAAAATTTCTTCAGAAATTCCCTAGTCATCTCTTGCCATGTTCTAATGGTATTAGGCCTCAAGGAGTGTAGCCAAGATTTGGCTTTCTCCTTCAATGAAAAGGGAAAAAGTTTTAGTCTCACAACGTCATCAGTAACATTGTTGTACTGTAAGGTAGCACAAACCTCATCAAATTCCTTGAGGTGCAGATAAGGGTTCTCAGAATCAAGCCCATGAAACTTGGGGAGTAATTGGATTACACCCGGTTTCATTTCAAAATTTCCCACAACATTAGGGAATACAATACACGAAGGTGTACTGGCCCTAGTGGGTTGTAGGTAATCCCTAAGGGTTCTAACAGGTATTGCATTATTATGTTCATTCTCCCCTTGGTTAACCTCATCATGATCAGCCATAATTATCAGATTATCAAGAGGCTCTAGATTAGAGTCAGGTAAATCAACGGAAAATTGTTCCAATTCTACTCTATATAAACGATTTGTATGATCACGTTGCCAAACGCTCATACAAATCTAAACATGCTAAGTTCAAATAAATTGGAACCGTTTACCTGAGAAGCTTTTTTAAAAAAAAAATTGATGGTTTTCCAAACTTTGCTTCTTGATGAGAATTGGTACCTACAAGAAAAACAAAAACAAAAAAATAAATTAATAAAAACTAATTAAAATTAAAACTTGGCAAAATAATAGAAATTAAAACAATGTGTTCAAGACACATTCCCCGGCAACGGCGCCAAAAACTTGTTGCGAATTTTAGAGTGCACCCAAGTGCAGGTTTCGCAAGTAGTAATAAAATCTCGGTAAGTCCGAGGTCGAACCACAGGGAATGGTTGACACAATGTAAAAACCTCTACTATTATTATGAAAAGAAAGCAAAATTAAATTGGTTGTTTGTTTTCCACCCGAAGATGGAGCAAGAAAGTATTTTAACTAAAATTAAAACTAAATGGTAAACAAAACTTAGAAAGTCAAATGGATGGAGGCACTAGGGTTTCAAGGATCCACCTAATTATTTCACTATGTGAACTTGGATTTTTATTATCTCAATTAGGTTAGAGAGTACAACTCACCTAATTGGAAGATTTAACAATTAACCGCTTAACAAGGGTAAGGTAGATAGCTAATGGATTGCTTTAGCTAATAAATTCAAGAGTGTGTTACAGGGGAGACTAGGCATTTAATATATTTTCCAATCATAACAAATCATGGATTTCATGCATTTGATATATTAAAAATCATACTAAATCTTAATCACATATCAACACACAATGATTTCTAATGAATAATGAATAAATCCAAATACTCTATCATAATTCAAGAAAATACATCCTTTAATCCAAGTTTCACATAGAAGAAAATATTAGGGTTCACCTCTAGCCCTAGCTAGAGGTTTAGCTACTCATAGTATTGAAAAAGAAAATTAAAAAGCAAAATACAATGAAAAAGATACAAATCCCCCTCATGATTTTGGCTTTTCTCTCTCTTCCCCTTTTCTCCCTTCGGACTCTGTAGCCTTTTTTTTTTCCTGCGGCTTAGACTCTCCAGGCCCCAAAACAATCCTCCTCATATCCTTATATATATCTCCTTATATAGGTTATCAAAGAAACCTATTCTTCATTCTTTTCGGCCCACGTGCACACATTCTCAAGGTTATCAAATAACCTCCCCCTACAATACACACGTGCCGCCTCTAATATGGCAACTTATTTCCTGTTATTTTCTTCTAGCCCACGTGAAGCTTCCTGGCAATGATATCACTTCTATCATTTAATATATAACAAATATTGCTCCATTTTGTGTCATTGTGCTGCCAACCATTTATGTGTAATCCCAGTGGGTAATAGAGAAAATAAAATGGGTCCTGCATCATTAAATTAAATTTAAATGAGACGTGTAGAGTTTTTAATGAAATAATACACGTAATAGAATGGATTCCATGCTATGTAATGGTGTGAAAGAATTGTCATAATTTACGTGTAATTGAGAATTTGATGCAAGAAAATTCTACTAAAGCAATATGAAAATAAGGTTAATGAGTCATAATTCATGACTCATCATTTACTATTACTAACATTAATCATCTAGCATCACTATATTCCTCTATTTCACTTTGACTATTAAATAGTCACTTGATATATTTATTAGCAATACTAATGCATCTAAGTTAACCTAGTGCGGTAATTATCCAATTTAAATTAACTTACTATAAGAATTTATTAAATCTATAATCCTTTAGTGACTTAGTACTAATATAATTAATCTAAAATGTTTAGTGGTGCGGGGCATCACAGTTAGTGTTACTTCGATCACAAAACAAGTTATCAAGGAATCTTTCTTTTCATTCCCTCTACATCAATTAGATCTAAGAGAAAAGAAGATTTGTAACTAGAGAATTATTCAATTTGTCTCTCTTTGAAATCCTTGAAAAATTTTCCTATCTAAAAAGGTCAGTCGATATATAATGAAATTTATAACAATATTTATACTCTAATAAATAATAGGGCAATAAATCTTTATTTGTTGTTTACCTACCTTGAAACTCCTCAATATAATGATTTTTTTATTATTTATCCTACACTTAAAATCTGCTGCATTACAGATGAAAGGAATGCTCATTTTATTTTTTATTTTGTTTGCGACTAGGTATATAGAAACAATTGTCTGTATTTAATATTGTAACCAATACATGAGACTAATGTTATACAGGAAGTCTTAGACTGCTGTACAAGTAAGATTAATGTGCTTTTGAATTATATAATGGGATGTGCGTAGCGCCCAGAGCATAATGGGCTTGTATAACTCTTTTAGCTTTTCAATCAATTTTATTATTTCATTTTAAACTTTTTTTTTAAAACATAGTTTCTTTAAAAAAAATTACATTTGATTCTTTTATGAAGCTATGCATAATTCTAATGTAGTATATAGTAGAATGTTTTATCCTTCAATATTAGAATTTTTTTTAATACTATTTGAAAATTATGTGTATTGGATACCATCCAAAAACATGGAACTATTCTTTTCATAATCTTCACCTAACCAATCCTTAAAATCTTAAATTTATGCTTTTGCCTAATTTTTTTTGGATTTTTTTTCCTATTCTGATCAAAGGGTTTCACGTATATATATCTACTAATAGGGAATCAAGAGTGTCATTGTACAAAACAAATAATCATTTAACAAAGTGTCTATACACATTAAGACAAACCAATGGAGAAATCTTCACCCAAGCTTGCTTACTTCGCTTTATTCTTGGTTTTTAGCTCCTGTAAGTTACTTGTAAATAATGCATTCACCGGATAATATTATTCCGAATTAATAATTCGTAACAAACCTAAACTGTCATAAACAAGTGTAACTCAGTGTATTTTCGAGAAATGGAATCATTATATTTAATTTTCATGCTTAATGTTGTAAAATATTGTTGCAGGTTTTCTAGCTAAAGTTGAAGGTCAAATAAGTCATCATTGCAAGGCTGATAGCGATTGCACCCTTGGTTGTTTGTGTGTATTCGGCAATTGATATTAATGTCTCACGAAACTTGCGTTCGTGCAGAAATCCTTTACTAGTCACTTTGAAAGCCAAAAGGAAGTCCCTTTACATTAATAATATGAACATTTCTTGTATCTACCTACAATAAAAGAGAAGGATATCTATATAGATTCATAAAACATTGTACTTCTCATAATATATTTCTATATATAAATGGTTTAAATGAAATTTGTTTACATATTTTAATATTAATTTATAAATAAATGGCCAAAATTCTAATTACTATACTATTTACTTGGATTAATATATGAAAATGTGTGTGGGTATTTTTGTGTCATAGAGACATGGTAGAACTTGGAATTACAACATCTAAGGAATCAAGTAATCTTTCTTTTTATTCCCCCTGCATCAATTAGATCTAAGAGAAAAGAGAATTTTTCAAGATTTGTACCTTGAGAATTATTCTATTTGTCTCTCTTTAAAATCCTTGAAAAGTTTGCTATCGAAAAATGTCAGTCGATATATAATGAAATTTTTAACAATATTTATACTCTACTAAATAATATGGCAATAAGTTTTTATTTTTGTTTTCCTACCTAGAAACTCCTCAATATAATGACTTATTTATTATTTACCCTACACTTAAAATCTGCTCCATTAATGATAAAAAAAAAAATATTCTTTTTATTTTTTATTTTGTTCGCGAACAGGTATATAGAAACAATTTTCTGTATTTAATATTGCAAACAATACACGAGACTACTTTTATATAGGAAGTCTCAGATAGCTGTACAAGTAAGAGTGATGTGTTAGTAAATTATATAATGGATGTGCGTAGTGCCCAGAGCATAATGGGCTTGTAGATAACACTTTTAGCTTTTCTATCAATTTTATTATTTCAATTTAACTTTTAAAAAAAAATGGTTTCTTTTAAAAAAATTACATATGATTCTTTTGTGAAGCAATGCATAATTCTAATCAAGTATATAGTAGAATGTTTTATCCATCACTATTAGAAATAATACCATATGAAAATTTTGTGTATTGCATACCATCCAAAAACATGAAACTATTCTCTTCATAATCTTCACTCGACTGGTTCCTAAAATCTTAAATTTCTACTTTTGCCTAATTTTTATTTTTATTTTTTCCTATTCTAATCAAAGGGTTTCACGTATATATGTATCTACTAATAGGAAATCAAGCTTGTCATTGTACAAAAGAAATAATCATTTGACAAAGTGTCTATACACATTAAGCCAACAAAATGGAGAAATCTTCACCCAAGCTTGCTTACTTCGCTTTATTCTTGGTTTTTAGCTCCTGTAAGTTACTCGTCAATAATGGTTTCACTAGATAATATTATTCCAAGTTAGTAATTCGTAACAAGCGTAAACAGTCATAAACGAGTGTAACTCCGTGTATTTTTGTGAAATGGAGTCATTATATTGAATTTGCATGTTTAATGTTGTAAAATATTGTTGCAGGCTTTCTAGCTGAAGTTGAAGGTCAAAATAGTCTTCCCTGCAAGAATGATGGCGATTGCACCCTTGGTTGTTTGTGTGTATCCGGCAATTGTTATTATTGTCGTGCGAAACTGGCGTTCGTGCAGAAATCCATTACTAGTCACTTTGAAAGCCAAAAGGATGTTCCTTTACATTAATAATATGAACATCTCATGTATCTACCTACAATAAAAGAGAAGGAAATCTCTATAGATTCATAAAACATTGTACTTCTCATAATATATTTCTATATATAAACGGTTTAAATGAAATTTGTTTATGCATTTTAATATTAATTTATAAATAAATGGCCAAAATTCTTATTACTATACTATTTACTTGGATTAATATAAGAAAATGTGCGAGGGTATTTTTGTGTTATGGAGACATGGTAGAACTTGGAATTACAACATGTAGATTGCCAAATATTCACACTTCTTCAAGCTTACGTCTTTTTCCTGAGATTTATTTTGTTTCCTCACCATGACATCAAATCCTCCCTTATACAAGTAAACGTAGCATTGTACCCCCACCATAATTTTTTCCCATCTCCACATTAATTGGCTTAATTAGGCGCTAGAAAAATTTAATTTTCCTTGAAACCTTAACTTATAGGAACTACAATCTTTTTCAAATCGATTAAGGGAGACCCACATAGTTTCTATTTCTAATTAAAATTCTAGAATCAGGTTTCAAAAGTATGTTGTGTTACTTCGATCAAAAAACAAGTCATCAAGGAATCTTTCTTTTTATTCCCTCTGCATCAATTAGATCTAAGAGAAAAGAAGATTTGTACCTTGAAAATTATTCAATTTGTCTCTCTTTGAAATCCTTGAAAAATTTTGCTATGTGGAAAGGTCAATCGATATATAATGAAATTTATAACAATATTTATACTCTAATAAATAATAGGGCAATAAATGTTTATTTTTGTTTACCTACCTTGAAACTCCTCAATATAATGATTTTTTTATTATTTATCCTACACTTAAAATCTGCTGCATTACTGATGAAAAGAATATTCATTTTATTTTTTATTTTGTTTGCAACCAGGTATATAGAAAACAATTTTCTGTATTTAATATTGTAACCAATACATGAGACTACTTTTATATAGAATGTCTTAGACTGCTGTACAAGTAAGATTAATGTGCTTTTGAATTATATAAAGGGATGTGCGTAGTACCCAGAATAATGGGCTTGTATAACTCTTTTAGCTTTTCAATCAATTTTATTATTTTATATTAACTTAAAAAAAAAAAAAAGTTTCTTTCAAAAAAATTACATATGATTCTTGTATGAAGCTATGCATAATTCTAATCTAGTATATAGTAGAATGTTTTATTCTTCAATATTAGAAAAATTTCTAATACCCTTTGAAAATTATGTGTATTGCATACCATTCAAAAACATGGAACTATTCTCTTCATAATCTTCACTCGACAGGTTCTTGAAATCTTAAATTTCTACTTTTGCCTAATTTTTTGGATTTTTTTCCTATTCTAAACAAAGGGTTTCACGTATATATATATCTACTCATAGGAAATCAAGCTTGTCATTGTACAAAAGAAATAATCATTTGACAAAGTGTCTATTCACATTAAGCCAACACAATGGAGAAATCTTCACCCAAGCTTGCTTACTTCGCTTTATTCTTGGTTTTTAGCTCCTTGTAAGTTACTCGTCAATAATGGTTTCACTAGATAATATTATTCCAAGTTAGTAATTCGTAACAAGCGTAAACGTCATAAACAAGTGTAACTTTATGTATTTTCGTGAAATGGAATCATTATGTTGAATTTTCTTGTTTAATGCTGTAAAATATTGTTGCAGGTTTTCTAGCTGAAGTTGAAGGTCAAAATCGTCACCCCTGCAAGAATGATGGCGATTGCAGCGTTGGTTGTTTGTGTGTATCCGGCTATTGTTATTATTGTCCCGCGAAACCAGCGTTCGTACAGAAATCCTTTACTAGTCACTTTGAAAGCCAAAATGATGTTCCTTTACATTAATAATATGAACATCCTCATGTATCTACGTACAATAAAAGGAGAAGGAAATCTATATAGTTTCATAAAACATTGTACTTCTCATAATATATTTCTATATATAAACGGTTTAAATGAAACTTGTTTATGCATTTTAATATTAATTTATAAATAAATGGCCAAAATTCTTATTACTATACTATTTACTTGGATTAATATATGAAAATGTGCGAGGGTATTTTTGTGTTGTGGAGACATGGTAGAACTTGGAATTACAACATATAGATTGCCTAATATTCACACTTCTCAAGCTTACGTCTTTTTCCTGAGATTTATTTTGTTTCCTCACCATGACATCAAATCCTTCCTTATACAAGTAAACGTAGCATTGTACCCCACCATAATTTTTTCCCATCTCCAACGATAATTGGCTTAATTAAGCGCTGGAAAAACTTAATTTTCCTTGAAACCTAAACTTATAGGAACTACAATCTTTTTCAAATCGATTAAGGGAGACCCACATAGTTTCTATTTCTAATTAAAATTCCAGAATCAGGTTTGAAAAGTATGTTAGTGTTACTTCGATCACAAAACAAGTTATCAAGGAATCTTTCTTTTTATTCCCTCTGCATCAATTAGATCTAAGAGAAAAGAAGATTTGTACCTTGAGAATTATTTCAACTAGTCGCAAACCCGTGCGATGCACGGAAAAATTGGTTTTCAAATCTCTCTCACAGGGCCACTCACACGCATACATTGACATTTGGAGTAAGAGCCATTTAGAGATAAAAAAAGGTTCAAGCTTCAATCTTACCTCATGAAAGAAATTAAAAAATTAAAAAATAAATTACCGAATTTCTGTTAAACTCTAATATCAAATGTGATATTAATAAATAAAATTAATTATTCGGTTCAATATCACACGTAATTATATTCATTATTGCATACATGCCGCACAAATTGCATCTGTCTCATACATCTAGAAGGTAAATAAAAATTCTTCGGTTCAAGCTCCTAAGAAGAAAGTAGTGTAAAATTAAACACCATTATAAGTATGCAAACATTTTAGCAACCCATTATAAGGCATATGCCAAGTATAACACCCTAGTTTCATAAACTTTTCTCCCCTAATATTTAAGTGGCTGAACCCTTAAGATCCTCTTGCCGAAACTTTCAATTCCAATCATACATTCATACTATGTTTCCTTTGAGGAAGTTATTAAAAGTTAGAACCCTTTAAGGCTTGGTACAGGGAGGCAATCCTACAAATACATAGTTGAACAACAAAGAAATCTAGCTTCTAACACTGGAATAATTTGTATAGATGGATCAAACCCACTTGGTATGGAATTTACTCAAAAGTAGCTCCAAATCTACACATGGAAATCTTATCTATAAAATTCTAAATTTAAAAAGTTATTATGTAATTTAATATCACTGCATTCCTTCAGAACTATAACTCTAAAAAAATTAAGTAATAGTTATGGATGATAATCCAATTAAAAATTAATGAAAGATATGAAGCTATGACTTTAAACAAACATTTGCTGTGCAACACTACACGCTCCCAGAACGCAACTCAGCAGAGCCCGAAGCAATCATCGTTCATTACAGCAAAACTTAGTCAAAATTAACCAAGCATTTAATCAAACATGTAAAGAACGCTTAAACTCACTCACCCACATAAATAAGTGGAGCAAGATCTAATACCAAGATAGTGAAACCAAAGAAAGAAGGACTCAAATCTTCAGAACTGATATAATGAGTAATTCGACCTGAGATTTAAATTTGTAAATGGCGGTGGTTAAGTTTGTAAATAATAAAGCATATTTTGTGTGTAATCGGTAGAGTGTATATTGGTGTCTACAGAGTGATCTGTAGGCACTTCATGTTGCTATATCAATAAAATTATCTCATTCATTAAATAATGAAAAAGGAATGTGGGAAAAAAAAATTTATTTATTTATTTTTCTGCTTGTTGCTTAAGGAAGTTTACGTCTTTTCCGTAGCAAAAAAAAAAAATCATTATTATTTTTCTTTTTCTTCTTTTTCTTCTCAGATCATTCAAATCTCTCTCTCTTTCTCTCTCTCCTTAAATGGCATCGTGCTGTCCCTCCCAGCCTTTCAAGAGAGCTAGATCAAGCGGAATGTCGTACTGTTCCATGACCTTGAAAGTCAAGATGGCTTCCTGGACATAATCAGCGATGACGTAGCTGCTGAAGATGGAAGTGAAGGCGCCGAGGGAAAGCAAGCGCTCTCTTTTCATGAATTTGACGGCCACACCCTCGTGGATGAGCAAGGTGGCTTCCCCACCATCGTCAACAATGAGATCGGTCCGATGAAGATCTACGATATGCGAAGTTCCAGATTTTCTCTCTCATCCCACGGAGGTCAACGACGTTTTCTTTCTTGATTTTAGAGGGGTTTTATCTGATTGGGTAGCTTGGTGATTTTAGTGGTTGCTTTTGTTGAGTTTTTAGGGCTTTTGAGTGGTAGCTTCGAGTTTTGCTTGTGAATTGATTTGGGATTTGAGGCGGGAGAGTTGTGGAACGTTATAGTACTATTCTTGTAGCAGTTGGATTTAATATAAAGAAAAACTTAAGGGCGGCTGTCGATTGGGAAGGCCGGAGAGCAACCAGCGATGCAACTGGGTGTGGCCTGTGGGTACACTGAAGTGGAGAAGAAGGGAAGAAAGGGAGAGAGGAGAGAATAAATGAGAAGTTGGTCTTCGAAGAGGAAGCAAATATATCGGGTTGCAAAATATATATTAAAACAAATAAAAATAAGAGAATAATGATGTGTAAAATTGGGAAGGCTGAAAAGATGATGTGTCCAATTTTTATGAAGTCAACAAAAAATAAAAAAGTCAAAAAAGCTTCGGTTTTACATTATAGTATAGATTTGTCTCTCTTTGAAATCCTTGAAAAATTTTGCTATCTAAAAAGGTCAGTCGATATATAGTGAAATTTATAACAATATTTATACTCTAATAAATAATAGGGCAATAAATGTTTATTTTTGTTTACCTACCTTGAAACTCCTCAATATAATGATTTTTTTAACATTTATCCTACACTTAAAATCTGCTGGATTACTGATGAAAAGAATATTCATTTTATTTTTTATTTTGTTTGTGACCAGGTATATAGAAAACAATTTTCTGTATTTAATATTGTAACCTATACATGAGACTAGTTTTATATAGAATGTCTTAGACTGCTGTACAAGTAAGATTAATGTGCTTTTGAATTATATAAAGGGATGTGCGTAGTACCCAGAGCATAATGGGCTTGTATAACTCTTTTAGCTTTTCAATCAATTTTATTATTTCATATTAACTTAAAAAAAAAAAAAAAAGTTTCTTTCAAAAAAATTACATATGATTCTTGTATGAAGCTATGCATAATTCTAATCTAGTATATAGTAGAATGTTTTATTCTTCAATATTTGAAAAATTTCTAATACCCTTTGAAAATTATGTGTATTGGATACCATTCAAAAATATGGAATTATTCACTTCATAATCTTCACTTAACTGGTCCTTAAAATCTTAAATTTCTACTTTTGCCTAATTTTTTTGGATTTTTTCTCCTATTCTGATCAAAGGGTTTCACGTATATATATCTACTAATAGGGAATCAAGCTTGTCATTGTACAAAACAAATAATCATTAACAAAGTGTCTATACACATTAAGACAAACCAATGGAGAAATCTTCACCCAAGCTTGCTTACTTCGCTTTATTCTTGGTTTTTAGCTCTTGTAAGTTACTTGTAAATAATGCATTCACCAGATGATATTTTTCCAAATTAATAATTCGTAACAAACCTAAACTGTCATAAACAAGTGTAACTCTGTGTATTTTTGTGAAATGGAATCATTATATTGAGTTTTCAAGGTTTAATGTTGTAAAATATTGTTGCAGGTTTTCTAGCTAAAGTTGAAGGTGAAATAAGTCATCCTTGCAAGACTGATAGCGATTGCACCCTTGGTTGTTTGTGTGTATCCGGCAATTGATATTAATGTCGTAAGAAACTCACGTTTGTGCAGAAATCCTTTACTAGTCACTTTGAAAGCCAAAAGGAAGTCCCTTTACATTAATAATATGAACATTTCTTGTATCTACCTACAATGAAAGAGAAGGATATCTAT
>OU015762.1:22649674-22678328 GCA_907173295.1 Fagus sylvatica | reverse complement strand
AGATATCCTTCTCTTTTATTGTAGGTAGATACAAGAAATGTTCATATTATTACTGTAAAGGGACTTCCTTTTGGCTTTCAAAGTGACTAGTAAAAGATTTCTACCCGAACGCGAGTTTCGTGAGACATTAATATCAATTGCTGGATACACACAAACAACCAAGGGTGCAATCGCTATCAGTCTTGCAAGGATGACTTATTTGACCATCAACTTTAGCTAGAAAACCTACAACAATATTTTACTAGATTAAGCATGAAAATTCAATATAATAATTCCATTTCACGAAAATACACTGAGTTACACTTGTTTATGACAGTTTAGGTTTGTTACGAATTATTGATTTGGAATAATATTATCTGGTGAATGCATTATTTACAAGTAACTTACAAGAGCTAAATACCAAGAATAAAGCGAAGTAAGCAAGCTTGGGTGAAGATTTCTCCATTGGTTTGTCTTAATGTGTATAGACACTTTGTTAAATGATTATTTGTTTTGTACAATGACAAGTTTGATTCCCTATTAGTAGATATATATTTGTGAAACCCTTTGATCAGAATAGGAAAAAAAATCCAAAAAAATTAGGCAAAAGTAGACATTTAAGATTTTAAGGACCAGTTGAGTGAAGATTATGAAGAGAATAATTCCATGTTTTTGGATGGTATCCAATACACATAATTTTCAAATGGTATTAGAAAATTTTCTAATATTGAAGGATAAAACATTCTACTATATGCTAGATTAGAATTATGCATTGCTTCATACAAGAATCATATATAATTTTTTTGAAAGCAACTATTTAAAAAAAAAAAAGAGTTAAAATGAAATAATAAAATTGATTGAAAAGCTATAAGAGTTATACAAGCCCATTATGCTCTGAGTACTACGCACATCCCATTATATAATTCAAAAGCACATTAATCTTATTTGTACAGTAGTCTAAGACTTTCTATATAAAAGTAGTCTCATGTTTTGGTTACAATATTAAATACAGAAAATTGTTTCTATATACTTGGTCGCAAACAAAATAAAAAATAAAATGAGTATTCTTTTCATCGGTAATGCAGCAGATTCTATGTTTAGGATAAATAAAATAAAATAAATCATTATATTGAGGAGTTTCTAGGTAGGTAAACAAAAATAAAGATTTATTGCCCTATTATTTATTAGAGTATAAGTATTGTTATAAATTTCATGATAATTATTGGTCAAAATAATTATCTCATTAGTTAAAAATAAATCAATTTAAGAATTATCCTTTGATAAATATCTTGTGCATGAATACTTACCATTTTAAGGTGTTCTAAACCAATAGGAATTATTTATCAATTGATTTTAATTTAATCCTTGAGAGGACCAATCAAATTAATTAACAAGTAATCCTATGCATGTGAGCTTATGATAAATATTATTTTAACCAATCAAATTTATTTCCTTAATAAAATCTTGGTTTTTTATCCGATTTCCAATCCGAAAAATGCACTCTCATTCTTAATTCAATTTTGATCACTTAAAATATGATTTTAAATTTATGGACCAACTTTAAATTTTCAAGCTTGTGAAATTCCCATTTTACCCTTTATGCACTAAAGTGTAAAAAAGTAAAATTAATGGTTGCAAAATGGGGTGTCAACAAATGCCCCTCATTGGTGGAATTTATGCAATAAATAAACACCAATGCAAGCACGACATCTCATTTTGTGACCATTAATTTATTCACGTGGGGATATAATGTCCTCAGACATTTGTGGGAATACAACTCCGCAAAGTTGTCCCAAAAGAGAAAGTGTAAGAATACAATTCCGCAAAATTGTCTCAAAGGGGAAGGTTTTGAGAATACAATTCAGTAGAATTGCCTCAAAAGAAGTGTTTTAAGAATATAACTCCGCAGAGTTACCTCAAAAGAAATGTTTTTAGAATACAATTAAAATTGCCTCAAAGGGAATATTTTGAGAATACAATTCCATAGAATTGCCTCAAATGGAATATTTTGAGAATACAATTCTGCAGAATTGCCTCAAAGTAAATGTTTTGAGAATACAACTCTGCAGAGTTGCCTTAAAAGAAAGTGTGGGAATACAATTTCGGAGAGTTGCCTCAAATGAAATGTTTTAAAAATACAATTCTGCAGAATTGCCACAAAGGGAAGTGTGGGAATACAACTCCGCAGAGTTGCCCTAAAGAAAATATTTTGAGAATACAATTCCGCAGAATTGCCTCAAAGGAAATATTTTGAGAATACAATTCCATAGAATTGCTTCAAAGAAATATTGTGGAAATACACCTCCGTAGAGTTGCTTTAAAAAAAATGTGGGGATATAACTCCAAAGAGTTGTCTTATAGTGAATATTTTGAGAATACAATTCCTCAGAATTGCCTCAAAGAGACTTTTGTATAATACGACTCCGGAGAGTTGTCTTGAAGGAAATATTTTGAGAATACAATTTCGTAGAATTGCCTCAAAGGAAATGTTTTGAGAATACAATTCCGTAGAATTGCCTCAAAGAGAAAGTGTTGGAATACAATTTCGGAAAGTTGCCCCAAAAGAATGCCGGGTGAGAATGCAATTCCGCAGAATTGCCTCAAAGAGAATGTTGTTGGATGCAACATCCGCAAAGTGCTTTAGGAAGAATGTTTTGATGACATTGACTCAAGGTCACAATTTTGATCTTGGATTTTTAACTCAGGGTTAGATTTGATTTTTGACTTGGGGTCGATTTTTTTATTTTTTTAGAATTTGGATGATGACTCAAGGTTAAGTCTTGATTTTCAACTGAGGGTCAAATTTTGTTTCTCTTAATGATGACTCAGGGTTAAGATTCATTTACATTTGGCTTTCAGTGGATGACTCTAGGTCAAGAATTTCATCTTTTTTTTTTTTTTTTTTTGTACAATTTGAGGTCAAGGTTTAATCTTTGATTCGTGACTCAAGGTCAGGGATTAATTTTGATTGAGAGGTGGTTTGCTCATCTTTGAGGCTTAAATGATTGATTTTGGAGATTGTTTTTAATGTGCTTATGAAGCTTTGTCCATGGGGAAGTTTGTTCATGAATATTTTTTATTGAGGTGATTTGTGGAGATTCTCATTGTGAAGAATTTTTTATTCTTGGAGATTTTTTTTTTTTTTTTTTTAATTTTGTTACTTTCAGATTTTTCCATTGTGAAGATTTGTTCAATGCTCATCTTGAGGCTTAAAAATTGTTTTAGTTTGCTCGTATTGAGGCTTAAAATCTTTGTGTTGGTTATTTGACTAAGGGTCATTGGCTTAGGGTTGGATTTCAAAATGGATGCTAACTCAGGATTGGAGTTTGGAATTTTGATTGACTTAGGGTCAGATTTGAAGTTTGAAATGATTTTTCGACTTTGGTTGTTTATTTGGGCTGGCTTTTTGCACAATTGAGTTGATTTTGTTGTTTTTTAATGTGTCTCTGAAATTTTGAGTTTGGTGATTGCTTTGTGATCATGGGTATGATTGGGTTTGTTTGATTGAAATGGGTATAGCCAAATTCCATTGATTTTGCTGAAATTTTGCAACTTTTGAGGCCAAGTGTTCTTTTTTTTTTTTAACAACTTTGTTGTGTTGATTTTTTAAGTTTGGTTGATTAAGTTTGATGGGTAGTTGCTTTAGATTGGCTCCATTTGGTTGAGATTTGCTGGTTTGTTAACTTGATGCAGTGGTTTTGCTTTTGGATTAATGAATTGATTCAAGTTTGGATGTTAAGCTTTGAATTTGTTTTCTTTGAATTGGAATTGCTATTTGTGGTGATTTTTAACTTGGTTGGTCAATTTTAAGTCTTGATTATGTTGAATTAGACTTGGTTAATTTTCTCATGAATTCATGGTGGTGTGGTGTTTGATGTGGTTCTCTATTTTAGTTTTGGTGGCTTCTTTGTTTATGTGCTCGGGGTTGTTGGAGGAGATTAATCTTAGGAAGCGAAAGTTGGTTCGGTATGCTTCGGATGTCAAGAAAATTGAGTTTGATTTGTCATAAGACCCTGAGTGTCATGTGTTTCGTTGTGTGAAAGTTGGGGTAAGTTTTGAATTTTTATTTTTGTTTTGTCTTGCTTAAGGCATGTGTGGTTAGAAATATGTACATTGGCTTTTCAATGCTTACCTGACCTCCTTCTCTTTTGATGATGACAACTTATTCCTTGGAGGATTGGGTTTCGTGCTTCCATTGGGGAATTGTATTTTGATGAAAATGTGGCAACATTTTTTGGAGTGGACTCTTGTTGATGGATGGTCCATTGGAGTGACTTTGATAACCTGCAAGAGACAACAAACAAAATCTTCTTTTGATTGTCAGTTGGGCGCATGCCCCTAGTTTGAGCATATTTGGCAAAAGAAGATCATGTTGACAAATAAAACAGATGAATTGATGCCCCTAGTGTAGCGTGCTTGCACACAAAAATGTTGGGCCAATGCCCATAGTTTAACATGTTATGAAAACATTTTGTGCAAGTGAAAGTAAACCATTTTGTGTTCTGAATCAGACCTAAGCTTAGGTTGTTTGGGTGCATGAGACCTGAGCCGTATAGCAGGCTGCCTACGTACCTCTTTTGGGAGGATCAGGTCGAGACATAGTTTAAAAGTTGAACCTATCCTGAAGGTCATGCAGGTGATTAGGACCGAGTCTTTGATGGACTGACTACCTACGTACCTCTTTTCAGAGGATCAGGTCCAGACGTAGTTCAAAAATTTGACCTACCCAAAGGTCATGCAAATGATTGGGACCAAGTCTTTGATAGACTGCCTACGTACCCCTTCTGGGAGGATCAGGTCCAAACGTAGTTCAAAAGTCGGACCTATCCATAAGGTCGTTCAGATGTTCACCGAGTCTTTGATAGACTGTCTACGACTCAAGAGTTAGGTCCGGACGTAGTTCAAGAGTTGGACCTATACAAATTCAGATGATTGGGACCAAGTCTTTGATAGACTTCCTACATACCTCTTTTGGGAGGATCAGGTCCAGACGTAGTTCAAGAGTTGGACCTGTTCAAAGGTCGTTTAGATTAGTGGGACCGAATCTTTGATGGACTTCCTACGTACCTCTTTTAGGAGGATCAGGTCTAGACGTAGTTCAAAAGTGGGACCTATCCATAAGGTCTTTCAGATGGTTTCGACTGAGTCTTTGATAGACTGCCTACATACCTCTTTTAGGAGGATCAGGTCAAGATGTAGTTCAAGAGTTTGACCTATCCAAAGGTCATGCAGATGATTGGGACCGAGTCTACAATAGACTGCTTACGTACCTCTTTTAGGAGGATCAGGTCCAAATGTAGTTCAAGTGTTGAATCTACCCTAAGGTCATTTAGATGATTGGGACCGAGTCTTTGATGGACTGCCTACGTACCTCTTTTGGGAGGATCAGGTCAAGACGTAATTCAAGATTTAGACCTATCCAAAGGTCATTCAGATGATTGGGACCAAATCTTTGATAAACTGCCTACGTACCTCTTTTGGGAGGATCAAGTCAAGAAGTAGTTCAAGGAGATTGGACCTATAAAAGGTCAGGTAAGACGATTGGGACCGAGTCTTTGATGGACTGCCTACGTATCTCTTTTGGGAGGATGAGGTCCAGACGTAGTTCAAGAGTTATTGAAAGACACTAAAGGTCATGCAGATGATTGGGACTGAGTCTTTGATAGACTGCCTACGTACCTCTTTTGGGAGGATCAGATCCAGACGTAGTTCAAAATTGGACCTATCCACAGGTCATTCAGATGATTGAGACTGAGTCTTTGATAGACTGCCTACATACCTCTTTTGGGAAAATCAGGTCCAGACGTAGTTCAAGAAAATTGGAAGACATTTGGTCAACCAATATGATGATGGAAACTTCTAATCAAGTCTGCAAGCTGATTTCAAAATGAGCTTATTCAAGAGAAATTTTTTTAAAATGAGTTGAATTTTTCTTTTAAAACTTTGTGGTGTAGAAACCTTTCTTTGCAATGTGGTATTCCTTATCAATTTTGAGAAAAATCATTTTTTTTTTCTTTTTCAAATGAGCGAAAGGTATTCCCTTCGAATAGGTCTTTCGGCCGAACATGACATTTGATAGCCAAATCATTCTCTTTTATTTGGAAGGATCAATGTCATTCAATTCAAGTAAACAACCTTAATTTTTTACTTTGAGCATTGTGAGATTGAATCCTTAAAGGCAATCAAAGAATGTGCATGACCGTGCTTGAAGAATTGAGGGTATTCACTGAAAATAAACAAAGGGAATGCTTCTGATTTATGAATTCTTTTCATTTGAGATTAAACAAAGGGAGTGCCTTTAATTTGAGAATTTTTCCTATTTGAAAGCAAACAAGGGGAGTGCCCCTAGTTTGAGAATTTTTATTTGAGGACAAATAAGGGGCAGTGCCCTTAATTTGGGAAGTCATTTTTGTTTGATGAGAAACAAGGGGAGTGCCCCTAGCTTGGGAATTTTTGTCCGAGAGCAAAATAAAGGGAGTGCCCCTAATTTGAGAATTTTCCTTTTAAAGATCTTTTGCCAATAGCGCTTGACTACCTCGGGCTTTCTTTCTTTTCAATCTAAGAGAAATTATCACAAGAGTTGAGCCTAAAAACTACCAAGACTTCAAGGAGGTCTTTATTCATAGGTTGTAATGTAGGCCAGGTTCAGGTATTTGAAATGAAGGATATATAAAAGGCTCAAAATCTCATTTTGGATATTTTCCCTAAGTGTGCATTACTTAAAAACTCAGACATTAAAGGAGCTTTCTCCCTTTTTATCAGTACTTGCTTTTGAATTGGCTTCTTGAAAGTCTCTTCTCACTTGTCTTTCTTTATTTCATTCAGGTTGTTCCTTTGTGTGAACTCATTCTTTTTGTTCAATTCTCTTATTTAGTTCTTCAGCTTTGATGGACACTCATTTTTGGTTTTGAGGGAATTTCATCTTCCTTTCTCTCTTCAATCTTTCATATCTCTTCTTTGAGTTTTTTTTTTTTTTGAATGAAACCCTAACTTTTACCTAGGCTGCCCTTTCGGGTTTTCAACCTAGCAGGTCTCTCTTCTTCTTCTTTTTGAACTTTTCGTTCACAGTTATTTACTTTCTCATACACTCATGTGGCTCATTGTCAGAATAGTTTGTTGGACTCTCATGTGAGCTTAACATGAATCTCTCATAGTTGGTGAGAATTAAGATCTCAGATTCGACCTTTCTTCAAGGTGGGCCTTGAACATGCCCCTAATCACCACACTTTCTTTTCAATCTTTGGTACATTTGTACCTCCTTTGTTGGCTCTTTTGCAGACGAGCATTGGGTTTGACTCCTCCTCAGAATGAGGTTTGAGTATATGCACACTTGATTTTTCCCACCCTTGGGTTTAAGTTTTTTTATTATTGGTTCTTGAAAAAAAGGCTAACTGTATAGGCTCAAATGGGTTAGCAATAGATTAATTTGTGACAGGTTAATTCTGGGATGATGTGGTCTAGCCAAAGATGGCCTCTTATCCCTAGTAATGCTAGTTTATTGGCACAAAGATATGACCTCTCTTGATAGACTTCTCTTAGAGTAAAAATAAGTAACAACCTGTTGTGGTGACATTAAAATTTCTCAAAACAAGATTTTGCACTTTAATCAAATGACATGTGATTTTTCCCTTGATTGCATTTAGGATCTCTTTCCTTTTTCGAAATTGTGAGCAAAGATCCTTACATGAATTAAATGAAGTTAATCCCTTTTTATGCAAATTGATCGGAAAGGCTATGGAATCTTATGATTTGCAAAAATATTTTATCAAAGATATTTCCTTATGCACAATTTGAAAATGTGTTTTGAAAATTTTGAATTTTACTCATTCTAGAAGAAGAGCAATTCTTGATCTTGAAAGAGCACCTTCTTTTGAAAAACAATTCACAGTTTTTTTTTTCTTTTTGAATATGCACATTTTGAAAACTAGCAATGGTTGGATATCATGCCAAGTGAGTATTGGATGAATGGATGGGCTCTTAGGCTTTGAGCCTTGAGGAAATTGGGAGTCATTAGGGGTCTATGCCCCTACTTCAGGACTCTTCATTGAAGGCAACTTAAGGGCTCATGCCCTTAGTTGGACAAATAGATTTTCTTTTTGAATTTTTTTTTAAATGAAAAATGTAAATTGGAATCAAACAAACATTCCTATGATAAGTTCAGAATCAAAACCTAAGCAACATGTTCCTAAGAATTCAAATGAGCAAACAAAATAAACTTAAACAAGAGAAAGATAGAAGAACCCCATGAATGAGATCTTGGCTTGGGAGCTTGTGGAGTGATCACTTGGCTCAGGAGAAGTTGAATTAGCCGCCTGGTGAAGATGGAGCTGTAACACCCCGGAAATTTAAGTGTTAAGTTGGGGGTATTTTTGTAAATTTACCTACTAGATATTTTGCTATAAACCTTTCCCCCACCACACAATTTTCTCTCTAGATCTCTCTATATCTCACCCGTAGCTCTCCCTCACTCTCACTTTATTTCTTTTTGTCTTCACCAGCACACACACTCACTTCCTCCCACTCTCATTCGGTCTCTCTCTCTCTCTCTCTCTCTCTCTCTCTCTCTCTCTCTCTCTCTCTCTCACCGGTTAACCACCACCAAATCATAACTGGACCAGCGGTCTTCCACAACCTGCCAGCAAAGCTCCTCTTCCTCTCACACCAGCCATATTTACATAATCTAAGGTGAAAATCTTTGACCCATTCTCTAATTTCTTAAGATATTTATACAAGGTTTGTTTGAGAGTTGTTCTTGATGTTATGGGTTTGGATTGGGTGATTGTTTTATGAAGTTTGTGGGTCATTTGAGACTTGAGTGGGTCTAAATTTGTAGTTTGCCTTGGAGTCCGAAAATACACATCTTCTTCTTGTTATTTGTTTTGCAATTTATTAACATTTGGTTTGAAGAGGATGTGGGAAAGATGGATTATGAAATTTTAAAAGAGTTTATTGATTTGAATTGTGTTTCCTTGAACCAAGTAGTCATTTCCCTTTCTTAACTCCAAATCTGTCAGATTTGAGTCAGCCACATTGCGGGATTTTTAATAAATTGTGTAGAACTCTTTTGAGCTGAAATTTCTGTGGTACATTATACACATATAAAGGTATATCCTTATAAATTTTCAGGCTAATCGGATGACTCTAAGTGGGTCAAACGAATTTTACAGAGGGCTGACCAGCTTCCATTTTAATTTGAAAATAGATATTTTTGCAGAATTTGTCCCAAGCTTTTATTTATTGAATTGAGTTGAAATTTCATATGAGTACTCCTTGAAGTGTGTACTACTTGGTTGATCTTCATGATTCTTACACTTTGAGGTTATGAGTTTGTAGAAATATGATTTTGGGTTAAGGAAAATGAATTTTTATGGTGAATAGTTGCTGGAAATTTTACTGCTCTGTCAGATCTGCGTGAACAGTAAACTTTCATGGAAATTCTGTTCTTATTGGAAATAGATATGAGGAAACGGTTTTCTCTAGGGTAATCTATCATATGTCTAGGTTATGTATATAAAATTTCATAGAAAAATAATGAGTTTTGGTATTTGTTTGGGAATTTAAGATAAAACTGTGCAAATCTGTCACCTGAACAGATTCTGTGTTTGAAGTTTATAAAATAGGTAATAAATTGTAATTGTGGAATTTGGATGCCAAGTTTGAACATAATTGAAGCTAACACACAAGCTTGAATTTAGAATTAAGAATTACATCATTTGGGTTAGTATTGAATGAGTTATGAATTTTATTCTAAGACGTTCAAAATTTGTCAAGATATATCTGAGTACACTGAGTTGTTGGCAATTTTTATAAATTTTACAAAGGTCACATAATTCTGAAACTTTTACTATGTATATTAGACTGATATTAGTGTGCCCCTATGAAATTTAATGGTGTTTTAAAATGTTATAGTTGGTCAAATAAATTGTATAAGAGGACTGTCCTGTAGGTAATCAGATTTACAGCAACACAAAATAGTGAGACTTTGAAGAATTTATTCTTGCAATTGGACAAGTGAATTGAGCTGAAATTTGGTATGCATGATAAATAATGTGTTTACTAAATGGGTGAATTTTTATATGTCCTAATTATACCATCTAGTATAGAAAAGAAATATTTTGAGTCCTGCAATACGGTTTTTGATTTAGGCAGTAAATAGAACTAGTTTTGATGTTTTGCCACTATCGCTTCGTTTGCTTGTTTGGTTGCCTTTGGGTTGCGATATAGAGACTCCTAGGAACCTAAATAGGGTAAGGATGTGAGAAGGATTAGTAAAACCTATAGAATTGATAGTTAAGGGAAACCATGAGTGCTTTTGTGAGTTAGAATGTCTGCTAATCATTGGATTTTAATATCCTTTGGTCTAGGGACTGAACAAGGAAAGTAGAGAACTCCACTGCAAGCTTTGAGACTGTTGTGCTGCTGCTGGATCGAGGTAAGGGAATGTGCCATGAAAATTTAATAGTCCATGTTTTAAGAATATATCTATATATGTTTTATCAATGCTTTTAGTAAACTCAGTTTGATATTTGTTTATAAAGAAAACGTGCATTGATTTAGAAACAGTTTTGAGTTAGTACAGTTAAGACAGATTTTAGAAGCAAGTTGTGGATATGCTATAAAGTTTGGCTTAGTAAGGCAAGAGAGAGATTGAAAAATAAACAAGCATGATATGTTTTATGAACATCTAAAACAGTTTTGAGTGTGATGCCCTGTAGACTGACAACCCAAGGCCACGAGGGGATCGTATGCCCTAAAGACATGGCAGCAGGCCTCGAGGGGTTTTATTCCCTGTAGACCGGCAACAAGTAAGGCCACGAGGGGTTGTATTCCCTGAAGATATGGCAACCCAGGCCACGAGGGGATCTTCGGATCTTTGTAGACTGGCAAGAAGGCCACGAGGGGTTTCATACCCTGTAGACATGGCACCAGTAAGGTCACGAGGGGCAAAGTCTTAAAGATAAAGTTCAGTTACATGTTCCATATAGTTTTGCTATATTATGCAATAGTATGAGATAAGTTTTCTCTTCAGAACAGTTTAAGGGAACATGTTTAGTTTACATATAAAGGAATCATGCTATATGTTCAGATTTCAATAGTTATATTATGCCTTACAAGTTATCAGATATTATGTTCATCAGTATGAAACATATATGTGCAAGAAACTCATGAAATCATTTTAGCATGAACTGTTTATACGCAAGTCATATCCACAAAGATTATTCTGTTTATCATGCATTCATGCATACTGTTAAAGTTTCATATCACGCCTCCCTTACTGAGCAAAGTGGATTGCTCAGATTGCAGGTACATTTTATAATGCAGCTAAGAGTCTCAACATGGAGGAGTAATTTTGTTGTATTTAGAATTAGTCTTAGACGATTTGAGTTTTTGGTGTATATAAAGCAAAAGTGATGTATATGTTTAAATAATCTTCCGCTGTATTAGAGTTATTATGTTCACATATTGATGTATTTGTATAAACAGTTATAGATGCTCTGACTACTATCACTTCCCTTAGGTGGACTAGTATATTCAGTTATTTTGCAAAGAAGTATATTATTATATTATGGGAGTTCCCAACCCAAGAAAAAGTTAAAGAGTCAGGATGAGAGAAGAGAAAGAAAAGAAAGAAGAAAAAATTTTATACTCCTTTTAGTTGGTTCGTGTTAATATCAGGCACAGACTTGGTATTAGCATGCCGATCCGACTCTGAATCATACTACGGATTTGGGTCGTGACAGGAGCATTGATCTTTTGGTCAATGAAGTCTCAGATGGCATGACTAGTCCCTTGAGTTCTCCATGGCATTGTTGGAATCTTCTTGGTCTATTGAGAAATATGATGATGAACAAACTGGGCTGAGCTTTCTTCGAATTGATCCTTCGACAGTTAAACTTGATTCTTATAGGCCTTGGAGCAATGATGTTGGGCTTTTGACTTTTCTTGTTAAGTGAATCCATTTGTCAATTTTGAACATGATCTGAACCTTTACATTGTGTGCACTTAGACCCATTAGCTAAATAAATCGTGAGTATCAAATTTGGACTTTCTTTCACAAAGTCTCATGGGTGGATCATTGGATTTGGGGCTTTGATTCAATGAAGTACAAAATCATAAGAGAATAGTTCCATGTTTTTGGATGGTGAGAGATTTCAGATTTAGACCTAAGAAAAAAAATCCAAAAAAATTACGCAAAAGTAAAAATTAGTCTTTTGGGAGGATCAGGTCTAGACGTAATTCAAGATTTAGACCTATCCAAAGTTAAAATGAAATAATAAAATTGATTGAAAAGCTAAAAGAGTTACACAAGCCGATTATGTTCTGGGCACTACACACATCCCATTATATAATTTAAAAGCACATTAATCTTACTTGTACAGCAGTCTAAGACTTCCTATATAAAAGTAGTCTCATGTATTGGTTACAATATTAAATACAGAAAATTGTTTCTATATACCTGGTCGCAAACAAAATAAAAAATAAAATGAGAATTCTTTTCATCGGTAATGTAGCAGATTTTAAATGTAGGATATATAATAAAAAAATCACTATATTGAGGAGTTTCAAGGTAAGTAAACAAAAATAAAGATTTATTGCCCTATTATTTATTAGAGTATAAGATATTGTTATAAATTTCATTATATATCGACTAACCCTTTTAGATAGCAAAATTATTCAAGGATTTCAAAGACAGCCAAATTGAATAATTCTCAAGGTACAAATCTTCTTTTCTCTTAGATCTAATTGATGCAGAGGGAATAAAAGGATAGATTCATTGATAACTTGTTTTGTGATCGAAGTAACACTAACATACTTTTCAAACCTGATAAATTCTGGAATTTTAATTAGAAATAGAAACTATGTGGGTCTCCCTTAATCGATTTGAAAAAGATTGTAGTTCCTATAAGTTAAGGTTTCAAGGAAAATTAAATTTTTCTAGCGCCTAAGTTAAGCCAATTATGGTGGGGTACAATGCTATGTTTATTTGTATAAGGAAGGATTTGATGTCATGGTGAGGAAACAAAATAAATCTCAGGAAAAAGACGTAAGCTTGAGAAATGTGAATATTAGGCAATCTAGATGTTGTAATTCCAAGTTCTATCATGTCTCCATAGCACAAAAATGCCCTTGCACATTTTCATATATTAATCCAAGTAAATAGTATAGTAATAAGAATTTTGGCCATTTATTTATAAATTAATATTAAAATGCATAAACAAATTTCATTTAAACCGTTTATATATAGAAATATATTATGAGAAGTACAATGTTTTATGAATCTATATAGATTTCCTTCCCTTTTATTGTACGTAGATACATGAGATGTTCATATTATTAATGTAAAGGAACATCATTTTGGCTTTCAAAGTGACTAGTAAAAGATTTCTGCACGAACACCAGTTTTGCAGGACAATAATAATGTTGGAATAATGAATAATTCTCTGTATATTGAAGTGTATAATACAATACAGTAGAGTGCCTTTATATAGGAGCATATGAGTGATGTACAAGGAAAGAGAGTGATGCACAAGTAATGTGCTGTACAAGGAAAGAGAGTGATGCACAAGTAAGCATATACACGGGCTAGAGCCCAAAGCCCAATGGACTACTAATTATAACATTAACAAATAACATTTGCCAGCTAAACACAAACAACCAAAGGTGCAATCGCCATTATTCTTGCAGGGATGACTATTTTGACCTTCAACTTCAACTAGAAAACCTGCAACAATATTTTACAACATTAAACTTGCAAATTCAATATAATGATTCCATTTCACAAAAATACACGGAAAGTTACACTTGTTTATGACTGTTTACGCTTGTTACGAATTACTAACTTGGAATAATATTATCTAGTGAAACCATTATTGACGAGTAACTTACAGGAGCTAAAAACCAAGAATAAAGCAAAGTAAGCAAGCTTGGGTGAAGATTTCTCCATTGTGTTGGCTTAATGTGTATAGACACTTTGTCAAATGATTATTTCTTTTGTACAATGACAAGCTTGATTTCCTATTAGTAGATATATATATATATACGTGAAACCCTTTGATTAGAATAGGAAAAAAATCCAAAAAATTAGGCAAATGTAGAAATTTAAGATTTTAAGAACCAGTCGAGTGAAGATTATGAAGAGAATAGTTCTATGTTTTTGGATAGTATGCAATACACAAAATTTTCTTGTGGTATTATTTCTAATAGTGATGGATAAAACATTCTACTATATACTTGATTAGAATTATGCATTGCTTCACAAAAGAATCATATGTAATTTTTTTAGAAGAAACTATTTTTTGTTAAAAGTTAAAGTGAAATAATAAAATTGATAGAAAAGCTAAAAGTGTTATCTACAAACCCATTATGCTAGGGGCACTACGCACATCCCATTATATAATTTACAAACACATCACTCTTACTTGTACAGCAGTCTGAGACTTCCTATATAAAAGTAGTCTCGTGTATTGTTTGCTATATTAAATACAGAAAATTGTTTCTATATACCTATTCACGAACAAAATAAAAAATAAAAAGAGTATTTTTTTTTTTATCATTCATGGAGCAGATTTTAAGTGTAGGATAAATAATAAATAAGTCATTATATTGAGGAGTTTCTAGGTAGGAAAAGAAAAATGAAAACTTATTGCCATATTATTTAGTAGAGTATAAATATTATTATAAATTTCATTATATATCGACTAACATTTTTAGATAGCAAACTTTTCAAGGATTTTAAAGAGAGACAAATAGAATAATTCTCAAGGTACAAATCTTGAAAAATTCTCTTTTCTCTTAGATCTAATTGATGCAAAGGGAATAAAAAGAATGATTCCTTGATAACTTGTTTTGTGATCAAAGTAACACTAACATACTTTTCAAACCTGATGAATTCTGGAATTTTAATTTGAAATAGAAACTATGTGGGTCTCCCTTAATCGATTTGAAAAAGATTGTAGTTCCTATAAGTTAAGGTTTCAAGGAAAATTAAAATTTTCTAGCGCCTAATTAAGCCAATTAACGTGGAGATGGGAAAAAATTATGGTGGGGTACAATGCTATGTTTTCTTGTATAAGGGAGGATTTGATGTCATGGTGTGGAAACAAAAAAAAAATCTCAGGAAAAAGACATAAGCTTAAGAAGTGTGAATATTAGGCAATCTAGATGTTGTAATTCGAAGTTCTATCATGTCTCCATAACACAAAAATACCCTTGCACATTTTCATATATTAATCCAAGTAAATAGTATAGTAATAAGAATTTTGGCCATTTTTATTTATAAATTAATATTAAAATGCATAAACAAATTTCATTTAAACCGTTTATATATAGAAATATATTATGAGAAGTACAATGTTTTATGAATCTATATAGATTTCCTTCTCTTTCATTGTAGATAGATACATGAGATGTTCATATTATTAATGTAAAGGAACATCCTTTTCGCTTTCAAAGTGACTAGTAAAGGATTTCTGCACGAACGCCAGTTTTGCAGGACAATAATAACAATTGCCGGATACACACAAACAACCAAGGGTGCAATCGCCATCATTCTTGCAGGGATGACTATTTTGACCTTCAACTTCAACTAGAAAACCAGCAACAATATTTTACAACATTAAACATGCAAATTCAATATAATGATTCCTATTTCACGAAAATACACGGAGTTACACTTGTTTATGACTGTTTACGCTTGTTACGAATTACTAACTTGGAATAATATTATCAAGTGAAACCATAATTGACGAGTAACTTACAGGAGCTAAAAACCAAGAATAAAGCGAAGTAAGCAAGCTTGGGTAAAGATTTCTCCACTGTGTTGGCTTAATGTGTATAGACACTTTAGTCAAATGATTATTCTCTTTTGTACAATGACCAGTTTGATTTCCTATGACTAGATATATATATATATATGTATATATGTGTGTGTGTGTGTGTCAAACCCTTTGATTAGAATAGGAAAAAAAATCCAAAAAATTAGGCAAAAGTAGAAATTTCAAGATTTTAAAAACCAATCGAGTGAAGATTATGAAGCGAATAGTTCCATGTTTTTGGATGGTATGCAATACACATAATTTTCATATGGTATTATTTCTAATAGTGAAGGATAAAACATTCTACTATATACTTGATTAGAATTATGCATCGCTTCACAAAATAATCATATGTAATTTTTTTAAAAGAAACTATTTTTTTTTAAAAAAGTTAAAGTGGAATAATAAAATTGATCAAAAAAGCTGAAAGTGTTATCTACAAGCCAAATTATGCTCTGGGCACTACACACATCCCATTATATAATTTACAAACACATCACTCTTACTTGTACAGCAGTCTGAGACTTCCTATATAAAAGTAGTTTCGTGTATTGTTTGCAATATTAAATACAGAAAATTGTTTCTATATACCTGTTCGCGAACAAAATAAAAAATAAAAAGAGTAATTTTTTTTTTTTTTATCATTAATGGAGCAGATTTTAAGTGTAGGATAAATAATAAATAAGTCATTATATTGAGGAGTTTCTAGGTCGGAAAACAAAAATAAAAACTTATTGGCCATATTATTTAGTAGAGTATAACTATTGTTATAAATTTCATTATATATCGACTAACATTTTTAGATAGCAAACTTTTCAAGGATTTTAAAGAGAGACGAATAGAATAATTCTCAAGGCACAAATATTGAAAAATTCTCTTTCCTCTTACATCTAATTGATGAAGGGGGAATAAAAAGAAAGATTCATTGATTCCTTAGATGTTGTAAGTCCAAGTTCTACCATGTCTCTATGACACAAAAATACCCACACACTTTTTCCTTTATTAATCCAAGTAAATAGTATAGTAATTAGAATTTTGGTCATTTATTTATAAATTAATATTAAAATACATAAACAAATTTCATTTCAACCATTTATATATAGAAATATATTATGAGAAGTACAATGTTTTATGAATCCATACAGATATCCTTCTCTTTTATTGTAGGTAGATACAAGAAATGTTCATATTATTAATGTAAAGGGTCTTCCTTTTTGGCTTTCAAAGTGACTAGTAAAGGATTTCAGCACGAAAGCTTTCGTGTGACATTAATATCAATTGTCGGATACACACAAACAACCAAGGGTGCAATCACTATCAGTCTTGCAAGGATGACTTATTTGACCTTCAACTTTAGCTAGAAAACCTGCAACAATATTTTACGACATTAAACAAGAAAATTCAATATAATGATTCCATTTCACGAAAATACACAAAGTTAAACTTGTTTATGACAGTTTAGGTTTGTTACGAATTATTAATTTGGAATAATATTATCTGGTGAATGCATTATTTACAAGTAACTTACAAGAGCTAAAAACCAAGAATAAAGTGAAGTAAGCAAGCTTGGGTGAAGATTTCTCCATTGGTTTGTCTTTATGTGTACAGACACTTTGTTAAATGATTATTTGTTTTGTACAATGACAAGCCTGATTCCCTATTAGTAGATATATATACATGAAACCCTTTGATCAGAATAGGAAAAAAAAAATCCAAAAAAATTAGGCAAAAGTAGAAATTTAAGATTTTAAGGACTGGTTGAGTGAAGATTATGAAGAGAATAGTTCCATGTTTTCGGATGATATCCAATGCACATAATTTTGAAATGGTATTTGAAAATTTTCTAATATTGAAGGATAAAACATTCTACAATATACTAGGTTAGAATTATGCATAGCTTCAGAAAAGTATCAAATGTAATTTTTTTTTTTAAGAAACCATTTTTTTTAACAAAAAAAAAGAAAAAGAAAGTTAAAATGATATAATAAAATTGATTGAAAAGCTAAAAGAGTTATACAAGCCCATTCTACTTTGGGCACTACGCACATCCCATTATATAATTTAAAAGCATATTAATCTTACTTGTACAGCAGTCTAAGACTTCCTATATAAAAGTTGTCTCATGTATTGGTTGCAATATTAAATACAGAAAATTGTTTCTATATACCTGGTTGCAAACAAAATAAAAAATAAAATGAGTATTCTTTTAATCTGTAATGCAGCAGATTTTAAGTGTAGGATAAATAATAATAATAATAATAATAATAAATCAATATATTGAGGTGTTTCAAGGTAGGTAAACAAAAATAAAGATTTATTGCCCTATTATTTATTAGAGTATAAATATTGTTATAAATTTCACTATATATCGACTGACCTTTTTAGATAGCAAAATTTTTCAAGGATTTCAAAGAGAGACAAACTGAAATAATTCTCAAGGTACAAATCTTCTTTTCTCTTAGATCTAATTGATGCAGAGGGAATAAAAAGAAAGATTCCTTGATAACTTGTTTTGTGATCGAAGTAACACTAACATACTTTTCAAACCTGATTCTGGAATTTTAATTAGAAATAGAAACTATGTGGGTCTCCCTTAATCGATTTGAAAAATGATTGTAGTTCCTATAAGTTTAGGTTTCAAGGAAAATTAAGTTTTTCCAGCGTTTAATTAAGCCAATTATCGTGGAGATGGGAAAAAATTATGGTGGGGTACAATGCTACGTTTACTTGTATAAGGAAGGATTTGATGTCATGGTGAGGAAACAAAATAAATCTCAGGAAAAAGACGTAAGCTTGAGAAGTGTGAATATTAGGCAATCTATATGTTGTAATTCCAAGTTCTACCATGTCTCCACAACACAAAAATACCCTCGCACATTTTCATATATTAATCCAAGTAAATAGTATAGTAATAAGAATTTTGGCCATTTATTTATAAATTAATATTAAAATGCATAAACAAGTTTCATTTAAACCGTTTATATATAGAAATATATTATGAGAAGTACAATGTTTTATGAAACTATATAGATTTCCTTCTCTTTTATTGTACGTAGATACATGAGATGTTCATATTATTAATGTAAAGGAACATCATTTTGGCTTTCAAAGTGACTAGTAAAGGATTTCTGTACGAACGCTGGTTTCGCGGGACAATAATAACAATAGCCGGATACACACAAACAACCAACGCTGCAATCGCCATCATTCTTGCAGGGGTGACGATTTTGACCTTCAACTTCAGCTAGAAAACCTGCAACAATATTTTACAGCATTAAACAAGAAAATTCAACATAATGATTCCATTTCACGAGAAAATACATAAAGTTACACTTGTTTATGACATTTACGCTTGTTACGAATTACTAACTTGGAATAATATTATCTAGTGAAACCATTATTGACGAGTAACTTACAGGAGCTAAAAACCAAGAATAAAGCGAAGTAAGCAAGCTTGGGTGAAGATTTCTCCATTGTGTTGGCTTAATGTGAATAGACACTTTGTCAAATGATTATTTCTTTTGTACAATGACAAGCTTGATTTCCTATGAGTAGATATATATATACGTGAAACCCTTTGATTAGAATAGGAAAAAAATCCAAAAAATTAGACAAAAGTAGAAATTTAAGATTTCAAGAACCTGTCGAGTGAAGATTATGAAGAGAATAGTTCCATGTTTTTGAATGGTATGCAATACACATAATTTTCATATGGTATTATTTCTAATAGTGAAGGATAAAACATTCTACTATATACTTGATTAGAATTATGCATCGCTTCACAAAATAATCATATGTAATTTTTTTAAAAGAAACTATTTTTTTTTTTTAAGTTAAAGTAGAATAATAAAATTGATCGAAAAAGCTGAAAGTGTTATCTACAGGCCCATTATGCTCTGGGCACTACACAGATCCCATTATATAATTTACAAACACATCACTCTTACTTGTACAGCAGTCTAAGACTTCCTATATAAAAGTAGTTTCGTGTATTGTTTGCAATATTAAATACAGAAAATTGTTTCTATATACCTGTTCGCGAACAAAATAAAAAATAAAAAGAGAATTTTTTTTTTTTTATCATTAATGGAGCAGATTTTAAGTGTAGGATAAATAATAAATAAGTCATTATATTGAGGAGTTTCTAGGTCGGAAAACAAAAATAAAAACTTATTGGCATATTATTTAGTAGAGTATAAATATTTTTATAAATTTCATTATATATTGACTAACATTTTTGGATTGCGAACTTTTCAAGGATTTTAAAGAGAGACAAATAGAATAATTCTCAAGGTACAAATCTTGAAAAATTCTCTTTTCTCTTACATCTAATTGATGCAGGGGGAATAAAAAGAAAGATTCCTTGATTCCTTAGATGTTGTAAGTCCACGTTCTACCATGTCTCTATGACAATAAAATGCCTACACACATTTTCATTTATTAATCCAAGTAAATAGTATAGTAATTAGAATTTTGGCCATTTATTTATAAATTAATATTAAAATACATAAACAAATTTCATTTAAACCATTTATATATAGAAATATATTATGAGAAGTACAATGTTTTATGAATCTATATAAGATATCTTTCTCTTTCATTGTAGGTAGATACAAGAAATGTTCATATTATTAATGTAAAGGGACTTCCTTTTGGCTTTCAAAGTGACTAGTAAAGGATTTCTGCACAAACGTGAGTTTCTTACGACATTAATATCAATTGCCGGATACACACAAACAACCAAGGGTGCAATCGCTATCAGTCTTGCAAGGATGACTTATTTCACCTTCAACTTTAGCTAGAAAACCTGCAACAATATTTTACAACATTAAACCTGAAAACTCAATATAATGATTCCATTTCACCAAAATACACAGAGTTACACTTGTTTATGACAGTTTAGGTTTGTTACGAATTATTAATTTGGAATAATATTATCTGGTGAATGCATTATTTACAAGTAACTTACAAGAGCTAAAAACCAAGAATAAAGCGAAGTAAGCAAGCTTGGGTGAAGATTTCTCCATTGGTTTGTCTTAATGTGTATAGACACTTTATTATATGATTATTTGTTATTGTACAATGACAAGCTTGATTCCCTATTAGTAGATATATATACATGAAACCCTTTGATCAAAATAGGAAAAAAAATCTAAGAAAATTAGGCAAAAGTAGAAATTTAAGATTTTAAGGACCAGTTGAGTGAAGATTATGAAGAGAATAATTCCATGTTTTTGGATAGTATCCAATACACATAATTTTCAAATGGTATTAGAAATTTTTCTAATATTGAAGGATAAAACATTCTACTATATACTAGATTAGAATTATGCATAGCTCCCTACAAGAATCATATGTACTTTTTTTGAAAGAAACTATTTAAAAAAAAGAAGAAGTTAAGATGAAATAATAAAATTGATTGAAAAGCTAAAAGAGTTATAGAAGCCCATTATGCTCTAGGTACTACGCACATACCATTATATAATTCAAAAGCACATTAATCTTACTTGTATAGCAGTCTAAGACTTTCTATATAAAAGTAGTCTCATGTATTGGTTACAATATTAAATACAGAAAATTGTTTCTATATACTTGGTCGCAAACAAAATAAAAAATAAAATGAGTATTCTTTTCATCGGTAATCCAGCAGATTTTAAGTGTAGGATAAATATTAAAAAAAACATTATATTGAGGAGTTTCAAGGTAGGTAAACAAAAATAAAGATTTATTGCCCTATTATTTATTAGAGTATAAATATTGTTATAAATTTCACTATATATCGACTGACCTTTTTAGATAGCAAAATTTTTCAAGGATTTCAAAGAGAGACAAATTGAAATAATTCTCAAGGTACAAATCTTCTTTTTTCTTAGATCTAATTGATGCAGAGGGAATAAAAAGAAAGATTCCTTGATAACTTGTTTTGTGATCGAAGTAACACTAACATACTTTTCAAACCTGATTCTGGAATTTTAATTAGAAATAGAAACTATGTGGGTCTCCCTTAATCGATTTGAAAAAGATTGTAGTTCCTATAAGTTTAGGTTTCAAGGAAAATTAAGTTTTTCCAGCGCTTAATTAAGCCAATTATCGTTGAGTTGGGAAAAAATTATGGTGGGGTACAATGCTACGTTTACTTGTATAAGGAAGGATTTGATGTCATGGTGAGGAAACAAAATAAATCTCAGGAAAAAGACGTAAGCTTGAGAAGTGTGAATATTAGGCAATCTATATGTTGTAATTCCAAGTTCTACCATGTCTCCACAACACAAAAATACCCTCGCACATTTTCATATATTAATCCAAGTAAATAGTATAGTAATAAGAATTTTGGCCATTTATTTATAAATTAATATTCAAATGCATAAACAAGTTTCATTTAAACCGTTTATATATAGAAATATATTATGAGAAGTACAATGTTTTATGAAACTATATAGATTTCCTTCTCTTTTATTGTACGTAGATACATGAGATGTTCATATTATTAATGTAAAGGAACATCATTTTGGCTTTCAAAGTGACTAGTAAAGGATTTCTGTACGAATGCTGGTTTCGCGGGACAATAATAACAATAGCCGGATACACACAAACAACCAACGCTGCAATCGCCATCATTCTTGCAAGGGTGACGATTTTGACCTTCAACTTCAGCTAGAAAACCTACAACAATATTTTACAGCATTAAACAAGAAAATTCAACATAATGATTCCATTTCACGAAAATACATAAAGTTACACTTGTTTATGACGTTTACGCGTGTTACGAATTACTAACTTGGAATAATATTATCTAGTGAAACCATTATTGACGAGTAACTTACAGGAGCTAAAAACCAAGAATAAAGCGAAGTAAGCAAGCTTGGGTGAAGATTTCTCCATTGTGTTGGCTTAATGTGAATAGACACTTTGTCAAATGATTATTTCTTTTGTACAATGACAAGCTTGATTTCCTATGAGTAGATATATATATACGTGAAACCCTTTGATTAGAATAGGAAAAAAATCCAAAAAATTAGGCAAAAGTAGAAATTTAAGATTTCAAGAACCTGTCGAGTGAAGATTATGAAGAGAATAGTTCCATGTTTTTGAATGGTATGCAATACACATAATTTTCATATGGTATTATTTCTAATAGTGAAGGATAAAACATTCTACTATATACTTGATTAGAATTATGCATCGCTTCACAAAATAATCATATGTAATTTTTATAAAAGAAACTATTTTTTTTTTTAAGTTAAAGTGGAATAATAAAATTGATCAAAAAAGCTGAAAGTGTTATCTACAGGCCCATTATGCTCTGGGCACTACACACATCCCATTATATAATTTACAAACACATCACTCTTACTTGTACAGCAGTCTGAGACTTCCTATATAAAAGTAGTTTCGTGTATTGTTTGCAATATTAAATACAGAAAATTGTTTCTATATACCTGTTCGCGAACAAAATAAAAAATAAAAAGAGAATTTTTTTTTTTTTTTTATCATTAATGGAGCAGATTTTAAGTGTAGGATAAATAATAAATAAGTCATTATATTGAGGAGTTTCCTGGTTGGAAAACAAAAATAAAAACTTATTGGCATATTATTTAGTAGAGTATAAATATTTTTATAAATTTCATTATATATCGACTGACATTTTTTTATAGAAAACTTTTCAAGGATTTTAAAGAGAGACAAATAGAATAATTCTCAAGGTACAAATCTTGAAAAATTCTCTTTTCTCTTACATCTAATTGATGCAGGGGGAATAAAAAGAAAGATTCCTTGATTCCTTAGATGTTGTAAGTCCACGTTCTACCATGTCTCTATGACACAAAAATGCCTACACACATTTTCATTTATTAATCCAAGTAAATAGTATAGTAATTAGAATTTTGGCCATTTATTTATAAATTAATATTAAAATACATAAACAAATTTCATTTAAACCATTCATATATAGAAATATATTATGAGAAGTACAATGTTTTATGAATCTATATAGATATCCTTCTCTTTCATTGTAGGTAGATACAAGAAATGTTCATATTATTAATGTAAAGGGACTTCCTTTTGGCTTTCAAAGTGACTAGTAAAGGATTTCTGCACAAACGTGAGTTTCTTACGACATTAATATCAATTGCCGGATACACACAAACAACCAAGGGTGCAATCGCTATCAGTCTTGCAAGGATGACTTATTTCACCTTCAACTTTAGCTAGAAAACCTGCAACAATATTTTACAACATTAAACTTGAAAACTCAATATAATGATTCCATTTCACAAAAATACACAGAGTTACACTTGTTTATGACAGTTTAGGTTTGTTACGAATTATTAATTTGGAATAATATCATCTGGTGAATGCATTATTTACAAGTAACTTACAAGAGCTAAAAACCAAGAATAAAGCGAAGTAAGCAAGCTTGGGTGAAGATTTCTCCATTGGTTTGTCTTAATGTGTATAGACACTTTGTTAATGATTATTTGTTTTGTACAATGACAAGCTTGATTCCCTATTAGTAGATATATATACGTGAAACCCTTTGATCAGAATAGGAGAAAAAATCCAAAAAAATTAGGCAAAAGTAGAAATTTAAGATTTTAAGGACCAGTTAAGTGAAGATTATGAAGTGAATAATTCCATATTTTTGAATGGTATCCAATACACATAATTTTCAAAGGGTATTAGAAATTTTTCTAATATTGAAGAATAAAACATTCTACTATATACTAGATTAGAATTATGCATAGCTTCATACAAGAATCATATGTAATTTTTTTGAAAGAAACTTTTTTTTTTTTTTTATAAGTTAATATGAAATAATAAAATTGATTGAAAAGCTAAAAGAGTTATACAAGCCCATTATGCTCTGGGTACTACGCACATCCCTTTATATAATTCAAAAGCACATTAATCTTACTTGTACAGCAGTCTAAGACATTCTATATAAAACTAGTCTCATGTATAGGTTACAATATTAAATACAGAAAATTGTTTTCTATATACCTGGTCGCAAACAAAATAAAAAATAAAATGAATATTCTTTTCATCAGTAATCCAGCAGATTTTAAGTGTAGGATAAATGTTAAAAAAATCATTATATTGAGGAGTTTCAAGGTAGGTAAACAAAAATAAACATTTATTGCCCTATTATTTATTAGAGTATAAATATTGTTATAAATTTCACTATATATCGACTGACCTTTTTAGATAGCAAAATTTTTCAAGGATTTCAAAGAGAGACAAATCTATACTATAATGTAAAACCGAAGCTTTTTTGACTTTTTTATTTTTTGTTGACTTCATAAAAATTGGACACATCATCTTTTCAGCCTTCCCAATTTTACACATCATTATTCTCTTATTTTTATTTGTTTTAATATATATTTTGCAACCCGATATATTTTCTTCCTCTTGGAAAACCAACTTCTCATTTATTCTCTCCTCTCTCCCTTTCTTCCCTTCTTCTCCACTTTAGTGTACCCACAGGCCACACCCAGTTGCATCGCTGGTTGCTCTCCGGCCTTCCCAATCGACAGCTGCCCTTAAGTTTTTCTTAATATTAAATCCAACTGCTACAAGAATAGTACTATAACGTTCCACAACTCTCCCGCCTCAAATCCCAAATCAATTCACAAGCAAAACTCGAAGCTACCACTCAAAAGCCCTAAAAACTCAACAAAAGCAACCACTAAAATCACCAAGCTACCCAATCAGATAAAACCCCTCTAAAATCAAGAAAGAAAATGTCGTTGACCTCCGTGGGATGAGAGAGAAAATCTGGAACTTCGCATATCGTAGATCTTCATCGGACCGATCTCATTGTTGACGATGGTGGGGAAGCCACCTTACTCATCCACAAGGGTGTGGCCGTCAAATTCATGAAAACAGAGTGCTTGCTTTCCCTCGGCGCCTTCACTTCCATCTTCAGCAGCTACGTCATCGCTGATTATGTCCAGGAAGCCATCTTGACTTTCAAGGTCATGGAACAGTACGACATTCCGCTTGATCTAGCTCTCTTGAAAGGCTGGGAGGGACAGCACGATGCCATTTAAGGAGAGAGAGAAAGAGAGAGAGATTTGAATGATCTGAGAAGAAAAAGAAGAAAAAGAAAAATAATAATGATTTTTTTTTTTTGCTACGGAAAAGACGTAAACTTCCTTAAGCAACAAGCAGAAAAATAAATAAATAAATTTTTTTTTCCCACATTCCTTTTTCATTATTTAATGAATGAGATAATTTTATTGATATAGAACATGAAGTGCCTACAGATCACTCTGTAGACACCAATATACACTCTACCGATTACACACAAAATATGCTTTATTATTTACAAACTTAACCACCGCCATTTACAAATTTAAATCTCAGGTCGAATTACTCATTATATCAGTTCTGAAGATTTGAGTCCTTCTTTCTTTGGTTTCACTGTCTTGGTATTAGATCTTGCTCCACTTATAGATGTGGGTGAGTGAGTTTAAGCGTTCTTTACATGTTTGATTAAATGCTTGGTTAATTTTGACTAAGTTTTGCTGTAATGAACGATGATTGCTTCGGGCTCTGCTGAGTTGCGTTCTGGGAGCGTGTAGTGTTGCACAGCAAATGTTTGTTTAAAGTCATAGCTTCATATCTTTCATTAATTTTTAATTGGATTATCATCCATAACTATTACTTAATTTTTTTAGAGTTATAGTTCTGAAGGAATGCAGTGATATTAAATTACATAATAACTTTTTAAATTTAGAATTTTATAGATAAGATTTCCATGTGTAGATTTGGAGCTACTTTTGAGTAAATTCCATACCAAGTGGGTTTGATCCATCTATACAAATTATTCCAGTGTTAGAAGCTAGATTTCTTTGTTGTTCAACTATGTATTTGTAGGATTGCCTCCCTGTACCAAGCCTTAAAGGGTTCTAACTTTTAATAACTTCCTCAAAGGAAACATAGTATGAATGTATGATTGGAATTGAAAGTTTCGGCAAGAGGATCTTAAGGGTTCAGCCATTTAAATATTAGGGGAGAAAAGTTTATGAAACTAGGGTGTTATACTTGGCATATGCCTTATAATGGGTTGCTAAAATGTTTGCATACTTATAATGGTGTTTAATTTTACACTACTTTCTTCTTAGGAGCTTGAACCGAAGAATTTTTATTTACCTTCTAGATGTATGAGACAGATGCAATTTGTGCGGCATGTATGCAATAATGAATATAATTACGTGTGATATTGAACCAATAATTAATTTTATTTATTAATATCACATTTGATATTAGAGTTTAACAGAAATTCGGTAATTTATTTTTTAATTTTTGAATTTCTTTCATGAGGTAAGATTGAAGCTTGAACCTTTTTTTATCTCTAAATGGCTCTTACTCCAAATGTCAATGTATGCGTGTGAGTGGCCCTGTGAGAGAGATTTGAAAACCAATTTTTCCGTGCATCGCACGGGTTTGCGACTAGTTGAAATAATTCTCAAGGTACAAATCTTCTTTTCTCTTAGATCTAATTGATGCAGAGGGAATAAAAAGAAAGATTCCTTGATAACTTGTTTTGTGATCGAAGTAACACTAACATACTTTTCAAACCTGATTCTGGAATTTTAATTAGAAATAGAAACTATGTGGGTCTCCCTTAATCGATTTGAAAAAGATTGTAGTTCCTATAAGTTTAGGTTTCAAGGAAAATTAAGTTTTTCCAGCGCTTAATTAAGCCAATTATCGTGGAGATGGGAAAAAATTATGGTGGGGTACAATGCTACGTTTACTTGTATAAGGAAGGATTTGATGTCATGGTGAGGAAACAAAATAAATCTCAGGAAAAAGACGTAAGCTTGAGAAGTGTGAATATTAGGCAATCTATATGTTGTAATTCCAAGTTCTACCATGTCTCCACAACACAAAAATACCCTCGCACATTTTCATATATTAATCCAAGTAAATAGTATAGTAATAAGAATTTTGGCCATTTATTTATAAATTAATATTAAAATGCATAAACAAGTTTCATTTAAACCGTTTATATATAGAAATATATTATGAGAAGTACAATGTTTTATGAAACTATATAGATTTCCTTCCCTTTTATTGTACGTAGATACATGAGATGTTCATATTATTAATGTAAAGGAACATCATTTTGGCTTTCAAAGTGACTAGTAAAGGATTTCTGTACGAACGCTGGTTTCGCGGGACAATAATAACAATAGCCGGATACACACAAACAACCAACGCTGCAATCGCCATCATTCTTGCAGGGGTGACGATTTTGACCTTCAACTTCAGCTAGAAAACCTGCAACAATATTTTACAGCATTAAACAAGAAAATTCAACATAATGATTCCATTTCACGAAAATACATAAAGTTACACTTGTTTATGACGTTTACGCTTGTTACGAATTACTAACTTGGAATAATATTATCTAGTGAAACCATTATTGACGAGTAACTTACAGGAGCTAAAAACCAAGAATAAAGCGAAGTAAGCAAGCTTGGGTGAAGATTTCTCCATTGTGTTCGCTTAATGTGAATAGACACTTTGTCAAATGATTATTTCTTTTGTACAATGACAAGCTTGATTTCCTATGAGTAGATATATATATACGTGAAACCCTTTGATTAGAATAGGAAAAAAATCCAAAAAATTAGGCAAAAGTAGAAATTTAAGATTTCAAGAACCTGTCGAGTGAAGATTATGAAGAGAATAGTTCCATGTTTTTGAATGGTATGCAATACACATAATTTTCATATGGTATTATTTCTAATAGTGAAGGATAAAACATTCTACTATATACTTGATTAGAATTATGCATCGCTTCACAAAATAATCATATGTAATTTTTTTAAAAGAAACTTTTTTTTTTT
>OU015762.1:22625636-22649574 GCA_907173295.1 Fagus sylvatica | reverse complement strand
ATGTAGGCAGTCTATCAAAGACTCGGTCCCAGTCATCTGAATGACCTGTGGATAGGTCCAATTTTGAACTACGTCTGGATCTGATCCTCCCAAAAGAGGTACGTAGGCAGTCTATCAAAGACTCGGTCCCAATCATCTGCATGACCTTTAGTGTCTTTCAATAACTCTTGAACTACGTTTGGACCTCATCCTCCCAAAAGAGATACGTAGGCAGTCCATCAAAGACTCGGTCCCAATCATCTACCTGACCTTTTATAGGTCCAATCTCCTTGAACTACTTCTTGACTTGATCCTCCCAAAAGAGGTACGTAGGCAGTTTATCAAAGATTTGGTCCCAATCATCTGAATGACCTTTGGATAGGTCTAAATCTTGAATTACGTCTTGACCTGATCCTCCCAAAAGAGGTACGTAGGCAGTCCATCAAAGACTCGGTCCCAATCATCTGAATGACCTTAGGGTAGATTCAACACTTGAACTACATTTGGACCTGATCCTCCTAAAAGAGGTACGTAAGCAGTCTATTGTAGACTCGGTCCCAATCATCTGCATGACCTTTGGATAGGTCAAACTCTTGAACTACATCTTGACCTGATCCTCCTAAAAGAGGTATGTAGGCAGTCTATCAAAGACTCAGTCGAAACCATCTGAAAGACCTTATGGATAGGTCCCACTTTTGAACTACGTCTGGACCTGATCCTCCTAAAAGAGGTACGTAGGAAGTCCATCAAAGATTCGGTCCCACTAATCTAAACGACCTTTGAACAGGTCCAACTCTTGAACTACGTCTGGACCTGATCCTCCCAAAAGAGGTATGTAGGAAGTCTATCAAAGACTTGGTCCCAATCATCTGAACGACCTTTGTATAGGTCCAACTCTTGAACTACGTCCGGACCTGATCCTCCCAAAAGAGGTACGTAGACAGTCTATCAAAGACTCGGTTCCAATCATCTGAACGACCTTATGGATAGGTCCGACTTTTGAACTACGTTTGGACCTGATCCTCCCAGAAGGGGTACGTAGGCAGTCTATCAAAGACTTGGTCCCAATCATTTGCATGACCTTTGGGTAGGTCAAATTTTTGAACTACGTCTGGACCTGATCCTCTGAAAAGAGGTACGTAGGTAGTCCATCAAAGACTCTGTCCTAATCACCTGCATGACCTTCAGATAGGTTCAACTTTTAAACTATGTCTCGACCTGATCCTCCCAAAAGAGGTATGTAGGCAGCCTCTATACGGCTCAGTCTCATGCACCCAAACAACCTAAGCTTAGGTCTGATTCAGAACACAAAATGGTTTACTTTCACTTGCACAAAATGTTTTCATAACATGTTAAACTATGGGCATTGGCCCAACATTTTTACACTAGGGGCATCAATTCATCTGTTTTATTTGTCAACATGATCTTCTTTTGCCAAATATGCTCAAACTAGGGGCATGCGCCCAACTGACAATCAAAAGAAGATTTTGTTTGTTGTCTCTTGCAGGTTATCAAAGTCACTCCAATGGACCATCCATCAACAAGAGTCCACTCCAAAAAATGTTGCCACATTTTCATCAAAATACAATTCCCCAATGGAAGCACGAAACCCAATCCTCCAAGGAATAAGTTGTCATCATCAAAAGAGAAGGAGGTTAGGTAAGCATTGAAAAGCCAATGTACATATTTCTAACCACACATTCCTTAAGCAAGACAAAACAAAAATAAAAATTCAAAACTTACCCCAACTTTCACACAACGAAACACATGACACTCAGGGTCTTATGACAAATCAAACTCAATTTTCTTGACATCCGAAGCATACCGAACCAACTTTCGCTTCCTAAGATTAATCTCCTCCAACAATCCTGAGCACATAAACAAAGAAGCCACCAAAACTAAAATAGAGAACCACATCAAACACCACACCACCATGAATTCATGAGAAAATTAACCAAGTCTAATTCAACATAATCAAGACTTAAAATTGACCAACCAAGTTAAAAATCACCACAAATAGCAATTCCAATTCAAAGAAAACAAATTCAAAGCTTAACATCCAAACTTGAATCAATTCATTAATCCAAAAGCAAAACCACTGCATCAAGTTAACAAACCAGCAAATCTCAACCAAATGGAGCCAATCTAAAGCAACTACCCATCAAACTTAATCAACCAAACTTAAAAAATCAACACAACAAAGTTTAAAAAAAAAAAAGAACATTGGCCTCAAAAGTTGCAAAATTTCAGCAAAATCAATGGAATTTGGCCTATACCCATTTCAATCAAACAAACCCAATCATACCCATGATCACAAAGCAATCACCAAACTCAAAATTTCAGAGACACATTAAAAAACAACAAAATCAACTCAATTGTGCAAAAAGCCAGCCCAAATAAACAACCAAAGTCGAAAAATCATTTCAAACTTCAAATCTGACCTTAAGTCAATCAAAATTCCAAACTCCAATCCTGAGTTAGCATCCATTTTGAAATCCAACCCTAAGCCAATGACCTTTAGTCAAATAACCAACACAAAGATTTTAAGCCGTAATACGAGCAAACTAAAACAATTTTTAAGCCTCAAGATGAGCATTGAACAAATCTTCACAATGGAAAAATCTGAAAGTACAAAATTAAAAAAAATCTCCAAGAATAAAAAATTCTTCAGAATGAGAATCTCCACAAATCACCTCAATAAAAAATATTCATGAACAAACTTCCCCATGGACAAAGCTTCATAAGCACATTAAAAATAATCTCCAAAATCAATCATTTAAGCCTCAAAGATGAGCAAACCACCTCTCAATCAAAATTAATCCCTGACCCTTGAGTCACCAATCAAAGATTAAACCTTGACCTCAAATTGTACAAAAAAAAAAAAAAAAAAGATGAAATTCTTGACCTAGAGTCATCCACTGAAAGCCAAATGTAAATGAATCTTAACCCTGAGTCATCATTAAGAGAAACAAAATTTGACCCTCAGTTGAAAATCAAGACTTAACCTTGAGTCATCATCCAAATTCTAAAAAAATAAAAAAATCGACCCCAAGTCAAAAATCAAATCTAACCCTGAGTTAAAAATCCAAGATCAAAATTGTGACCTTGAGTCAATGTCATCAAAACATTCTTCCTAAAGCACTTTGCGGATGTTGCATCCAACAACATTCTCTTTGAGGCAATTCTGCGGAATTGCATTCTCACCCGGCATTCTTTTGGGGCAACTTTCCGAAATTGTATTCCAACACTTTCTCTTTGAGGCAATTCTACGGAATTGTATTCTCAAAACATTTCCTTTGAGGCAATTCTACGAAATTGTATTCTCAAAATATTTCCTTCAAGACAACTCTCCGGAGTCGTATTATACAAAAGTCTCTTTGAGGCAATTCTGAGGAATTGTATTCTCAAAATATTCACTATAAGACAACTCTTTGGAGTTATATCCCCACATTTTTTTTAAAGCAACTCTACGGAGGTGTATTTCCACAATATTTCTTTGAAGCAATTCTATGGAATTGTATTCTCAAAATATTTCCTTTGAGGCAATTCTGCGGAATTGTATTCTCAAAATATTTTCTTTAGGGCAACTCTGCGGAGTTGTATTCCCACACTTCCCTTTGTGGCAATTCTGCAGAATTGTATTTTTAAAACATTTCATTTGAGGCAACTCTCCGAAATTGTATTCCCACACTTTCTTTTAAGGCAACTCTGCAGAGTTGTATTCTCAAAACATTTACTTTGAGGCAATTCTGCAGAATTGTATTCTCAAAATATTCCATTTGAGGCAATTCTATGGAATTGTATTCTCAAAATATTCCCTTTGAGGCAACAATTCTAAAAACATTTCTTTTGAGGTAACTCTGCGGAGTTATATTCTCAAAACACTTCTTTTGAGGCAATTCTACTGAATTGTATTCTCAAAAACTTCCCCTTTGAGACAATTTTGTGGAATTGTATTCTCACACTTTCTCTTTTGGAACAACTTTGCGGAGTTGTATTCCCATAAATGTCTGTGGACATTATATCCCCACGTGAATAAATTAATGGTCACAAAATAAGATGTCATGCTTGCATTGGTGTTTATTTATTGCATAAATTCCACCAATGAGGGGCATTTATTGACACCCCATTTTGCAACCATTAATTTTACTTTTTTACACTTTAGTGCATAAAGGGTAAAATGGTAATTTCACAAGCTTGAAAATTTAAAGTTGGTCCATAAATTTAAAATCATATTTTAAGTGATCAAAATTGAATTAAGAATGAGAGTGCAATTTTCGGATTGGAAATCGGTTAAAAAACCAAGATTTTATTAAGGAAATAAATTTGATTGGTTAAAATAATATTTATCATAAGCTCACATGCATAGGATTACTTGTTAATTAATTTGATTGGTCCTCTCAAGGATTAAATTAAAATCAATTGATAAATAATTCCTATTGGTTTAGAACACCTTAAAATGGTAAGTATTCATGCACAAGATATTTATCAAAGGATAATTCTTAAATTGATTTATTTTTAACTAATGAGATAATTATTTTGACCAATAATTATCATGAAATTTATAACAATACTTATACTCTAATAAATAATAGGGCAATAAATCTTTATTTTTGTTTACCTACCTTAGAAACTCCTCAATATAATGATTTATTTTATTTTATTTATCCTAAACATAAGAATCTGCTGCATTACCGATGAAAAGAATACTCATTTTATTTTTTATTTTGTTTGCGACCAGGTATATAGAAACAATTTTCTGTATTTAATATTGTAACCAATACATGAGACTACTTTTATATAGAAAGTCTTAGACTGCTGTACAAGTAAGATTAATGTGCTTTTGAATTATATAATGGGATGTGCGTAGTACTCAGAGCATAATGGGCTTGTATAACTCTTTATAGCTTTTCAATCAATTTTATTATTTCATTTTAACTCTTTTTTTTTTTTAAATAGTTGCTTTCAAAAAAATTATATATGATTCTTGTATGAAGCAATGCATAATTCTAATCTAGCATATAGTAGAATGTTTTATCCTTCAATATTACAAAATTTTCTAATACCATTTGAAAATTATGTGTATTGGATACCATCCAAAAACATGGAATTATTCTCTTCATAATCTTCACTCAACTGGTCCTTAAAATCTTAAATGTCTACTTTTGCCTAATTTTTTTGGATTTTTTTTTTCCTATTCTAATCAAAGGGTTTCACGAATATATATCTACTAATAGGGAATCAAACTTGTCATTGTACAAAACAAATAATCATTTAACAAAGTGTCTATACACATTAAGACAAACCAATGGAGAAATCTTCACCCAAGCTTGCTTACTTCGCTTTATTCTTGGTTTTTAGCTCTTGTAAGTTACTTGTAAATAATGCATTCACCAGATAATATTATTCCAAATTAATAATTCGTAACAAACCTAAACTGTCATAAACAAGTTGTAACTTCAGTGTATTTTCGTGAAATGGAATCATTATATTGAATTTTCATGCTTAATCTAGTAAAATATTGTTGCAAGTTTTCTAGCTAAAGTTGAAGGTCAAATAAGTCATCCTTGCAAGACTGATAGCGATTGCACCCTTGGTTGTTTGTGTGTATCCAGCAATTGATATTAATGTCTCACGAAACTCGCGTTCGGGTAGAAATCCTTTTACTAGTCACTTTGAAAGCCAAAAAGGAAGTCCCTTTACAGTAATAATATGAACATTTCTTGTATCTACCTACAATAAAAGAGAAGGATATCTGTATAGATTCATAAAACATTGTACTTCTCATAATATATTTCTATATATAAATGGTTTAAATGAAATTTGTTTATGTATTTTAATATTAATTTATAAATAAATGGACCAAAATTCTAATTACTATACTATTTACTTGGATTAATAAATGAAAATGTGTGTGGGTATTTTTGTGTCATAGAGACATGGTAGAACTTGGACTTACAACATCTAAGGAATCAATGAATCTTTCTTTTTATTCCCCCTTACATCAATTAGATGTAAGAGGAAAAGAGAATTTTTCAAGATTTGTGCCTTGAGAATTATTCTATTTGTCTCTCTTTAAAATCCTTGAAAAGTTTGCTATCTAAAAATGTTCAGTCGATATATAATGAAATTTATAACAATATTTATACTCTACTAAATAATATGCCAATAAGTTTTTATTTTTGTTTTCCGACCTAGAAACTCCTCAATATAATGACTTATTTATTATTTATCCTACACTTAAAATCTGCTCCATTAATGATAAAAAAAAAATTATCTTTTTATTTTTTATTTTGTTCGCGAACAGGTATATAGAAACAATTTTCTGTATTTAATATTGCAAACAATACACGAAACTACTTTTATATAGGAAGTCTCAGACTGCTGTACAAGTAAGAGTGATGTGTTTGTAAATTATATAATGGGATGTGTGTAGTGCCCAGAGCATAATGGGCCTGTAGATAACACTTTCAGCTTTTTTGATCAATTTTATTATTCCACTTTAACTTAAAAAAAAAAAAAGTTTCTTTTAAAAAAATTACATATGATTATTTTGTGAAGCGATGCATAATTCTAATCAAGTATATAGTAGAATGTTTTATCCTTCACTATTAGAAATAATACCATATGAAAATTATGTGTATTGCATACCATCCAAAAACATGGAACTATTCTCTTCATAATCTTCACTCGACAGGTTCTTGAAATCTTAAATTTCTACTTTTGCCTAATTTTTTGGATTTTTTTCCTATTCTAATCAAAGGGTTTCACGTATATATATATCTACTCATAGGAAATCAAGCTTGTCATTGTACAAAAGAAATAATCATTTGACAAAGTGTCTATTCACATTAAGCGAACACAATGGAGAAATCTTCACCCAAGCTTGCTTACTTCGCTTTATTCTTGGTTTTTAGCTCCTGTAAGTTACTCGTCAATAATGGTTTCACTAGATAATATTATTCCAAGTTAGTAATTCGTAACAAGCGTAAACGTCATAAACAAGTGTAACTTTATGTATTTTCGTGAAATGGAATCATTATGTTGAATTTTCTTGTTTAATGCTGTAAAATATTGTTGCAGGTTTTCTAGCTGAAGTTGAAGGTCAAAATCGTCACCCCTGCAAGAATGATGGCGATTGCAGCGTTGGTTGTTTGTGTGTATCCGGCTATTGTTATTATTGTCCTGCGAAACCAGCGTTCGTACAGAAATCCTTTACTAGTCACTTTGAAAGCCAAAATGATGTTCCTTTACATTAATAATATGAACATCTCATGTATCTACGTACAATAAAAGGGAAGGAAATCTATATAGTTTCATAAAACATTGTACTTCTCATAATATATTTCTTATATATAAACGGTTTAAATGAAACTTGTTTATGCATTTTAATATTAATTTATAAATAAATGGCCAAAATTCTTAGTACTATACTATTTACTTGGATTAATATATGAAAATGTGCGAGGGTTTTTTTTGTGTTATGGAGACATGGTAGAACTTGGAATTACAACATCTAGATTGCCTAATATTCATGTACACTTCTCAAGCTTACGTCTTTTTCTTGAGATTTATTTTGTTTCCTCACCATGACATCAAATCCTCCCTTATACAAGTAAACGTAGCATTGTACCCCACCATAATTTTTTCCCATCTCCACGTTAATTGGCTTAATTAAGCACTGGAAAAATTTAATTTTCCTTGAAACCTTAACTTATAGGAACTACAATCTTTTTCAAATCGATTAAGGGAGACCCACATAGTTTCTAGTTCTAATTAAAATTCCAGAATCATGTTTGAAAAGTATGTTAGTGTCACGACCCAAATCTGTAATATGATTCGGAGTCGGACCGGCATGCTAATACCAAGCCTGTGCCTGATATTAACACGAACCAACTAAAAGGAGTATATAAAAAAAAATTTCTTCTTTTCTCTCGTCCTGATTCTTTAACTTCTTTTTGGGTTGAGAACTCCCAATACTATAAACATACTCCTTTACAAAACGAATGAGTATACTAGTCCACCTAAAGGAAGTGATAGTAGTCAGAGCATCTATAACTGTTTATACAAAATACATCAGTATGTGGACATAATAACTCTAATACAGCGGAAGACTATTTAAACATATACATCACTTCTGCTTTATATACATAAAAACTCAAAACATCTAAGATTAGTTCTAGATACAAATATATTTGTTCCCCCTGCTGAGACTTTTGGCTGCATTATGGAATATTCCTGCAATCTAAGCAACCCACTTTGCTCAGTAAGGGAGGCGTGACATGAAGATTTAACAGTATGCATGAATGCATGATAAACAGAATAATCTTTGTGGATATGACTTGCGTATAAACAGTTCATGCTAAAATGATTTCATGAGTTTCTTGAACATATATGTTTCATACTGATGAACATAATATCTGATAACTTGTAAGGCATAATATAACTATTGAAATCTAAACATATAGCATGATTCCTTTATATGTAAATAAAACATGTTCCCTTAAATTGTTCTGAAAAGAAAACTTATCTCATACCATTGCATAATATAGCAAAAACTATATGGAACATGTAACTGTACTATATCTTTAAGACTTGGCCCCTTGTGACTTTACTTGTGCCATGTCTACAGGGAAACTATCCCCTCATGGTCTTCCTACTTGCCAGTCTACAAGGTATGATAACCCCTCGTGACCTTCCTGCTTGCCAGTCTACAGGGTATGAAACCCCTCGTGACCTTCCTGCTACCAGTCTACAGGGAATACAACTCCTCGTGGCCTTACTTGTTGCCGGTTTACAGGGAATAAAACCCCTCGAGGCCTTCCTGCTGTCACAAGGCCCTCACATTGAAAACCATTTTAGGTGTTCATAAAACATATCATGCTTGTTTATTTTTCAATCTCTCTCTTGTCTTACTAAGCCCAAATTCATAGCATATCCACAGCTTGCTTCTAAAATCTGTCTTAACTGTACCAACTCAAAACTGTTTCTAAATCAATGCACGTTTTCTTTATAAACAAGTATCAAATTGAGTTTACTTAAAGCATTGATAAAACATATATAGATATATTCTTAAAACATGGACTATTAAATTTTCATGGCACATTCCCTTACCTCAATCCAAAAGCTGGATTCCAAGAGTCTCAAGTAGATCGCTTCACCTATCCTCCCTTGATTATCCTAAATCAAGTATAGGAGTTAAGTTAACTTTAACTTAATCTTAATTTCAACTTAATGCCAACCTTAACTCATAATAGACTAATCAACACTTATGACCATAATTTCGCTTAATTTAACTTAACAAATTTTTACTAAACCCTTACTAAACCCCAAACAACATGTTGAAGGCATCCAAGGCTAACCAACCTCATAATTATAATACCAAATACAACATACTTCAAGCAATCACACATTGTTTCTAAGGCACTAATGCAGAAACCGTAGTTACATGACTCATAACTTTCCTTATAATACCAAACAGTGAAATCAATGCATAATAAAATTCACCTAGACAATAAACATGCAATTGGCCCTGCACATAAAATATCAACTCAAATAAATCATCCAATTGCAAGAGTAAATTTGTCAAAGTCTCATTTTTTTAGGAAATAAAGGTTCTGTCCCACTACAGGGCAGTCCATTTGAACAGTGAATTTCACTATCCAATTTCCTTGATATTTTATTTACTTGTTCTATTATATGTATAGTACTTTAATTAAAAATTACAGCTCTATTTGAGCTTTATACAAAATTATAAAATTCAACCAAGACAGAAGACTCAAATCTGCCAGCACAGTTTTGAAGGTAACTTTAAATCAGTACCCACAATTCATTATTTACTAAAATTGCATGGGGATAATTCCAAGAAAATATACATCCTAGGATTCCAGAAATATACTCCAATCACTTAAATTCCAAATATTGGATTTATCATGTAATTTCAAACCGACAGACACAGAATCTGTCAAATGGACAGATTTGCACAGTTTTCTTGTAAAATAACAAATAATTATCAAAACTCAATATTTTTCTATGAAATTTCATATATATAACCTAGACGTATGATAGATTACTCTAGAGAAAACTGTTTCCTCATTCTTGTTTTAGAAAACTCCCAGAATTTCGTGCAACTTTCTGTTCACTATAGGAATCAGAGACAGGTTGCATTTTCCTCTAGAAACTTAAAACCCATCAACCATTAGCCAAAAATCCTCCTAAATCCAACACATGTAGTACCAAATCAAGTCAAACATCAATGTAATCCATCACACACAGAACATACAAGCCATATAAATCCACATATAACAACAATTCCATCATCAATTGTAAGAAACCAACATGGAATCACCAAACCTCATGCTCAATCTAAAATTCCAGCAACTACCGCTTCAAATCCCACATGCATGTCCATAAAAATTCATTTTCCTTAACCCAAAATCATATTTCTACAAACCGATAACCTCAAAGTGTAAGAATCATGAAGATCAACCAACAATTTCAACTATGCCCATTTCAAAACTTGACTAAAATCATAAACCCTTACCTAGCTTATGATTTCTTGAAGGAGGAGGGCTAGACTCTTTCTCTAACTTGAATTGTGGAGGAAGATGAGAGGAAACAAAGATTTGTTTCCTCCCCTTAGCTGCTGGACCCGTGGGGGGCAAGAGGGAGAAGAGAGCTTGAGTTCTTCTCTCTTTTGTTTTGTCTATGCTAGAGAAATGAAAAAAAAAAAATCAAATGGTGGGGTGGGACTTGGATGGCCAGCCACTAAAGGGGGGTATTTTGAGTGGATTCCATGTGTCCTCATGCGTGGGAAGGTAGATTTAGGGTGGAGACAAATGGCCAATTCCCATTGGACACCAAACTTATGTGTACAATGACCCTTTTGCCCTTATGTTTACTATCAATTACATAGTTTAAGGTTTATCTATAATAAAACTATAGGTATCTATGATATTGTACTTACATTAATATTATTTTACTATTACTAACATTAATCATCTAGCATCACTATATTCCTCTATTTCACTTTGACTATTAAATAGTCACTTGATATATCTATTAGCAATACTAATGCATCTAAGTTAACCTAGTGTGGTAATTATCCAATTTAAATTAACTTACTATAAGAATTTATTAAATCTATAATCCTTTAGTGACTTAGTACTAATATAATTAATCTAAAATGTTTAGGGGTGCGGGGCATCACAGTTAGTGTTACTTCGATCACAAAACAAGTTATCAAGGAATCTTTCTTTTCATTCCCTCTACATCAATTAGATCTAAGAGAAAAGAAGATTTGTAACTAGAGAATTATTCAATTTGTCTCTCTTTGAAATCCTTGAAAAATTTTCCTATCTAAAAAGGTCAGTCGATATATAATGAAATTTATAACAATATTTATACTCTAATAAATAATAGGGCAATAAATCTTTATTTGTTGTTTACCTACCTTGAAACTCCTCAATATAATGATTTTTTTATTATTTATCCTACACTTAAAATCTGCTGCATTACAGATGAAAGGAATGCTCATTTTATTTTTTATTTTGTTTGCGACTAGGTATATAGAAACAATTGTCTGTATTTAATATTGTAACCAATACATGAGACTAATGTTATACAGGAAGTCTTAGATTGCTGTACAAGTAAGATTAATGTGCTTTTGAATTATATAATGGGATGTGCGTAGCGCCCAGAGCATAATGGGCTTGTATAACTCTTTTAGCTTTTCAATCAATTTTATTATTTCATTTTAAACTTTTTTTTTTGAAACATAGTTTCTTTAAAAAAAATTACATTTGATTCTTTTATGAAGCTATGTATAATTCTAATGTAGTATATAGTAGAATGTTTTATCCTTCAATACTAGAAATTTTTTTAATACCATTTGAAAATTATGTGTATTGGATACCATCCAAAAACATGGAACTATTCTTTTCATAATCTTCACCTAACCAATCCTTAAAATCTTAAATTTATGCTTTTGCCTAATTTTTTTTGGATTTTTTTTCCTATTCTGATCAAAGGGTTTCACGTATATATATCTACTAATAGGGAATCAAGAGTGTCATTGTACAAAACAAATAATCATTTAACAAAGTGTCTATACACATTAAGACAAACCAATGGAGAAATCTTCACCCAAGCTTGCTTACTTCGCCTTATTCTTGGTTTTTAGCTCCTGTAAGTTACTTGTAAATAATGCATTCACCGGATAATATTATTCCGAATTAATAATTCGTAACAAACCTAAACTGTCATAAACAAGTTTAACTCAGTGTATTTTCGAGAAATGGAATCATTATATTTAATTTTCATGCTTAATGTTGTAAAATATTGTTGCAGGATTTCTAGCTAAAGTTGAAGGTCAAATAAGTCATCATTGCAAGGCTGATAGCGATTGCACCCTTGGTTGTTTGTGTGTATTCGGCAATTGATATTAATGTCTCACGAAACTTGCGTTCGTGCAGAAATCCTTTACTAGTCACTTTGAAAGCCAAAAGGAAGTCCCTTTACATTAATAATATGAACATTTCTTGTATCTACCTACAATAAAAGAGAAGGATATCTATATAGATTCATAAAACATTGTACTTCTCATAATATATTTCTATATATAAATGGTTTAAATGAAATTTGTTTACATATTTTAATATTAATTTATAAATAAATGGCCAAAATTCTAATTACTATACTATTTACTTGGATTAATATATGAAAATGTGTGTGGGTATTTTTGTGTCATAGAGACATGGTAGAACTTGGAATTACAACATCTAAGGAATCAAGTAATCTTTCTTTTTATTCCCCCTGCATCAATTAGATCTAAGAGAAAAGAGAATTTTTCAAGATTTGTACCTTGAGAATTATTCTATTTGTCTCTCTTTAAAATCCTTGAAAAGTTTGCTATCGAAAAATGTTAGTCGATATATAATGAAATTTTTAACAATATTTATACTCTACTAAATAATATGGCAATAAGTTTTTATTTTTGTTTTCCTACCTAGAAACTCCTCAATATAATGACTTATTTATTATTTACCCTACACTTAAAATCTGCTCCATTAATGATAAAAAAAATATTCTTTTTATTTTTTATTTTGTTCGCGAACAGGTATATAGAAACAATTTTCTGTATTTAATATTGCAAACAATACACGAGACTACTTTTATATAGGAAGTCTCAGATAGCTGTACAAGTAAGAGTGATGTGTTACTAAATTATATAATGGATGTGCGTAGTGCCCAGAGCATAATGGGCTTGTAGATAACACTTTTAGCTTTTCTATCAATTTTATTATTTCAATTTAACTTTTAAAAAAAATGGTTTCTTTTAAAAAAATTACATATGATTCTTTTGTGAAGCAATGCATAATTCTAATCAAGTATATAGTAGAATGTTTTATCCATCACTATTAGAAATAATACCATATGAAAATTTTGTGTATTGCATACCATCCAAAAACATGAAACTATTCTCTTCATAATCTTCACTCGACTAGGTTCCTAAAATCTTAAATTTCTACTTTTGCCTAATTTTTATTTTTATTTTTTCCTATTCTAATCAAAGGGTTTCACGTATATATGTATCTACTAATAGGAAATCAAGCTTGTCATTGTACAAAAGAAATAATCATTTGACAAAGTGTCTATACACATTAAGCCAACAAAATGGAGAAATCTTCACCCAAGCTTGCTTACTTCGCTTTATTCTTGGTTTTTAGCTCCTGTAAGTTACTCGTCAATAATGGTTTCACTAGATAATATTATTCCAAGTTAGTAATTCGTAACAAGCGTAAACAGTCATAAACGAAGTGTAACTCCGTGTATTTTTGTGAAATGGAGTCATTATATTGAATTTGCATGTTTAATGTTGTAAAATATTGTTGCAGGTTTTCTAGCTGAAGTTGAAGGTCAAAATAGTCTTCCCTGCAAGAATGATGGTGATTGCACCTTGGTTGTTTGTGTGTATCCGGCAATTGTTATTATTGTCCTGCAAAACTGGCGTTCGTGCAGAAATCCATTACTAGTCACTTTGAAAGCCAAAAGGATGTTCCTTTACATTAATAATATGAACATCTCATGTATCTACCTACAATAAAAGAGAAGGAAATCTCTATAGATTCATAAAACATTGTACTTCTCATAATATATTTCTATATATAAACGGTTTAAATGAAATTTGTTTATGCATTTTAATATTAATTTATAAATAAATGGCCAAAATTCTTATTACTATACTATTTACTTGGATTAATATAAGAAAATGTGCGAGGGTATTTTTGTGTTATGGAGACATGGTAGAACTTGGAATTACAACATGTAGATTGCCAAATATTCACACTTCTCAAGCTTACGTCTTTTTCCTGAGATTTATTTTGTTTCCTCACCATGACATCAAATCCTTCCCTTATACAAGTAAACGTAGCATTGTACCCCACCATAATTTTTTCCCATCTCCACATTAATTGGCTTAATTAAGGCGCTAGAAAAATTTAATTTTCCTTGAAACCTTAACTTATAGGAACTACAATCTTTTTCAAATCGATTAAGGGAGACCCACATAGTTTCTATTTCTAATTAAAATTCCTAGAATCAGGTTTCAAAAGTATGTTAGTGTTACTTCGATCAAAAAACAAGTTCATCAAGGAATCTTTCTTTTTATTCCCTCTGCATCAATTAGATCTAAGAGAAAAGAAGATTTGTACCTTGAAAATTATTTCAATTTGTCTCTCTTTGAAATCCTTGAAAAATTTTGCTATGTGGAAAGGTCAATCGATATATAATGAAATTTATAACAATATTTATACTCTAATAAATAATAGGGCAATAAATGTTTATTTTTGTTTACCTACCTTGAAACTCCTCAATATAATGATTTTTTTAATTATTTATCCTACACTTAAAATCTGCTGCATTACTGATGAAAAGAATATTCATTTTATTTTTTATTTTGTTTGCGACCAGGTATATAGAAAACAATTTTCTGTATTTAATATTGTAACCTATACATGAGACTAGTTTTATATAGAATGTCTTAGACTGCTGTACAAGTAAGATTAATGTGCTTTTGAATTATATAAAGGGATGTGCGTAGTACCCAGAGCATAATGGGCTTGTATAACTCTTTTAGCTTTTCAATCAATTTTATTATTTCATATTAACTTTAAAAAAAAAAAAAAAGTTTCTTTCAAAAAAATTACATATGATTCTTGTATGAAGCTATGCATAATTCTAATCTAGTATATAGTAGAATGTTTTATTCTTCAATATTAGAAAAATTTCTAATACCCTCTGAAAATTATGTGTATTGGATACCATCTAAAAACATGGAATTATTCTCTTCATAATCTTCACTTAACTGGTCCTTAAAATCTTAAATTTCTACTTTTGCCTAATTTTTTTTTTTTTTTCCTATTTTGATCAAAGGGTTTCACGTATATATATCTACTAATATTCTGATCAAAGGTCATTGTTTCACGTATATATATCTACTAATAGGGAATCAAGCTTGTCATTGTACAAAACAAATAATCATTTAACAAAGTGTCTATACACATTAAGACAAACCAATGGAGAAATCTTCACCCAAGCTTGCTTACTTCACTTTATTCTTGGTTTTTAGCTCTTGTAAGTTACTTGTAAATAATGCATTCACCAGATAATATTATTCCAAATTAATAATTCGTAACAAACCTAAACTATCATAAACAAGTGTAACTCTGTGTATTTTTGTGAAATGGAATCATTATATTGAGTTTTTAGGTTTAATGTTGTAAAATATTGTTGCAGGTTTTCTAGCTAAAGTTGAAGGTGAAATAAGTCATCCTTGCAAGACTGATAGCGATTGCACCCTTGGTTGTTTGTGTGTATCCGGCAATTGATATTAATGTCGTAAGAAACTCACGTTTGTGCAAAAATCCTTTACTAGTCACTTTGAAAGCCAAAAGGAAGTCCCTTTACATTAATAATATGAACATTTCTTGTATCTACCTACAATAAAAGAGAAGGATATCTATATAGATTCATAAAACATTGTACTTCTCATAATATATTTCTATATATAAATGGTTTAAATGAAATTTGTTTATGTATTTTAATATTAATTTATAAATAAATGGCCAAAATTCTAATTACTATACTATTTACTTGGATTAATAAATGAAAATGTGTGTAGGCATTTTTGTGTCATAGAGACATGGTAGAACGTGGACTTACAACATCTAAGGAATCAAGGAATCTTTCTTTTTATTCCCCCTGCATCAATTAGATGTAAGAGAAAAGAGAATTTTTCAAGATTTGTACCTTGAGAATTATTCTATTTGTCTCTCTTTAAAATCCTTGAAAAGTTTGCTATGTAAAAATGTCAGTCGATATATAATGAAATTTATAAAAATAGTTATACTCTACTAAATAATATGCCAATAAGTTTTTATTTTTGTTTTCCGACCTAGAAACTCCTCAATATAATGACTTATTTATTATTTATCCTACACTTAAAATCTGCTCCATTAATGATAAAAAAAAAAAAAAAATTCTCTTTTTATTTTTTATTTTGTTCGCGAACAGGTATATAGAAACAATTTTCTGTATTTAATATTGCAAACAATACACGAAACTACTTTTATATAGGAAGTCTCAGACTGCTGTACAAGTAAGAGTGATGTGTTTGTAAATTATATAATGGGATGTGTGTAGTGCCCAGAGCATAATGGGCCTGTAGATAACACTTTCAGCTTTTTTGATCAATTTTATTATTCCACTTTAACTTAAAAAAAAAAAAAAGTTTCTTTTAAAAAAATTACATATGATTATTTTGTGAAGCGATGCATAATTCTAATCAAGTATATAGTAGAATGTTTTATCCTTCACTATTAGAAATAATACCATATGAAAATTATGTGTATTGCATACCATTCAAAAACATGGAACTATTCTCTTCATAATCTTCACTCGACAGGTTCTTGAAATCTTAAATTTCTACTTTTGCCTAATTTTTTGGATTTTTTTCCTATTCTAATCAAAGGGTTTCACGTATATATATATCTACTCATAGGAAATCAAGCTTGTCATTGTACAAAAGAAATAATCATTTGACAAAGTGTCTATTCACATTAAGCCGAACACAATGGAGAAATCTTCACCCAAGCTTGCTTACTTCGCTTTATTCTTGGTTTTTAGCTCCTGTAAGTTACTCGTCAATAATGGTTTCACTAGATAATATTATTCCAAGTTAGTAATTCGTAACAAGCGTAAACGTCATAAACAAGTGTAACTTTATGTATTTTCGTGAAATGGAATCATTATGTTGAATTTTCTTGTTTAATGCTGTAAAATATTGTTGCAGGTTTTCTAGCTGAAGTTGAAGGTCAAAATCGTCACCCCTGCAAGAATGATGGCGATTGCAGCGTTGGTTGTTTGTGTGTATCCGGCTATTGTTATTATTGTCCCGCGAAACCAGCGTTCGTACAGAAATCCTTTACTAGTCACTTTGAAAGCCAAAATGATGTTCCTTTACATTAATAATATGAACATCTCATGTATCTACGTACAATAAAAGGGAAGGAAATCTATATAGTTTCATAAAACATTGTACTTCTCATAATATATTTCTATATATAAACGGTTTAAATGAAACTTGTTTATGCATTTTAATATTAATTTATAAATAAATGGCCAAAATTCTTATTACTATACTATTTACTTGGATTAATATATGAAAATGTGCGAGGGTATTTTTGTGTTGTGGAGACATGGTAGAACTTGGAATTACAACATATAGATTGCCTAATATTCACACTTCTCAAGCTTACGTCTTTTTCCTGAGATTTATTTTGTTTCCTCACCATGACATCAAATCCTTCCTTATACAAGTAAACGTAGCATTGTACCCCACCATAATTTTTTCCCATCTCCACGATAATTGGCTTAATTAAGCGCTGGAAAAACTTAATTTTCCTTGAAACCTAAACTTATAGGAACTACAATCTTTTTCAAATCGATTAAGGGAGACCCACATAGTTTCTATTTCTAATTAAAATTCCAGAATCAGGTTTGAAAAGTATGTTAGTGTTACTTCGATCACAAAACAAGTTATCAAGGAATCTTTCTTTTTATTCCCTCTGCATCAATTAGATCTAAGAGAAAAGAAGATTTGTACCTTGAGAATTATTTCAACTAGTCGCAAACCCGTGCGATGCACGGAAAAATTGGTTTTCAAATCTCTCTCACAGGGCCACTCACACGCATACATTGACATTTGGAGTAAGAGCCATTTAGAGATAAAAAAAGGTTCAAGCTTCAATCTTACCTCATGAAAGAAATTAAAAAATTAAAAAATAAATTACCGAATTTCTGTTAAACTCTAATATCAAATGTGATATTAATAAATAAAATTAATTATTGGTTCAATATCACACGTAATTATATTCATTATTGCATACATGCCGCACAAATTGCATCTGTCTCATACATCTAGAAGGTAAATAAAAATTCTTCGGTTCAAGCTCCTAAGAAGAAAGTAGTGTAAAATTAAACACCATTATAAGTATGCAAACATTTTAGCAACCCATTATAAGGCATATGCCAAGTATAACACCCTAGTTTCATAAACTTTTCTCCCCTAATATTTAAGTGGCTGAACCCTTAAGATCCTCTTGCCGAAACTTTCAATTCCAATCATACATTCATACTATGTTTCCTTTGAGGAAGTTATTAAAAGTTAGAACCCTTTAAGGCTTGGTACAGGGAGGCAATCCTACAAATACATAGTTGAACAACAAAGAAATCTAGCTTCTAACACTGGAATAATTTGTATAGATGGATCAAACCCACTTGGTATGGAATTTACTCAAAAGTAGCTCCAAATCTACACATGGAAATCTTATCTATAAAATTCTAAATTTAAAAAGTTATTATGTAATTTAATATCACTGCATTCCTTCAGAACTATAACTCTAAAAAAATTAAGTAATAGTTATGGATGATAATCCAATTAAAAATTAATGAAAGATATGAAGCTATGACTTTAAACAAACATTTGCTGTGCAACACTACACGCTCCCAGAACGCAACTCAGCAGAGCCCGAAGCAATCATCGTTCATTACAGCAAAACTTAGTCAAAATTAACCAAGCATTTAATCAAACATGTAAAGAACGCTTAAACTCACTCACCCACATAAATAAGTGGAGCAAGATCTAATACCAAGATAGTGAAACCAAAGAAAGAAGGACTCAAATCTTCAGAACTGATATAATGAGTAATTCGACCTGAGATTTAAATTTGTAAATGGCGGTGGTTAAGTTTGTAAATAATAAAGCATATTTTGTGTGTAATCGGTAGAGTGTATATTGGTGTCTACAGAGTGATCTGTAGGCACTTCATGTTCTATATCAATAAAATTATCTCATTCATTAAATAATGAAAAAGGAATGTGGGAAAAAAAAAATTTATTTATTTATTTTTCTGCTTGTTGCTTAAGGAAGTTTACGTCTTTTCCGTATCAAAAAAAAAAAATCATTATTATTTTTCTTTTTCTTCTTTTTCTTCTCAGATCATTCAAATCTCTCTCTCTTTCTCTCTCTCCTTAAATGGCATCGTGCTGTCCCTCCCAGCCTTTCAAGAGAGCTAGATCAAGCGGAATGTCGTACTGTTCCATGACCTTGAAAGTCAAGATGGCTTCCTGGACATAATCAGCGATGACGTAGCTGCTGAAGATGGAAGTGAAGGCGCCGAGGGAAAGCAAGCGCTCTCTTTTCATGAATTTGACGGCCACACCCTCGTGGATGAGCAAGGTGGCTTCCCCACCATCGTCAACAATGAGATCGGTCCGATGAAGATCTACGATATGCGAAGTTCCAGATTTTCTCTCTCATCCCACGGAGGTCAACGACGTTTTCTTTCTTGATTTTAGAGGGGTTTTATCTGATTGGGTAGCTTGGTGATTTTAGTGGTTGCTTTTGTTGAGTTTTTAGGGCTTTTGAGTGGTAGCTTCGAGTTTTGCTTGTGAATTGATTTGGGATTTGAGGCGGGAGAGTTGTGGAACGTTATAGTACTATTCTTGTAGCAGTTGGATTTAATATAAAGAAAAACTTAAGGGCGGCTGTCGATTGGGAAGGCCGGAGAGCAACCAGCGATGCAACTGGGTGTGGCCTGTGGGTACACTAAAGTGGAGAAGAAGGGAAGAAAGGGAGAGAGGAGAGAATAAATGAGAAGTTGGTCTTCGAAGAGGAAGCAAATATATCGGGTTGCAAAATATATATTAAAACAAATAAAAATAAGAGAATAATGATGTGTAAAATTGGGAAGGCTGAAAAGATGATGTGTCCAATTTTTATGAAGTCAACAAAAAATAAAAAAGTCAAAAAAGCTTCGGTTTTACATTATAGTATAGATTTGTCTCTCTTTGAAATCCTTGAAAAATTTTGCTATCTAAAAAGGTCAGTCGATATATAGTGAAATTTATAACAATATTTATACTCTAATAAATAATAGGGCAATAAATGTTTATTTTTGTTTACCTACCTTGAAACTCCTCAATATAATGATTTTTTTAACATTTATCCTACACTTAAAATCTGCTGGATTACTGATGAAAAGAATATTCATTTTATTTTTTATTTTGTTTGTGACCAGGTATATAGAAAACAATTTTCTGTATTTAATATTGTAACCTATACATGAGACTAGTTTTATATAGAATGTCTTAGACTGCTGTACAAGTAAGATTAATGTGCTTTTGAATTATATAAAGGGATGTGCGTAGTACCCAGAGCATAATGGGCTTGTATAACTCTTTTAGCTTTTCAATCAATTTTATTATTTCATATTAACTTATAAAAAAAAAAAAAAAGTTTCTTTCAAAAAAATTACATATGATTCTTGTATGAAGCTATGCATAATTCTAATCTAGTATATAGTAGAATGTTTTATTCTTCAATATTAGAAAAATTTCTAATACCCTTTGAAAATTATGTGTATTGGATACCATTCAAAAATATGGAATTATTCACTTCATAATCTTCACTTAACTGGTCCTTAAAATCTTAAATTTCTACTTTTGCCTAATTTTTTTGGATTTTTTCTCCTATTCTGATCAAAGGGTTTCACGTATATATATCTACTAATAGGGAATCAAGCTTGTCATTGTACAAAACAAATAATCATTAACAAAGTGTCTATACACATTAAGACAAACCAATGGAGAAATCTTCACCCAAGCTTGCTTACTTCGCTTTATTCTTGGTTTTTAGCTCTTGTAAGTTACTTGTAAATAATGCATTCACCAGATGATATTATTCCAAATTAATAATTCGTAACAAACCTAAACTGTCATAAACAAGTGTAACTCTGTGTATTTTTGTGAAATGGAATCATTATATTGAGTTTTCAAGTTTAATGTTGCAAAATATTGTTGCAGGTTTTCTAGCTAAAGTTGAAGGTGAAATAAGTCATCCTTGCAAGACTGATAGCGATTGCACCCTTGGTTGTTTGTGTGTATCCGGACAATTGATATTAATGTCGTAAGAAACTCACGTTTGTGCAGAAATCCTTTACTAGTCACTTTGAAAGCCAAAAGGAAGTCCCTTTACATTAATAATATGAACATTTCTTGTATCTACCTACAATGAAAGAGAAGGATATCTATATAGATTCATAAAACATTGTACTTCTCATAATATATTTCTATATATGAATGGTTTAAATGAAATTTGTTTATGTATTTTAATATTAATTTATAAATAAATGGCCAAAATTCTAATTACTATACTATTTACTTGGATTAATAAATGAAAATGTGTGTAGGCATTTTTGTGTCATAGAGACATGGTAGAACGTGGACTTACAACATCTAAGGAATCAAGGAATCTTTCTTTTTATTCCCCCTGCATCAATTAGATGTAAGAGAAAAGAGAATTTTTCAAGATTTGTACCTTGAGAATTATTCTATTTGTCTCTCTTTAAAATCCTTGAAAAGTTTTCTATAAAAAAATGTCAGTCGATATATAATGAAATTTATAAAAATATTTATACTCTACTAAATAATATGCCAATAAGTTTTTATTTTTGTTTTCCGACCTAGAAACTCCTCAATATAATGACTTATTTATTATTTATCCTACACTTAAAATCTGCTCCATTAATGATAAAAAAAAATAAAAAAATTCTCTTTTTATTTTTTATTTTGTTCGCGAACAGGTATATAGAAACAATTTTCTGTATTTAATATTGCAAACAATACACGAAACTACTTTTATATAGGAAGTCTCAGACTGCTGTACAAGTAAGAGTGATGTGTTTGTAAATTATATAATGGGATGTGTGTAGTGCCCAGAGCATAATGGGCCTGTAGATAACACTTTCAGCTTTTTTGATCAATTTTATTATTCCACTTTAACTTAAAAAAAAAAAATAGTTTCTTTTAATAAAAATTACATATGATTATTTTGTGAAGCGATGCATAATTCTAATCAAGTATATAGTAGAATGTTTTATCCTTCACTATTAGAAATAATACCATATGAAAATTATGTGTATTGCATACCATTCAAAAACATGGAACTATTCTCTTCATAATCTTCACTCGACAGGTTCTTGAAATCTTAAATTTCTACTTTTGCCTAATTTTTTGGATTTTTTTCCTATTCTAATCAAAGGGTTTCACGTATATATATATCTACTCATAGGAAATCAAGCTTGTCATTGTACAAAAGAAATAATCATTTGACAAAGTGTCTATTCACATTAAGCCAACACAATGGAGAAATCTTCACCCAAGCTTGCTTACTTCGCTTTATTCTTGGTTTTTAGCTCCTGTAAGTTACTCGTCAATAATGGTTTCACTAGATAATATTATTCCAAGTTAGTAATTCGTAACAAGCGTAAACGTCATAAACAAGTGTAACTTTATGTATTTTCGTGAAATGGAATCATTATGTTGAATTTTCTTGTTTAATGCTGTAAAATATTGTTGCAGGTTTTCTAGCTGAAGTTGAAGGTCAAAATCGTCACCCTTGCAAGAATGATGGCGATTGCAGCGTTGGTTGTTTGTGTGTATCCGGCTATTGTTATTATTGTCCCGCGAAACCAGCATTCGTACAGAAATCCTTTACTAGTCACTTTGAAAGCCAAAATGATGTTCCTTTACATTAATAATATGAACATCTCATGTATCTACGTACAATAAAAGAGAAGGAAATCTATATAGTTTCATAAAACATTGTACTTCTCATAATATATTTCTATATATAAACGGTTTAAATGAAACTTGTTTATGCATTTTGAATATTAATTTATAAATAAATGGCCAAAATTCTTATTACTATACTATTTACTTGGATTAATATATGAAAATGTGCGAGGGTATTTTTGTGTTGTGGAGACATGGTAGAACTTGGAATTACAACATATAGATTGCCTAATATTCACACTTCTCAAGCTTACGTCTTTTTCCTGAGATTTATTTTGTTTCCTCACCATGACATCAAATCCTTCCTTATACAAGTAAACGTAGCATTGTACCCCACCATAATTTTTTCCCATCTCCACGATAATTGGCTTAATTAAGCGCTGGAAAAACTTAATTTTCCTTGAAACCTAAACTTATAGGAACTACAATCTTTTTCAAATCGATTAAGGGAGACCCACATAGTTTCTATTTCTAATTAAAATTCCAGAATCAGGTTTGAAAAGTATGTTAGTGTTACTTCGATCACAAAACAAGTTATCAAGGAATCTTTCTTTTTATTCCCTCTGCATCAATTAGATCTAAGAGAAAAGAAGATTTGTACCTTGAGAATTATTTCAATTTGTCTCTCTTTGAAATCCTTGAAAAATTTTGCTATCTAAAAAGGTCAGTCGATATATAGTGAAATTTATAACAATATTTATACTCTAATAAATAATAGGGCAATAAATCTTTATTTTTGTTTACCTACCTTGAAACTCCTCAATAT
>OU015762.1:22609176-22625536 GCA_907173295.1 Fagus sylvatica | reverse complement strand
GACATCGGATATCAACCAAGGACCTTGATCAAAGGACAGGTACTGGCAGATTTCATTGCTGAGTTCACCCTTGCAGAGATAGGACCCATAATGGTGAACCATGTGTCATCCATGCAGCAGACGGAGGGATGGAAGCTGTACATAGACGGGGCATCGAACCCATGTGGTTCAGGCCTAGGCATAGTGCTTTTTGCCCCCTAGGGGCAAATGATGTAACTAGCAATCTGTTTAGGGTCGCTTCCAACAATGTGGCTGAATATGAAGCTTTGTTGCATGGCCTAAGGAGCGCAATCACTCTCTAGGTGGATCCGTTAGATGTCTTTTACGACTCTCAGCTCGTCGTGAACCAGATTTCTGGAGAGTATACGGCCAAAGATGAGAAGATGGTGGCATATCTCATAGAAGCAAGGAGATTGCTCGGGGAGTTCAAGTACGTTCAGGTGGATCACATAAGTAGAGATCTGAATGGACATGCGGACGCCCTGGCCAGCTTTGCATCAGCTGTCGCCCCGGAACTAAAGCGGATCATCTCCGTCGGGGTCCAAAACCTCCCAAGTGTTGGAAGAGAAATAAATAATGGAGTATGTTCGATTGATCAGTCCATTAGTTGGATGAGTCCCATACTTGCTTATTTGAAAAAAGATGTGCTACCGGAAGACCAGAAGGAAGCAGACCGGATCAGAAGAATTGCACCTCGGTACTGGGTATCAAAAGAAGGGCATCTCTACAGAAGGTCCTACACTGGGCCTTATCTACGTTGTGTTCACTCTGATACCGTTCAGGATCTGTTATGGGAATTCACAAAGGAGTATATGGAGGCCATACAGGGGGACGATCTTTGGCATACTGTGCCATAGGGTAGGGCTATTGGTGGCCTTATATGCAAAAGGACGCCGCCCAATACGTAAAGAAGTGTGATAAATGTCAACGGTTCGCTCCATCTATCCACCAACCGGTGGCCAGTCTCAATCCTATTGCAAGTCCATGGCCGTTCTCCTAATGGGGTCTGGATATAGTGGGATCTCTCCCCAGAGCTCCGAGGAACCGCCAATGGCTTATTGTGGCCACGGACTATTTCACTAAGTGGGTAGAGGCGGAACCGTTGACCCACATCACGGACGTTGATTCCAAAAAATTTATATGGAAGAACATCATAACCCGTTTTGGCATCCCACGGGTATTGGTGTCTGACAACGGAACACAATTTGACAGCGGGCTGTTGAAGGCATTTTGTGAGCAGTACGGGATCAGAAATCATTTTTCTATGCCCACCTATCCACAGGGGAATGGACAAGCGGAATCCTCCAACAAAACACTGCTGGACGGAATAAAGAAGTGCCTTGAAAAGGCAAAAGGGAGATGGGTCGAAGAACTGCCAAGCATCTTATGGACCTATAGAACTACCACAAGAAGTTCTACTGGGGAAACCCCTTTCTCACTCACATACAGGGTTGAAGCGGTCATACCCCTTAAAATCGGCCTGCCTACCATCCGCATGGAATATTATGACTTAGTCACAAATGAGACAAGTCTTGTAACGGATTTAGATCTGGCTGAGGAAAGAAGGGATTCAGCTCTAATTCATTTAGCTGCATACCAAAATGGGTTCCGAAGAATGTATGAGAAACGAGTCAACTCTCGGGAACTAGCAGTCGGAGACTTGGTACTAAAGAAGGTCATTGGGAGTAGGAGAGATGCCATTAATGGCAAGCTTGGACCAAATTGGGAAGGACCATACAAGATCACATCCGTGGTAGGCACTGGGGCTTTTAGGCTAGAAGGGCCAAATAATACTCCTGTAAAGCGACTATGGAATATCTGTAACCTCAAGAAGTATTATCAATGAAGTCTCAGTTATCAATTTCATCATCTTTGATTATCTGAAAAGTCCTTTCTAAAAAGGCACAAAACCCTGACTCGTTCAAATGTGATCAAGGATTCATTATCCAAGATCATGACCATCAAAGTACGGATAAGAACGTCCGTATCGGTCACCCGAGTAAGAATGCCCATGATAAAAGTCTTTCCTGAAAGGTGAAAACCCAGACCCGTTCAGGTGTGATGAAGGATTCATTATCCAAGATCATGACCATCAAGGTACGGATAAGAACGTCCATACCGGTCACCTGGGTAAGAATGCCCATGATAAAAGTCCTTCCTGAAAGGCGAAAACCCTGACCTGTTCAGGTGTGATCAAGGATTCATTATTCAAGATCATGACCATCAAGGTACGGATAAAAACATCGGTACCGGTCACCCGGGTAAGAATGCCTATGATAAAAGTCCTTCTTGAAAGGCGAAAACCCTGACCCATTCAGGTGTGATCAAGGATTCATTATCCAAGATCATGACCATCAAGGTACGGATAAGAACGTTCGCACCGGACACCCGGGCAAGAGTACCCACTCAAGAATCTTGACTAAAGGAAAAATCTTAAGTCTTCTAAGGATATTTTCTAGGGTTTTCTTAGCTGCATTGAAGCCAAGTTTGGTCAAACAAGGATAGATTTCGTTGTTTAAAGATCATTGATTCAGTGTTCACATCAATATCTACTAAATCGAAACATTCATAGGTAAACATAAATTCAAAGTATATGGATTCTCCATTCAAATCTTTGAAAGATTGTGCAGAATTACATCTTCATTTACAAAAAGAAGAGATTACAAAAAGATCTACATAAAACAAAAAAGGAAAAATAGGCCTTCAGTTAGAGGGCGGGGCAGCATCCCCCTCTTCAGGCGGCTGAGGCAAGGGCTCCGTGACCTTCTCTTCCGGAAACCCAATTGGTGCATCCAGATAGGGAAGGTTTTCCTGGGGTGGCTTAGGAGGCAACTCTTCGGACTCCGGCCATGCCAACAAAGCTCTCCAACCTTCTTCGAAGGCTTCGTTGTATATGTCGGGGAGTTGATTGGTCATTATTGCCTCAGCCTCAACCCGTCCCCAGGCAAATGCCGCCTTTTCCCTCTCCGTCGCTTCAGCCTCCAAAGCCTTGATCCTCTTCTCCGCCCGAGTATTGGCCTCCAGAGCGGCATAGAGGGTTTCCTCCGTTTCTTCTCTCTTCAGCTAGGCCTCATCCCTTTTTAGGACGGCGACTCGGACTTGCTCCTTGTATCCCTCTACCTCCTTCTTCAAGGCAAAAGAATGAGAAGTAACTTTGAGGGAGTTCTCCAGCTGAGCGGCCTGAGTCTGGTATCGGTCCTCCATTTCAAGGTAGCCTTAGATAGCCTGAGTAAAAGAAAAAAATAATTGAGTCAGACACTTATTTAAAGGCAGAAGAAAAAAGGAGAGCATATAAGCTAACTTATCATCATTAGCCCGCGGCGAAGGTTGTTAATAACCTCCTGATTTGTGGACTGCTTCCACACTGCCATATCCGTGGGGAGGCGTGCCACCTCACTTAGGGCACTGGTTGTGTTGGACCCCGCTCCACCGGTCTTAAGAACGATGGCATCAGACCTCACCGGGTCCCTAAACACTTCATAAGAAGGCGCCCACAATGGAACGGGTTCCTTGGAAGGTCCGGGGCCTTGGCTTGGGACGTCGGGGTCCAGTTCAATGCGTGGTTGAGTTGTTGGTGGCTGATCGTCTGCCCCACTCTGAGGGGCTTCTGTCCTAGAGACCTCGGGATTGATTTGGGGCTCCGGACGAGAAGTCTCCCCCTTAGAGGAGCCTTTCTGCTTCCTTTTGCGAAGGTCTCCAGGGGGAGTGGACCCAGACGCCTCCGCTGAAACACGAGGCAGAGGAAGAAGGTGCTTGATGTTGATCCCGAACATATGTCGGATATCGTGATGAGGAGCGGTTTGGTTCTCTACAGCTGCCCCCGTTGCCTCTTTGTTCTTGACTTGCCTACAAGCCAAGAATGACCTTGCGGATGGGAGATAGTGGAGGAGCAAGAAGGCGGAGTGGGGGTTCTCGTACTTGTCCGTACAAACCTCACTATCGTAAACAATTTGCATGGCGGCGAGGTTAGTCAAACTACTTTGGGGCTTCTTCCGTTCCTCCGTTGCATGAAAGAAGAAAAATACATTAGAGTCACCAAAACTTTTCGGAAAAAGATGAGAAAACATTACTCTCCACAAGACCTGACCTGGTCTCCCGTCTCTGGTCGGGCACCGGTGATTCGGGTGGTGCCACGCCCCCCTGACCAAAAGGTAATCATCTGTCATATCCTTATTGGTATCAGGGAGGCTGTTCACCAACATATTAAACATGTTTCTAGGCCTCAAAGAGTAGGCCTCACTTTGGGAGGTGCGGAGGGTGTAGGTGGCTATTATATCGTGCACGGTCAGGTTTAAATCTAACTAGCGATTAAGTTTCACCGCGCCCATCACTATCCTAAATATATTGAAACTTATCTGGGTGGGGGAGAGATTGAAATAGTCTAGAAAGTTTGCTAAGAGCGGGTCCATTGGAAAACGGACGCTGCCCTCAATGATAGCTACTAAGGGGAGTATCAAGTCCCTGGGTTCGCCAGGAAGGGCATTTTCCTAGAATCTATACTCTAAATGCACATCATCAGGAACACCATAATGATGGCGGAATATAGCCATGGCTTCTGGTGTATTTACGTATTTGGCTAGTTTGCCCTGAGTTTTTTTCTTCGCCATTTAGAAGGATATTTTTTATGAATAAAACGAAAGAAAAGGAGAGAAGAACTTATAGGTTTGTATGGTGGCAAGGAAAGCAGAAGAGCAGATTTGAGGTCAATGATCAGGCGAAGGCAGAGATAGCAAGAAAGAAGGAAGTAGAAGCTAAAAAAACGGGTGTGGAGCCAGTTTATATAGAGACATCGGCCTCGAAATCACAAAGGAGCATTTAAGGAAGCCTCTGCTGATAGGTCACATCCACCAATCATGTCCCAGTGAGCGAAAGGGCAGAAGAGGTTTGTAATGATGACTCCTAGACGTCAACACACGGCGCAACACATAAAACAAGAAGAGAGACCGAAGCGACAAAAACGATCTGAAAAGATCCCCTGAGAAATGAATCGGCACCTCAACACGTGTCAGAAACGTATCATCCATGTCAAGAAAGGAAAATATAGCGACGGATTCCTGAGCAAAAGTGATCCGTTCTGAGGGGCTATTGTGTGAGGAATTATTTTTCTTATAAAGGCCCATTCAGAATACGGAAGACAATGAGTACTTAATAGGAACAAGGCCCATTTCGAATACAGAAGACAACGAGTACTTAATAGGAACGAGGCTCATTCAAAATACAGAAGACAACGGGTACTTATTAGGAATTTGATCAACACTAGAGTCTGTGCTGACGAGCGCAGATATAACAGGAATTGGTGCATAAGCGGTTCTCTTGGTGTTCAACGTTGAGGTTGGCTTCTCTAGAACCAACATTGATTCCCTTTGTGGCATTGGAAGATCCACTAAGAAGAGCCAGAGGCATCAAGGTTTCATTAGAGAAAAAGGAAGGGTTATCAAAGAAGAACGAGAAGCATCAAGGCTTCACCAAATCAGCGGTAACGGAGGCCGGTCAGTTTGTGCTATACGGACACCGGGCATCTTGGGTTGAACGGATAATACCTGCCTCTTTCCGTGAATGGACGTCTTTCTGAAAACAGAGAGTGGATATTCACGGCATCCCAGGTGCATAAAATAGAGTGGTTGGGGTATTAATGATCCCTGCCGAGCACATACCTCGAGACGCCCGTCCCGTAACAGTCCAGCCGAATTCATTGAATAAGCAAGGAGACAGCCGCTGCTGTGCCTTGTGCCAACGTCAAATCAATCTTTCAAAGGTTGTCACAAGTCATATCATCCTCAGAATGAGTGCCTCACAGCTAGTGAATACCAAGTGGGGTGAAACTCTTTATAAATAGAACGAAATTCAGAACTATCAAGGTGCGTGCATGTTCAATAGAGAGATATACACTGTTATTTCCCTAACAAATATCTAATTTAATCTTCGGAGGGTGATCGGCGAACACCGCCACCACCTCTAAAGAGCATTTTATCTCTTTTACAGGTAGGTCCTCAATCATCATTCACTCAAGCCAGATATCTCCTGGTGACGTTCTCAGGTCTATTATACTATCAAAAAAATTACGCAATACAGCTACCGATGTGCTTGTAATCCTACCAAAGAAATAAAACCCAAAGTCTAAATTGAAAAAAATAGAGACAATAAATGAATTTTAATGATCATCACTAAAATTTATCTATTATAAATGTTTAATTCTAAAAGTTTCAAATGAGTGTTTGAATCTCTATGTTAGTATTTTTGGTCCTTATGTGTATAACAAGTAATTAGTTTTTAGTTTAACCACGTCATTGTTAAGTTAGAAAATTTAATAAAAGTGAACTAAAAGTAGAAAACGCTCATTTCTTTAGGGACTAAAAACCTTTGTTTGAATCTCTCTCTCTCTCTCTCTCTCTCTCTCTCTCTATATATATATATATATATATATATATTTCCTGATCTAAACACACACATATATTTTGGAGATCCAAGGACCGAACCCACGTTCTCATAGGGGGTGAAACTTTTTGAAGAGATGAATTACCATTGAATTGAATGCTCAAATAACTGAATCTCTATATTAAGTTAAGAAAAAAAAGAGAGAAGAGAATCGAAGACAACATCAATTAATCCAAGCAACTCATTTATATTCTTAATGATCCTTTACGTAGGACCACCACGCAAGGTCTCGAAAAGCAACCGTATGCCTTGGATTTTGTGTACTACTTTTTTACATGGGCTTGTTGTACGTTTTCGCCTTTGGAATCTTTGTGGTCACATTAAACACAACCGGCAAGAGTGGAGCCTTTTGTAATGCAGATTCTTGCAATAAAATAGGCTGCTTGTGCAGGCATCCGGATCACCTCTGCACTAAATGATAAGGTGATGAAGATAAAGTATATTGCATTTAATAAGGAACAACAAAAGTGTTGACTGTCATGGGCATTCATGATTTATGATTCATGGCATGCGCCAAGATAAATAGATTAACACTTGGAGTTTAATTTAGTACACAAGCCTTGTAAAATAAGACTAAATTATAATTTACATCTATGAAGTTTGCGATGATTTTATTTTTATCCTTTAAAGTTTTAAAATTTGGATTCGCACCTCTAACATTATGTAATATTTGAAAAAAAAAAAAAGTTTATTTCGTTTATACATGTTAATGAGTTGGCCGTTAGATGACGCATCAACTCAAAACAATGTAATTTTATCGTATTATAATCTTTTAAGCCACATCAGATTTTTTTTTTCATCTCAATAATGCATTTTTTAATTTTGAAATTTTTACCTAATTTTTTTTTTTGATATTTCTTTACTCTCTCTCTAGCTATATAACACTATGTTTGCTATATAACACTATGTTTGAGGAGGGAAATGGGTGGAAAAAGGAATGGAATGAAATTAATTTTGTTAATAATATTATTTCATTTCTTTGTTAGGAGTTTAAGTAAGAGTCAATGAAAATTTCATTCAATTGTTTGGATGTTTAATTAGAAGGGAATAAAATGGTTTGGAGGGAACACCCATTTCTTTATTCCATCATAAACCCAAATTTTCATTTCCTTCAAAATTGTTGGTACTTGAGGGAATGAAATGAAATTTAATGAATTTTTGATGAAATTCCCATAATCTTTTAAGCCTAAAATTTTCTAAAATGGAAGTTATATCAGTAATGTTATTATAAAATTATTCATTTCTATTTCTTCTCATGGTACTCCCAAACAAGATTTCTCACGTTCAATTACTTTCCATTCGTTCATTAAGTTTTATATAGCCCCTTCCACGACATTCACTTGTAATCAAATTCAAATTCTTGATATTTCAATTGATGTAAAATATGGTAAAATTTGTGAGTTTGAGCCCAACGTTGTTTTTATCATGCTTTCTAGTTAATTTGCAATAATGGGGTGAAGCCCTGAGATTCGGGCTTTTATTGAGAGTGGGTTTCTACAATGATGTGAATTCTGCATAGTCAATTGCTCAAAAATTGGAATGAATTCTTTATTTTATTGAATGGAAGGTAAAGTACGAACAATTTGTTATTATAGTTACAAGGGTTGGTACAATGATTTACAAAATAACATGATCAGTTCAATTCCTTTTTGGATTTCGAGAAAATCTTGATTCTTTGATAGCTCCTTGCCTTAATCCTATACGAAACTCCGGTTGCTTTCCACTAAGGTTATTTATCTGTATGACTGTATCAAGTAAGTGACAGATGTTAGTGTATGCAGCATCCCCTTATAGGGTCGAAGACCCTTAGGACCTGGGTTGGTACCAACGCATGACTAATCTTTGATTGCTCTTCCCAAAGGTTTTTATTTTCATGTTGTGCAAGTGGATCAAACCTAGGAGTAAAAGTGCTTATGTGGAAGTATGCACCTGAAAAATTTAACAAACATACTTTGCCCTTGCGATTTGAAAAACAATCCTTAGCATTGGTGTCCTATCTTAGCCTTGGTCAGTCACTCGGATCTAAGATTTGCCTATTCCTTCTTGGGATGGTTTGTCTATTCTAAGGTCAACTACATAAGACGCGATCGTGGATGAGCTTCCACATTCTTGTCACTACAACAAAAAAGGGTATTAACAACATGATACTAACAACATGCACAATAAAAAGTTGTAAAAGAAGGATTTAACAACATTCATATAAAGCAAGTTATTAATGTAAAATACCTTGGTTCACTTTAACCGCATGCTTTACAGTCGTGAATGTGGTTTAAAATGATATAAAACAATATTTTTAAGAAAATGTTGTTAATGTACGGGTTATTACAATTTTTACCACTTTTAAGAAAATGTTGTTAATGTAAAATACTAGACAACGTTAATTGAATGTTGTTGAAAGTCTGACACTTTCCACAACATTCACTAAAATATTGTTGAATCATTTTAACAACATTTTTTATATACTGTAAAAGGCTTTTTTGGTTGTAGTGTTGTCCTAGGGGGTCCTCAATTATCCAACAAATTGAAAACATAAGGACCAACTCATAATTGCAAATAGTTATGGGCGTGGGCAAAAAAAGTTGCATGATTTCAATGGAATTGTAGTTGGGCCTGGCTCCTCACCCATCCTTGTCATCCTCTCTGTATCACATACATGATATGATATACCACCCACCCTCTCTAAAGTTAGCCGCCTTGGAATAATAATAAACTACAAAAAGAAAGATGAAACAAGCCGTCTTGACTACTACCAGTCTACCAGTAAAAGAAAGCCGTCATTGCGGAACGAAAACATCAGTCCAAACACTACAGAGAGCAAATTCAAAATTAATCAAACCAAACCATAGGTTAATTTCAAGGCATATGTACCCTCTCTTTTTACTTTATTGAAAATCAAAACAAAGGCATATGTACCTAACATTACATTTGAGCTAATACAAATACTTATGGATCATGGATGGGCCTCAAACTATTACTTTATCAAATTTCAATGGTATTTTAAAACTATATCCTATACTAAGGGAATTTTGCACTCTCTATTGTCATATCCTACTATTGGAAATTTCACCTTAATTAAGCATAATTCTTTCAATGCTTTATTTGGACGAAAATTTACTTTCATGAGAAAAATGATCAATTTTAATGAAAAGAATTTTTTTAAGGAAAATAACTTCTTTTTCATTATTTGACTCACATGTGAAATTGTAAATATTTCAGATAAATGTGATAATAGTGGTAGTGGTAATGGCGAAGATGATAACAATGGATGTAACAATGGATGGTAGTGGTTATGACAGATGACGATGGTGCATAGTAGGATATGTGGTTTTAAGGGCATATCAAACTATAGTTGAACTTATCAAATTAACCATCACTATAAAAAAAAATAGTTCAGCATGCCAAAGAAAAAAGAATTTTAACTAAGGCAACTTCGGTTCTAAGGGCATAAACTTTTTTTTTTTTTTCTAAAAAAAGGGAAAACATTTTATGTCCAAAACCTATTGTTTTTCGTTGCCCAAGCTACAAATTTTTTGTTGATTAGAGCTTTCTACTACCAAAAAATGCTGATGTTTTTTCTTTAGAAAATGTTTTTTCAAGAAAGACAGACAGACTAGAGGGTACATTGAAACGTGAATCATGCATACCAAAAGTTCTTTTACATGTTAATGATTTGTGCCCTTTCATATATTACAACAAAACTAGGGAGCATTGGAGATATTGAGCAAATTGTATAATGGTTTACTTATAAATAGACTAAAATATAGGGATATTATCCAAATTCCATAAGAAAATGTCTTTATAAATAATGGCCTCAGCAATCTGTAGCAATTCAACTAATCATGGCAGAACTGAAGCTCTTTAGGACATGGTCAAGTCCATTTGCTTTAAGGGTCGTTTGGGCACTAGACCTCAAGGGCATTCAATTTGATACCATTTTTGAAGATCTCTCCAACAAGAGCTCTTTACTTCTCCAGTACAATCCTATCTATAAGAAGGTGCCGGTGCTTGTCCATAATGGAAAACCATTAGCGGAGTCGCTTGTAATCCTTGAATACATCGATGAGACATGGAAGCAAACTCCCTTACTGCCTGAAGATCCTTCTGAACGAGCCACGGCACGTTTTTGGGCCAAATTTGGAGAGGATAAGGTAAATTAACCACTGATTTTATATACAACAACAAAAATTATTTTGTTGAAAAACTTGACCGAGTTAATTTAGTGGGTTAAGGTTTTGAGTCAGCTCGGCCCATCATATTAAAGTCAATTTTGTTGGTGTACGTTCATATCAATGAGTATAATCTTCTCAATTTCAAGTTAAATAGAGAGAGCCTTTTGTACATATAAGATTTTATTTCTCGAATCTAATACTGTCACATCATTTTAAATTTTAAAGGACATGAAAAAAATTATAAATTTTTTATTTTTCGGATCTAACAATTGGCCTTCAATTTGGTATTTGTGTGTCTGAGTGAATATGCTAAAGTTCTTGGCCCCTTAACATATATTTCTTTCCTAAAAGGGGCTTGTGAAAAAAAAAAAAGAAAAAAAAAAAGAGAATGGTGTCCCAATATATCCATTTTTACTTTCCTGATGATTAGATTTTTTTTATTTTTTTTTCAATTATTCAATATTCTCTTCACCTATAGAGTATAGATCTGAGTTTGTTGTTTTGCTAAAATTTGGGTACTAATTTACATGTCAAGTTCATGCAAAATTATTGTTCCAGCCGAAATATTTGTTAGTATGAGTATGACTATATATAATGTGCATGTACAAATGTAGGTTTTGCCGTCAGTATACAATGTTTTTATCAAGCAAGGGAAGGACCAAGAGGAAGCTATCGTTACAGCTCATGAGAACTTGAGAAATTTAGAAGGACTGATAAGCGGTAAAAAGTTCTTCAGTGGAGAGACAATTGGACTTGTAGATCTTGCATTCGGTTGGCTTGCTAATTTGCTAGGTGTACTTGAGGAGGTAATGGGTGTGACCTTGATTGATCATGAAAAATATCCCTTTCTATTAACATGGATGCACAATTTCGCGGATGCTCCAATAATTAAAGAAAGCTGGCCACCTCGAGACAAACTGATCACTAAATACAAAGCTCTTCATGAAGCCTACACTCCAAAAGAGGCACCAAAATGAAATGGTTTCCAAGGCCTTGTATCTTGACGTTCTATGTCAAAAGATTTCATGCATAACAATCAAAGATACTTCGTATCAGACTGATGTGCCTATGAGCTTGCACTCTTTTAAGATGTTTGGAGTTATTTGCATGTTTGGGTCAATCTCAATCTCATTAACTTTAAAACTAAGTAATGTTTCCCTTGATTGATTGATATTTGATAATATGCAAATCACCCCTTGGTGTTAAAATTTTCTTTATAATTCAAATTTACAACAAAATCTCTCTTTTCCTCAGTTTGTTTGCCTCCCAAATCAAAGAAAAGCTAACTGTCACAGAAACTATAAAATCATCAAAATTTACATAGGACCATTTAAAGTATAGGATATGAAAATTTTGGTGGATATATAGGAATAGAAGGGACTGAAGGGTGATGGATAAAGGGAAGGTTCTAATTGTCATGCAAGAGGAGGATAGTTCTATGGACTTAGATGCTGATATAGAGTTAGATAATGATGTGGAATTAGATGAATTAGATCAGGGTAAGCAACCTGCTGAGGCACAGTATGATGATAAACTTAATGAGGATTATGGGAGGGAGTGAGATTTTTTTGTGTTGTTTGTGAAAGTATGTGAGTTTGGTTTGTGAGTTTTGGTTGAGTCTAGTTGTAATCCATATCATTAATAATTGATTTTTGTTGGCATTGATTGTGGATGTAGGTTTGGAGTTACCGAAGCATGTTAAGTATTGTTGTCTTATGTGGATGCTTTATTTTATTGATCGTATGAATACGCTTCCGCTAGCTCTCAAATTCCTATTATAATATTGTTGTCTTGTGAATGTTTTATTTTATTGATCATGTGAATGCACTTCCACTAGCTCTCAAATTTCGATTATAATATTATTGTCTTATGTGAATGTTTTTTCCTTGGTATGAGAGAAAAACTTTTCCTTAGTATAAAATGGGAGTTTTTTATTAAACAATTAATCGGGTATTGGAGTCTATCAAAACATAGAGTTGGAGCCTTATAATTAAATAGGTATTATTACAAAAAGTTTTGTGTCTTTATCCCAAGGGTCCTCCCATATGGGGAGAGGAGAATCCTCCTAGAAAAACCAATTAATGTTTGTGAGAGATTTTGTTTATGTTTGTGTTTGTGAGGTCTTTGTGTTTGGTTTCTAAGGTGTGATTGAGAGTAGTTGTAATCCTTATCATTGATATATAGTGAATTTTGGTTAGTGTTGCTTGTGGACATAAGCTTGGAGTTCGCCGAACCATATTAAATATTGTTGTCTTCTGTGGATGTGTATTATTTCTTATTCGTGTGAATACGCTTCTGCTAGACCCAAATCACAAAAAATTGGCATAATTAAGAAGTTTAAAGGTTTGATCTTGGTGAAGTTCAAGAGAAGATTATTTCTAGTGCACATTCGACATTGGTTCAAGGTAGATGTGTAATCAAGTTTGGCTTTAGATGTGAATACTGAATACGGTGATCAACTTGTTCTAGGAAGAGCTCTTGTAAAAGGAATGCAGATTACTTTATCAATTTAAGTCAAGGTGGAGACTTTTTAGATATTGCCTCAAATTTCTATTTGGATTTGGTTTTCTTATTAAGTTTGCTTGTAGTGTAAGGAAATAATTTCTCTTTGGTATGAGCTCTTGTAAAAGGAATGCAGATTACTTTATCAATTTAAGTCAAGGTGGAGACTTTTTAGATATTGCCTCAAATTTCTATTTGGATTTGGTTTTCTTATTAAGTTTGCTTGTAGTGTAAGGAAATAATTTCTCTTTGGTATGGAAGAAAGGAAGACTCAAATACATAACAGTAGTAAAAGAAGACTCAAACACATAAACGTATAAATTCAGGTAATACAATATCCCTGAATAATATTATTATAAAACTTAAAACTTAAAACATAAAAATAAACCCAAACTCCAAATACACCCAATAAGCTCTTTGTACTAAAAAATAATACCAGAGAAATATTCTCTCTATTCTTTTTCTCACGCAACACTTACAGAAGGACAAAACTGAGAAAATCTCTTCTTTTGTTTCTACTGCTGCTTCTCCTTCTTCTCACGTACAAAGCTTATATTTATAATATTTATAATAGGCTTGATATCAACTTCAATAAATGCCAGCCGAAAGTGCACACACAATTTCAACATCTTGTCAGCACAATTGCCAACTATCACATGAGCTTGTGACAAAAGCAATTTCAACATCTTGTCAGCACAATTTCGGCCAAAGATATCCAAATCTACAAGTAGCCAACTTGTATGACTTTTGGAGATTCATGGGTTATTATCCCATGTGATTCACACACATGCAATTAATTCAAACCATCCATGTGATTCACACACATGCAATTAATTCAAACTACCTAGTAACATAGGCTATAGCTCCATGTGTTGCACTAGTGCTCCACATAACTGACAGAGGGTACATTGAAACGTGAATCATGCATACCAAAAGTTCTTTTTTTTTTGGATAAAACATACCAAAAGTTCTTTTACATGTTAATGATTTGTGCCCTTTCATATATTACAACAAAACTAGGGAGCATTGGAGATATTGAGAAAATTGTATAATGGTTTACTTATAAATAGACTAAAATATAGGGATATTATCCAAATTCCATAAGAAAATGTCTCTATAAATAATGGCCTCAGCCATCTGTAGCAATTCAACTAATCATGGCAGAACTGAAGCTCTTTAGGACATGGTCAAGTCGATTTGCTTTAAGGGTCGTTTGGGCACTAGACCTCAAGGGCATTCAATTTGATACCATTTTTGAAGATCTCTCCAACAAGAGCTCTTTACTTCTCCAGTACAATCCTATCTATAAGAAGGTGCCGGTGCTTGTCCATAATGGAAAACCATTAGCGGAGTCGCTTGTAATCCTTGAATACATCGATGAGACATGGAAGCAAACTCCCTTACTGCCTGAAGATCCTTCTGAACGAGCCACGGCACGCTTTTGGGCCAAATTTGGAGACGATAAGGTAAATCAACTACTGATTTTATATATAACAACAAAAACTATTTTGTTGAAAAACTTGACCGAGTTAATCTAGTGGGTTCAGGTTTTGAGTCAGCTCGGCCCATCGTATTAAAGTCAATTTTGTTGGTGTACGTTCATATCAATGAAAGTATAATCTTCTCAATTTCAAGTTAAATAGAGAGAGTCTTTTGCACATATAAGATTTTATTTCTCGAATCTAACACTCTCATCATTTTAAATTTTAAATGATGTGAACAAAATTATAAATTTTTTATTTTTCAGATTTAAAAATTGGCCTTCATTTTGGTATTTGTGTGTCTGAGTGAATATGCTAAAGTTCTTGGCCCCTTAACATATTTTTCTTTCCTAAAAGGGGCTTGAGAAACCCAAAAAAAGAAGAAGAATAAAAGCTAGAAAAAAGAAAAAGAGAGAATGGTGTCCCAATATATCCATTTTTACTTTCCTGATGATTAGAATTTTTTTTTTTTTCAATATTCTCTTCACCTATAGAGTATGGATCTGAGTTTGTTGTTTTGCTAAAATTTGGGTAGTAATTTACATGTCAAGTTCATGCAAAATTATTGTTCCAGCCGAAATAGTTGTTAGTATGAGTATGACTATATATAATGTGCATGTACAAATGTAGGTTTTGCCGTCAGTATGGAATGTTTTTATCAAGCAAGGGAAGGACCAAGAGGAAGCTATCGTTACAGCTCATGAGAACTTGAGAAATTTAGAAGGACTGATAAGCGGTAAAAAGTTCTTCAGTGGAGAGACAATTGGACTTGTAGATCTTGCATTCGGTTGGCTTGCTAATTTGCTCGGCGTATTTGAGGAGGTAATGGGTGTGACCTTGATTGATCATGAAAAATATCCCTTTCTATTAACATGGATGCACAATTTCGCGGATGCTCCAATAATTAAAGAAAGCTGGCCACCTCGAGACAAACTGATCACTAAATACAAAGCTCTTCATGAAGCCTACACTTCAAAAGAGGCACCAAAATGAAATGGTTTCCAAGGCCTTGTATCTTGACGTTCTATGTCAAAAGATTTCATGCATAACAATCAAAGATACTTCGTATCAGACTGATGTGCCTATGAGCTTGCACTCTTTTAAGATGTTTGGAGTTATTTGCATGTTTGGGTCAATATCAATCTCATTAACTTTAAAACTAAGTAATGTTTCCCTTGATTGATTGATATTTGATAATATGCAAATCACCCCTTGGTGTTAAAATTTTCTTTATAATTCAAATTTACAACAAATTCTATCTTTTACTCTGTTTGTTTGCCTCCCAAATCAAAGAAAAGCTAACTGTCACAGCAACTATAAAATCATCAAAATTTACATAGGACCATTTAAAGTATAGGATATGAAAATTTTCGTGGATATATATGTAATACCCTTAACCCACATGAGAAAAGAAAAGAGTTTTTGTTTAAGTGGGTTGTTGGAAAATACTTAAGTGTAACAAGCACTAGGTTAGTGTAACAAGCACTATGTTAGCACTATGTTAGGTAAGGGTTAAGTTGTGTAATTAGCCATAGTTGTGTACATCTATATAAACTACCTCATAGAGAGAAGAACTCAAGCTCTCATCTTCCTCCACAATTCAAGTTAGAGAAAGAGTCTAGCCCTCCTCCTTCAAGGAATCCTAAGCTAGGTAAGAATTCTAACTCTTAAACACTAAGAAATTGTTGGTTGATCTTCATGATTCTTACACTTTGAGGTTATGGGTTTGTAGAAATATGATTTTGGGTTAAGGAAAATGAAAGATTGTAGACA
>OU015762.1:22578500-22609076 GCA_907173295.1 Fagus sylvatica | reverse complement strand
AGAAATAATACCATATGAAAATTATGTGTATTGCATACCATTCAAAAACATGGAACTATTCTCTTCATAATCTTCACTCGACAGGTTCTTGAAATCTTAAATTTCTACTTTTGTCTAATTTTTTGGATTTTTTTCCTATTCTAATCAAAGGGTTTCACGTATATATATATCTACTCATAGGAAATCAAGCTTGTCATTGTACAAAAGAAATAATCATTTGACAAAGTGTCTAATGATTATTTGTTTTGTACAATGACAATCTTGATTCCCTATTAGTAGATATATATACGTGAAACCCTTTGATCAGAATAGGAAAAAAAATCCAAAAAAATTAGGCAAAAGTAGAAATTTAAGATTTTAAGGACCAGTTAAGTGAAGATTATGAAGAGAATAATTCCATGTTTTTGGATGGTATCCAATACACATAATTTTCAAATGGTATTAGAAAATTTTAAATATTGAAGGATAAAACATTCTACTATATACTAGATTAGAATTATGCATAGCTTCATAAAGAATCATATGTAATTTTTTTGAAAGAAACTATGTTTTAAAAAAAAAGTTTAAAATGAAATAATAAAATTGATTGAAAAGCTAAAAGAGTTATACAAGCCCATTATGCTCTGGGCGCTACGCACATCCCATTATATAATTCAAAAGCACATTAATCTTACTTGTACAGCAATCTAAGACTTCCTGTATAACATTAGTCTCATGTATTGGTTACAATATTAAATACAGACTAGCTGAAGTTGAAGGTCAAAATCGTCACCCTTGCAAGAATGATGGCGATTGCAGCGTTGGTTGTTTGTGTGTATCCGGCTATTGTTATTATTGTCCCGCGAAACCAGCATTCGTACAGAAATCCTTTACTAGTCACTTTGAAAGCCAAAATGATGTTCCTTTACATTAATAATATGAACTCTCTACGAAACCTACAATAAAAGAGAAGGAAATCTATATAGAGTTTCATAAAACATTGTACTTCTCATAATATATTTCTATATATAAACGTTTAAATGAAACTTGTTTATGCATTTTAATATTAATTTATAAATAAATGGCCAAAATTCTTATTACTATACTATTTACTTGGATTAATATATGAAAATGTGCGAGGGTATTTTTGTGTTGTGGAGACATGGTAGAACTTGGAATTACAACATATAGATTGCCTAATATTCACACTTCTCAAGCTTACGTCTTTTTCCTGAGATTTATTTTGTTTCCTCACCATGACATCAAATCCTTCCTTATACAAGTAAACGTAGCATTGTACCCCACCATAATTTTTTCCCATCTCCACGATAATTGGCTTAATTAAACGCTGGAAAAACTTAATTTTCCTTGAAACCTAAACTTATAGGAACTACAATCATTTTCAAATCGATTAAGGGAGACCCACATAGTTTCTATTTCTAATTAAAATTCCAGAATCAGGTTTGAAAAGTATGTTAGTGTTATTGTCACAAAACAAGTTATCAAGGAATCTTTCTTTTTATTCCCTCTGCATCATAGATTAAGAGAAAAGAAGATTTTCTTGAATTATTTCACATCTCCATCGATAATTGAAAAACTTAAGTTATCAAGGAAAAACTTAATTTTACCTTGAAACCTAAATCTTATAGATTAGAATCTAGAGAAAAAGCTCATTTTCATTTGAAAATCGATTAAGGGATTGAAATTAATCAGTTTGTACCTCATAGTTTCTATTTGAAATAATTATTGAAAAATTTTGCAGAATCATCAATTTATGAAAAGATTTATATGTTAGTGATTACTTCGATAACATTTAAAACAAGTTATCAAGAAAATATATCTTTCTTAAATTTATTAAATAATTTCTCTAGGCATCAATTATAAATCTTTATTATTTGTTATACAAGACTTGAAAATTTGAAGATTTGTACCAATATTTGAGAATTATTTCATATTTTTTATTATTCTTTGAAATAATATTATTAAATTATTATATATTAAAATTATTATTTATTTATAACAATATTTATTCTAATAAATAATAGGGCAACTAAATCTTTATTTTATGTTTATACCTTGCTGCTCAATATTACACTTATTATCTTGCAAAGATTAAAAGAATACTCATTTTATTTTTTATTTGTATTGTTTTAGGTTTTGTTTGCAAGGTTATAGAAACAATTTTTGTATAAATTGGCGAGTGAATACATTAAGTTGCTTCTGTTATGAGCTTTTCAAATTTTTTTTTTTTGTCTAAAATTCATTTAGATCCTTTTTCATGTATCAAGTAAGATTAATCCTTTTCCATTATCAGTACAAAATAATGCTGGCTTCATTTTTTGTTCCTCCTAGTGCCCAAAGTAGAATGGGCTTGTATAACTCTTTTATTTTCTATTTCAATTTTTTATTATTTCTTTTTCTTTTTTTTTTTTTGTTTTGGTTAAAACATTTGATGCATTAATTCTGGTTTCTTAATATTGTAGATTATGTTTTATATTCAATTTTAGAAATTCTATTTTCAAATATTCATAATTAAAATTATTGTGTGCATTGGATATCATCCGAAAACATGGTCTATTCTCTTCAATAATCTTCACTCAACCATTCTCTTAAAATCTTAAATTTCAACTTTTCCCTAATTTTTTTGGATTTTTTTTTTCCTATTCTGATCAAAGGGTTTCATGTATATATATCTACTAATAGGGAATCAGGCTTGTCATTGTACAAAACAAATAATCATTTAACAAAGTGTCTGTACACATAAAGACAAACCAATGGAGAAATCTTCACCCAAGCTTGCTTACTTCACTTTATTCTTGGTTTTTAGCTCTTGTAAGTTACTTGTAAATAATGCATTCACCAGATAATATTATTCCAAATTAATAATTCGTAACAAACCTAAACTGTCATAAACAAGTTTAACTTTGTGTATTTTCGTGAAATGGAATCATTATATTGAATTTTCTTGTTTAATGTCGTAAAATATTGTTGCAGGTTTTCTAGCTAAAGTTGAAGGTCAAATAAGTCATCCTTGCAAGACTGATAGTGATTGCACCCTTGGTTGTTTGTGTGTATCCGACAATTGATATTAATGTCACACGAAAGCTTTCGTGCTGAAATCCTTTACTAGTCACTTTGAAAGCCAAAAAGGAAGACCCTTTACATTAATAATATGAACATTTCTTGTATCTACCTACAATAAAAGAGAAGGATATCTGTATGGATTCATAAAACATTGTACTTCTCATAATATATTTCTATATATAAATGGTTGAAATGAAATTTGTTTATGTATTTTAATATTAATTTATAAATAAATGACCAAAATTCTAATTACTATACTATTTACTTGGATTAATAAAGGAAAAAGTGTGTGGGTATTTTTGTGTCATAGAGACATGGTAGAACTTGGACTTACAACATCTAAGGAATCAATGAATCTTTCTTTTTATTCCCCCTTCATCAATTAGATGTAAGAGGAAAGAGAATTTTTCAATATTTGTGCCTTGAGAATTATTCTATTCGTCTCTCTTTAAAATCCTTGAAAAGTTTGCTATCTAAAAATGTTAGTCGATATATAATGAAATTTATAACAATAGTTATACTCTACTAAATAATATGCCAATAAGTTTTTATTTTTGTTTTCCGACCTAGAAACTCCTCAATATAATGACTTATTTATTATTTATCCTACACTTAAAATCTGCTCCATTAATGATAAAAAAAAAAAAAATTATCTTTTTATTTTTTATTTTGTTCGCGAACAGGTATATAGAAACAATTTTCTGTATTTAATATTGCAAACAATACACGAAACTACTTTTATATAGGAAGTCTCAGACTGCTGTACAAGTAAGAGTGATGTGTTTGTAAATTATATAATGGGATGTGTGTAGTGCCCAGAGCATAATGGGCCTGTAGATAACACTTTCAGCTTTTTTGATCAATTTTATTATTCCACTTTAACTTAAAAAAAAAAAAAAGTTTCTTTTAAAAAAATTACATATGATTATTTTGTGAAGTGAAGCATGCATTCTAATTCTAAGTCAAGTCTATAGTAGAATGTTTTATCCTTCACTATTAGAAATAATACCATATGAGAAATTAATGTGTATTGCATACCATCCAAAAACATGGAACTATTCTCTTCATAATCATACCATCACTCGATGGAACAGGTTCATAATCTTCAAATCAGGTTCTTAAATTTAAATTTCTACTTTTGCCTAATTTTTTGGATTTTTTTCCTATTCTAATCAAAGGGTTTCAAAGGGTTTCACGTATATATATATCTACTCATAGGAAATCAAGCTTGTCATTGTACAAAAGAAATAATCATTTGACAAAGTGTCTATTCACATTAAGCGAACACAATGGAGAAATCTTCACCCAAGCTTGCTTACTTCGCTTTATTCTTGGTTTTTAGCTCCTGTAAGTTACTCGTCAATAATGGTTTCACTAGATAATATTATTCCAAGTTAGTAATTCGTAACAAGCGTAAACGTCATAAACAAGTGTAACTTTATGTATTTTCGTGAAATGGAATCATTATGTTGAATTTTCTTGTTTAATGCTGTAAAATATTGTTGCAGGTTTTCTAGCTGAAGTTGAAGGTCAAAATCGTCACCCCTGCAAGAATGATGGCGATTGCAGCGTTGGTTGTTTGTGTGTATCCGGCTATTGTTATTATTGTCCTGCGAAACCAGCGTTCGTACAGAAATCCTTTACTAGTCACTTTGAAAGCCAAAATGATGTTCCTTTACATTAATAATATGAACATCTCATGTATCTACGTACAATAAAAGGGAAGGAAATCTATATAGTTTCATAAAACATTGTACTTCTCATAATATATTTCTTTATATAAACGGTTTAAATGAAACTTGTTTATGCATTTTAATATTAATTTATAAATAAATGGCCAAAATTCTTAGTACTATACTATTTACTTGGATTAATATATGAAAATGTGCGAGGGTTTTTTTTGTGTTATGGAGACATGGTAGAACTTGGAATTACAACATCTAGATTGCCTAATATTCATGTACACTTCTCAAGCTTACGTCTTTTTCTTGAGATTTATTTTGTTTCCTCACCATGACATCAAATCCTCCCTTATACAAGTAAACGTAGCATTGTACCCCACCATAATTTTTTCCCATCTCCACGTTAATTGGCTTAATTAAGCACTGGAAAAATTTAATTTTCCTTGAAACCTTAACTTATAGGAACTACAATCTTTTTCAAATCGATTAAGGGAGACCCACATAGTTTCTAGTTCTAATTAAAATTCCAGAATCATGTTTGAAAAGTATGTTAGTGTCACGACCCAAATCTGTAATATGATTCGGAGTCGGACCGGCATGCTAATACCAAGCCTGTGCCTGATATTAACACGAACCAACTAAAAGGAGTATATAAAAAAAAATTTCTTCTTTTCTCTCGTCCTGATTCTTTAACTTCTTTTTGGGTTGAGAACTCCCAATACTATAAACATACTCCTTTACAAAACGAATGAGTATACTAGTCCACCTAAAGGAAGTGATAGTAGTCAGAGCATCTATAACTGTTTATACAAAATACATCAGTATGTGGACATAATAACTCTAATACAGCGGAAGACTATTTAAACATATACATCACTTCTGCTTTATATACATAAAAACTCAAAACATCTAAGATTAGTTCTAGATACAAATATATTTGTTCCCCATGCTGAGACTTTTGGCTGCATTATGGAATATTCCTGCAATCTGAGCAACCCACTTTGCTCAGTAAGGGAGGCGTGACATGAAGATTTAACAGTATGCATGAATGCATGATAAACAGAATAATCTTTGTGGATATGACTTGCGTATAAACAGTTCATGCTAAAATGATTTCATGAGTTTCTTGAACATATATGTTTCATACTGATGAACATAATATCTGATAACTTGTAAGGCATAATATAACTATTGAAATCTGAACATATAGCATGATTCCTTTATATGTAAATAAAACATGTTCCCTTAAATTGTTCTGAAAAGAAAACTTATCTCATACCATTGCATAATATAGCAAAAACTATATGGAACATGTAACTGTACTATATCTTTAAGACTTGGCCCCTTGTGACTTTACTTGTGCCATGTCTACAGGGAAACTATCCCCTCATGGTCTTCCTACTTGCCAGTCTACAAGGTATGATAACCCCTCGTGACCTTCCTGCTTGCCAGTCTACAGGGTATGAAACCCCTCGTGACCTTCCTGCTACCAGTCTACAGGGAATACAACTCCTCGTGGCCTTACTTGTTGCCGGTTTACAGGGAATAAAACCCCTCGAGGCCTTCCTGCTGTCACAAGGCCCTCACATTGAAAACCATTTTAGGTGTTCATAAAACATATCATGCTTGTTTATTTTTCAATCTCTCTCTTGTCTTACTAAGCCCAAATTCATAGCATATCCATAGTTTGCTTCTAAAATCTGTCTTAACTGTACCAACTCAAAACTGTTTCTAAATCAATGCACGTTTTCTTTATAAACAAGTATCAAATTGAGTTTACTTAAAGCATTGATAAAACATATATAGATATATTCTTAAAACATGGACTATTAAATTTTCATGGCACATTCCCTTACCTCAATCCAAAAGCTGGATTCCAAGAGTCTCAAGTAGATCGCTTCACCTATCCTCCCTTGATTATCCTAAATCAAGTATAGGAGTTAAGTTAACTTTAACTTAATCTTAATTTCAACTTAATGCCAACCTTAACTCATAATAGACTAATCAACACTTATGACCATAATTCGCTTAATTTAACTTAACAAATTTTTACTAAACCCTTACTAAACCCCAAACAACATGTTGAAGGCATCCAAGGCTAACCAACCTCATAATTATAATACCAAATACAACATACTTCAAGCAATCACACATTGTTTCTAAGGCACTAATGCAGAAACCGTAGTTACATGACTCATAACTTTCCTTATAATACCAAACAGTGAAATCAATGCATAATAAAATTCACCTAGACAATAAACATGCAATTGGCCCTGCACATAAAATATCAACTCAAATAAATCATCCAATTGCAAGAGTAAATTTGTCAAAGTCTCATTTTTTTAGGAAATAAAGGTTCTGTCCCACTACAGGGCAGTCCATTTGAACAGTGAATTTCACTATCCAATTTCCTTGATATTTTATTTACTTGTTCTATTATATGTATAGTACTTTAATTAAAAATTACAGCTCTATTTGAGCTTTATACAAAATTATAAAATTCAACCAAGACAGAAGACTCAAATCTGCCAGCACAGTTTTGAAGGTAACTTTAAATCAGTACCCACAATTCATTATTTACTAAAATTGCATGGGGATAATTCCAAGAAAATATACATCCTAGGATTCCAGAAATATACTCCAATCACTTAAATTCCAAATATTGGATTTATCATGTAATTTCAAACCGACAGACACAGAATCTGTCAAATGGACAGATTTGCACAGTTTTCTTGTAAAATAACAAATAATTATCAAAACTCAATATTTTTCTATGAAATTTCATATATATAACCTAGACGTATGATAGATTACTCTAGAGAAAACTGTTTCCTCATTCTTGTTTTAGAAAACTCCCAGAATTTCGTGCAACTTTCTGTTCACTATAGGAATCAGAGACAGGTTGCATTTTCCTCTAGAAACTTAAAACCCATCAACCATTAGCCAAAAATCCTCCTAAATCCAACACATGTAGTACCAAATCAAGTCAAACATCAATGTAATCCATCACACACAGAACATACAAGCCATATAAATCCACATATAACAACAATTCCATCATCAATTGTAAGAAACCAACATGGAATCACCAAACCTCATGCTCAATCTAAAATTCCAGCAACTACCGCTTCAAATCCCACATGCATGTCCATAAAAATTCATTTTCCTTAACCCAAAATCATATTTCTACAAACCCGATAACCTCAAAGTGTAAGAATCATGAAGATCAACCAACAATTTCAACTATGCCCATTTCAAAACTTGACTAAAATCATAAACCCTTACCTAGCTTATGATTTCTTGAAGGAGGAGGGCTAGACTCTTTCTCTAACTTGAATTGTGGAGGAAGATGAGAGGAAACAAAGATTTGTTTCCTCCCCTTAGCTGCTGGACCCGTGGGGGGCAAGAGGGAGAAGAGAGCTTGAGTTCTTCTCTCTTTTGTTTTGTCTATGCTAGAGAAATGAAAAAAAAAAAATCAAATGGTGGGGTGGGACTTGGATGGCCAGCCACTAAAGGGGGGTATTTTGAGTGGATTCCATGTGTCCTCATGCGTGGGAAGGTAGATTTAGGGTGGAGACAAATGGCCAATTCCCATTGGACACCAAACTTATGTGTACAATGACCCTTTTGCCCTTATGTTTACTATCAATTACATAGTTTAAGGTTTATCTATAATAAAACTATAGGTATCTATGATATTGTACTTACATTAATATTATTTTACTATTACTAACATTAATCATCTAGCATCACTATATTCCTCTATTTCACTTTGACTATTAAATAGTCACTTGATATATCTATTAGCAATACTAATGCATCTAAGTTAACCTAGTGTGGTAATTATCCAATTTAAATTAACTTACTATAAGAATTTATTAAATCTATAATCCTTTAGTGACTTAGTACTAATATAATTAATCTAAAATGTTTAGGGGTGCGGGGCATCACAGTTAGTGTTACTTCGATCACAAAACAAGTTATCAAGGAATCTTTCTTTTCATTCCCTCTACATCAATTAGATCTAAGAGAAAAGAAGATTTGTAACTAGAGAATTATTCAATTTGTCTCTCTTTGAAATCCTTGAAAAATTTTCCTATCTAAAAAGGTCAGTCGATATATAATGAAATTTATAACAATATTTATACTCTAATAAATAATAGGGCAATAAATCTTTATTTGTTGTTTACCTACCTTGAAACTCCTCAATATAATGATTTTTTTATTATTTATCCTACACTTAAAATCTGCTGCATTACAGATGAAAGGAATGCTCATTTTATTTTTTATTTTGTTTGCGACTAGGTATATAGAAACAATTGTCTGTATTTAATATTGTAACCAATACATGAGACTAATGTTATACAGGAAGTCTTAGATTGCTGTACAAGTAAGATTAATGTGCTTTTGAATTATATAATGGGATGTGCGTAGCGCCCAGAGCATAATGGGCTTGTATAACTCTTTTAGCTTTTCAATCAATTTTATTATTTCATTTTAAACTTTTTTTTTTGAAACATAGTTTCTTTAAAAAAAATTACATTTGATTCTTTTATGAAGCTATGTATAATTCTAATGTAGTATATAGTAGAATGTTTTATCCTTCAATACTAGAAATTTTTTTAATACCATTTGAAAATTATGTGTATTGGATACCATCCAAAAACATGGAACTATTCTTTTCATAATCTTCACCTAACCAATCCTTAAAATCTTAAATTTATGCTTTTGCCTAATTTTTTTTGGATTTTTTTTCCTATTCTGATCAAAGGGTTTCACGTATATATATCTACTAATAGGGAATCAAGAGTGTCATTGTACAAAACAAATAATCATTTAACAAAGTGTCTATACACATTAAGACAAACCAATGGAGAAATCTTCACCCAAGCTTGCTTACTTCGCTTTATTCTTGGTTTTTAGCTCCTGTAAGTTACTTGTAAATAATGCATTCACCGGATAATATTATTCCGAATTAATAATTCGTAACAAACCTAAACTGTCATAAACAAGTGTAACTCAGTGTATTTTCGAGAAATGGAATCATTATATTTAATTTTCATGCTTAATGTTGTAAAATATTGTTGCAGGTTTTCTAGCTAAAGTTGAAGGTCAAATAAGTCATCCATTGCAAGGCTGATAGCGATTGCACCCTTGGTTGTTTGTGTGTATTCGGCAATTGATATTAATGTCTCACGAAACTTGCGTTCGTGCAGAAATCCTTTACTAGTCACTTTGAAAGCCAAAAGGAAGTCCCTTTACATTAATAATATGAACATTTCTTGTATCTACCTACAATAAAAGAGAAGGATATCTATATAGATTCATAAAACATTGTACTTCTCATAATATATTTCTATATATAAATGGTTTAAATGAAATTTGTTTATGTATTTTAATATTAATTTATAAATAAATGGCCAAATTCTAATTACTATACTATTTACTTGGATTAATAAATGAAAATGTGTGTAGGCATTTTTGTGTCATAGAGACATGGTAGAACGTGGACTTACAACATCTAAGGAATCAAGGTAATCTTTCTTTTTATTCCCCCTGCATCAATTAGATGTAAGAGAAAAGAGAATTTTTCAAGATTTGTACCTTGAGAATTATTCTATTTGTCTCTCTTTAAAATCCTTGAAAAGTTTGCTATAAAAAAATGTCAGTCGATATATAATGAAATTTATAAAAATATTTATACTCTACTAAATAATATGCCAATAAGTTTTTATTTTTGTTTTCCGACCTAGAAACTCCTCAATATAATGACTTATTTATTATTTATCCTACACTTAAAATCTGCTCCATTAATGATAAAAAAAAAAAAAAAAATTCTCTTTTTATTTTTTATTTTGTTCGCGAACAGGTATATAGAAACAATTTTCTGTATTTAATATTGCAAACAATACACGAAACTACTTTTATATAGGAAGTCTCAGACTGCTGTACAAGTAAGAGTGATGTGTTTGTAAATTATATAATGGGATGTGTGTAGTGCCCAGAGCATAATGGGCCTGTAGATAACACTTTCAGCTTTTTTGATCAATTTTATTATTCCACTTTAACTTAAAAAAAAAAAAAAGTTTCTTTTAAAAAAATTACATATGATTATTTTGTGAAGCGATGCATAATTCTAATCAAGTATATAGTAGAATGTTTTATCCTTCACTATTAGAAATAATACCATATGAAAATTATGTGTATTGCATACCATTCAAAAACATGGAACTATTCTCTTCATAATCTTCACTCGACAGGTTCTTGAAATCTTAAATTTCTACTTTTGCCTAATTTTTTGGATTTTTTTCCTATTCTAATCAAAGGGTTTCACGTATATATATATCTACTCATAGGAAATCAAGCTTGTCATTGTACAAAAGAAATAATCATTTGACAAAGTGTCTATTCACATTAAGCCAACACAATGGAGAAATCTTCACCCAAGCTTGCTTACTTCGCTTTATTCTTGGTTTTTAGCTCCTGTAAGTTACTCGTCAATAATGGTTTCACTAGATAATATTATTCCAAGTTAGTAATTCGTAACAAGCGTAAACGTCATAAACAAGTGTAACTTTATGTATTTTCGTGAAATGGAATCATTATGTTGAATTTTCTTGTTTAATGCTGTAAAATATTGTTGCAGGTTTTCTAGCTGAAGTTGAAGGTCAAAATCGTCACCCCTGCAAGAATGATGGCGATTGCAGCGTTGGTTGTTTGTGTGTATCCGGCTATTGTTATTATTGTCCCGCGAAACCAGCGTTCGTACAGAAATCCTTTACTAGTCACTTTGAAAGCCAAAATGATGTTCCTTTACATTAATAATATGAACATCTCATGTATCTACGTACAATAAAAGAGAAGGAAATCTATATAGTTTCATAAAACATTGTACTTCTCATAATATATTTCTATATATAAACGGTTTAAATGAAACTTGTTTATGCATTTTAATATTAATTTATAAATAAATGGCCAAAATTCTTATTACTATACTATTTACTTGGATTAATATATGAAAATGTGCGAGGGTATTTTTGTGTTGTGGAGACATGGTAGAACTTGGAATTACAACATATAGATTGCCTAATATTCACACTTCTCAAGCTTACGTCTTTTTCCTGAGATTTATTTTGTTTCCTCACCATGACATCAAATCCTTCCTTATACAAGTAAACGTAGCATTGTACCCCACCATAATTTTTTCCCATCTCCACGATAATTGGCTTAATTAAGCGCTGGAAAAACTTAATTTTCCTTGAAACCTAAACTTATAGGAACTACAATCTTTTTCAAATCGATTAAGGGAGACCCACATAGTTTCTATTTCTAATTAAAATTCCAGAATCAGGTTTGAAAAGTATGTTAGTGTTACTTCGATCACAAAACAAGTTATCAAGGAATCTTTCTTTTTATTCCCTCTGCATCAATTAGATCTAAGAGAAAAGAAGATTTGTACCTTGAGAATTATTTCAACTAGTCGCAAACCCGTGCGATGCACGGAAAAATTGGTTTTCAAATCTCTCTCACAGGGCCACTCACACGCATACATTGACATTTGGAGTAAGAGCCATTTAGAGATAAAAAAAGGTTCAAGCTTCAATCTTACCTCATGAAAGAAATTAAAAAATTAAAAAATAAATTACCGAATTTCTGTTAAACTCTAATATCAAATGTGATATTAATAAATAAAATTAATTATTGGTTCAATATCACACGTAATTATATTCATTATTGCATACATGCCGCACAAATTGCATCTGTCTCATACATCTAGAAGGTAAATAAAAATTCTTCGGTTCAAGCTCCTAAGAAGAAAGTAGTGTAAAATTAAACACCATTATAAGTATGCAAACATTTTAGCAACCCATTATAAGGCATATGCCAAGTATAACACCCTAGTTTCATAAACTTTTCTCCCCTAATATTTAAGTGGCTGAACCCTTAAGATCCTCTTGCCGAAACTTTCAATTCCAATCATACATTCATACTATGTTTCCTTTGAGGAAGTTATTAAAAGTTAGAACCCTTTAAGGCTTGGTACAGGGAGGCAATCCTACAAATACATAGTTGAACAACAAAGAAATCTAGCTTCTAACACTGGAATAATTTGTATAGATGGATCAAACCCACTTGGTATGGAATTTACTCAAAAGTAGCTCCAAATCTACACATGGAAATCTTATCTATAAAATTCTAAATTTAAAAAGTTATTATGTAATTTAATATCACTGCATTCCTTCAGAACTATAACTCTAAAAAAATTAAGTAATAGTTATGGATGATAATCCAATTAAAAATTAATGAAAGATATGAAGCTATGACTTTAAACAAACATTTGCTGTGCAACACTACACGCTCCCAGAACGCAACTCAGCAGAGCCCGAAGCAATCATCGTTCATTACAGCAAAACTTAGTCAAAATTAACCAAGCATTTAATCAAACATGTAAAGAACGCTTAAACTCACTCACCCACATAAATAAGTGGAGCAAGATCTAATACCAAGATAGTGAAACCAAAGAAAGAAGGACTCAAATCTTCAGAACTGATATAATGAGTAATTCGACCTGAGATTTAAATTTGTAAATGGCGGTGGTTAAGTTTGTAAATAATAAAGCATATTTTGTGTGTAATCGGTAGAGTGTATATTGGTGTCTACAGAGTGATCTGTAGGCACTTCATGTTCTATATCAATAAAATTATCTCATTCATTAAATAATGAAAAAGGAATGTGGGAAAAAAAAATTTATTTATTTATTTTTCTGCTTGTTGCTTAAGGAAGTTTACGTCTTTTCCGTAGCAAAAAAAAAAAATCATTATTATTTTTCTTTTTCTTCTTTTTCTTCTCAGATCATTCAAATCTCTCTCTCTTTCTCTCTCTCCTTCAATGGCATCGTGCTGTCCCTCCCAGCCTTTCAAGAGAGCTAGATCAAGCGGAATGTCGTACTGTTCCATGACCTTGAAAGTCAAGATGGCTTCCTGGACATAATCAGCGATGACGTAGCTGCTGAAGATGGAAGTGAAGGCGCCGAGGGAAAGCAAGCGCTCTCTTTTCATGAATTTGACGGCCACACCCTCGTGGATGAGCAAGGTGGCTTCCCCACCATCGTCAACAATGAGATCGGTCCGATGAAGATCTACGATATGCGAAGTTCCAGATTTTCTCTCTCATCCCACGGAGGTCAACGACGTTTTCTTTCTTGATTTTAGAGGGGTTTTATCTGATTGGGTAGCTTGGTGATTTTAGTGGTTGCTTTTGTTGAGTTTTTAGGGCTTTTGAGTGGTAGCTTCGAGTTTTGCTTGTGAATTGATTTGGGATTTGAGGCGGGAGAGTTGTGGAACGTTATAGTACTATTCTTGTAGCAGTTGGATTTAATATAAAGAAAAACTTAAGGGCGGCTGTCGATTGGGAAGGCCGGAGAGCAACCAGCGATGCAACTGGGTGTGGCCTGTGGGTACACTAAAGTGGAGAAGAAGGGAAGAAAGGGAGAGAGGAGAGAATAAATGAGAAGTTGGTCTTCGAAGAGGAAGCAAATATATCGGGTTGCAAAATATATATTAAAACAAATAAAAATAAGAGAATAATGATGTGTAAAATTGGGAAGGCTGAAAAGATGATGTGTCCAATTTTTATGAAGTCAACAAAAAATAAAAAAGTCAAAAAAGCTTCGGTTTTACATTATAGTATAGATTTGTCTCTCTTTGAAATCCTTGAAAAATTTTGAAAAATTTTGCTATCTAAAAAGGTCAGTCGATATATAGTGAAATTTATAACAATATTTATACTCTAATAAATAATAGGGCAATAAATGTTTATTTTTGTTTACCTACCTTGAAACTCCTCAATATAATGATTTTTTTAATAACATTTATCCTACACTTAAAATCTGCTGGATTACTGATGAAAAGAATATTCATTTTATTTTTTATTGTTTTTGTTTGTGATATAGAAGGTATATAGAAAACAATATTTCTGTATTTAATATTGTATAGACTATACATGAGACTAGTTTTATATAGAATAGAGTCTTAGACTGCTGTACAAGTAAGATTAATGTGCTTTTGAATTATATAAAGGGATGTGCGTAGTACCCAGAGCATAATGGGCTTGTATAACTCTTTTAGCTTTTCAATCAATTTTATTATTTCATATTAACTTATAAAAAAAAAAAAAAAGTTTCTTTCAAAAAAATTACATATGATTCTTGTATGAAGCTATGCATAATTCTAATCTAGTATATAGTAGAATGTTTTATTCTTCAATATTAGAAAAATTTCTAATACCCTTTGAAAATTATGTGTATTGGATACCATACAAAAATATGGAATTATTCTCTTCATAATCTTCACTTAACTGGTCCTTAAAATCTTAAATTTCTACTTTTGCCTAATTTTTTTGGATTTTTTCTCCTATTCTGATCAAAGGGTTTCACGTATATATATCTACTAATAGGGAATCAAGCTTGTCATTGTACAAAACAAATAATCATTAACAAAGTGTCTATACACATTAAGACAAACCAATGGAGAAATCTTCACCCAAGCTTGCTTACTTCGCTTTATTCTTGGTTTTTAGCTCTTGTAAGTTACTTGTAAATAATGCATTCACCAGATAATATTATTCCAAATTAATAATTCGTAACAAACCTAAACTGTCATAAACAAGTGTAACTCTGTGTATTTTTGTGAAATGGAATCATTATATTGAGTTTTCAGGTTTAATGTTGTAAAATATTGTTGCAGGTTTTCTAGCTAAAGTTGAAGGTGAAATAAGTCATCCTTGCAAGACTGATAGCGATTGCACCCTTGGTTGTTTGTGTGTATCCGGCAATTGATATTAATGTCGTAAGAAACTCACGTTTGTGCAGAAATCCTTTACTAGTCACTTTGAAAGCCAAAAGGAAGTCCCTTTACATTAATAATATGAACATTTCTTGTATCTACCTACAATGAAAGAGAAGGATATCTATATAGATTCATAAAACATTGTACTTCTCATAATATATTTCTATATATAAATGGTTTAAATGAAATTTGTTTATGTATTTTAATATTAATTTATAAATAAATGGCCAAAATTCTAATTACTATACTATTTACTTGGATTAATAAATGAAAATGTGTGTAGGCATTTTTGTGTCATAGAGACATGGTAGAACGTGGACTTACAACATCTAAGGAATCAAGGAATCTTTCTTTTTATTCCCCCTGCATCAATTAGATGTAAGAGAAAAGAGAATTTTTCAAGATTTGTACCTTGAGAATTATTCTATTTGTCTCTCTTTAAAATCCTTGAAAAGTTTTGCTATAAAAAAATGTCAGTCGATATATAATGAAATTTATAAAAATATTTATACTCTACTAAATAATATGCCAATAAGTTTTTATTTTTGTTTTCCGACCTAGAAACTCCTCAATATAATGACTTATTTATTATTTATCCTACACTTAAAATCTGCTCCATTAATGATAAAAAAAAAAAAAATTCTCTTTTTATTTTTTATTTTGTTCGCGAACAGGTATATAGAAACAATTTTCTGTATTTAATATTGCAAACAATACACGAAACTACTTTTATATAGGAAGTCTCAGACTGCTGTACAAGTAAGAGTGATGTGTTTGTAAATTATATAATGGGATGTGTGTAGTGCCCAGAGCATAATGGGCCTGTAGATAACACTTTCAGCTTTTTTCGATCAATTTTATTATTCCACTTTAACTTAAAAAAAAAAAATAGTTTCTTTTAAAAAAATTACATATGATTATTTTGTGAAGCGATGCATAATTCTAATCAAGTATATAGTAGAATGTTTTATCCTTCACTATTAGAAATAATACCATATGAAAATTATGTGTATTGCATACCATTCAAAAACATGGAACTATTCTCTTCATAATCTTCACTCGACAGGTTCTTGAAATCTTAAATTTCTACTTTTGCCTAATTTTTTGGATTTTTTTCCTATTCTAATCAAAGGGTTTCACGTATATATATATCTACTCATAGGAAATCAAGCTTGTCATTGTACAAAAGAAATAATCATTTGACAAAGTGTCTATTCACATTAAGCCAACACAATGGAGAAATCTTCACCCAAGCTTGCTTACTTCGCTTTATTCTTGGTTTTTAGCTCCTGTAAGTTACTCGTCAATAATGGTTTCACTAGATAATATTATTCCAAGTTAGTAATTCGTAACAAGCGTAAACGTCATAAACAAGTGTAACTTTATGTATTTTCGTGAAATGGAATCATTATGTTGAATTTTCTTGTTTAATGCTGTAAAATATTGTTGCAGGTTTTCTAGCTGAAGTTGAAGGTCAAAATCGTCACCCCTGCAAGAATGATGGCGATTGCAGCGTTGGTTGTTTGTGTGTATCCGGCTATTGTTATTATTGTCCCGCGAAACCAGCGTTCGTACAGAAATCCTTTACTAGTCACTTTGAAAGCCAAAATGATGTTCCTTTACATTAATAATATGAACATCTCATGTATCTACGTACAATAAAAGAGAAGGAAATCTATATAGTTTCATAAAACATTGTACTTCTCATAATATATTTCTATATATAAACGGTTTAAATGAAACTTGTTTATGCATTTTAATATTAATTTATAAATAAATGGCCAAAATTCTTATTACTATACTATTTACTTGGATTAATATATGAAAATGTGCGAGGGTATTTTTGTGTTGTGGAGACATGGTAGAACTTGGAATTACAACATATAGATTGCCTAATATTCACACTTCTCAAGCTTACGTCTTTTTCCTGAGATTTATTTTGTTTCCTCACCATGACATCAAATCCTTCCTTATACAAGTAAACGTAGCATTGTACCCCACCATAATTTTTTCCCATCTCCACGATAATTGGCTTAATTAAAGCGCTGGAAAAACTTAATTTTCCTTGAAACCTAAACTTATAGGAACTACAATCTTTTTCAAATCGATTAAGGGAGACCCACATAGTTTCTATTTCTAATTAAAATTCCAGAATCAGGTTTGAAAAGTATGTTAGTGTTACTTCGATCACAAAACAAGTTATCAAGGAATCTTTCTTTTTATTCCCTCTGCATCAATTAGATCTAAGAGAAAAGAAGATTTGTACCTTGAGAATTATTTCAGTTTGTCTCTCTTTGAAATCCTTGAAAAATTTTGCTATCTAAAAAGGTCAGTCGATATATAGTGAAATTTATAACAATATTTATACTCTAATAAATAATAGGGCAATAAATCTTTATTTTTGTTTACCTACCTTGAAACACCTCAATATATCGATTTATTATTATTATTATTATTATTTATCCTACACTTAAAATCTGCTGCATTATAGATTAAAAGAATACTCATTTTATTTTTTATTTTGTTTGCAACCAGGTATATAGAAACAATTTTCTGTATTTAATATTGTAACCAATACATGAGACAACTTTTATATAGGAAGTCTTAGACTGCTGTACAAGTAAGATTAATATGCTTTTGAAATTATAGTACCTAAGCATAATGGCTTTTCAATCAATTTTATTATATCATTTTAACTTTCTTTTTCTTTTTTTTTGTTAAAAAAAAAAAAAAAAAAATTACATTTGATACTTTTCTGAAGCTATGCATAATTCTAACCTAGTATATTGTAGAATGTTTTATCCTTCAATATTAGAAAAATTTTCAAATACCATTTCAAAATTATGTGCATTGGATATCATCCGAAAACATGGAACTATTCTCTTCATAATCTTCACTCAACCAGTCCTTAAAATCTTAAATTTCTACTTTTGCCTAATTTTTTTGGATTTTTTTTTTCCTATTCTGATCAAAGGGTTTCATGTATATATATCTACTAATAGGGAATCAGGCTTGTCATTGTACAAAACAAATAATCATTTAACAAAGTGTCTGTACACATAAAGACAAACCAATGGAGAAATCTTCACCCAAGCTTGCTTACTTACTTCGCTTTATTCTTGGTTTTTAGCTCTTGTAAGTTACTTGTAAATAATGCATTCACCAGATAATATTATTCCAAATTAATAATTCGTAACAAACCTAAACTGTCATAAACAAGTTTAACTTCTGTGTATTTTCGTGAAATGGAATCATTATATTGAATTTTCTTGTTTAATGTTGTAAAATATTGTTGCAGGTTTTCTAGCTAAAGTTGAAGGTCAAATAAGTCATCCTTGCAAGACTGATAGTGATTGCACCCTTGGTTGTTTGTGTGTATCCGACAATTGATATTAATGTCACACGAAAGCTTTCGTGCTGAAATCCTTTACTAGTCACTTTGAAAGCCAAAAAGGAAGACCCTTTACATTAATAATATGAACATTTCTTGTATCTACCTACAATAAAAGAGAAGGATATCTGTATGGATTCATAAAACATTGTACTTCTCATAATATATTTCTATATATAAATGGTTGAAATGAAATTTGTTTATGTATTTTAATATTAATTTATAAATAAATGACCAAAATTCTAATTACTATACTATTTACTTGGATTAATAAAGGAAAAAGTGTGTGGGTATTTTTGTGTCATAGAGACATGGTAGAACTTGGACTTACAACATCTAAGGAATCAATGAATCTTTCTTTTTATTCCCCCTTCATCAATTAGATGTAAGAGGAAAGAGAATTTTTCAATATTTGTGCCTTGAGAATTATTCTATTCGTCTCTCTTTAAAATCCTTGAAAAGTTTGCTATCTAAAAATGTTAGTCGATATATAATGAAATTTATAACAATATTTATACTCTACTAAATAATATGGCCAATAAGTTTTTATTTTTGTTTTCCGACCTAGAAACTCCTCAATATAATGACTTATTTATTATTTATCCTACACTTAAAATCTGCTCCATTAATGATAAAAAAAAAAAAAATTACTCTTTTTATTTTTTATTTTGTTCGCGAACAGGTATATAGAAACAATTTTCTGTATTTAATATTGCAAACAATACACGAAACTACTTTTATATAGGAAGTCTCAGACTGCTGTACAAGTAAGAGTGATGTGTTTGTAAATTATATAATGGGATGTGTGTAGTGCCCAGAGCATAATGGGCCTTGTAGATAACACTTTCAGCTTTTTCGATCAATTTTATTATTCCACTTTAACTTTTTTCAAAAAAAAAAATAGTTTCTTTTAAAAAAATTACATATGATTATTTTGTGAAGCGATGCATAATTCTAATCAAGTATATAGTAGAATGTTTTATCCTTCACTATTAGAAATAATACCATATGAAAATTATGTGTATTGCATACCATCCAAAAACATGGAACTATTCTCTTCATAATCTTCACTCGACAGGTTCTTAAAATCTTGAAATTTCTACTTTTGCCTAATTTTTTGGATTTTTTTTTCCTATTCTAATCAAAGGGTTTGACACACACACACACACACACACATATATATATATATATATATATATCTAGTCATAGGAAATCAAGCTTGGTCATTGTACAAAAGAAATAATCATTTGACAAAGTGTCTATTACACATTAAGCCAACACAAGTGGAGAAATCTTCACCCAAGCTTGCTTACTTCGCTTTATTCTTGGTTTTTAGCTCCTGTAAGTTACTCGTCAATAATGGTTTCACTAGATAATATTATTCCAAGTTAGTAATTCGTAACAAGCGTAAACAGTCATAAACAAGTGTAACTTTATGTATTTTCGTGAAATGGAATCATTATGTTGAATTTTGCTTGTTTAATGCTGTAAAATATTGTTGCAGGTTTTCTAGCTGAAGTTGAAGGTCAAAATCGTCACCCCTGCAAGAATGATGGCGATTGCACCGTTGGTTGTTTGTGTGTATCCGGCTATTGTTATTATTGTCCTGCGAAACCTGGCGTTCGTGCAGAAATCCTTTACTAGTCACTTTGAAAGCCAAAAGGATGTTCCTTTACATTAATAATATGAACATCTCATGTATCTATCGTACAATAAAAGAGAAGGAAATCTATATAGATTCATAAAACATTGTACTTCTCATAATATATTTCTATATATAAACGGTTTAAATGAAATTTGTTTATGCATTTTAATATTAATTTATAAAAAAAATGGCCAAAATTCTTATTACTATACTATTTACTTGGATTAATATATGAAAATGTGCAAGGGTATTTTTGTGTTATGGAGACATGGATAGAACTTGGAATTACAACATCTAGATTGCCTAATATTCACACTTCTCAAGCTTACGTCTTTTTCCTGAGATTTTTTTTTTGTTTCCTCACCATGACATCAAATCCTCCCTTATACAAGTAAACATAGCATTGTACCCCACCATAATTTTTTCCCATCTCCACGTTAATTGGCTTAATTAAGGCGCTAGAAAAATTTTAATTTTCCTTGAAACCTTAACTTATAGGAACTACAATCTTTTTCAAATCGATTAAGGGAGACCCACATAGTTTCTATTTCTAATTAAAATTCCAGAATTCATCAGGTTTGAAAAGTATGTTAGTGTTACTTTGATCACAAAACAAGTTATCAAGGAATCATTCTTTTTATTCCCTCTGCATCAATTAGATCTAAGAGAAAAGAGAATTTTTCAAGATTTGTACCTTGAGAATTATTCTATTTGTCTCTCTTTAAAATCCTTGAAAAGTTTGCTATCTAAAAATGTTAGTCGATATATAATGAAATTTATAATAATATTTATACTCTACTAAATAATATGGCAATAAGTTTTCATTTTTCTTTTCCTACCTAGAAACTCCTCAATATAATGACTTATTTATTATTTATCCTACACTTAAAATCTGCTCCATGAATGATAAAAAAAAAAATACTCTTTTTATTTTTTATTTTGTTCGTGAATAGGTATATAGAAACAATTTTCTGTATTTAATATAGCAAACAATACACGAGACTACTTTTATATAGGAAGTCTCAGACTGCTGTACAAGTAAGAGTGATGTGTTTGTAAATTATATAATGGGATGTGCGTAGTGCCCCTAGCATAATGGGTTTGTAGATAACACTTTTAGCTTTTCTATCAATTTTATTATTTCACTTTAACTTTTAACAAAAAATAGTTTCTTCTAAAAAAATTACATATGATTTCACTTCACAAGAAAAGTCAAGAGCCCAACATCATTGCTCCAAGGCCTATAAGAATCAAGTTTAACTGTCGAAGGATCAATTCGAAGAAAGCTCAGCCCAGTTTGTTCATCATCATATTTCTCAATAGACCAAGAAGACTCCAACAATGCCATGGAGAACTCAAGGGACTAGTCATGCCATCCGAGACTTCATTGACCAAAAGATCAGTGCTCCATCTTCACCAGGCGGCTAATTCAACTTCTCTTGAGCCAAGTGATCACTCCACAAGCTCCCAAGCCAAGATCTCATTCATGGGGTTCTTCTATCTTTCTCTTGTTTAAGTTTATTTTGTTTGCTCATTTGAATTCTTAGGAACATGTTGCTTAGGTTTTGATTCTGAACTTATCATAGGAATGTTTGTTTGATTCCAGTTTACATTTTTCATTTAAAAAAAAAATTCAAAAATTCAAAAAGAAAATCTATTTGTCCAACTAAGGGCATGAGCCCTTAAGTTGCCTTCAATGAAGAGTCCTGAACTAGGGGCATGGACCCCTAATGACTCCCAATTTCCTCAAGGCTCAAAGCCTAAGAGCCCATCCATTCATCCAATACTCACTTGGCATGATATCCAACCATTGCTAGTTTTCAAAATGTGCATATTCAAAAAGAAAAAAAAAATTGTGAATTGTTTTTCAAAAGAAGGTGCTCTTTCAAGATCAAGAATCGCTCTTCTTCTAGAATGAGTAAAATTCAAAATTTTCAAAACACATTTCAAATTGTGCATAAGGAAATATCTTTGATAAAATCTTTTTGCAAATCATAAGATTCCATAGCCTTACCGATCAATTTGCATAAAAAGGGATTAACTTCATTTAATTCATGTAAGGATCTTTGCTCACAATTTCGAACAAAAAGGAAAGAGATCCTAAATGCAATCAAGGGAAAAATCACATGTCATTTGATTAAAGTGCAAAATCTTGTTTTGAGAAATTTTAATGTCACCACAACAGGTTGTTACTTATTTTTACTCTAAGAGAAGTCTATCAAGAGAGGCCATATCTTTGTGCCAATAAACTAGCATTACTAGGGATAAGAGGCCATCTTTGGCTAGACCACATCATCCCAGAATTAACCTGTCACAAATTAATCTATTGCTAACCCATTTGAGCCTATACAGTTAGCCTTTTTTTCAAGAACCAATAATAAAAAAACTTAAACCCAAGGGTGGGAAAAATCAAGTGTGCATATACTCAAACCTCATTCTGAGGAGGAGTCAAACCCAATGCTCGTCTGCAAAAGAGCCAACAAAGGAGGTACAAATGTACCAAAGATTGAAAAGAAAGTGTGGTGATTAGGGGCATGTTCAAGGCCCACCTTGAAGAAAGGTCGAATCTGAGATCTTAATTCTCACCAACTATGAGAGATTCATGTTAAGCTCACATGAGAGTCCAACAAACTATTCTGACAATGAGCCACATGAGTGTATGAGAAAGTAAATAACTGTGAACGAAAAGTTCAAAAAGAAGAAGAAGAGAGACCTGCTAGGTTGAAAACCCGAAAGGGCGGCCTAGGTAAAAGTTAGGGTTTCATTCAAAAAAAAAAAAAACTCAAAGAAGAGATATGAAAGCTTGAAGAGAGAAAGGAAGATGAAATTCCCTCAAAACCAAAAATGAGTGTCCATCAAAGCTGAAGAGATAAATAAGAGAATTGAACAAAAAGAATGAGTTCACACAAAGGAACAACTTGAATGAAATAAAGAAAGACAAGTGAGAAGAGACATTCAAGAAGCCAATTCAAAAGCAAGTACTGATAAAAAGGGAGAAAGCTCCTTTAATGTCTGAGTTTTTAAGTAATGCACACTTAGGGAAAATATCCAAAATGAGATTTTAAGCCTTTTATATATCCTTCATTTCAAATACCTGATCCTGGCCTACATTACAACCTATGAATAAAGACCTCCTTGAAGTCTTGGTAGTTTTTAGGCTCAACTCTTGTGATAATTTCTCTTAGATTGAAAAGAAAGAAAGCCCGAGGTAGTCAAGCGCTATTGGCAAAAGATCTTTAAAAGGAAAATTCTCAAATTAGGGGCACTCCCTTTATTTTGCTCTCGGACAAAAATTCCCAAGCTAGGGGCACTCCCCTTGTTTCTCATCAAACAAAAATGACTTCCCAAATTAAGGGCACTCCCCTTATTTGTCCTCAAATAAAAATTCTCAAACTAGGGGCACTCCCTCTTGTTTGCTTTCAAATAGGAAAAATTCTCAAATTAAAGGCACTCCCTTTGTTTACTCTCAAATGAAAAGAATTCATAAATCAGAAGCATTCCCTTTGTTTATTTTCAGTGAATACCCTCAATTCTTCAAGCACGATCATGCACATTCTTTGATTGCCTTTAAGGATTCAATCTCACAATGCTCAAAGTAAAAAATTAAGGTTGTTTACTTGAATTGAATGACATTGATCCTTCCAAATAAAAGAGAATGATTTGGCTATCAAATGTCATGTTCGGCCGAAAGACCTATTCGAAGGGAATACCTTTCGCTCATTTGAAAAAGAAAAAAAAAATGATTTTTCTCAAAATTGATAAAAATACCACATTGCAAAGAAAGGTTTCTACACCACAAAGTTTTAAAAGAAAAATTCAACTCATTTTAAAAAAATTTCTCTTGAATAAGCTCATTTTGAAATCAGCTTGCAGACTTGATTAGAAGTTTCCATCATCATATTGGTTGACCAAATGTCTTCCAATTTTCTTGAACTACATTTGGACCTGATTTTCCCAAAAGAGGTATGTAGGCAGTCTATCAAAGACTCAGTCTCAGTCATCTGAATGACCTGTGGATAGGTCCAATTTTGAACTACGTCTGGATCTGATCCTCCCAAAAGAGGTACGTAGGCAGTCTATCAAAGACTCAGTCCCAATCATCTGCATGACCTTTAGTGTCTTTCAATAACTCTTGAACTACGTCTGGACCTCATCCTCCCAAAAGAGATACGTAGGCAGTCCATCAAAGACTCGGTCCCAATCATTTACCTGACCTTTTATAGGTCCAATCTCCTTAAACTGCTTCTTGACTTGATCCTCCCAAAAGAGGTACGTAGGCAGTCTATCAAAGACTCGGTCCCAATCATCTAAATGACCTTTGGATAGGTCTAAATCTTGAATTACGTCTTGACCTGATCCTCCTAAAAGAGGTACGTAGGCAGTCCATCAAAGACTCGGTCCCAATCATTTGAATGACCTTAGGGTAGATTCAACACTTGAACTACATTTGGACCTGATCCTTTAAAAGAGGTACGTAAGCAGTCTATTGTAGACTCGGTCCCAATCATCTGCATGACCTTTGGATAGGTCAAACTCTTGAACTACGTCTTGACCTGATCCTCCTAAAAGAGGTATGTAGGCAGTCTATCAAAGACTCGGTCGAAATCATCTGAAAGACCTTATGGATAGGTCCCACTTTTGAACTACGTCTGGACCTGATCCTCCCAAAAGAGGTACGTAGGAAGTCCATCAAAGATTCGGTCCCACTAATCTAAACGACCTTTGAACAGGTCCAACTCTTGAACTACGTCTGGACCTGATCCTCCCAAAAAAGGTATGTAGGAAGTCTATCAAAGACTTGGTCCCAATCATCTGAACAACCTTTGTATAGGTCCAACTCTTGAACTACGTCCGGACCTGATCCTCCCAAAAGAGGTACGTAGACAGTCTATCAAAGACTCGGTTCCAATCATCTGAACGACCTTATGGATAGGTCCGACTTTTGAACTACGTTTGGACCTGATCCTCCCAGAAGGGGTACGTAGGCAGTCTATCAAAGACTTGGTCCCAATCATTTGCATGACCTTTGGGTAGGTCAAATTTTTGAACTACGTCTGGACCTGATCCTCTGAAAAGAGGTACGTAAGCAGTCCATCAAAGACTCGGTCCTAATCACCTACATGACCTTCGGATAGGTTCAACTTTTAAACTATGTCTCGACTTGATCCTCCCAAAAGAGGTACGTAGGCAGCCTGCATACGGCTCGGTCTCATGCACCCAAACAACCTAAGCTTAGGTCTGATTCAGAACACAAAATGGTTTACTTTCACTTGCACAAAATGTTTTCATAACATGTTAAACTATGGGCATTGGCCCAACATTTTTGTGTGCAAGCACGCTACACTAGGGGCATCAATTCATCTGTTTTATTTGTCAACATGATCTTCTTTTGCCAAATATGCTCAAACTAGGGGCATGCGCCCAACTGACAATCAAAAGAAGATTTTGTTTGTTGTCTCTTGCAGGTTATCAAAGTCACTCCAATGGACCATCCATCAACAAGAGTCCACTCCAAAAAATGTTGCCACATTTTCATCAAAATACAATTCCCCAATGGAAGCACGAAACCCAATCCTCCAAGGAATAAGTTGTCATCATCAAAAGAGAAGGAGGTCAGGTAAGCACTGAAAAGCCAATGTACATATTTCTAACCACACATGCCTTAAGCAAGACAAAACAAAAATAAAAATTCAAAACTTACCCCAACTTTCACACAACGAAACACATGACACTCAGGGTCTTATGACAAATCAAACTCAATTTTCTTGACATCCGAAGCATACCAAACCAACTTTCGCTTCCTAAGATTAATCTCCTCCAACAACCCCGAGCACATAAACAAAGAAGCCACCAAAACTAAAATAGAGAACCACATCAAACACCACACCACCATGAATTCATGAGAAAATTAACCAAGTCTAATTCAACATAATCAAGACTTAAAATTGACCAACCAAGTTAAAAATCACCACAAATAGCAATTCCAATTCAAAGAAAACAAATTCAAAGCTTAACATCCAAACTTGAATCAATTCATTAATCCAAAAGCAAAACCACTGCATCAAGTTAACAAACCAGCAAATCTCAACCAAATGGAGCCAATCTAAAGCAACTACCCATCAAACTTAATCAACCAAACTTAAAAAATCAACACAACAAAGTTGTTAAAAAAAAAAAAAGAACACTGGCCTCAAAAGTTGCAAAATTTCAGCAAAATCAATGGAATTTGGCTATACCCATTTCAATCAAACAAACCCAATCATACCCATGATCACAAAGCAATCACCAAACTCAAAATTTCAGACACACTAAAAAACAACAAAATCAACTCAATTGTGCAAAAAGTCAGCCCAAATAAACAACCAAAGTTGAAAAATCATTTCAAACTTCAAATCTGACCCTAAGTCAATCAAAATTCCAAACTCCAATCCTGAGTTAGCATCTATTTTGAAATCCAACCCTAAGCCAATGACCCTTAGTCAAATAACCAACACAAAGATTTTAAGCCTCAATACGATCAAAATTCCAAACTCCAATCCTGAGTTAGCATCTATTTTGAAATCCAACCCTAAGCCAATGACCCTTAGTCAAATAACCAACACAAAGATTTTAAGCCTCAATACGAGCAAACTCAAACAATTTTTAAGCCTCAAGATGAGCATTGAACAAATCTTCACAATGGAAAAATCTGAAAGAACAAAATTAAAAAAAAAAAAAAAAAAAAAAAAAATCTCCAAGAATAAAAAATTCTTCACAATGAGAATCTCCACAAATCACCTCAATAAAAAATATTCATGAACAAACTTCCCCATGGACAAAGCTTCATAAGCACATTAAAAACAATCTCCAAAATCAATCATTTAAGCCTCAAAGATGAGCAAACCACCTCTCAATCAAAATTAATCCCTGACCCTGAGTCACCAATCAAAGATTAAACCTTGACCTCAAATTGTACAAAAAAAAAAAAAAAAAGATGAAATTCTTGACCTAGAGTCATCCACTGAAAGCCAAATGTAAATGAATCTTAACCCTGAGTCATCATTAAGAGAAACAAAATTTGACCCTCAGTTGAAAATCAAGACTTAACCTTGAGTCATCATCCAAATTCTAAAAAAATAAAAAAAATCGACCCCAAGTCAAAAATCAAATCTAACCCTGAGTTAAAAATCCAAGATCAAAATTGTGACCTTGAGTCAATGTCATCAAAACATTCTTCCTAAAGCACTTTGCGGATGTTGCATCCAACAACATTCTCTTTGAGGCAATTCTGCGGAATTGCATTCTCACCCGGCATTCTTTTGGGGCAACTTTTCGAAATTGTATTCCAACACTTTCTCTTTGAGGCAATTCTACGGAATTGTATCCTCAAAACATTTCCTTTGAGGCAATTCTATGAAATTGTATTCTCAAAATATTTCCTTCAAGACAACTCTCCGGAGTCGTATTATACAAAAGTCTCTTTAAGGCAATTCTGAGGAATTGTATTCTCAAAATATTCACTGTAAGACAACTCTTTGGAGTTATATCCCCACATTTGTTTTGAAGCAACTCTACGGAGGTGTATTTCCACAATATTTCTTTGAAGCAATTCTATGGAATTGTATTCTCAAAATATTTCCTTTGAGGCAATTCTGCGGAATTGTATTCTCAAAATATTTTCTTTAGGGCAACTCTGTGGAGTTGTATTCCCACACTTCCCTTTGTGGCAATTCTGCAGAATTGGATTTTTAAAACATTTCATTTGAGGCAACTCTCTAAAATTGTATTCCCACACTTTCTTTTAAAGCAACTCTGTAGAGTTGTATTCTCAAAACATTTACTTTGAGGCAATTCTGCGGAATTGTATTCTCAAAATATTCCATTTGAGGCAATTCTATGGAATTGTATTCTCAAAATATTCCCTTTGAGGCAATTTTTTTGAATTGTATTCTAAAAACATTTCTTTTGAGGTAACTCTGAGGAGTTATATTCTCAAAACATTGTTTTTGAGGCAATTCTACTGAATTGTATTCTCAAAACCTTCCCCTTTGAGACAATTTTGCGGAATTGTATTTTCACACTTTCTCTTTTGGGACAACTTTGCGGAGTTGTATTCCCACAAATGTCTGAGGACATTATATCCCCACGTGAATAAATTAATGGTCACAAAATGAGATGTCGTGCTTGCATTGGTGTTTATTTATTGCATAAATTCCACCAATGAGGGGCATTTGTTGACACCCCATTTTGCAACCATTAATTTTACTTTTTTACACTTTAGTGCATAAAGGGTAAAATGGTAATTTCACAAGTTTGAAAATTTAAAGTTGGTCCATAAATTTAAAATCATATTTTAAGTGATCAAAATTGAATTAAGAATGAGAGTGCATTTTTCGGATTGGAAATCGGATAAAAAACCAAGATTTTATTAAGGAAATAAATTTGATTGGTTGAAATAATATTTATCATAAGCTCACATGCATAGGATTACTTGTTAATTAATTTGATTGGTCCTCTCAAGGATTAAATTAAAATCAATTGATAAATAATTCCTATTGGTTTAGAACACCTTAAAATGGTAAGTATTCATGCACAAGATATTTCATCAAAGGATAATTCTTAAATTGATTTATTTTTAACTAATGAGATAATTATTTTAACCAATAATTATCATATTAATCATTAATAAATTGATTAGAATTAAGAAATCTTGAATTCAGCCAAATAAGGACTTCTAAATCCACTAGAAGTTGACCAAAGGTGAAAAAACCCAGAATTATCCAAAGCCCAATTTGGATTTGGATTCCAGCCCGTACACTGGTCGGTATTTCGACCATAACTTTTGACTCAATTATCCGATTGAGTTGATTCAAATTGTTTTGGAAATCTGACATGATGGGCTACAACTATGTGTCTATATGACCATCTCCAAATTCAAATGTTTAGAGAGTCAAAACGGGCCCGCAATCAAAGCCTAAAAATTAGTCAGAATTTCGAGATTTTCATTAAGTATATCCAATTTCCAAAACCCTAATGCACTCTCATGAGGTCCAAAACATGGGTAGTTTCATTTTAGGGCTGCCATATAAATAAAAAATATTCTCATTTTAACAGGGAGGTTGAAAAAATTAGTCAGAGCAATCCTAAGCAAAATTCCAGAGAATTTTTGTAAAGGGTTAGACTTTGGAATAAGAACACAAGTGTGTTCTTATATTCAAGTTCAGAGATTACAAAAGCCATTTTTTGTAATCTTTATTTCCAATCTTTCAATTCCATTTTTAATCTCTTTTAACCAACTTTAACGATTTTTTCTCAAAAATCAATTTTCAGGTTGGCTCTATTCAACTCGGATTAGGAAGCTTCCTTCCACAAACATATGCAGGTACTTCTTTCCTTGTTTGCAACCTTTTGGTGTTTCCATGGATGTATGACTATTAGATTATTTATTTTATTTTAAGATTATGTTATTCTTGTTTGTTCCCAAGTGTTTTTCTTTATTTGATAAATTGTAATGTGACTTAGGAGCATGTTAGGATGAAAAACATAACTTTAAAAAAGTTAATAACAATGGAAGAATTAGTTTTCATGAGAGTCAGCAACTAAACTCTCGGATTAAAATTGATCGAGTCCTAGGTTTTTACCTGGGCACCGATCGGGTCCCAGTTTTTACCTGGGTACCAAATGGGCCAATCTGGGCACCAATCGGCACTAGGAGTGACCCGATCTGATCCATCTAAGAACCAATCTGGGTTTTATTAGGATTTATATAGTCTTGTACAAAAAATATTTTCCCATTGATTCTGACTTGTGTGTTTCCGATTGGTTTTGTTCTTAACATGTTATATTCGGTGGTCTAGATGTATGGTTAGGGATGTTTGCAAGAATAATTTCAATTTCTGGGTGATTAATCACATTTATTCATTTTGTTTTGCATGTACTATATTTGATGTCACATCAATGCAAGTCTGG
>OU015762.1:22443500-22573500 GCA_907173295.1 Fagus sylvatica | reverse complement strand
AGGAATTCGAACAACTGCTTCAAATACAGTATCAGGAAGTACCACTTGTGGAACCTCTATATCCACGGGTTTATTAGCTAAATGGCAATTGGCACATACAATACGGCCGGTCGCTACTCGTGGATTTTCATAACCCTGCTGTGCAAAAATGGGATATGCATTTGAAATGGGTGCCCTAGTGATTATATATATCATGAGCGATGCGAAAATGGATCGAGTAATCTCTTCCTTTATCCAAGAAATTTCTATGGGGCGTAGGCCTCCCAAAAGGTAACGGAGGCGTGCAAAGGTTTCCTCGGGCCAGACGGAGATTGGCCCTCGAGTGCAAAGGCAGAAGGGAGCTTGACTGCAAGACCCACCCGTCGAGCAGGGACGAAAGTCGGCCTTAGTGATCCGACGGTGCCGAGTGGAAAACCTCCTTTAGATATGAATTTATCTGATTCAGAGGGGAAGAACTTGCAGCAGTATCTCAATTTCAATTCAAACATGGGTTTGATTCACACTCCATGTTCTGAGAAATATTTACCATCCGAAAAGAGGAAAAAACGGAGTCTTTGTCTAAAGAAATGCCTTGAGAAAGGGCAGATGTATAGAACCTTTCAGATTGTATCTAGAGAAAAATATTGTAATTTGTTTCTTTTCCAAACCATTGTATTATTTATTCAATCAATAAAATATGTACTTTTTTCTTAGATTTTTATAAAGTTAGGTGGTGACTCCATTGTAAATTCTCCTAAAGATTAAGATGGAAAACAGTTTAAGTAACCATTTTTGAGAATCATGTTTAGACCTTTATGGGTTAAGGGTCGTGGTTCTCACAACTGCTAATCCAAATTTACAGAAGTGGTTATAAGAATGATCATGCAACATCGTATAGCCTACATTATACACACCATCTTATGTGACATGATCATAGTCTAACATATACATGAAAAAAAAAAAAAAAATAGAAATCATGATGTCATTATTATATATGGCAAGAGTTATTAGCAAATGTGAGAAATTTACTGTCTTAAATGTCCATTTTACTTCCTAACCAAAGCATAAAAAAACAATAATAATAATAATAATAATAACTCTGTTGGTACTTGGTACACTATGTGGTAAAGCCTATTTGGCTTAATGTATATATAACACAATATTTTGTGATCCTGTCACATATTAAAGTAAAACAATATAAGAAAATTGATGAATTAATAGTTAATAATATGAAAATGAGAGCTAGTGTTTAATATGGCATAAGTTACTAGTGTATATGACAAAGTTACTATCTTATGTGGCACTGTTATGATTGATAGTTATATATGTAGTAGTAAAGCTATAGACATCACATTTTCACAATAATACTGAAGTGTCAAGTTGTGAATAGTAAATAATAAAATGATATAAGTAATGAGTATAAATGAAAGCTAATTAAAACTTGCCAGCTCAGTATTGTTGTGAAATTGATGTGAAAACATAGTTATTGTTGTGTTTATAGTACTGCTATATATATTACCAACAAATGTGATATAATTTTTGTCTTATGTGAAGTTGTTACTATCAAATATAACTATATAAAGAATTAAAATTAATAAGAAAAAAATAATAAAAAGAATTTGATTTAAGGTTACTAACAAATGTGATAGTTATTGTCTTATGTGACGTTAGTATCCAATGTGTATAAAAATAATATAAATAAAATGAAAAAAAAAAAATTAATATAAGGCTACCAATAAATATGACTGTAATTACTCTTTTTGATGTTACTATCCCATATGACTATATAAAGAATTTTTTTTTAGTTAAAAATGTAAAACTATATAAAGAATTTAACCAAGAAAGGTAATAACTTATGGTTACGTATTAAACCAGGTTAACTGTTAGCATTAAAATAATAATTAAAAAAAAAAAAAACCTTATGGTTGTTGTAGAATTTTCTTACAACATATATATATTTTTTTACTGAGTTTTGTCTATTTGATATCAACTTATTTTAGGTAGTTTATTTGTTGAAGGTGAGACAAAAAGTGGAAATAAGTAATAAGTTAGATTATTTAAAAAAAATAAATAAATAAAAAACTATTTTGTTTGCTTAATTGTTAAAAGATGAGACAAAAAGTATAATCATTGCAATAAGCTGGCAAATAAGCTGTGCTTCCAAATGTATGCAACAATTTTTAGAGTAAATCCAGTCAATAATGGAAAATACATCAGTTTTGGCTAAAAAAAAAACAAAACAATTATAGAATCTCTCAATTAAGGTGAAGCGTATCAGTTTGGAATTCCTTAATTTCCTTTTTCTTGCATAAATATTCTCTCTAATCTTCTCCGGCCGGTTCCTCTCTTGTAGTCTATAGAGTGATCTATATATATACACCAAAATCTTGCACATTTTTATCATCATCACCTCACCAATAACCAATCAGTCATGGCATTTGATTACTCACGAGTTGTCTCTTTTGCTGCATTGGCAATTGTTTTTCTGTGTAGCTTCTCTCTCAATGTCATTGAGGCTTTGAAAGGAGGGTTTAGCGTGGATCTCATCCACCGTGACTCCCCAGACTCCCCCTTCTACAACCCATCGGAAACTCCTTCGCAGCGCATGGCCAAGGCAGTGCGGCGTTCTATTAACCGTGTCAATCATTTTAAGCCAGCTTCTTCACTCTCTCACAATGCACCTCAAACAACTATAACCTCAAATAGTGGCGAATATCTCATGAAGTACTCTGTTGGTACGCCACCAGTCTCAATACTAGGCATTGCTGATACGGGTAGTGATTTAATTTGGCTACAATGCAAGCCTTGCACTCATTGCTACAATCAAACGGATCCAGTGTTTGATCCTAAAAAGTCTAGAACCTACAAAGCTGTTGCCTGCACTTCATCACAATGTGAGTCTCTAGATTCTCCCTCATGCTCAAGCGATGAAACAACCTGCCAATATTCCACGTCTTATGGCGATCAATCATTCACAAATGGAGACCTTGCTGTAGACACTCTCACGTTGGGATCAACTACAAGCCGACCTGTTTCTTTCCCTAAAACTATCATAGGGTGTGGACACAACAATGGTGGAACCTTTGGTGAGCAAGGTTCCGGCATTGTTGGCCTTGGAGGTGGTGCCCTTTCCCTTGTTTCCCAATTGGGTTCTTCTATATCTGGCAAGTTCTCCTACTGCTTGGTGCCATTAACTTCACAAGGCAGTACCTCAAGCAAATTAAATTTTGGTAGTGGTGCTGTGGTTTCTGGTTCTGGAGCCGTGTCTTCTCCCTTAGTCTCCGGAAGCCATGATACCTTCTACTACTTAACACTCGAAGCAATGAGTGTTGGCAGCAAAAGATTGGAGTTGAGCGATTCTTCCACATCCGGAGACTTAGAGGGCAATATTATCATTGATTCTGGCACAACATTGACACTATTGCCAGCAGACTTCTACTCCAAGTTTGAATCAGCAGTAGCAGAACAAATTGATTTACAGCGTACTGATGACCCGAGTCAACTTCTAAGTCTTTGCTACAAGTCCGCATCAGATGATATTGGTGCTCCAAGTATCACAGCGCATTTCACTGGTGCAGATGTGAAGCTGAGTCCCACCACAACCTTTGTTAGACTGACTGATCAGGAACTTGTGTGTTTGGCTTTCCTTAAAGATGAAAGATTTTCCATCTTCGGTAACTTGGCCCAGTCCGACCTGTTGGTAGGCTATGACCTTGAGCGGAAAACAATATCTTTCAAGCCAACAGATTGCACCAAGCACAAAGTTAGAAATTAAAATGCATGTTTTTTCCTTTTCCCGTATTGTTAAATTCATGTGTTTCTCCATTTTAATTTCTTAAGCATACATTTTTCAATAAATAAGCTCCAACTTTCATGTGTTTCTCTATTTTAATTTCTTAGGCATACATTTTTCAATAAATAAGCTCTAACTTAGAAATGCAATAAATAAGCTCTATCGTTTACAAAAAAAAAAAAAAAAAAAAAACTTAGAAATGCAAGCGTATTTTATCTCTCTCTCTCTCTCTCTCTCTCTCTCTCTCTCTCCTTAGTAACAATGAGGTACCTTTGTATCAAAAAAATCAATATCATTGACATTTTCATGGAATAAAACACCCACAGTTGTTAAATTAAACTAGTTGCAGACCCGCGTAATGCGCAGAATATATAATTTGTAATGGGCTTAATTGATGATATTGTTTATGGTAAAAAAAATAATAATAATAAAAAATAATAAAATAAAAAAAAAAGTTGAAAGAATTGGAGAACATTGAACTGTGATGATATAATAACTAATTTTATTATTAATTAGATTGAAATAAAAGTGATAAAATTAGCGATCTTGACTAAAAATATATATATATATATATATATATATTATATATATATTATATATATATATATATATATATATATATATATATATATATATATGAGATGGGTTTTTTAAACCGTTGATTTCTATTAAATCTGACGGTTAAAAAACACTAATGGCCATGTCATCATTTTGAATTAATTAGTGATTTAACCGCATTAAATGAATTTAGCCTCCATCACCTTCTCTCTCCAAAATCCTTTTCTTCCTTGCTTATCAAAATTCTCTCCATCTTTTGTTTGTTTTCTCGGTAAAACCTATAAAGTATAAGTTTAAGTTATGTTAAGGAACTATATTAGCATCACTATTATTACTGGACTAAATTACTCAATCAGCTTCAAGCAAATATTTCAACCGTATACCATTTTATTCCAATATATATACCTATTATTAAGGAATTACAATTCCTTAATTTTAGGAATTACTGTGTCAATTGTAGGTCTTTGACCTTTGCTAGAATTATAGCCTTGCTTGGGATGTTATATAAAAACATATTACAGTAAGAGAGCCGCACGTCCTTGAAGGTCTCTTCGTTAAAATATTCAATAAAATATAAAAATTCTTTAATTTGGTTTTTGGTTTTTGATAGAGGTTGTAAGAACAGAGGTTGTACCTACAAAGAGCCGAATAAAAAATTTGGTGATTATATAAGTATTTTTTTTTCTTTGTATATACTATATATATTCCTTTTAATATTTGAGAAAATATGTTCATTATATTTTATTAATTTTCAATTAATTTAATACAACTTTATTTATTGGGATTGTATTTAAATGGATATAAGGAAACCTTATACTTTCTTTTAAACATGATATATTTTATTTATAAATGTATAACAATTTTGTTTGGAAATCGAAAGGCATAAGTATACATACTTAAATTTTTTATTTTTATTTTTTAAATTTTGGGATCATTTATATATACAAGTATATCTATTTAAGAATTTTACAAAAATGTGTGCCATATTTGCAAAGATTTTGGAGAGAGAGAGGATGATGGAAGCTAAAGAGATTTCATGTTGTTAAATCACTAATTAATTTAAAATGATGACATAACCATTAGTGTTTCTTAACCATCAGATTTAATAGTAATTAACGGTCTAAAAAAGATATAACTCTTGTAAAAAACAAAAAAAATTAAATGGAAACATAAGTAAAGAAGGGTTTAAAAAAAAAAAATAAACGTTGATTGACTTTGTTTTAAATAAAAAAGGAAAAAATAATTATTCATTGTTGAATTAACAAAATCCCTATAGATAAGGATAATCATAGATGGGAAGGAATTAAAATAAGAAAAACAATGGGAGGCATATTCTAGTGTGAATTGTTATGGAAATAGGAGTTTGAGGAGAGAAATAATTGGAAGCAAGGGGAAAGAAACGTTGGAGAGAGAAAAAAGAGGGGAAGACAAAAAATAATAGATAATCAATTGGAATAAATGTGGAGAGAAATAATTGGAAAAGAGAGAAAAGATAGTAAGGCAAAAAATAATAAATATTTAATTGGAATAAATGAGGAGAGAAATAATTGGAAGACAGAGAGTGATAAGTGGTAATAAATTGTCAGACGGTTTAAAGATAGCAATTAATACCACTCTTAGAGGAAATTGTTAAATTTATTAAAAAAAAATTAAATGGAAACATAAGTAAAGAAGGGTTTTATATATATATATAAAGATTAAAGTATAATTAAGAGGTTAAAGATAAAATGATATTTTTTTACTTACAGATTTTAACTAAATATTTTCGTATCATTTAAAATATTCTAACAAATTTGTATACATCACAATTTTTTAGGAAATGCAAAAATATAGTAATTAAAAAAATGATACTCTAGCCATTTCAGGAAAGAAAATTTAAAAATATATACATTTATTATAAGTTTTTACCGTAACTTTACTTCTATAAAAAAAGAAGAAGAAAAAAATACCTAGCTTTACAAAAATCACAACATGCCTCCTCCGTTTAAGAGAATCTTCTCTGAATATCTTATTCTTCTCTAGCCAAAATCAAGGTGAATCAAAGTAAGGGAGATCGATTTTGTCTTATAAAGTCTATGGTGGAGCGGCAAACAAAGTCTGAGTGATTGACGAATGGATGGCGAAATCGATTGGCTTGGGATTTGGCGAGAGAGATCGATTTTGGCTTCTGAAGAAGCAGATTGGCTATCACTGCTGCCATTTTGAGGGAGAAATCGAGGGGAAAAGAACAAATCCGACCGGTAGACCCATTAATCTATTTCTTGGTATATTCACGGGCCTACAAACCGAATGTTCTTCCCCTATAGACTCTCATAGATATTGCCACTTTTTCCTTTCTTTTTTTGGTGGTTTTGCCATGAAATACAACCTTATATATCGAGATGCTACAAGTGACTACTGGAATTTCAAATTTTGGAGTTGAAGATAAGCAGTTATTACCCATTATAGAGCTGTTTCAAAAAATAAACGTGGTTTGACTATTAACTATAATTAGCTATTTAAGGGAGACGAAGAGCTGAGCAGAAAAGAGAGTGGGAGATGAAGAGGTTAAGGAGATGAATAGGCAATAGGGAGAGCATTAAGAGATGAAACATGAGAGAGAGAGAGAGTGAAAGTTGAGATTGAAGTGGAATTGTGTGGGAAGAGGAAATTTGATGTGGCAGTGTTTGGAGGAGGGAAAATTTTTTCTCTCTGCTTCAAGTTTTAATTTATATTATAGATATTATAGATAATGCTATAATGAAAATCATGAAATTATTGATGAATGTGACGTGAATTATCATTAACTGTGTTTGTATTATAAAAATAATATCAAGTAAGTCTTAATTTTAAGACCAAAATGTGGTATTGATCAAAGCAAAATTGAGCTCACTCTAGTTTCGATATTGATCGATGACACAATAATAATCTTGAAAAGGTTGATTCATATAATGGAGAGACGATGATTTGGAACGAGAAGTTAAGAGTACACCTACACTAAGGTTAACTCATATTATCAATGTGCCTTCCCACTGGAGTCATGGTGAAAAAAAAAAAAGTGGTGATGAAAAGAAGGGACAACATGGTAGAGACGATGATTTGGAACAGGTTGAAACCATGCACCAAGATTCGACCCTCCACCTCCTCCTCTGACTGCGACTGCCATTGCACTTTGGTTTGTGGCTTTGTGCTAGAATATTACAACACTTACAAGTGACACAAGTACCCAAATGGCTCTAAGCCTTTATTAGTCAATTTATGTGTGAGATCTAGCAATTGGGGATGAAAAATGTTAGTGGTGTGGAGTGGGTTCTGCTTTGCTGGAATGTCAGCTATTAAGTATGGGGTTTTGAAGATGATGGGGTTGATGTTTTTAATTTGAAATTTTAGAAACTGAATATGTGCATAGAAATTTTGTATTCTGGTAGGAATGGATGGAAGTGTAGAAAATGTTTGTTTTCCACCCCCCCCCCCCCCCCCCCCCCCCCCCCCCCCCCCCCCCCCCCCCCTAAAATCTAGTCTTCTTCCAAACATTCGTCGATTTGAAACAAAATCCAAAACAAGAAAATCAATATACTCAACATAAATTCAAAGGAGAAGATCTTTGAAATTTAGGTCAGAGGCTTACTCTTTTTTTTTGGTTTTAGTTAATTTTTTCTTCCTTTTTCTTATTTTTATTTATATTTATTTATTTATGTGTTCTTCCCTCAATTTGAGAATAAATCAAATTCTACTTTTCTTTTTTCCTTTTTTAATAAAAAATCCAAAAAAAAATATTTTTATTACTTCTTTTTTGTATTTTGTTTTTAATTCAAGCCCAATTTTTCAAAAGATCTTTGAAAACTAAAATTCTTGTATCCCGTGTTCTTCATTTTACTTTCTCCCATTTTTAATTTTAATATGTTTCTCCATTTTAATAAGCATGCATTTTAATATGTTTCTCCACTAGGCGAGTGCTTCTTAGGTCAAACAATAGTCTCAGTTTTCTAGAAGGTTTTGGTTTGGTTTTCAACACAAATCATCGTATTAGAGATCATGCCATTCATCATTAAGAGCGGAGACTATGAGTATTGACCGGTTCAAATTTGGGTGTTTACAGTATTTCTCTTTCGACTGAGTTGCTTTTGAAGTATCGAAGATCGAAAGATAAATAGACAAATCTATTTGTAAGTCAATGCTCATGAATCCACACACTCACGCTTCACAAATGAAAAAAAAAAAAAAAAGAAAAAAAAGAAAAAAAAAATGAATTAAAATTATTTTATGTAATTTTTATATTTGAAATAATTTATTTCAAATTTTTAATACATTTGACACATAACTTGATTTGATTGGACTACCTAGCACATGTGTCAGGCATAGTTGGCACTTAACAGTCAGGGACTAAAGTTTTATGAACGGGAGGGCCAAAATCCAAATGGACGAAAATCTCAAGGTAGTAAATCTAAATTTTCAAACATTAGGGAACAAAATAAAAAATGACCAAACTTAAAAGGTGTACAATGCACTTTAGTTTTATTTATTCTCAAAACTAGCACATCTATAGCTATTTTAAACACGTGTTGCCCTTGGATTGGCACCATTGAAACTGCTTTCTGATATAAACATATAGATATTGATATTTGCTGACTTGCTTGAATGAGTGCAGTGCCATAGAATAGAACCCTTTGCATTTGATGCTTTTAAAACATAAATTTTCCTTTTGTAATAATAATAATCTGGAATAAAAGGCATAATAAGGAAGAGTAAGGTTGCAAGAATGGCGAAGAATCCCAAAATAGGTAAAAAAAAAAAATTGGGCAAAAACAGTTATGTCAGTCCATGAGGCGTGCGCCTATAAGGAGGTGGCATACACCTTTATTATAGTGGCATACACCGCTTTACTAGAGGCATATGCCCACAAGGGCAAACAAAGCGTTTTAGGTTAGAAAATCCAAATTTTTGTAGAAATAGGATTTAGTTGCCTATAAATGGAGCCCTCACCCTTACGAAAACTCTGCCAATGACTTATGCAGTCTTCAGAAGTTTTAGAAATTTGTAGGAGCCTTTAGTAGTCTTACAAGTTTTTTATTGAGCTCTCTTTGCTTAGGAAATAATAATTAAGTAGGTGGGTAGGTCATGCCAACGATGTTGCTAGAGACCACTTTAGGCATGTACGCATATCTTGATTTGTCCATTACAGTCAAGTGAAGTTGAATTTTCCTTTTCTACGCGTTGCTTGCACTTTTGGGATCCCACTCATCATGTATTTCGCTTCAATAGGAGTGAACTATGCCTTATGATGGAGGAATATGGAGAGATCATAGGCGTTACCAATTTTGATTCTATTTGTGAGGTAACGGTGAGGCACTTCGGGATTGGAGGCCACTAATTCTCATTGAGATTAGGGCAAACAAGGTAATCGTCACCTAATCCAAGAACTATTTTTAAACTCCATGTGAATATTAAGGTTTAACTGGTCTGATATAAGTCTAGAGTTTGGGTACGTGTTTGGGAAAGTGTTAGGCACCCAAGCTTGTCTAGCCACATGCCTGCCGTTCTTTCATACTATTGGGTTATATCTAAAGAATTATTTAATAAGGAAATCTAACCCCTATCACACAAAAGCATGTGAAAACAAGATATAATATAATATAAGATGAGAGAAAAAAGTTCTTACCTGAATCCAAGCTTGCCAATCAGGGTATTGGTCTATGAAGAACTATGTAAAACAAGGCAAAAGAACTTTGAATGTTTAAATAGTAAACTTAGCATTAAAACAATAATTTGATAAAAATAAACTTGGAAGAAAGATCAAAATTCACGTATTAAACTAAAATAAACCTGCAAACAATAATTAAAGTAAACTTAGAAGAAAGATCAAAATTCATGAATTAAACTAAAATAAACATGAAATAAAAGAAATAATTACAGAAGGTTAGTAATGGCTATTGAGAAGATCCATACCTTACTTCTAAGAGCTGGTTTAATGCTCTAGATTAGCTATCAAGGATCTGGTAGTTACTAGTTAGTTATTTTGAGCTGGTAGCTTAGTGCATTTGTTAAAGACTGAAAGTCTGTGTTTGTATTATATATTAAATGTAGTACAAGAGAGAGCCTTTATATAGGCAGAGGTAAGAGTAATGCACAAGTAAAAGGAGTGCTACACAAGACAATGTATTGGGCCTAAGACCCATTAGGCTTATATTCTAACATCCCCCCTCAAACTCATGTTGGGTGAAGAGACACCAACTTGAGTTTGGAAATAAGATCACGGAAACGGCCTGGAGGCATAGGTTTGGTGAATATGTCAGCTAACTGATCCTGAGAAGACACTGAACGGAGCTGCAAAGTACCCTGTAGTAAGTGATGACGAACAAAGTGACAGTCGATCTCAATATGCTTGGTACGCTCATGGAAGACGTCATTGTGGGCAATTTGGATGGCACTTCGATTGTCACAATGGATCGGAACTGTAGTAGAACAATCAATGCCTAAGTCCTGGAGAAGCCAACGTAACCAAAGGAGCTCAGCAGTGGTGTCAGCAAGTGCTCGATATTCTGCCTCAGTACTAGAACAAGCAACAACAGATTGTTTCTTGCTGCGCCAAGAGATGAGGGAGTCACCAAGAAGAAAACAATACCCTATAGTGGAACGATGGTCAGTAGGGTCCCCTGCCCAGTCGGCATCAAAATAAGCCTAAAGAGTGAGCGACGACTGAGATGAGAAGTGAAGTCCATGAAACAAGGTGCCTTTCAAATACCGAAGAATCCGAAGTACAGCAGCATAATGGAGAGACCGCGGTGCAGCCATGAACTGGCTAACAATGTGAACGGCATAGGAGATGTCCGGTCGAGTGACAGTGAGGTAAACAAGACTCCCAACTAACTGTCTGTAGAGGGTAGCATCAGGAAGTGGTTCTCCATCATGAGTATTCAGGCGATTGTTGTATTCAATGGATGTGTCAACGATCTTGCTGTCCGTGATTCCAGCTCGAGAGATAAGATCAGATGTGTACTTGGCTTGAGTGAGATAGTAACCATCGGAGGAGGAAGAGACTTCAAGGCCAAGAAAATAACTGAGGGGACCCAGATCCTTCATCTCAAAGTGCTGACCAAGGAAGCGCTTAAGATCCTGGATGCCCTGCACATCATCACCAGTAATAATTATGTCATCTACATACAACAAGAGAAGGGTAATACCATGATCTGAGCATCGGAAGAACAGAGCTGAATCATATGAACTAGCTGAAAAACCATGCTGAGAAATGGTGGAGCTGAACTTGGCAAACCAAGCTCGTGGAGCTTGCTTAAGACCATATAGTGCCCGACGTAAGCGACACACTTTGGGAGAAAAGCCTAGAGGTTGGGAGAAACCAGAAGGGAGCTGCATGTAGACTTCCTCAGTTAGTTCTCCATTAAGAAAGGCATTCTTCACATCCATCTGAAAAAGTGGCCAATGTCGGGAAGCAGAAACTGCGATAAGTGTACGAACAGAGGAGAGGCGAGCCACCAGGGCAAATGTCTCCTCATAGTCAATGCCATACTCTTGAGTGAATCCCTTGGCAACGAGACGAGCCTTGTAGCGATCAACAGTACCATCTGATCGAGTCTTGATCTTGTACACCCACTTGCAACCAATAGCAGATTTACCAGCTGGCAAATCAACCAGATCCCAAGTACCTGTCTTTAACAATGCATCCAATTCTTCTTTCATAGCTTGCTGCCATAAAGGGTCAAAGGAGGCCTCACGAAAGGTGTGAGGTTCATGTAAGGTGGCAAAGGCAGAAAAGCAGTGAAAGTCACGAAGATGAGAGGGAAGAGTACTTACCCGATGAGAGCGACGGGGCTTAGGAGCAGTAGTGTTGACAGGATTCGCAGCAGGGGCAGAGAGAGGAGACTCGTCGAAGGTAGGATCGGCTGTAGGAGACTCATCAGAGGAGGGATCAGCAGGGGGAGACTCGTCGAAGATGGGATGAACTGACTCAGCAGAAGGGGAAGGAATCTCAGGGAAGAGATTTGGTAGAGGATCAGCCTGAGAATCAGAATCACCTGCGGAAAATAAAGGTAAGGAATAGAACATCTTGTGTTCCCAGAATACCACATGCCGAGAGACTCGAAGACGCTTGGCAATTGGATCATAACACCGGTACCCTTTTTCTTCAAGGCCATAGCCAAGAAAACAACATAGCTGGGAGCAGGGTTGGAGTTTAGTGCGCTCATGTGGTTGAAGAAGAACAAAACAGACACAACCAAAAACCTTGAGTAGACTATAGTTTGGAGCTGTGCCAAACAACCGTTCATATGGTGTTGTGTTTTGAACAACAGGTGAAGGACATCGGTTGATGGTGTACACTGCAGTGAGAGCAGCTTCACCCCAGAATGAGGCAGGAGTGGAGGCTGCATTGGTGAGAGCCCTAACAATATCTAGGATGTGACGGAGTTTACGTTCAGCTCGTCCATTTTGTTGTGAGGTGCCAACACAAGAGGTATGAAAAATAGTTCCATAGTGTTTAAGAATAGTAAAAAAATCAGTTTGTCTATATTCTCGTGCATTGTCAGAGTGAAATACCTTAATAGCTTTAGAATACTGAGTCTGAACCATTTTAGCAAAATCACGATATATTGTGAGAACTTCAGAACGATTTTTCATTAAATAAATCCAAGTGTAACAAGAAAAATCATCGACAAAAATAACAAAATATCTTGATCCCCCCACTGTGGGAACAGGAAAGGGCCCCCATATATCTGAATGAATAAGATCAAAAGTTGCAGAAGCAATAGACTCACTATTATTAAAAGGTAAGGCAGGTTGTTTGCCGAGCTGACATGGCATACAATCAAATGGACTGGAAGAAACTGAACCTAATAGACCCCTAGATACTAAGGTTTGAATACAAGGAAGAGAAACATGACCTAGACGAGAGTGCCATAACTCGATGGAGGCAGAAGCAACAATAACAGGGGCGGAGACTGATGAAGACGAAAGGTGAAGGGAAGTAAGCTCAAACAACCGTCCAACCTTACGCGCGATCCCAACGATCTGCCCCGTCCAAGAATCCTGCACAAGATAATCACGAGAAGAAAAAAACAGGTTTAAACCAAGTTCGGTTAGTTGGCCAACAGATAAAAGATTAAGATGCAGTTTAGGAACACAAAAGACATAAGAGACAGATAAGTTGGGGGTAGAGATGGAGCCGACATGACTAACAGTCATGGCGGAGCCATCAGCAGTGGTAATAGTAGGTAAGACAGGAAGAGTGTGGGCACTTGTGAGATGAGGATTGTCCGTCATGTGATTGCAGCAGGCAGAATCTAAGAACCATTCAGAAGAGATACCTGGTGTCACAGAAAGAGCAGGATTGGATGCACTGGAAGACAAAACCTGAATCTAACTGAAGAGGGCTTGCAGATCTGCTATGCTGTAAGTAGGTGTAGTTAATGAGACAGGATCAAAAGATGCAGCATCGGTACAGACTCGGAGGCAGTCAAGGCTGCAGAGCGCTAAAGAATGCCGGCACGCATGTTACATCAATCAATAGTGTGACCGCGATGCTTGCAAAAGGCACAAATAAGATGAGAAATCTTCTGATTTAATCGCCTGTGAATAGGCTTAAAAATTTCATTTTGAGCCATAACAAAACCTCAATTGCAAAAATAGACAACAAAAATGAAATCAGCGCAAAAAAACTGGGTAGGAAGCACCTGGGTTGCAAAAAGTCAACTGAAAAGTCAACGCTGGTCAACGGTCAAAGTCAACGTCAAAAAGTCAACGGTCAACGTTGGTCAAAGTCAACGGTCATGCTGACGTGGCACTAGGGTTGACGTGGCAGGATGACGTGGCACTAGGGCTGACTGGACAAGAGACAGGCGCGTGGGCGCGTGGCAGAAAAAGCTTGAAGTGGCCGGATCTTTGGGCGGCGCGTGGCGGCGCGTCTGGCCTCCGATGAGATTGATTCTTGCGCTGTTGGGTCGTGCTTCCCGAGATCTTTCGAACGGCGGCGGAGGTGTCGTGATCGGAGTCCTGTAGCAGGAGAACCGAAGGTGACGGCGCCGGAACTTTGGGCGGCGCGTGGAGGCGCATCCAGACTCCGATGGGGTTGATTCTGGCGCGGTTGGGTCGAGCCTCGCGAGATCTTTCCAACGGCTGCAGAGGTGTCGTTATCGGAGTTCGGTATCGGGAGAACAAAGGGTGGCAGCAAGTCTATTAGGCGATGAATCAGCTTCTTGGCAGTGCAGGCAACTGGATTTCTGACGGTGGCGGCTGGGCAGTGCCGGAGACAGCTGAGGCAGCGGAATAATGCCTGAAAGGACTAGAACTGCACAATATTAGAGTCTTAGCTCTGATACCATGTTAAAGACTGAAAGTCTGTGTTTGTATTATATATTAAATGTAGTACAAGAGAGAGCCTTTATATAAGCAGAGGTAAGAGTAATGCACAAGTAAAATGAGTGCTACACAAGACAATGTATTGGGTCTAAGACCCATTGGGCTTATATTCTAACAGCATTAGTTTCTAAGCTTTAGTTAGTGCATAGTATAAAATTTCAGATTGTTTAAATAGTATAGGTTCCTCATTGTAATGCAGATTGGAATTGAATGTGTGCAACGAAATTGAACGCAAAAGGGTCGTAGAGAATTATTGACACTCTCTTTCAATGGTGTACAGAGGAACAACAAAGGGTTCAGTCTCTTCATTAGTAAAAAAAGTGCATCAACGGATATAGAGTGGCCACTATTCCTCTTTAGCTTCTTTAGTCAATTCTAATCGTTCACTCTTAGTTAGGCCTAAAAATTATATTTTCAAGACCATCTGATCTGTGACCGACAACCCTCGCCTCTCATTCATTTATTGCTCAAAAGCCCCTAAAGGGTCCGAGATAGGTAGTAAAGCGTAAGAAAGACCAGAAATGACACATTTGATTAAGGTGCCAGAGAAAAAGGCGTCAAGAGCACCTCGTAGTCATGCATTCAAGCAAAGAGACTTTGCCTTTCTTCGCTATGTAAATAGAGGGCCAAAATAAGTGCTAGAGCTCGAATTCCTCCCGGGAACACACGAAACGCCAATGCTTCGAGAAACGGAGTTAGAACAGTCTTGTGGTAAGCTTTGAACTTTCCTTTGAGAACTTCATTGTTATTTGTAGAGGTGCTTATAACCTTTAAGTCTATCTTTAAACAACTCTAAATCCCTTCCATTTCCATAACTTTAACACTATCTCTTACAATTCCTAGATTAATTTCTCTAAGTTTATGTTGTTGTTGTTGGTGGTGGTGTTGCTGAGTTTATGTTGTTGTTTCTGGGTGTGGGATTTGGAAGGTGCGGATTTTTTCTTCTTTTGGGATTTGGAAACTTGCCTCCGCTAAAAGTGGAAGACTTTAGAGGTAGGGGATGAGTGGTTTTTCTCAGTGAGGATATTATCAGAAATCCAGTTTCAGCATCGCCCCACGGGTCATATGTTTTGCATGTGATTAGTTTTTAATTTAACTCCAATTTAGACACTGAGGGGATACCATGGAGCAATTACATCCAATCAAGGGGTAAATTGTTGCAATCCAAAGTTTAAAGGGTTATTGAAAATGGGTGAAAGAGTAGAGTGGAAAGTGTAATTTTCCCATTATTGTTTGATGAAAATTTGGTTTTCACTTAATTTAGAATTTACAATTTTTTAAGTTACAACATAATTAAATTAATTGTGAACATTTTGAGATGCTTTTTATATAAAACATTTTGCTTTGAGGTTTTTGGATTATCCCAAAGATGGTTAGTGTATAATTTGTAAATAATAATTTCTTGTATAATTATGTCAAAACAAATGTGAACAAGTCCCTTAACAATTTAATTTTTCCTAAGTGCTGGTATGTTGTGCCTCGTGGAGAATAGTCCCATATTGGAAATTACGATGGATAAGGATCATATACTATCGAATTATAAATTTTGAATCTGATAAGTAGGTGATGAATGATATGACAATCCTATATTGCAATTACAGTTGGCGAGCTTATTTGATCCAGTTTTAATACGTAGCCTTTAGAATGACATTCATATATTTTTTCTTTTAATATATGATGGAGTCGTCAATTATAAGGTATAATGGAAAATTTATTAATACACATGATTACTTGATGACTATAGCTATTCCATAGACATAGTGGTACCACAAATATAATAAAGTTTTATATTTTATTTCTTTCCTTCTGTGAATTAGATATCATTTTTAAATAATTGACCGCCTACTTGTTTTCTGGAGGCATAATCTTCTTTGTTTTTCTATATCCACTTAATTTACCAACTTGTGTTTCACATTTTTAGCATGTTGTGGTTTCAAATACAATTGGAGGAATCTTAGGGTTGTCCAAGACATAGACCTACTATATGGAAATTTCAAGTACTGTCTATTTTATTTTATTTTTATTTTTTATGTTTTAACTTTTAAGTTTTAAGTTTTATAATAATATTATTTAGGGATATTGTATTACCTGAATTTATACGTTTATGTGTTTGAGTCTTCTTTTACTACTGTTATGTATTTGAGTCTTCCCTTCTTCCATACCAAAGGGAAATTATTTCCTTACACTACAAGCAAACCTAATAAGAAAACCAAATCCAAATAGAAATTTGAGACAATATCTAAAAAGTCTCTACCTTCTCACAAATTGCAAATACTAATTTGTTAAGAATTAATCGGACTGAATCTATAGCGTCAAACTTAAATTGATCAAGTAATCTGCATTCCTTTTACAAGAGCTCTTCCTAGAACAAGTTGATCACCGTATTCAGTATTCACATCTAAAGCCAAACTTGATTACACGTCTACCTTGAACCAATGTCGAATGTGCACTAGAAATAATCTTCTCTTGAACTTCACCAAGATCAAACTTTAAACTCTTAATTATGCCAATTTTTTGTGATTTGGGTCTAGCAGAAGTGTATTCACATGAATAAGAAATAATACACATCCACAGAAGACAACAATATTTAATATGGTTCGGCGAACTTCAAGCTTACGTCCACAGGCAACACTAACCAAAATCCACTATATATCAATGATAAGGATTACAACTACTCTCAATCACACCTTAGAAACCAAACACAAAGACCTCACAAACACAAACATAAACAAAATCTCTCACAAACATTAATTGGTTTTTCTAGGAGGATTCTCCTCTCCCCATATGGGAGGACCCTTGGGATAAAGACACAAAATTTTTTGCAACAATACCTTGTAACGATAGCTTTTTACCGCTTACCTTGTAACAATACCTCGTGGACAACAATAGCTTGGGATTCTCCTCTCCCCATATGGGAGGATTCTCCTCTCCCCAAAATCCACTTTTTACCGCTTATCAGTCCTTCTAAATTTCTCAAGTTCTCGTGAGCTGTAACGATAGCTTCCTCTTGGTCCTTCCCTTGCTTGATAAAAACATTGTATACTGACGGCAAAACCTACATTTGTACATGCACATTATATATAGTCATACTCATACTAACAACTATTTCGGCTGGGACAATAATTTTGCATGAACTTGACATGTAAATTACTACCCAAATTTTAGCAAAACAACAAACTCAGATCCATACTCTATAGGTGAAGAGAATATTGAAAAAAAAAAAAATTCTAATCATCAGGAAAGTAAAAATGGATATATTGGGACACCATTCTCTCTTTTTCTTTTTTCTAGCTTTATTCTTCTTCTTTTTTTGGGTTTCTCAAGCCCCTTTTAGGAAAGAAAAATATGTTAAGGGGCCAAGAACTTTAGCATATTCACTCAGACACACAAATACCAAAATGAAGGCCAATTTTTAAATCTGAAAAATAAAAAATTTATAATTTTGTTCACATCATTTAAAATTTAAAATGATGAGAGTGTTAGATTCAAGAAATAAAATCTTATATGTGCAAAAGACTCTCTCTATTTAACTTGAAATTGAGAAGATTATACTTTCATTGATATGAACGTACACCAACAAAATTGACTTTAATACGATGGGCCGAGCTGACTCAAAACCTGAACCCACTAGATTAACTCGGTCAAGTTTTTCAACAAAATAGTTTTTGTTGTTATATATAAAATCAGTAGTTGATTTACCTTATCGTCTCCAAATTTGGCCCAAAAGCGTGCCGTGGCTCGTTCAGAAGGATCTTCAGGCAGTAAGGGAGTTTGCTTCCATGTCTCATCGATGTATTCAAGGATTACAAGCGACTCCGCTAATGGTTTTCCATTTGGACAAGCACCGGCACCATATCATCACCTTCAAGGAGATAAGCGACTCCGCTAATGGTTTTCCATTATGGACAAGCACCGGCACCTTCTTATAGATAGGATTGTACTGGAGAAGTAAAGAGCTCTTGTTGGAGAGATCTTCAAAAATGGTATCAAATTGAATGCCCTTGAGGTCTAGTGCCCAAACGACCCTTAAAGCAAATCGACTTGACCATGTCCTAAAGAGCTTCAGTTCTGCCATGATTAGTTGAATTGCTACAGATGGCTGAGGCCATTATTTATAGAGACATTTTCTTATGGAATTTGGATAATATCCCTATATTTTAGTCTATTTATAAGTAAACCATTATACAATTTTCTCAATATCTCCAATGCTCCCTAGTTTTGTTGTAATATATGAAAGGGCACAAATCATTAACATGTAAAAGAACTTTTGGTATGTTTTATCCAAAAAAAAAAGAACTTTTGGTATGCATGATTCACGTTTCAATGTACCCTTGTCAGTTATGTGGAGCACTAGTGCAACACATGGAGCTATAGCCTATGTTACTAGGTAGTTTGAATTAATTGCATGTGTGTGAATCACATGGATGGTTTGAATTAATTGCATGTGTGTGAATCACATGGGATAATAACCCATGAATCTCCAAAAGTCATACAAGTTGGCTACTTGTAGATTTGGATATCTTTGGCCAAAATTGTGCTGACAAGATGTTGAAATTGCTTTTGTCACAAGCTCATGTGATAGTTGGCAATTGTGCTGACAAGATGTTGAAATTGTGTGTGCACTTTCGGCTAGCATTTATTGAAGTTGATATCAGGCCTATTATAAATATAAGCTTTGTACGTGAGAAGAAGGAGAAGCAGCAGTAGAAACAAAAGAAGAGATTTTCTCAATTTTGTCCTTCTGTAAGTGTTGCGTGAGAAAAAGAATAGAGAGAATATTTCTCTGGTATTATTTTTTAGTACAAAGAGCTTATTGGGTGTATTTGGAGTTTGGGTTTATTTTTATGTTTTAAGTTTTGTAATAATATTATTCAGGGATATTGTATTACCTGAATTTATACGTTTATGTGTTTGAGTCTTCTTTTACTACTGTTATGTATTTGAGTCTTCCTTTCTTCCATACCAAAGAGAAATTATTTCCTTACACTACAAGCAAACTTAATAAGAAAACCAAATCCAAATAGAAATTTGAGGCAATATCTAAAAAGTCTCCACCTTGACTTAAATTGATAAAGTAATCTGCATTCCTTTTACAAGAGCTCATACCAAAGAGAAATTATTTCCTTACACTACAAGCAAACTTAATAAGAAAACCAAATCCAAATAGAAATTTGAGGCAATATCTAAAAAGTCTCCACCTTGACTTAAATTGATAAAGTAATCTGCATTCCTTTTACAAGAGCTCTTCCTAGAACAAGTTGATCACCGTATTCAGTATTCACATCTAAAGCCAAACTTGATTACACATCTACCTTGAACCAATGTCGAATGTGCACTAGAAATAATCTTCTCTTGAACTTCACCAAGATCAAACCTTAAACTTTTAATTATGCCAATTTTTTGTGATTTGGGTCTAGCAGAAGCGTATTCACACAAATAAGAAATAATACACATCCACAGAAGACAACAATATTTAATATGGTTCGGCGAACTCCAAGCTTATGTCCACAAGCAACACTAACCAAAATTCACTATATATCAATGATAAGGATTACAACTACTCTCAATCACACCTTAGAAACCAAACACAAAGACCTCACAAACACAAACATAAACAAAATCTCTCACAAACATTAATTGGTTTTTCTAGGAGGATTCTCCTCTCCCCATATGGGAGGACCCTTGGGATAAAGACACAAAACTTTTTGTAATAATACCTATTTAATTATAAGGCTCCAACTCTATGTTTTGATAGACTCCAATACCCGATTAATTGTTTAATAAAAAACTCCCATTTTATACTAAGGAAAAGTTTTTCTCTCATACCAAGGAAAAAACATTCACATAAGACAATAATATTATAATCGAAATTTGAGAGCTAGTGGAAGTGCATTCACATGATCAATAAAATAAAACATTCACAAGACAACAATATTATAATAGGAATTTGAGAGCTAGCGGAAGCGTATTCATACGATCAATAAAATAAAGCATCCACATAAGACAACAATACTTAACATGCTTCGGTAACTCCAAACCTACATCCACAATCAATGCCAACAAAAATCAATTATTAATGATATGGATTACAACTAGACTCAACCAAAACTCACAAACCAAACTCACATACTTTCACAAACAACACAAAAAAATCTCACTCCCTCCCATAATCCTCATTAAGTTTATCATCATACTGTGCCTCAGCAGGTTGCTTACCCTGATCTAATTCATCTAATTCCACATCATTATCTAACTCTATATCAGCATCTAAGTCCATAGAACTATCCTCCTCTTGCATGACAATTAGAACCTTCCCTTTATCCATCACCCTTCAGTCCCTTCTATTCCTATATATCCACCAAAATTTTCATATCCTATACTTTAAATGGTCCTATGTAAATTTTGATGATTTTATAGTTTCTGTGACAGTTAGCTTTTCTTTGATTTGGGAGGCAAACAAACTGAGGAAAAGAGAGATTTTGTTGTAAATTTGAATTATAAAGAAAATTTTAACACCAAGGGGTGATTTGCATATTATCAAATATCAATCAATCAAGGGAAACATTACTTAGTTTTAAAGTTAATGAGATTGAGATTGACCCAAACATGCAAATAACTCCAAACATCTTAAAAGAGTGCAAGCTCATAGGCACATCAGTCTGATACGAAGTATCTTTGATTGTTATGCATGAAATCTTTTGACATAGAACGTCAAGATACAAGGCCTTGGAAACCATTTCATTTTGGTGCCTCTTTTGGAGTGTAGGCTTCATGAAGAGCTTTGTATTTAGTGATCAGTTTGTCTCGAGGTGGCCAGCTTTCTTTAATTATTGGAGCATCCGCGAAATTGTGCATCCATGTTAATAGAAAGGGATATTTTTCATGATCAATCAAGGTCACACCCATTACCTCCTCAAGTACACCTAGCAAATTAGCAAGCCAACCGAATGCAAGATCTACAAGTCCAATTGTCTCTCCACTGAAGAACTTTTTACCGCTTATCAGTCCTTCTAAATTTCTCAAGTTCTCATGAGCTGTAACGATAGCTTCCTCTTGGTCCTTCCCTTGCTTGATAAAAACATTGTATACTGACGGCAAAACCTACATTTGTACATGCACATTATATATAGTCATACTCATACTAACAAATATTTCGGCTGGAACAATAATTTTGCATGAACTTGACATGTAAATTAGTACCCAAATTTTAGCAAAACAACAAACTCAGATCTATACTCTATAGGTGAAGAGAATATTGAATAATTGAAAAAAAAAAAAAAAAATCTAATCATCAGGAAAGTAAAAATGGATATATTGGGACACCATTCTCTTTTTTTTTTTTTGGTTTTCACAAGCCCCTTTTAGGAAAGAAATATATGTTAAGGGGCCAAGAACTTTAGCATATTCACTCAGACACACAAATACCAAATTGAAGGCCAATTGTTAGATCCGAAAAATAAAAAATTTATAATTTTTTTCATGTCCTTTAAAATTTAAAATGATGTGACAGTATTAGATTCGAGAAATAAAATCTTATATGTACAAAAGGCTCTCTCTATTTAACTTGAAATTGAGAAGATTATACTCATTGATATGAACGTACACCAACAAAATTGACTTTAATATGATGGGCCGAGCTGACTCAAAACCTTAACCCACTAAATTAACTCGGTCAAGTTTTTCAACAAAATAATTTTTGTTGTTGTATATAAAATCAGTGGTTAATTTACCTTATCCTCTCCAAATTTGGCCCAAAAACGTGCCGTGGCTCGTTCAGAAGGATCTTCAGGCAGTAAGGGAGTTTGCTTCCATGTCTCATCGATGTATTCAAGGATTACAAGCGACTCCGCTAATGGTTTTCCATTATGGACAAGCACCGGCACCTTCTTATAGATAGGATTGTACTGGAGAAGTAAAGAGCTCTTGTTGGAGAGATCTTCAAAAATGGTATCAAATTGAATGCCCTTGAGGTCTAGTGCCCAAACGACCCTTAAAGCAAATGGACTTGACCATGTCCTAAAGAGCTTCAGTTCTGCCATGATTAGTTGAATTGCTACAGATTGCTGAGGCCATTATTTATAAAGACATTTTCTTATGGAATTTGGATAATATCCCTATATTTTAGTCTATTTATAAGTAAACCATTATACAATTTGCTCAATATCTCCAATGCTCCCTAGTTTTGTTGTAATATATGAAAGGGCACAAATCATTAACATGTAAAAGAACTTTTGGTATGCATGATTCACGTTTCAATGTACCCTCTAGTCTGTCTTGAAGAAAAAACATCAGCATTTTTTGGTAGTAGAAAGCTCTAATCAACAAAAAATTTGTAGCTTGGGCAACGAAAAACAATAGGTTTTGGACATAAAATGTTTTCCCTTTTTTTAGAAAAAAAAAAAAAAGTTTATGCCCTTAGACCCGAAGTTGCCTTAGTTAAAATTCTTTTTTCTTTGGCATGCTGAACTATTTTTTTTATAGTGATGGTTAATTTGATAAGTTCAACAATAGTTTGATATGCCCTTAAAACCACATATCCTACTATGCACCATCGTCATCTGTCATAACCACTACCATCCATTGTTACATCCATTGTTATCATCTTCGCCATTACCACTACCACTATTATCACATTTATCTGAAATATTTACAATTTCACATGTGAGTCAAATAATGAAAAAGAAGTTATTTTCCTTAAAAAAATTCTTTTCATTAAAATTGATCATTTTTCTCATGAAAGTAAATTTTGTCCAAATAAAGCATTGAAAGAATTATGCTTAATTAAGGTGAAATTTCCAATAGTAGGATATGACAATAGAGAGTGCAAAATTCCCTTAGTATAGGATATAGTTTTAAAATACCATTGAAATTTGATAAAGTAATAGTTTGAGGCCCATCCATGATCCATAGCTATTTGTATTAGCTCAAATGTAATGTTAGGTACATATGCCTTTGTTTTGATTTTCAATAAAGTTCATATTATTCATAAAATAAAATAAAATAAAAAGAGAGGGTACATATGCCTTGAAATTAACCTATAGTTTGGTTTGATTAATTTTGAATTTGCTCTCTGTAGTGTTTGGACTGACGTTTTCGTTCCGCAATGACGGCTTTCTTTTACTGGTAGACTGGTAGTAGTCAAGATGGCTTGTTTCATCTTTCTTTTTGTAGTTTATTATTATTCCAAGGCGGCTAACTTTAGAGAGGGTGGGTGGTATATCATATCATGTATGCGATACAGAGAGGATGACAAGGATGGGTGAGGAGCCAGGCCCAACTACAATTCCATTGAAATCATGCAACTTTTTTTGCCCACGCCCATAACTATTTGCAATTATGAGTTGGTCCTTATGTTTTCAATTTGTTGGATAATTGAGGACCCCCTAGGACAACACTACAACCAAAAAAGCCTTTTACAGTATGTAAAAAATGTTGTTAAAATGATTCAACAATATTTTAGTGAATGTTGTGGAAAGTGTCAGACTTTCAACAACATTCAATTAACGTTGTCTAGTATTTTACATTAACAACATTTTCTTAAAAGTGGTAAAAATTGTAATAACCCATACATTAACAACATTTTCTTAAAAATATTGTTTTATATCATTTTAAACCACATTCACTACTGTAAAGCATGCGGTTAAAGTGAACCAAGGTATTTTACATTAATAACTTGCTTTATATGAATGTTGTTAAATCCTTCTTTTACAACTTTTTATTGTGCATGTTGTTAGTATCATGTTGTTAATACCCTTTTTTGTTGTAGTGACAAGAATGTGGAAGCTCATGCACGATCGCGTCTTATGTAGTTGACCTTAGAATAGACAAACCATCCCAAGAAGGAATAGGCAAATCTTAGATCCGAGTGACTGACCAAGGCTAAGATAGGACACCAATGCTAAGGATTGTTTTTCAAATCGCAAGGGCAAAGTATGTTTGTTAAATTTTTCAGGTGCATACTTCCACATAAGCACTTTTACTCCTAGGTTTGATCCACTTGCACAACATGAAAATAAAAACCTTTGGGAAGAGCAATCAAAGATTAGTCATGCGTTGGTACCAACCCAGGTCCTAAGGGTCTTCGACCCTATAAGGGGATGCTGCATACACTAACATCTGTCACTTACTTGATACAGTCATACAGATAAATAACCTTAGTGGAAAGCAACCGGAGTTTCGTATAGGATTAAGGCAAGGAGCTATCAAAGAATCAAGATTTTCTCGAAATCCAAAAAGGAATTGAACTGATCATGTTATTTTGTAAATCATTGTACCAACCCTTGTAACTATAATAACAAATTGTTCGTACTTTACCTTCCATTCAATAAAATAAAGAATTCATTCCAATTTTTGAGCAATTGACTATGCAGAATTCACATCATTGTAGAAACCCACTCTCAATAAAAGCCCGAATCTCAGGGCTTCACCCCATTATTGCAAATTAACTAGAAAGCATGATAAAAACAACGTTGGGCTCAAACTCACAAATTTTACCACCCCATTATTGCAATTGATTAATATCTAGAAAGAATTTGAATTTGATTACAAAACAATGTCGTAGAAGGGGCTATATAAAACTTAGGCTCAAACTCACAAATTTTACCATATTAATTGAACGTGATTGAAATATCTTAGAATTTGGAATTTGATTACAAATGAATGTCGTATGAAGGGGCTATATAAAACTTAATGAAGAATGGAATAGTAATTGAACGTGAGAAATCTTGTTTGGGAGTACCATGAGAAGAAATAGCAAATGAATAATTTTATAATAACGTTACTGATATAACTTCCATTTTAGAAAATTTTAGGCTTAAAAGATTATGGGAATTTCATCAAAAATTCATTAAATTTCATTTCATTCCCTCAAGTACCAACAAATTTTGAAGGAAATGAAAATTTGGGTTTATGATGGAATAAAGAAATGGGTGTTCCCTCCAAACCCATTTATTATTCCCTTCTAATTAAACATCCAAACAATTGAATGAAATTTTCATTGACTCTTACTTAAACTCCTAACAAAGAAATGAAATAATATTATTAACAAAATTAAATTTCATTCCATTCCCTTTTTCCACCCCATTTCCCTCCTCCCAAACATAGTGTTATATAGCTAGAGAGAGAGTAAAGAAATATCAAAAAAAAAAATTAGGTAAAAATTTCAAAATTAAAAAATGCATTATTGAGATGAAAAAAAAAAAAATCTGATGTGGCTTAAAAGATTATAATACGATAAAATTACATTGTTTTGAGTTGATGCGTCATCTAACGGCCAACTCATTAACATGTATAAACGAAATAAACTTTTTTTTTTTTCAAATATTACATAATGTTAGAGGTGCGAATCCAAATTTTAAAACTTTTGAAGGATAAAAATAAAATCATCGCAAACTTCATAGATGTAAATTATAATTTAGTCTTAAATTTTACAAGGCTTGTGTACTAAATTAAACTCCAAGTGTTAATCTATTTATCTTTGCGCATGCCATGAATCATGAATCATGAAATCATGAATGCCCATGACAGTCAACACTTTTGTTGTTCCTTATTAAATGCAATATACTTTATCTTCATCACCTTATCATTTAGTGCAGATATACTTGATATCGGATCACCTTATCATTGCAGTGCAGAGGTGATCCCTTTTATTGCAAGCCTATTTTATTGCAAGAATCTGCATTACAAAAGGCTCCACTCTTGCCGGTTGTGTTTAATGTGACCACAACGATTCCAAAGGCGAAAACGTACAATAAGCCCATGTAAAACAGTAGTACACAAAATCCAAGGCATATACGGTTTGCTTTTCGAGACCTTGCGTGGTGGTCCTACGTAAAGGATCATTAAGAATATAAATGAGTTGCTTGGATTAATTGATGTTGTCTTCGATTCTCTTCTCTCTTTTTTTTCTTAACTTAATATAGAGATTCAGTTATTTGAGCATTCAATTCAATGGTAATTCATCTCTTCAAAAAGTTTCATCCCCTATGAGAACGTGGGTTCAGTCCTTGGATCTCCAAAATATATGTGTGTGTTTAGATCAGGAAATATATATATATATATATATATATATATATAGAGAGAGAGAGAGAGAGAGAGAGAGAGAGATTCAAACAAAGGTTTTTAGTCCCTAAAGAAATGAGCGTTTTCTACTTTTAGTTCACTTTTATTAAATTTTCTAACTTAACAATGACGTGGTTAAACTAAAAACTAATTACTTGTTATACACATAAGGACCAAAAATACTAACATAGAGATTCAAACACTCATTTGAAACTTTTAGAATTAAACATTTATAATAGATAAATTTTAGTGATGATCATTAAAATTCATTTATTGTCTCTATTTTTTTCAATTTAGACTTTGGGTTTTATTTCTTTGGTAGGATTACAAGCACATCGGTAGCTGTATTGCGTAATTTTTTTGATAGTATAATAGACCTGAGAACGTCACCAGGAGATATCTGGCTTGAGTGAATGATGGTTGAGGACCTACCTGTAAAAGAGATAAAATGCTCTTTAGAGGTGGTCGCCGATCACCCTCCGAAGATTAAATTAGATATTTGTTAGGGAAATAACAGTGTATATCTCTCTATTGAACATGCACGTACCTTGATAGTTCTGAATTTCGTTCTATTTATAAAGAGTTTCACCCCACTTGGTATTCACTAGCTGTGAGGCACTCATTCTGAGGATGATATGACTTGTGACAACCTTTCAAAGATTGATTTGACGTTGGCACAAGGCACAGTAGCGGCTGTCTCCTTGCTTATTCAATGAATTCGACTGGATTGTCACGGGACGGGCGTCTCGAGGTTTGTGCTCAGCAGCGATTATTAATACTCCAACCACTCTATTTAATGCACCTGGGACGCCGTGAATATCCGCTCTCCGTTTTCAGAAAGACGTCCATTCACGGAAAGAGACAGGTATTATCCGTTCAACCCAAGATGCCCGGTGTCCGTATAGCACAAACTGACCGGCCTCCGTTACCGCTAATTTGGTGAAGCCTTGATGCTTCTCGTTCTTCTTTGATAACCCTTCCTTTTTCTCTTATGAAGCCTTGATGCCTCTGGCTCTTCTTAGTGGATCTTCCAATGCCACAAAGGGAATCAATGTTGGTTCTAGAGAAGCCAACCTCAACGTTGAACACCAAGAGAACCGCTTATGCACCAATTCCTGTTATATCTGCGCTCGTCAGCACAGACTCTAGTGTTGATCAAATTCCTAATAAGTACCCGTATTGTTAAATTCATGTGTTTCTCCATTTTAATTTCTTAAGCATACATTTTTCAATAAATAAGCTCCAACTTTCATGTGTTTCTCTATTTTAATTTCTTAGGCATACATTTTTCAATAAATAAGCTCTAACTTAGAAATGCAATAAATAAGCTCTATCGTTTACAAAAAAAAAAAAAAAAAAAAAAAGCTCTAACTTAGAAATGCAAGCGTATTTATCCATTCTCTCTCTCTCTCTCTCTCTCTCTCTCTCTCTCTCCTTAGTAACAATGAGGTACCTTTGTATCAAAAAAATCAATATTCATTGACATTTTCATAGAATATAACACCCACAGTTGTTAAATTAAACTAGTTGTAGACCCGCGTGATGCGCATAGAATATATAATTTGTAATGGGCTTAATTGATGATATTGTTTATGGTAAAAAAAGTAATAAAAAATAAATAATAATAAAAATAAAGTTGAAAGAATTGGAGAACATTGAACTGTGATGATATAATAACTAATTTTATTATTAATTAGATTGAAATAAAAGTGATAAAATTAGCGATCTTGACTATATATATATATATATATATATATATATATATATATATATATATATGTATATGAGATGGGTTTTTTAAACCGTTAATTTCTATTAAATCTGACGGTTAAAAAACACTAATGGCCATGTCATCATTTTGAATTAATTAGTGATTTAACCGCATTAAATGAATTTAGCCTCCATCACCTTCTCTCTCCAAAATCCTTTTCTTCCTTGCTTATCAAAATTCTCTCCATCTTTTGTTTGTTTTCTCGGTAAAACCTATAAAGTATAAGTTTAAGTTATGTTAAGGAACTATATTAGCATCACTATTATTACTGGACTAAATTACTCAATCAGCTTCAAGCAAATATTTCAACCGTATACCATTTTATTCCAATATATATATACCTATTATTAAGGAATTACAATTCCTTAATTTTAGGAATTACTGTGTCAATTGTAGGTCTTTGACCTTTGCTAGAATTATAGCCTTACTTGGGATGTTATATAAAAACATATTACAGTAAGAGAGCCGCACGTCCTTGAAGGTCTCTTCGTTAAAATATTCAATAAAATATAAAAATTCTTTAATTTGGTTTTTGGTTTTTGATAGAGGTTGTAAGAACAGAGGTTGTACCTACAAAGAGCCGAATAAAAAATTTGGTGATTATATAAGTTTGCTTTTTTCTTTGTATATACTATATATATTCCTTTTAATATTTGAGAAAATATGTTCATTATATTTTATTAATTTTCAATTAATTTAATACAACTTTATTTATTGGGATTGTATTTAAATGGATATAAGGAAACCTTATACTTTCTTTTAAACATGATATATTTTATTTATAAATGTATAACAATTTTGTTTGGAAATCGGAAGGCATAAGTATACATACTTAAATATATATATATTTATTTATATTTAAATTTTGGGATCATTTATATATACAAGTATATCTATTTAAGAATTTTACAAAAATGTGTGCCATATTTGCAAAGATTTTGGAGAAAGAGAGGATGATGGAAGCTAAAGACATTTCATGTTGTTAAATCACTAATTAATTTAAAATGATGACATAACCATTAGTGTTTCTTAACCATCAGATTTAATAGTAATTAATGGTCTAAAAAAGATATAACTCTTGTAAAAAACAAAAAAAAATTAAATGGAAACATAAGTAAAGAAGGGTTTAAAAAAAATAAAAAATAAACGTTGATTGACTTTGTTTTAAATAAAAAAAGGAAAAAATAATTATTCATTGTTGAATTAACAAAATCCCTATAGATAAGGATAATCATAGATGGGAAGGAATTAAAATAAGAAAAACAATGGGAGGCATATTCTAGTGTGAATTGTTATGGAAATAGGAGTTTGAGGAGAGAAATAATTGGAAGCAAGGGGAAAGAAACGTTGGAGAGAGAAAAAAGAGGGGAAGACAAAAAATAATAGATAATCAATTGGAATAAATGTGGAGAGAAATAATTGGAAAAGAGAGAAAAGATAGTAAGGCAAAAAATAATAAATATTTAATTGGAATAAATGAGGAGAGAAATAATTGGAAGACAGAGAGTGATAAGTGGTAATAAATTGTCAGACGGTTTAAAGATAGCAATTAATACCACTCTTAGAGGAAATGTTAAATTTATTAAAAAAAAATTAAATGGAAACATAAGTAAAGAAGGGTTATATATATATAAAGATTAAAGTATAATTAAGAGGTTAAAGATAAAATGATATTTTTTTACTTACAGATTTTAACTAAATATTTTCGTATCATTTAAAATATTCTAACAAATTTGTATACATGACAATTTTTTAGGAAAGGCAAAAATATAGTAATTAAAAAAATGATACTTTAGCCATTTTAGGAAAGAAAATTTAAAAATATATACATTTATTATAAGTTTTTACCGTAACTTTACTTCTATAAAAAAAGAAGAAGAAAAAAATACATAGCTTTACAAAAATCACAACATGCCTCCTCCGTTTAAGAGAATCTTCTCTGAATATCTTATTCTTCTCTAGCCAAAATCAAGGTGAATCAAAGTAAGGGAGATCGATTTTGTCTTATAAAGTCTATGGTGGAGCGGCAAACAAAGTCTGAGTGATTGACGAATGGATGGCGAAATCGATTGGCTTGGGATTTGGCGAGAGAGATTGATTTTGGCTTTTGAAGAAGTAGATTGGCTATCACTGCTGCCATTTTGAGGGAGAAATCGAGGGGAAAAGAACAAATTCGACCGGTAGACCCATTAATCTATTTCTTGGTATATTCACGGGCCTACAGACCGAATGTTCTTCCCCTATAGACTCTCATAGATATTGCCACTTTTTCCTTTCTTTTTTTGGTGGTTTTGCCATGAAATACAACCTTATATATCAAATGCTACAAGTGACTACTGGAATTTCAAATTTTGGAGTTGAAGATAAGTAGTTATTACCCATTATAGAGCTATTTCAAAAAATAAACGTGGTTTGACTATTAAGTATAATTAGCTATTTAAGGGAGACGAAGAGCTAAGCAGAAGAGAGAGTGAGAGATGAAGAGGTTAAGGAGATGAATAGGCAATAGGGAGAGCATTAAGAGACGAAACATGAGAGAGAGAGAGAGAGAGAGAGAGAGAGAGAGAGAGAGAGAGAGAGAGAGAGAGAGAGAGAGAGAGAGAGAGAGAGAGAGAGAGAGAGAGAGAGAGAGAGAGAGAGAGAGAGAGAGAGAGAGAGAGAGATGAGATTGAAGTGGAATTGTGTGGGAAGAGGAAATTTGATGTGGTAGTGTTTGGAGGAGGGAAAATTTTTTCTCTCTGCTTCAAGTTTTAATTTATATTATAGATATTATAGATAATGCTATAATGAAAATCATGAAATTATTGATGAATGTGACGTGAATTATCATTAACTGTGTTTGTATTATAAAAATAATATCAAGTAAGTCTTAATTTTAAGACCAAAATGTGGTATTGATCAAAGCAAAATTGAGCTCACTCTAGTTTCGATATTGATCGATGACACAATAATAATCTTGAAAAGGTTGATTCATATAATGGAGAGACGATGATTTGGAACGAGAAGTTAAGAGTACACCTACACTAAGGTTAACTCATATTATCAATGTGCCTTCCCACTGGAGTCATGGTGAAAAAAAAAAAAGTGGTGATGAAAAGAAGGGACAACATGGTAGAGACGATGATTTGGAACAGGTTGAATCCATGCACCAAGATTCGACCCTCTACCTCCTCCTCTGACTGCGACTGCCATTGCACTTTGGTTTGTGGCTTTGTGCTAGAATATTACAACACTTACAAGTGACACAAGTACCCAAATGGCTCTAAGCCTTTATTAGTCAATTTATGTGTGAGATCTAGCAATTGGGGATGAAAAATGTTAGTGGTGTGGAGTGGGTTCTGCTTTGCTGGTATGTCAGCTATTAAGTATGGGGTTTTGAAGATGATGGGGTTGATGTTTTTAATTTGAAATTTTAGAAACTGAATATGTGCATAGAGATTTTGCATTCTGGTAGGAATGGATGGAAGTGTAGAAAATGTTTGTTTTCCCCACCCCCCCCCCCCCCCCCTAAAATCTAGTCTTCTTCCAAACATTCGTCGATTTGAAACAAAATCCAAAACAAGAAAATCAATATACTCAACATAAATTCAAAGGAGAAGATCTTTGAAATTTAGGTCAGAGGCTTACTCTTTTTTTTTGGTTTTAGTTAATTTTTTCTTCCTTTTTCTTATTTTTATTTATATTTATTTATTTATGTGTTCTTCCCTCAATTTGAGAATAAATCAAATTCTACTTTTCTTTTTTCTTTTTTAATAAAAAATCCAAAAAAAAATATTTTTATTACTTCTTTTTTGTATTTTGTTTTTAATTCAAGCCCAAATTTTCAAAAAATCTTTGAAAACTAAAATTCTTGTATCCCGTGTTCTTCATTTTACTTTCTCCCATTTTTAATTTTAATATGTTTCTCCATTTTAATAAGCATGCATTTTAATATGTTTCTCCACTAGGCGAGCGCTTCTTAGGTCAAACAATAGTCTCAATTTTCTAGAAGGTTTTGGTTTGGTTTTCAACACAAATCATTTTATTAGAGATCATGCCATTCATCATTAAGAGCGGAGACTATGAGTATTGACCGGTACAAATTTGGGTGTTTACAGTATTTTTCTTTCGACTGAGTTGCTTTTGAAGTATCGAAGATCGAAAGATAAATAGACAAATCTATTTGTAAGTCAATGCTCATGAATCCACACACTCACGCTTCACAAATGAAAAAAAAAAAAAAATTAAAATGAAAAAAAAATGAATTAAAATTATTTTATGTAATTTTTATATTTGAAATAATTTATTTCAAATTTTTAATACATTTGACACATGACTTGATTTGATTGGACTACCTAACACATGTGTCAAGCATAGTTGGCACTTAACAGTCAAGGACTAAAGTTTTATGGACGGGAGGGCCAAAATCCAAATGAACGAAAATCTCAAGGTAGTAAATCTAAATTTTCAAACATTAGGAAACAAAATAAAAAATAACCAAACTTAAAAGGTGTACAGTGCACTTTAGTTTTATTTATTCTCAAAACTAGCACATCTATAGCTATTTTAAACACGTGTTGCCCTTGGATTGGCACCATTGAAACTGCTTTCTGATATAAACATATAGATATTGATATTTGCTGACTTGCTTGAATGAGTGCAGTGCCATAGAATAGAACCCTTTGCATTTGATGCTTTTAAAACATAAATTTTCCTTTTGTAATAATAATAATCTGGAATAAAAGGCATAATAAGGAAGAGTAAGGTTGCAAGAATGGCGAAGAATCCCAAAATAGGTAAAAAAAAAAAATTGGGCAAAAACAGTTATGTCAGTCCATGAGGCGTGCGCCTATAAGGAGGTCGCATACACCTTTATTATAGTGGCATACACCGCTTTACTAGAGGCATATGCCTACTAGGGCAAACAAAGTGTTTTAGGTTAGAAAATCCAAATTTTTGTAGAAATAGGATTTAGTTGCCTATAAATGGAGCCCTCACCCTTACGAAAACTCTGCCGATCACTTATGCAGTCTTCAGAAGTTTTAGAAATTTGTAGGAGCCTTTAGTAGTCTTACAAGTTTTTTATTGAGCTCTCTTTGCTTAGGAAATAATTAAGTAGGTGGGTAGGTCATGCCAACGATGTTGCTAGAGACCACTTTAGGCATGTACGCATATCTTGATTTGTCCATTACAGTCAAGTGAAGTTGAATTTTCCTTTTCTACGCGTTGCTTGCACTTTTGGGATCCCACTCATCATGTATTTCGCTTCAATAGGTGTGAACTATGTCTTATGATGGAGGAATATGGAGAGATCATAGGCGTTACCAATTTTGATTCTATTTGTGAGGTAACGGTGAGGCACTTCGGGATTGGAGGCCACTAATTCTCATTGAGATTAGGGCAAACAAGGTAATCGTCACCTAATCCAAGAACCATTTTTAAACTCCATGTGAATATTAAGGTTTAACTGGTCTGATATAAGTCTAGAGTTAGGGTACGTGTTTGGGAAAGTGTTAGGCACCCAAGACTGTCTAGCCACATGCCTGCCGTTCTTTCATACTATTGGGTTATATCTAAAGAATTATTTAATAAGGAAATCTAACCCTAATCACACAAAAGCATGTGAAAACAAGATATAATATAATATAAGTTGAGAGAAAAAGGTTCTTACCTGAATCCAAGCTTGCCAATCAGGGTATTGGTCTATGAAGAACTATGTAAAACAAGGCAAAAGAACTTTGAATGTTTAAATAGTAAACTTAGCATTAAAACAATAATTTGATAAAAATAAACTTGGAAGAAAGATCAAAATTCACGTATTAAACTAAAATAAACCTGCAAACAATAATTAAAGTAAACTTAGAAGAAAGATCAAAATTCATGAATTAAACTAAAATAAACATGAAATAAAAGAAATAATTACAGAAGGTTAGTAAGGGCTATTGAGAAGATCCATACCTTACTCCTAAGAGCTGGTTTAATGCTCTAGATTAGCTATCAATGATCTGGTAGTTACTAGTTAGTTATTCTGAGCTGGCAGCTTAGTGCATTAGTTTCTAAGCTTTAGTTAGTGCATAGTATAAAATTTCAGATTGTTTAAATAGTATAGGTTCCTCATTGTAATGCAGATTGGAATTGAATGTGTGCAACGAAATTGAACGCAAAAGGGTCGTAGAGAATTATTGACACTCTCTTTCAATGGTGTACAGAGGAACAACAAAGGGTTCACTCTCTTCATTAGTAAAAAAAGTGCATCAACGGATATAGAGTGGCCACTATTCCTCTTTAGCTTCTTTAGTCAATTCTAATCGTTCACTCTTAGTTAGGCCTAAAAATTATATTTTCAAGACCATCTGATCTGTGACCGACAACCCTCGCCTCTCATTCATTTATTGCTCAAAAGCCCCTAAAGGGTCCGAGATAGGTAGTAAAGCGTAAGAAAGACCAGAAATGACACATTTGATTAAGGTGCCAGAGAAAAAGGCGTCAAGAGCACCTCGTAGTCATGCATTCAACCAAAGAGACTTTGCCTTTCTTCGCTATGTAAATAGAGGGCCAAAATAAGTGCTAGAGCTTGAATTCCTCCCGGGAACACACGAAACGCCAATGCTTCGAGAAACGGAGTTAGAACAGTCTTGTGGTAAGCTTTGAACTTTCCTTTGAGAACTTCAATTACGATGGATAAGGATCATATACTATCGAATTATAAATTTTGAATCTGATAAGTAGGTGATGAATGATATGACAATCCTATATTGCAATTACAGTTGGCGAGCTTATTTGATCCAGTTTTAATACGTAGCCTTTAGAATGACATTCATATATTTTTTCTTTTAATATATGATGGAGTCGTCAATTATAAGGTATAATGGAAAATTTATTAATACACATGATTACTTGATGACTATAGCTATTCCATAGACATAGTGGTACCACAAATATAATAAAGTTTTATATTTTATTTCTTTCCTTCTGTGAATTAGATATCATTTTTAAATAATTGACCGCCTACTTGTTTTCTGGAGGCATAATCTTCTTTGTTTTTCTATATCCACTTAATTTACCAACTTGTGTTTCACATTTTTAGCATGTTGTGGTTTCAAATACAATTGGAGGAATCTTAGGGTTGGTCCAAGACATAGACCTACTATATGGAAATTTCAAGTACTGTCTATTTTATTTTATTTTATTTTTATTTTTTATGTTTTAACTTTTAAGTTTTAAGTTTTATAATAATATTATTTAGGGATATTGTATTACCTGAATTTATACGTTTATGTGTTTGAGTCTTCTTTTACTACTGTTATGTATTTGAGTCTTCCCTTCTTCCATACCAAAGGGAAATTATTTCCTTACACTACAAGCAAACCTAATAAGAAAACCAAATCCAAATAGAAATTTGAGACAATATCTAAAAAGTCTCTACCTTCTCACAAATTGCAAATACTAATTTGTTAAGAATTAATCGGACTGAATCTATAGCTTCAGACTTAAATTGATCAAGTAATCTGCATTCCTTTTACAAGAGCTCTTCCTAGAACAAGTTGATCACCGTATTCACATCTAAAGCCAAACTTGATTACACGTCTACCTTGAACCAATGTCGAATGTGCACTAGAAATAATCTTCTCTTGAACTTCACCAAGATCAAACTTTAAACTCTTAATTATGCCAATTTTTTGTGATTTGGGTCTAGCAGAAGTGTATTCACATGAATAAGAAATAATACACATCCACAGAAGACAACAATATTTAATATGGTTCGGCGAACTTCAAGCTTACGTCCACAGGCAACACTAACCAAAATCCACTATATATCAATGATAAGGATTACAACTACTCTCAATCACACCTTAGAAACCAAACACAAAGACCTCACAAACACAAACATAAACAAAATCTCTCACAAACATTAATTGGTTTTTCTAGGAGGATTCTCCTCTCCCCATATGGGAGGACCCTTGGGATAAAGACATAAAACTTTTTGCAACGATACCTATTTATAAGGCTCCAACTCTATGTCTTGATAGACTCCAATACCCAATTAACTGTTCAATAAAAAACTCCCATTTTATACTAAGGAAAAGTTTTTCTCTCATACCAAGGAAAAAACATTCACACAAGACAATAATATTATAATAGGAATTTGAGAGCTAGTGGAAGTGCATTCACAAGACAACAATATTATAATAGGAATTTGAGAGCTAGCGGAAACGTATTCACACGATCAATAAAATAAAGCATCCACACAAGACAACAATATTTAACATGCTTCGGTAACTCCAAACCTACATCCACAGTCAATGCCAACAAAACTCACAAACCAAACACACATACTTTCACAAACAACACTAAAAAATCTCACTCCATCCCATAATCCTCATTAAGTTTATCATCATACTGTGCCTCAGTAGGTTAATTCATCTAATTCCACATCATTATCTAACTCTATATTAGCATCTAAGTCCATAGAACTATCCTCCTCTTACATGACAATTAGAACCTTCCCTTTATCCATCACCCTTCAGTCCCTTCTATTCCTATATTGTCACGACCCAAATCCGTAATATGATTCGAAGTCGGACCGGCATGCTAATACCAAGTTTGTGCCTGATATTAACACGAACCAACTAAAACTTGAGTATAGAAATTTTCTTTTCTTCTTTTTCTTTATCTTTTACATAGTCAACCTAATGTAATAAATTATTCTGAAAACTAACTCCACCACTGCTGAGACCTCTGCTGCAATAAGAAATGTACTTGCAACCTGAGCAACCAACTTGCTCAGAAAGGGATGCGTGGCATGAGAATATAACAGCATGCATGAGATGCATGATAAATAAAATATCATTTAAATGTCGATATGACTTGCTTACAACTCAGTTCATGCTAAAATGATTTTATGCATTTGCAATATATATACCTTTCAAAGGATAAATTTCATAGACTTAAGAAATATAACACAGTACAGCAAAAAATCATATATAAATTTCAATAAATTTCAAACATCAAAAGTCTTAATTTACTTAAAATAGCATAATCAATTAGATTTCAAAAATGTTTAAATCAGACATTATGACTATGGTCACGCTATATCCCCATGACTAGGCCTAGAACCACACATAGGCCTGTGGTAAGTCCCAAAAAAAACTAGTTTCTGTGCCAATGTTTACCCCCATTGGCGGGGTCCAAAGCATAGTCAAATGGTTCAAATTCTTTTCAGATTCAATTTAATTTCAGTCAATGTCAAAAGATCATATTCGATAAAATCATAGTTCAAACAATGTTTGGTTCTTTTCACAAAATTCAAAAATTCCTTGATCCGAGTTAAAGGTACAAAATTTTCTAAATAATTAACTAAATCAAATACATTATAATATTTCGAAAAGACAAAACTCTAATTCTTTTCTTTTTAAACATTGTTTCCTCTGAAAACTTTTCTTTCTTAAACATTGCTTTAGAAACTTTCATGCATATCCACAATTCACCACTTAAAACATTTGAAATATCATTTCTTAAAACTTGCATAATTCTTTCTTTTTGCAAACACAATATAATTCAAGTAACTCATAATAAATCAAAAACATTTGATACATATATATATTCTTAAGAAACATGGGCTGTTAACCCTCATGACACAATCCCTTACTTCGATCCAGCAGCAGCATAGCAGTCTCAAAGCTTGCAATGGAGTTTTTTACTTTCCTTGTTTAGTCCCTAGACCAAAGGATATTAAAATCCAATGATTAGTTGACATTCTAACTCACAAAAGCACTCATGGCTTCCCTTAACTATCAATTCCATAGGTTTTGTAATCCTTCTCACATCCTTACCCTATTTAGGTTCCTAGGAGTCTCTATAACGCAACCCAAAGGCAGCCAAACAAGCAAACAAAGCAATAGTGGCAAAACATCAAAATTAGTTCTATTTACTGCCTAAAACAGAAACTGTATTGCAGGACTCAAAATATTTCTTTTCTATACTAGATGGTATAATTAGGACATATAAAAATTCACCCATTCAGTAAACACATCATTTATCATGCATACCAAATTTCAGCTCAATTAACTTATCCAATTGCACGAATAAATTCTTCAAAGTCTCACTATTTCGTGTTGCTGTAAATCAGATTACCTACAGGACAGTCCCCTTATACAATTTATTTGACCAAATATACCATTTTAAAATACCATTAAATTTCATAGGGGAACAATAATATCAGTCTAATATACATAGTAAAAGTTTCAGAATTATATGACCTCTGTAAAATTTATAAAAATTGCCACAACTCAGTGTACTCAGATATATCTTGACAATTTTAACGTCTTAGAATAAAATTCATAACTCATTCAATACTAACCCAAATGATGAAATTCTTAATTCTAAATTCAATATTTGTGTGTTAGATTTAATTATGTTCAAACTTGGCATCCAAATTCCACAATTACAATTTATTACCTATTTTATAAACTTCAAACACAGAATCTGTTCAGGTGACAGATTTGCACAGGTATATCTTAAATTCCCAAACAAATACCAAAACTCATTATTTTTCTATGAAATTTCATATACATAACCTAGACATATGATAGATTTCCCTAGAAAAACCGTTTCCTCATTCCTATTTTAGAAAAACCCCAGAATTTCGTGCAACTTTCTGCTCACTACAGAAAACAGAGACAGGTTGCATTTTCCTCTAGAAACTTAAAACCCATCAACCATTAGTCAACAATCCTCCTAAATCCAACACATGCAGTACCAAAACAAGTCAATTATCAATGTAATCCATCATACACAGAACATACAAGCCATATAAATCCACATATAATAACAATTCCATCATCAATTGTAAGAAACCAACATGGAATCACCAAACTTCATGCTCAATCTAAAATTCCAGCAACTACCACTTCAAATCCCACATCCATGTCTACAATCTTTCATTTTCCTTAATCTAAAATCATATTTCTACAAACCCATAACCTCAAAGTGTAAGAATCATGAAGATCAACCAACAATTTCTTAGTGTTTAAAAGTTAGAATTCTTACCCAGCTTAGGATTCCTTGAAGGAGGAGGGCTAGACTCTTTCTCTAACTTGAATTGTGGAGGAAGATGAGAGCTTGAGTTCTTCTCTCTATGAGGTAGTTTATATAGATGTACACAACTATGGCTAATTACACAACTTAACCCTTACCTAACATAGTGCTAACATAGTGCTTGTTACACTAACCTAGTGCTTGTTACACTTAAGTATTTTCCAACAACCCACTTAAACAAAAACTCTTTTCTTTTCTCATGTGGGTTAAGGGTATTACATTCTTCCCCCCCTTATAAAATTTCCGTCCCCGAAAATTGAAATCATTTATTCTCACCTATGACTCAACTCCTCAGTTGTATCCTTTTTATATTGGGTAGGCATCAGCCAACACATAAGACACATATACTTCAATGGGTTTCTATTATTTCAACATGTCTTTAAACTCCTCAATACACTGTGTTTCTGCCCTTCATAAACTTAGAGTAACATTTCCTACATTCAGCCTAAAGGTTACACACTATGCTTTCGCTATACTCCTCTGATTTTCTTACTTGACAGATTTAACTCTAAATCTCACCTTTTCTAAAGTAGTACAACAAATTTAAACCCTAACTTCAGGATTATATGTCCAGTCTTATGTATGTTTGCGTATGTTCATGCATAAAATGTGAAATAACGCTCATCATTAAAACAAACTTAAAGTTTATTGAAAAGCCACAAAGGTAAAACCATTACATTTCCCACTACATTTTTAGGGGATTGGGCGAGAAGCCAATTCTTTCACTTCAACAAGTAGCTTCTAGTACTGCTTCTGAAGCTTAGCAGTGGTCTTGCTTTACTCTGTGGACTGGGTTACTAAATCATTAGCATAAGAATCCATGAGCTTCTTCAGTCTTTTGTTCTCCTCCTTAAACTCCCCTACTTTCTTCTTGTTTTCCTTAAGCAACCGTTGCAAAATGGTAACTTGAGAACGCAATGCTCGAACTTCATGATTCCTAACATGCAGACGTCGTCCCATGTTAGAAACAGAGGCAACACACTGAATTGTGAGTGCCATTGAGTCATTAATTATTTGAAGATCTGTCCTCCCAGCTAATACCTTTCCATCCTCTAGAGTGCAGAGACCCACAACTACTGCAGTTGTAGTTACACCATTTAGCATCACAGAATTAGTTATCGTGATAGGGCCATTCGGGGAAAGGAAGTAAGGACGCCAGACCTCTGGCATTGAGCTAGGTGCAGGCATTACACTTGGTACATCATTCAGATCAATTGCTTCTTGAGTGTTTAGAGAAAAAGAGGAAGCCATCTTAGAAAATCTAATTGGAGATTAAGTTAAAAGCTTGAAAGTGATGAAGTTAATCAAAAACTAGAGAGCATTAAATAAACTTCAGAATTCTTCTGTGTGATTAAGCTGTCATCCAACTCCCGAGAGAAGCCTGTGCGATTCTCTGTCATCCGACTCCCGAGATGCCTTTGTTGAGATTCGAGTTTTAACCTATACAAAAATATCACTGACTCAGGTCTCAATGCATCGACAAGGTCAATTCGAGTTTTAACTTATACAGAAAATTCACTGACTCAAATCTCGATGCATCAACAAGGTCAATTCGAGTTTTAACTTATACAGAAAAATCACTACCTCAGGAATCGATGCGTCGACAAGATCGTCTTTTTGAAAAAGCAGATATCAATTCCTGAATTATCGGTGTCTCTGGCGCGAGAGAGTGGATAAATCAAACATGTAGCGCAACAAATTGATTAAATCTAAACCGTTCATTCACCCGCGTGACACATAATGCAATCTGAGCCGTTCATTCACCCGCGTGTCTTTCCTATAAATTCATTTCTCTTCACCATTGCATATCACACCTCTCAGATATTTCTCTCTCATCAATTCTTCAGATTAAACTCTAAGAGGATGCAGCGTCATAAAAAGATTCATAAAATCAAAAACTTAATCTTCTCAGATAAGAAGCAAGATTATTATTGATCAAGTTTCCACGAAATAAGATTATTCTTGATCATGCTTCTTGGTTGAAGTACCTCTCTCATACACTAGGTAGATGGGAAGATTTTTGGCATACACTCTTAATATATCTTCCTCATCCAAATTGCTGGAAAAATCTTTGTCTAATACTCCTGCAACTTTGTATGACAGAAGAGAGAGAGTACCTAATATATAGGTATCATCCCATATCCTTTCCGGATTGCTTAAATCATCAGCATTTAAGGACCACGGCAAGGAAATCATTTCCTTTTATGAAGAATCATATCTTACAACTATGGTCAAAGAACACTGGCATGTAAATGTATTTGTTTTCATTTTTTTTTTTTTTATGCCAAGGAGGAGAAATATGATATATTGGTTGGTTGTTATCTGTTCTATGTTTTAACCAAATCAAGGAAAAGAGAAATGTATTATGTTTAATTTTGGTTGTATAACATGTTCATAGTCACTTCTCAGCCCTATAGGCATGTTATCACATATTAGATTCAAACTAATGTTAACATGTAACAACTATCAATCATCAAACCAGATAGGAACTCCTATTTCTCAATTACCTTTGTTTCTATACTTCTTATGACCAAGCCTGATATTATATCATGAATCTACTCGGCAGATCAAAAATCTAATGCATTGAATCAACATGTCCAAGTATAAATCACCATAATACACTTAATAACATAAATATGGTCACCAAAGGAAATTCACATTAAGTATCAATTGACCTTGGAATAACTTTCCCAAAATCCTTTTAACAATGTTGTAAAACTCACAATGTTCCTAAAACCAATTTCCAAAGGATTCACACAAATCTTGGCCTAAACCTCATTAAGTTCATCACTAGACATTAAGTCTCTATCTTCAAAATATGCCTCTAAAACAGTTTACAAAAGTGATGCTTCTAGGTTAGGTTTCTAAAAGTCCAAAGTTACAACCTCCACATTAATTTCTAGAACAGATCAGCCCACTAAGACTTAAAAATTAAAAAACTTAGAAGTCTCAAAAAATTTCCAAATTCTCCAAATTATAACATATATATGTTAACTTCATATACCCCAAATTTCGTATAAAGAATCAATTTCTAAGTAGAGTTACAAAGGATTCAACCTCGAGTACTCAGATTGCATTCTGCAGTAAAACAGCTCTAATTAGACTGTCTTTAGACACCCAAAACATAATGAAAACTCATGAAATTTCACAGAATTATAGAACATCAAGTTGAGTATCTACGCCCAAAATTTCGTTCCAAAATTCCACTCCAATCTCAAGTTATGCCTTACCCAATTCGGTACACCCAAACTGAAATCCAGAAACAACTATAACCACATATTGACTACAAAATCAGTAAACCAATAACAAAAAAATAGTGCATTCATAATTCAGAATATTTAATAATACTAACATTCAACAATAAGTCAAACTTCAAACAATTCAAACTTCTCCAAAGAGATGTACTTACTAAACTAGCCCAAACTACCCAATTCAAATTTTAAGAACTTTCAAGATCAACACCTAAAGTCTACAGAATCATATCCTTTGCTCTAATACCATGTTTGTCACGACCCAAATCCGTAATATGATTCGGAATCGGACCGGCAAGCTAATACCAAGCCTATGCCTGATATTAACATGAACCAACTAAAACTTGAGTATAGAAATTTTTTTTTCTTCTTTTTCTTTATCTTTTACATAGTCAACCTAATGTAATAAATTATCTTGAAAACTAACTCCACCACTGTTGAGACCTCTACTGCAATAAGGAATGTACCTGCAATCTGAGCAACCATCTTGCTCAGAAAGGGATGCGTGGCATGAGAATATAACAGCATCCATGAGATGCATGATAAATAAAATATCTTTTAAATGAGATGCATGATAAATAAAATATCATTTAAATGTGGATATGACTTGCTTACAACTCAGTTCATGCTAAAATGATTTCATGCATTTGCAATATATATACCTTTCATAGGATAAATCTCATAGACTTAAGAAATATAACACAATGCAGCGGAAAATCATATATAAATTTCAATAAGTTTCAAACATCAAAAGTCTTAATTTACTTAAAATAGCTCAATCAATTAGATTTCAAAAATGTTTAAATCAGACATTATGACTATGGTCACGCTATATCCCTGTGACTAGGCCCAGAACCACACATAGGCCGGTAGTAAGCCCCAGAAGAAACTAGTTTCTGTGCCAATGTTTACCCCCATTGGCGGGGTCCAAAGCATAGTCAAATGGTTCAAATTATTTTCAGATTCAATTTCATTTCAGTCAATGTCAAAAGATCATATTCGATAAAATCATAGTTCAAGCAATGTTTGGTTCTTTTCACAAAATTCAAAAATTCCTTGATACGAGTTAAAGGTACAAAATTTTCTAAATAATCAACTAAATCAAATACATTATAATATTTCAAAAAGACAAAACTCTAATTCTTTTCTTTTTAAACATTGTTTCCTTTGAAACACTTCATTGTTTTAGAAACTTTCATGCATATCCACAATTCACCACTTAAAACATTTGAAATATCATTTCTTAAAACTTGCATAATTCTTTCTTTTTGCAAACACAATATAATTCAAGTAACTCAAAATAAATCAAAACCATTTGATACATATATATATTCTTAAGAAACATGGGCTATTAACCCTCATGACACAATCCCTTACCTCGATCCAGCAGCAGCACAGTAGTCTCAAAGCTTGCAGTGGAGTTCTCTACTTTCCTTGTTTAGTCTCTAGACCAAAGGATATTAAAATCCAATGATTAGTAGACATTCTAACTTACAAAAGCACTCATGGCTTCCCTTAACTATCAATTCTATAGGTTTTGTAATCCTTCTCACATCCTTACCCTATTTAGGTTCCTAGGAGTCTCTATAACGCAACCCAAAAGCAGCCAAACAAGCAAACAAAGCAATAGTGGCAAAACATCAAAACTAGTTCTATATACTGCCTAAAACAGAAACCGTATTGCAGGACTCAAAATATTTCATTTCTATACTTACGGTATAATTAGGACATATAAAAATTCACCCATTCAGTAAACACATCATTTATCATGCATACCAAATTTCAGCTCAATTCACTTATCCAATTGCACGAATAAATTCTTCAAAGTCTCACTATTTCGTGTTGCTGTAAATCAGATTACCTACAGGACATTCCCCTTATACAATTTATTTGACCAACTATAACATTTTTAAATACCATTAAATTTCATAGGGGCACACTGATATCAATCTAATATACATAGTAAAAGTTTCAGAATTATATGACCTCTGTAAAATTTATAAAAATTTCCACAACTCAGTGTACTCAGATATATCTTGACAATTTTAACATCTTAGAATAAAATTCATAACTCATTCAATACGAACCCAAATGATGAAATTCTTAATTCTAAATTCAATATTTGTGTGTTAGATTTAATTCTATTCAAACTTGGCATCCAAATTCCACAATTACAATTTATTACCTATTTTATAAACTTCAAACACAGAATCTGTTCAGGTGACAGATTTGCACAGTTATATCTTAAATTCCCAAACAAATACCAAAACTCATTATTTTTCTATGAAATTTCATATACATAACCTAGACATATGATAGATTACCCTAGAGAAAACCGTTTCCTCATTCCTATTTTAGAAAAACCCCAGAATTTCGTGCAACTTTCTGCTCACTACAGAAAACAGAGACAGGTTGCATTTTCCTCTAGAAACTTAAAACCCATCAACCATTAGTCAACAATCCTCCTAAATCCAACACATGCAGTACCAAAACAAGTCAATTATCAATGTAATCCATCATACACAGAACATACAAGCCATATAAATCCACATATAATAACAATTCCATCATCAATTGTAAGAAACCAACATGGAATCACCAAACCTCATTGCTCAATCTAAAATTCCAGCAACTACCACTTCAAATCCCACATGCATGTCTACAATCTTTCATTTTCCTTAACCCAAAATCATATTTCTACAAACCCATAACCTCAAAGTGTAAGAATCATGAAGATCAACCAACAATTTCTTAGTGTTTAAGAGTTAGAATTCTTACCTAGCTTAGGATTCCTTGAAGGAGGAGGGCTAGACTCTTTCTCTAACTTGAATTGTGGAGGAAGATGAGAGCTTGAGTTCTTCTCTCTATGAGGTAGTTTATATAGATGTACACAACTATGGCTAATTACACAACTTAACCCTTACCTAACATAGTGCTAACATAGTGCTTGTTACACTAACCTAGTGCTTGTTACACTTAAGTATTTTCCAACAACCCACTTAAACAAAAACTCTTTTCTTTTCTCATGTGGGTTAAGGGTATTACATATATATCCACGAAAATTTTCATATCCTATACTTTAAATGGTCCTATGTAAATTTTGATGATTTTATAGTTGCTGTGACAGTTAGCTTTTCTTTGATTTGGGAGGCAAACAAACAGAGTAAAAGATAGAATTTGTTGTAAATTTGAATTATAAAGAAAATTTTAACACCAAGGGGTGATTTGCATATTATCAAATATCAATCAATCAAGGGAAACATTACTTAGTTTTAAAGTTAATGAGATTGATATTGACCCAAACATGCAAATAACTCCAAACATCTTAAAAGAGTGCAAGCTCATAGGCACATCAGTCTGATACGAAGTATCTTTGATTGTTATGCATGAAATCTTTTGACATAGAACGTCAAGATACAAGGCCTTGGAAACCATTTCATTTTGGTGCCTCTTTTGAAGTGTAGGCTTCATGAAGAGCTTTGTATTTAGTGATCAGTTTGTCTCGAGGTGGCCAGCTTTCTTTAATTATTGGAGCATCCGCGAAATTGTGCATCCATGTTAATAGAAAGGGATATTTTTCATGATCAATCAAGGTCACACCCATTACCTCCTCAAATACGCCGAGCAAATTAGCAAGCCAACCGAATGCAAGATCTACAAGTCCAATTGTCTCTCCACTGAAGAACTTTTTACCGCTTATCAGTCCTTCTAAATTTCTCAAGTTCTCATGAGCTGTAACGATAGCTTCCTCTTGGTCCTTCCCTTGCTTGATAAAAACATTCCATACTGACGGCAAAACCTACATTTGTACATGCACATTATATATAGTCATACTCATACTAACAACTATTTCGGCTGGGAACAATAATTTTGCATGAACTTGACATGTAAATTACTACCCAAATTTTAGCAAAACAACAAACTCAGATCCATACTCTATAGGTGAAGAGAATATTGAAAAAAAAAAAAATTCTAATCATCAGGAAAGTAAAAATGGATATATTGGGACACCATTCTCTCTTTTTCTTTTTTCTAGCTTTATTCTTCTTCTTTTTTTGGGTTTCTCAAGCCCCTTTTAGGAAAGAAAAATATGTTAAGGGGCCAAGAACTTTAGCATATTCACTCAGACACACAAATACCAAAATGAAGGCCAATTTTTAAATCTGAAAAATAAAAAATTTATAATTTTGTTCACATCATTTAAAATTTAAAATGATGAGAGTGTTAGATTCGAGAAATAAAATCTTATATGTGCAAAAGACTCTCTCTATTTAACTTGAAATTGAGAAGATTATACTTTCATTGATATGAACGTACACCAACAAAATTGACTTTAATACGATGGGCCGAGCTGACTCAAAACCTGAACCCACTAGATTAACTCGGTCAAGTTTTTCAACAAAATAGTTTTTGTTGTTATATATAAAATCAGTAGTTGATTTACCTTATCGTCTCCAAATTTGGCCCAAAAGCGTGCCGTGGCTCGTTCAGAAGGATCTTCAGGCAGTAAGGGAGTTTGCTTCCATGTCTCATCGATGTATTCAAGGATTACAAGCGACTCCGCTAATGGTTTTCCATTATGGACAAGCACCGGCACCTTCTTATAGATAGGATTGTACTGGAGAAGTAAAGAGCTCTTGTTGGAGAGATCTTCAAAAATGGTATCAAATTGAATGCCCTTGAGGTCTAGTGCCCAAACGACCCTTAAAGCAAATCGACTTGACCATGTCCTAAAGAGCTTCAGTTCTGCCATGATTAGTTGAATTGCTACAGATGGCTGAGGCCATTATTTATAGAGACATTTTCTTATGGAATTTGGATAATATCCCTATATTTTAGTCTATTTATAAGTAAACCATTATACAATTTTCTCAATATCTCCAATGCTCCCTAGTTTTGTTGTAATATATGAAAGGGCACAAATCATTAACATGTAAAAGAACTTTTGGTATGTTTTATCCAAAAAAAAAAGAACTTTTGGTATGCATGATTCACGTTTCAATGTACCCTCTGTCAGTTATGTGGAGCACTAGTGCAACACATGGAGCTATAGCCTATGTTACTAGGTAGTTTGAATTAATTGCATGTGTGTGAATCACATGGATGGTTTGAATTAATTGCATGTGTGTGAATCACATGGGATAATAACCCATGAATCTCCAAAAGTCATACAAGTTGGCTACTTGTAGATTTGGATATCTTTGGCCGAAATTGTGCTGACAAGATGTTGAAATTGCTTTTGTCACAAGCTCATGTGATAGTTGGCAATTGTGCTGACAAGATGTTGAAATTGTGTGTGCACTTTCGGCTGGCATTTATTGAAGTTGATATCAAGCCTATTATAAATATTATAAATATAAGCTTTGTACGTGAGAAGAAGGAGAAGCAGCAGTAGAAACAAAAGAAGAGATTTTCTCAGTTTTGTCCTTCTGTAAGTGTTGCGTGAGAAAAAGAATAGAGAGAATATTTCTCTAGTATTATTTTTTAGTACAAAGAGCTTATTGGGTGTATTTGGAGTTTGGGTTTATTTTTATGTTTTAAGTTTTGTAATAATATTATTCAGGGATATTGTATTACCTGAATTTATACGTTTATGTGTTTGAGTCTTCTTTTACTACTGTTATGTATTTGAGTCTTCCTTTCTTCCATACCAAAGAGAAATTATTTCCTTACACTACAAGCAAACTTAATAAGAAAACCAAATCCAAATAGAAATTTGAGGCAATATCTAAAAAGTCTCCACCTTGACTTAAATTGATAAAGTAATCTGCATTCCTTTTACAAGAGCTCATACCAAAGAGAAATTATTTCCTTACACTACAAGCAAACTTAATAAGAAAACCAAATCCAAATAGAAATTTGAGGCAATATCTAAAAAGTCTCCACCTTGACTTAAATTGATAAAGTAATCTGCATTCCTTTTACAAGAGCTCATACCAAAGAGAAATTATTTCCTTACACTACAAGCAAACTTAATAAGAAAACCAAATCCAAATAGAAATTTGAGGCAATATCTAAAAAGTCTCCACCTTGACTTAAATTGATAAAGTAATCTGCATTCCTTTTACAAGAGCTCTTCCTAGAACAAGTTGATCACCGTATTCAGTATTCACATCTAAAGCCAAACTTGATTACACATCTACCTTGAACCAATGTCGAATGTGCACTAGAAATAATCTTCTCTTGAACTTCACCAAGATCAAACCTTAAACTTTTAATTATGCCAATTTTTTGTGATTTGGGTCTAGCAGAAGCGTATTCACACGAATAAGAAATAATACACATCCACAGAAGACAACAATATTTAATATGGTTCGGCGAACTCCAAGCTTATGTCCACAAGCAACACTAACCAAAATTCACTATATATCAATGATAAGGATTACAACTACTCTCAATCACACCTTAGAAACCAAACACAAAGACCTCACAAACACAAACATAAACAAAATCTCTCACAAACATTAATTGGTTTTTCTAGGAGGATTCTCCTCTCCCCATATGGGAGGACCCTTGGGATAAAGACACAAAACTTTTTGTAATAATACCTATTTAATTATAAGGCTCCAACTCTATGTTTTGATAGACTCCAATACCCGATTAATTGTTTAATAAAAAACTCCCATTTTATACTAAGGAAAAGTTTTTCTCTCATACCAAGGAAAAAACATTCACATAAGACAATAATATTATAATCGAAATTTGAGAGCTAGTGGAAGTGCATTCACATGATCAATAAAATAAAACATTCACAAGACAACAATATTATAATAGGAATTTGAGAGCTAGCGGAAGCGTATTCATACGATCAATAAAATAAAGCATCCACATAAGACAACAATACTTAACATGCTTCGGTAACTCCAAACCTACATCCACAATCAATGCCAACAAAAATCAATTATTAATGATATGGATTACAACTAGACTCAACCAAAACTCACAAACCAAACTCACATACTTTCACAAACAACACAAAAAAATCTCACTCCCTCCCATAATCCTCATTAAGTTTATCATCATACTGTGCCTCAGCAGGTTGCTTACCCTGATCTAATTCATCTAATTCCACATCATTATCTAACTCTATATCAGCATCTAAGTCCATAGAACTATCCTCCTCTTGCATGACAATTAGAACCTTCCCTTTATCCATCACCCTTCAGTCCCTTCTATTCCTATATATCCACCAAAATTTTCATATCCTATACTTTAAATGGTCCTATGTAAATTTTGATGATTTTATAGTTTCTGTGACAGTTAGCTTTTCTTTGATTTGGGAGGCAAACAAACTGAGGAAAAGAGAGATTTTGTTGTAAATTTGAATTATAAAGAAAATTTTAACACCAAGGGGTGATTTGCATATTATCAAATATCAATCAATCAAGGGAAACATTACTTAGTTTTAAAGTTAATGAGATTGAGATTGACCCAAACATGCAAATAACTCCAAACATCTTAAAAGAGTGCAAGCTCATAGGCACATCAGTCTGATACGAAGTATCTTTGATTGTTATGCATGAAATCTTTTGACATAGAACGTCAAGATACAAGGCCTTGGAAACCATTTCATTTTGGTGCCTCTTTTGGAGTGTAGGCTTCATGAAGAGCTTTGTATTTAGTGATCAGTTTGTCTCGAGGTGGCCAGCTTTCTTTAATTATTGGAGCATCCGCGAAATTGTGCATCCATGTTAATAGAAAGGGATATTTTTCATGATCAATCAAGGTCACACCCATTACCTCCTCAAGTACACCTAGCAAATTAGCAAGCCAACCGAATGCAAGATCTACAAGTCCAATTGTCTCTCCACTGAAGAACTTTTTACCGCTTATCAGTCCTTCTAAATTTCTCAAGTTCTCATGAGCTGTAACGATAGCTTCCTCTTGGTCCTTCCCTTGCTTGATAAAAACATTGTATACTGACGGCAAAACCTACATTTGTACATGCACATTATATATAGTCATACTCATACTAACAAATATTTCGGCTGGAACAATAATTTTGCATGAACTTGACATGTAAATTAGTACCCAAATTTTAGCAAAACAACAAACTCAGATCTATACTCTATAGGTGAAGAGAATATTGAATAATTGAAAAAAAAAAAATCTAATCAACAGGAAAGTAAAAATGGATATATTGGGACACCATTCTCTTTTTTTTTTTTTGGTTTTCACAAGCCCCTTTTAGGAAAGAAATATATGTTAAGGGCCAAGAACTTTAGCATATTCACTCAGACACACAAATACCAAATTGAAGGCCAATTGTTAGATCCGAAAAATAAAAAATTTATAATTTTTTTCATGTCCTTTAAAATTTAAAATGATGTGACAGTATTAGATTCGAGAAATAAAATCTTATATGTACAAAAGGCTCTCTCTATTTAACTTGAAATTGAGAAGATTATACTCATTGATATGAACGTACACCAACAAAATTGACTTTAATATGATGGGCCGAGCTGACTCAAAACCTTAACCCACTAAATTAACTCGGTCAAGTTTTTCAACAAAATAATTTTTGTTGTTGTATATAAAATCAGTGGTTAATTTACCTTATCCTCTCCAAATTTGGCCCAAAAACGTGCCGTGGCTCGTTCAGAAGGATCTTCAGGCAGTAAGGGAGTTTGCTTCCATGTCTCATCGATGTATTCAAGGATTACAAGCGACTCCGCTAATGGTTTTCCATTATGGACAAGCACCGGCACCTTCTTATAGATAGGATTGTACTGGAGAAGTAAAGAGCTCTTGTTGGAGAGATCTTCAAAAATGGTATCAAATTGAATGCCCTTGAGGTCTAGTGCCCAAACGACCCTTAAAGCAAATGGACTTGACCATGTCCTAAAGAGCTTCAGTTCTGCCATGATTAGTTGAATTGCTACAGATTGCTGAGGCCATTATTTATAAAGACATTTTCTTATGGAATTTGGATAATATCCCTATATTTTAGTCTATTTATAAGTAAACCATTATACAATTTGCTCAATATCTCCAATGCTCCCTAGTTTTGTTGTAATATATGAAAGGGCACAAATCATTAACATGTAAAAGAACTTTTGGTATGCATGATTCACGTTTCAATGTACCCTCTAGTCTGTCTTGAAAAAACATTTTCTAAAGAAAAAACATCAGCATTTTTTGGTAGTAGAAAGCTCTAATCAACAAAAAATTTGTAGCTTGGGCAACGAAAAACAATAGGTTTTGGACATAAAATGTTTTCCCTTTTTTTAGAAAAAAAAAAAAAAGTTTATGCCCTTAGAACCGAAGTTGCCTTAGTTAAAATTCTTTTTTCTTTGGCATGCTGAACTATTTTTTTTTATAGTGATGGTTAATTTGATAAGTTCAACTATAGTTTGATATGCCCTTAAAACCACATATCCTACTATGCACCATCGTCATCTGTCATAACCACTACCATCCATTGTTACATCCATGCTATCATCTTCGCCATTACCACTACCACTATTATCACATTTATCTGAAATATTTACAATTTCACATGTGAGTCAAATAATGAAAAAGAAGTTATTTTCCTTAAAAAAATTCTTTTCATTAAAATTGATCATTTTTCTCATGAAAGTAAATTTCGTCCAAATAAAGCATTGAAAGAATTATGCTTAATTAAGGTGAAATTTCCAATAGTAGGATATGACAATAGAGAGTGCAAAATTCCCTTAGTATAGGATATAGTTTTAAAATACCATTGAAATTTGATAAAGTAATAGTTTGAGGCCCATCCATGATCCATAGCTATTTGTATTAGCTCAAATGTAATGTTAGGTACATATGCCTTTGTTTTGATTTTCAATAAAGTTCATATTATTCATAAAAAAAAAAAAAAAAGGAGAGGGTACATATGCCTTGAAATTAACCTATAGTTTGGTTTGATTAATTTTGAATTTGCTCTCTGTAGTGTTTGGACTGACGTTTTCGTTCCGCAATGACGGCTTTCTTTTACTGGTAGACTAGACTGGTAGTAGTCAAGATGGCTTGTTTCATCTTTCTTTTTGTAGTTTATTATTATTCCAAGGCGGCTAACTTTAGAGAGGGTGGGTGGTATATCATATCATGTATGTGGTACAGAGAGGATGACAAGGATGGGTGAGGAGCCAGGCCCAACTACAATTCCATTGAAATCATGCAACTTTTTTTGCCCACGCCCATAACTATTTGCAATTATGAGTTGGTCCTTATGTTTTCAATTTGTTGGATAATTGAGGACCCCCTAGGACAACACTACAACCAAAAAAGCCTTTTACAGTATATAAAAAATGTTGTTAAAATGATTCAACAATATTTTAGTGAATGTTGTGGAAAGTGTCAGACTTTCAACAACATTCAATTAACGTTGTCTAGTATTTTACATTAACAACATTTTCTTAAAAGTGGTAAAAATTGTAATAACCCGTACATTAACAACATTTTCTTAAAAATATTGTTTTATATCATTTTAAACCACATTCACGACTGTAAAGCATGCGGTTAAAGTGAACCAAGGTATTTTACATTAATAACTTGCTTTATATGAATGTTGTTAAATCCTTCTTTTACAACTTTTTATTGTGCATGTTGTTAGTATCATGTTGTTAATACCCTTTTTTGTTGTAGTGACAAGAATGTGGAAGCTCATCCACGATCGCGTCTTATGTAGTTGACCTTAGAATAGACAAACCATCCCAAGAAGGAATAGGCAAATCTTAGATCCGAGTGACTGACCAAGGCTAAGATAGGACACCAATGCTAAGGATTGTTTTTCAAATCGCAAGGGCAAAGTATGTTTGTTAAATTTTTCAGGTGCATACTTCCACATAAGCACTTTTACTCCTAGGTTTGATCCACTTGCACAACATGAAAATAAAAACCTTTGGGAAGAGCAATCAAAGATTAGTCATGCGTTGGTACCAACCCAGGTCCTAAGGGTCTTCGACCCTATAAGGGGATGCTGCATACACTAACATCTGTCACTTACTTGATACAGTCATACAGATAAATAACCTTAGTGGAAAGCAACCGGAGTTTCGTATAGGATTAAGGCAAGGAGCTATCAAAGAATCAAGATTTTCTCGAAATCCAAAAAGGAATTGAACTGATCATGTTATTTTGTAAATCATTGTACCAACCCTTGTAACTATAATAACAAATTGTTCGTACTTTACCTTCCATTCAATAAAATAAAGAATTCATTCCAATTTTTGAGCAATTGACTATGCAGAATTCACATCATTGTAGAAACCCACTCTCAATAAAAGCCCGAATCTCAGGGCTTCACCCCATTATTGCAAATTAACTAGAAAGCATGATAAAAACAACGTTGGGCTCAAACTCACAAATTTTACCATATTTTACATCAATTGAAATATCAAGAATTTGAATTTGATTACAAGTGAATGTCGTGGAAGGGGCTATATAAAACTTAATGAACGAATGGAAAGTAATTGAACGTGAGAAATCTTGTTTGGGAGTACCATGAGAAGAAATAGAAATGAATAATTTTATAATAACATTACTGATATAACTTCCATTTTAGAAAATTTTAGGCTTAAAAGATTATGGGAATTTCATCAAAAATTCATTAAATTTCATTTCATTCCCTCAAGTACCAACAATTTTGAAGGAAATGAAAATTTGGGTTTATGATGGAATAAAGAAATGGGTGTTCCCTCCAAACCATTTTATTCCCTTCTAATTAAACATCCAAACAATTGAATGAAATTTTCATTGACTCTTACTTAAACTCCTAACAAAGAAATGAAATAATATTATTAACAAAATTAATTTCATTCCATTCCTTTTTCCACCCATTTCCCTCCTCCCAAACATAGTGTTATATAGCTAGAGAGAGAGTAAAGAAATATCAAAAAAAAAAATTAGGTAAAAATTTCAAAATTAAAAAATGCATTATTGAGATGAAAAAATAAAAATAAAAAATCTGATGTGGCTTAAAAGATTATAATACGATAAAATTACATTGTTTTGAGTTGATGCGTCATCTAACGGCCAACTCATTAACATGTATAAACGAAATAAACTTTTTTTTTTTTTTCAAATATTACATAATGTTAGAGGTGCGAATCCAAATTTTAAAACTTTAAAGGATAAAAATAAAATCATCGCAAACTTCATAGATGTAAATTATAATTTAGTCTTAACTTTTACAAGGCTTGTGTACTAAATTAAACTCCAAGTGTTAATCTATTTATCTTGGCGCATGCCATGAATCATAAATCATGAATGCCCATGACAGTCAACACTTTTGTTGTTCCTTATTAAATGCAATATACTTTATCTTCATCACCTTATCATTTAGTGCAGAGGTGATCCGGATGCCTGCACAAGCAGCCTATTTTATTGCAAGAATCTGCATTACAAAAGGCTCCACTCTTGCCGGTTGTGTTTAATGTGACCACAAAGATTCCAAAGGCGAAAACGTACAACAAGCCCATGTAAAAAAGTAGTACACAAAATCCAAGGCATACGGTTGCTTTTCGAGACCTTGCGTGGTGGTCCTACGTAAAGGATCATTAAGAATATAAATGAGTTGCTTGGATTAATTGATGTTGTCTTCGATTCTCTTCTCTCTTTTTTTTCTTAACTTAATATAGAGATTCAGTTATTTGAGCATTCAATTCAATGGTAATTCATCTCTTCAAAAAGTTTCACCCCCTATGAGAACGTGGGTTCGGTCCTTGGATCTCCAAAATATATGTGTGTGTTTAGATCAGGAAATATATATATATATATATATATATATAGAGAGAGAGAGAGAGAGAGAGAGAGAGAGAGAGAGAGAGAGAGAGATTCAAACAAAGGTTTTTAGTCCCTAAAGAAATGAGCGTTTTCTACTTTTAGTTCACTTTTATTAAATTTTCTAACTTAACAATGACGTGGTTAAACTAAAAACTAATTACTTGTTATACACATAAGGACCAAAAATACTAACATAGAGATTCAAACACTCATTTGAAACTTTTAGAATTAAACATTTATAATAGATAAATTTTAGTGATGATCATTAAAATTCATTTATTGTCTCTATTTTTTTCAATTTAGACTTTGGGTTTTATTTCTTTGGTAGGATTACAAGCACATCGGTAGCTGTATTGCGTAATTTTTTTGATAGTATAATAGACCTGAGAACGTCACCAGGAGATATCTGGCTTGAGTGAATGATGGATTGAGGACCTACCTGTAAAAGAGATAAAATGCTCTTTAGAGGTGGTGGCGGTGTTCGCCGATCACCCTCCGAAGATTAAATTAGATATTTGTTAGGGAAATAACAGTGTATATCTCTCTATTGAACATGCACGCACCTTGATAGTTCTGAATTTCGTTCTATTTATAAAGAGTTTCACCCCACTTGGTATTCACTAGCTGTGAGGCACTCATTCTGAGGATGATATGACTTGTGACAACCTTTGAAAGATTGATTTGACGTTGGCACAAGGCACAGCAGCGGCTGTCTCCTTGCTTATTCAATGAATTCGGCTGGACTGTTATGGGACGGGCGTCTCGAGGTCTGTGCTCGGCAGGGATCATTAATACCCCAACCACTCTATTTTATGCACCTGGGATGCCGTGAATATCCACTCTCCGTTTTCAGAAAGACGTCCATTCACGGAAAGAGGCAGGTATTATCCGTTCAACCCAAGATGCCCGGTGTCCGTATAGCACAAACTGACCGGCCTCCGTTACCGCTGATTTGGTGAAGCCTTGATGCTTCTCGTTCTTCTTTGATAACCCTTCCTTTTTCTCTAATGAAACCTTGATGCCTCTGGCTCTTCTTAGTGGATCTTCCAATGCCACAAAGGGAATCAATGTTGGTTCTAGAGAAGCCAACCTCAACGTTGAACACCAAGAGAACCGCTTATGCACCAATTCCTGTTATATCTGCGCTCGTCAGCACAGACTCTAGTGTTGATCAAATTCCTAATAAGTACCCGTTGTCTTCTGTATTTTGAATGAGCCTCGTTCCTATTAAGTACTCGTTGTCTTCTGTATTCGGAAATGGGCCTTGTTCCTATTAAGTACTCAATGTCTTCCGTATTCTGAATGGGCCTTTATAAGAAAAATAATTCCTCACACAATAGCCCCTCAGAACGGATCACTTTTGCTCAGGAATCCGTCGCTATATTTTCCTTTCTTGACATGGATGATACGTTTCTGACACGTGTTGAGGTGCCGATTCATTTCTCAGGGGATCTTTTCAGATCGTTTTTGTTCGCTTCGGTCTCTCTTCTTGTTTTATGTGTTGCGCCGTGTGTTGACGTCTAGGAGTCATCATTACAAACCTCTTCTGCCCTTTCGCTCACTGGGACATGATTGGTGGATGTGACCTATCGGCAGAGGCTTCCTTAAATGCTCCTTTGTGATTTCGAGGCCGATGTCTCTATATAAACTGGCTTCCACACCCGTTTTTTTAGCTTCTACTTCCTTCTTTCTTGCTATCTCTGCCTTCGCCTTGATCATTGCCCTCAAATCTGCTCTTCTGCTTTCCTTGCCACCATACAAACCTATAAGTTCTTCTCTCCTTTTCTTTCGTTTTATTCATAAAAAATATCCTTCTAAATGGCGAAGAAAAAAACTCAGGGCAAACTAGCCAAATACGTAAATACACCAGAAGCCATGGCTATATTCCGCCATCATTATGGTGTTCCTGATGATGTGCATTTAGAGTATAGATTCTAGGAAAATGCCCTTCCTGGCGAACCCGGGGACTTGATACTCCCCTTAGTAGCTATCATTGAGGGCGGCGTCCGTTTTCCAATGGACCCGCTCTTAGCAAACTTTCTAGACTATTTCAATCTCTCCCCCACCCAGATAAGTTTCAATATATTTAGGATAGTGATGGGCGTGGTGAAACTTAATCGCCAGTTAGATTTAAACCTGACCGTGCACGATATAATAGCCACCTACACCCTCCGCACCTCCCAAAGTGAGGCCTACTCTTTGAGGCCTAGAAACGTGTTTAATACGTTGGTGAACAGCCTCCCTGATACCAATAAGGATATGACAGATGATTACCTTTTGGTCAGGGGGGCGTGGCACCACCCGAATCACCGGTGCCCGACCAGAGACGAGAGACCAGGTCAGGTCTTGTGGAGAGTAATGTTTTCTCATCTTTTTCCGAAAAGTTTTGGTGACTCTAATGTATTTTTCTTCTTTCATGCAACGGAGGAACGGAAGAAGCCCCAAAGTAGTTTGACTAACCTCGCCGCCGTGCAAATTGTTTACGATAGTGAGGTTTGTACGGACAAGTACGAGAACCCCCACTCCGCCTTCTTGCTCCTCCACTATCTCCCATCCGTAAGGTCATTCTTGGCTTGTAGGCAAGTCAAGAACAAAGAGGCAACGTGGGCAGCTGTAGAGAACCAAACCGCTCCTCATCACGATATCCGACATATGTCCGGGATCAACATTAAGCGCCTTCTTCCTCTGCCTCGTGTTTCAGCGGAGGCGTCTGGGTCCACTCCCCCTGGAGACCTTCGCAAAAGGAAGTGGAAGGGCTCCTCTAAGGGGGAGACTTCTCGTCCGGAGCCCCAAATCAATCCCGAGGTCTCCAGGACAGAAGCCCCTCAGAGCGGGGCAGACGATCAGCCACCAACAACTCAACCACGCATTGAACTGGACCCCGACATCCCAAGCCAAGGCCCCGGACCTTCCAAGGAACCCGTTCCATTGTGGGCGCCTTCTTATGAAGTGTTTGGGGACCCGGTGAGGTCTGATGCCATCGTTCTTAAGACCGGTGGAGCGGGGTCCAACACAGCCAGTGCTTTAAGTGAGGTGGCACGCCTCCCCACGGATATGGCAGTGTGGAAGCAGTCCACAAATTAGGAGGTTATTAACAACCTTTGCCGCGGGCTAATGATGGTAAGTTAGCTTATATGCTCTCCTTTTTTCTTCTGCCTTTAAATAAGTGTCTGACTCAATTATTTTTTTCTTTTACTCAAGCTATCTAAGGCTACCTTGAAATGGAGGACCGATACCAGACTCAGGCCGCTTAGCTGGAGAACTCCCTCAAAGTTACTTCTCATTCTTTTGCCTTGAAGAAGGAGGTAGAGGGATACAAGGAGCAAGTCCGAGTCACCGTCCTAAAAAGGGATGAGGCCTAGCTGAAGAGAGAAGAAACAGAGGAAACCCTCTGTGCCGCTCTGGAGGCCAATACTCGGGCGGAGAAGAGGATCAACGCTTTGGAGGCTGAAGCGGCGGAGAGGGAAAAGGCGGCATTTGCCTGGGGACGGGTTGAGGCTGAGGCAATAATGACCAATCAACTCCCCGGCATATACAACGAAGCCTTCCAAGAAGGTTGGAGAGTTTTGTTGGCATGGCCGGAGTCTGAAGAGTTGCCTTCTAAGCCACCCCAGGAAAACCTTCCCTATCTGGTCGCACCAATTGGGGTGCCGGAAGAGAAGGTCACGGAGCCCCTGCCTCAGCCGCCTGAAGAGGGGGATGCTGCCTCGCCCTCTAACTGAAGGCCTATTTTTCCTTTTTTGTTTTATGTAGATCTTTTTGTAATCTCTTCTTTTTGTAAATGAAGATGTAATTCTGCACAATCTTTCAAAGATTTGAATGGAGAATCCATATACTTTGAATTTATGTTTACCTATGAATGTTTCGATTTAGTAGATATTGATGTGAACACTGAATCAATGATCTTTTAACAACGAAATCTATCCTTGTTTGACCAAACTTGGCTTCAATGCAGCTAAGAAAACCCTAGAAAATATCCTTAGAAGACTTAAGATTTTTCCTTTAGTCAAGATTCTTGAGTGGGTACTCTTGCCCGGGTGTCCGGTGCGAACGTTCTTATCCGTACCTTGATGGTCATGATCTTGGATAATGAATCCTTGATCACACCTGAATGGGTCAGGGTTTTCGCCTTTCAGGAAGGACTTTTATCATGGGCATTCTTACCCGGGTGACCGGTACCGACGTTTTTATCCGTACCTTGATGGTCATGATCTTGAATAATGAATCCTTGATCACACCTGAACAGGTCAGGGTTTTCGCCTTTTAGGAAGGACTTTTATCATGGGCATTCTTACCCAGGTGACCGGTATGGACGTTCTTATCCGTACCTTGATGGTCATGATCTTGGATAATGAATCCTTGATCACACCTGAACGGGTCAGGGTTTTCACCTTTCAGGAAAGACTTTTATCATGGGCATTCTTACTCAGGTGACCAATACGGACGTTCTTATCCGTACTTTGATGGTCATGATCTTGGATAATGAATCATTGATCACATCTGAATGGGTCAGGGTTTTGTGCCTTTTTAGAAAGGACTTTTCGGATAATCAAAGATGATGAAATTGATAACTGAGACTTCATTGATAATACTTCTTGAGGTTACAGATATTCCATAGTCGCTTTACAGGAGTATTATTTGGCCCTTCTAGCCTAAAAGCCCCAGTGCCTACCACAGATGTGATCTTGTACGGTCCTTCCCAATTTGGTCCAAGCTTGCCATTAGTGGCATCTCTCCTACTCCCAATGACCTTCTTTAGTACCAAGTCTCCGACTGCTAGTTCCTGGGAGTTGACTTGTTTCTCATACATTCTTTGGAACCCATTTTGGTACGCAGCTAAATGAATTAGAGCTGAATCCCTTCTTTCCTCAGCCAGATCTAAATCCGTTACAAGACTTGTCTCATTTGTGACTAAGTCATAATATTCCATGCGGATGGTAGGCAGACCGATTTCAAGGGGTATGACTGCTTCAACCCCGTATGTGAGTGAGAAAGGGGTTTCCCCAGTAGAACTTTTTGGGGTAGTTCTATAAGTCCATAAGATGCTTGGCAGTTCTTCGACCCATCTCCCTTTTGCCTTTTCAAGGCACTTCTTTATTCCGTCCAGCAGTGTTTTGTTGGAGGATTCCGCTTGTCCATTCCCCTGAGGATAGGCGGGCGTAGAAAAATGATTTCTGATCCCGTACTGCTCACAAAATGCCTTGAACGGCCCGCTGTCAAATTGTGTTCCGTTGTCAGACACCAATACCCGTGGGATGCCAAAACGGGTTATGATGTTCTTCCATATAAATTTTTTGGAATCAGCGTCCGTGATGTGGGTCAACGGTTCCGCCTCTACCCACTTAGTGAAATAGTCCGTGGCCACAATAAGCCATTGGCGGTTCCTCGGAGCTCTGGGGAGAGATCCCACTATATCCAGACCCCATTAGGAGAACGGCCATGGACTTGCAATAGGATTGAGACTGGCCGCCGGTTGGTGGATAGATGGAGCGAGCCGTTGATATTTATCACACTTCTTTACGTATTGGGCGGCGTCCTTTTGCATATAAGGCCACCAATAGCCCTACCCTATGGCACAGTATGCCAAAGATCGTCCCCCTGTATGGCCTCCATATACTCCTTTGTGAATTCCCATAACAGATCCTGAACGGTATCAGGAGTGAACACAACGTAGATAAGGCCCAGTGTAGGACCTTCTGTAGAGATGCCCTTCTTTTGATACCCAGTACCGAGGTGCAATTCTTCTGATCCGGTCTGCTTCCTTCTGGTCTTCCGGTAGCACATCTTTTTTCAAATAAGCAAGTATGGGACTCATCCAACTAATGGACTGATCAATCGAACATACTCCATTATTTATTTCTCTTCCAACACTTGGGAGGTTTTGGACCCCGACGGAGATGATCCGCTTTAGTTCCGGGGCGACAGCTGATGCAAAGCTGGCCAGGGCGTCCGCATGTCCATTCAGATCTCTACTTATGTGATCCACCTGAACGTACTTGAACTCCCCGAGCAATCTCCTTGCTTCTATGAGATATGCCACCATCTTCTCATCTTTGGCCGTATACTCTCCAGAAATCTGGTTCACGACGAGCTGAGAGTCGTAAAAGACATCTAACGGATCCACCTAGAGAGTGATTGCGCTCCTTAGGCCATGCAACAAAGCTTCATATTCAGCCACATTGTTGGAAGTGACCCTAAACAAATTGCTAGTTACATCATTTGCCCCTAGGGGGCAAAAAGCACTATGCTTAGGCCTGAACCACATGAGTTCGATGCCCCGTCTATGTACAGCTTCCATCCCTCCGTCTGCTACATGGATGACACATGGTTCACCATTATGAGTCCTATCTCTGCAAGGGTGAACTCAGCAATGAAATCTGCCAGTACCTGTCCTTTGATCAAGGTCCTTGGTTGATATCCGATGTCATAAGCCCCAAGTTGGGCTCTCATTTGGATATCCGTCCGGAGAAGTCTGCACTCCTCAATACAGCTTTCAACGGATGTTTTGTTAAGACAATCATGGTGTGCGCTTGGAAGTAGTGAGGGAGCTTTTTGGCGGAGCAGACCAATGCAAAGGCCAATTTCTCTAGCGGCAGGTATCTCAATTCTGCCCCGTCTAGGGTCTTGCTAGTATAGTAGACTGGTCTTTGGGCGCTGTACTCCTTTCGTATTATAGCCGCACTGACCGTGTGTTCAAAGACGGCCAGGTATATATACAATGATTCCCCGTTTACCAGAGTAGTTAGAAGCAGAGCAGCAATAAGATATGCTTTCAGCTGCTCGAAGGCTTGATCAGATTGGTCTCCCCAATGAAAATTCTTGCCCTTCTTTATCAGGTCAAAGAATGGGTGGCACTTCTCTGCTGACCGAGAAATGAAACGGTTCAAAACTGCTGCTATTCCGGTCAACCTCTGGACTTCCCTGACAGTTCTTGATGTCTTTAAGTTGAGGATGGCGGTGATCTGGTCCGAGTTTGCTTCGATACCTCGTTGGGTAACCATGAATCTGAGAAATTTCCCAGATCCTACACCAAAAGCACATTTGGATGCGTTGAGCTTGAGATGGTGCCATCTCAGAATATTGAATATAGCCCGCATGTCACCAAGATGGTTTTCTGCAAAGATACTCTTAATCACCATGTCGTCAATGTAAACCTCAACTGTTTTCCCCAGTTGTTCTGCGAACATTTTTGTGATCATTCTCTGGTATGTAGCCCCGGCATTCTTCAACCCAAAAGGCATGACTCTGTAATAATAGATCCCCCTTGGTGTGATGAATGCCGTTTTTTCCTGATCCGCCGGGTTTGTCATAACCCCATTTTTACCCCCGGGATTTTCTCGGGTGTCGGCACGCAAAAAGAGGCAGCCCGAACCAAGCCGGCCTGATCCGACGAGGGCTCGCCACATCAAATAACCTCAAAATGGGGTTTGGGGCGCATTTCCCGGAGGTTGACCAAGTTTGACCGAAGTTGACCAAGTTTGACCGAGGTTTGACCAAGCCGTTTTTGACCTGATCGGGGTCCACTATATCCAAAAACCCTCAAAACGTGGTTCGGGATACATTCCCCAGAGTTCGGAGAGCTTTGACCAAGTTTGACCAAGTTTGACTAAGGTTGACCAAGTTTAATTGAGGTTTGACCGGACTGTTGACCAGACCAAAAGCCAGATCGGACTGACCGCCCCCTGACCAAAGTGTAGAGCATGTCAAGAGCTTCGATTCGACACTTTACGGGTAAAAAATGGACAAGAAACAAGGGAGTTATGGACAAAACTGCGAAAAAACGGTCTAATACTTAGCCAAATTTTGCTAAGTGTTGTTGACAAAACAGCCCATTTGGGAGGCAACGTTTGTGCATAGATTCTTTCCGACCCGCAGTAACTTGGTCCACGAGCTGAAACCCTTAAGTAAGAGGGTCACTTCAACTACGACATGCAACTCCCGGATCGTCAAGAGCTCCTCTGGTCAAGCCGGAATCTCGATCAGAAAATGACTTCTTGGCATAAGGAACATTCCAACGGCCTCTGTTCGCAAGATCATATCTTGCGAACCCAAGTTTCGCCTCTGTGCAAGGCCTGTACCTTTAGAAAGTAGGTAGCACAAGCTTTCCGGCGACACCAAGATCGCCGAAATCTGACATCGGGAGCTACGTCTACCACGCGCACGAAAACAGGTCGATGAAATAAGGCTGTGCTGAAAATTCCGAAACTTTTCCCCCGACGTCACCACGCTTGCGCATAGAGTCTTCCTGACTCACAACAAGTTGATCCGCAAGCCTAAGCACGTTGGAAAGAGGACACATCCATGCACGGCACGGAACTCTCGGATCGCCAAGATTTCCCCCGGTCTAGCCGGAATCTCGATCGGAAAAATGTCCTCCAACGGACCAAAAACACTCTGGCGGCCTCTGTTCGCGGAACCATATCTCTCCATCCCTAGCTCGGTTTCCCGCAAATCCAGAACCTTGCAGGAGAAGGTAGTGCAAGCTTTTCGACGGTACCAAGAACACCGAAATCCGATATCGGGAGCTAGGTCAAATACGCGTGCAAACACAGACAAAAAGCAAGGAAAAATGAGCCAAAGATTTGGTGCGTTTTTCTCCCGGACAACCGCCTTCGCGTGCAGAGTCTTTCCGACTCGCTGCAAGTTGACGCGCGGGCCCGGGTGCATTAGAAAGATAACAACTCCAGCTACGACGTGCAACTCTCGGTTCGCCGACGGCTTCCCCCGTTTGACCGGAATCTTCGCTGGAAAAATGCGCAAGAACAGCTCCGACACCCCGACTTCCGGGAGCCATAACTCTCTCGTCCGAACTCCGATTCATGCAAACTTTATACCATTTGAAAGTAGACGTCGAGGGATTTCCGACGATATGCTGCATAACCCATTTTGAGCACCAGAAGGCCTCCAAAACTACCCTAAAAAATTGATTCAGAAAAGGGTACGCGTGCGAAAACCGAGGAGGATTCGGTGGGGGGCTGGCGTGGAGGATAAGACCGCCACGTGGCAGCTGCACGGCTCGCGCGGCATCATCACGCGCCATGCGAGGCGTGCACGCTGTTCTATAAATAAAGCCTCCCCCCCCTCATTTGGACACGATTTGCTCGGGCTCTAGGCCTTCTTGAGCGTAGTTTAGGCAGAAATAGGGGTTTAGGGGGCTACCTTAGGGGGTTTTTGGGTAGTTTTTAGAGTGAGAGACTCCTCTCTAGGTACTCTCTCTCTCTAAGCTCTTTCTCTCTCCTCTTTTCTCTCTTTTTCTCTCTTTTTAGTGGAAGTGACTAGTGATGATCCCTAAAATGGGAAGGGATTCACAAGGATCCACTTGTATTTATGCATTTTTAGTTCATTTATGTTCTATTTTATGCTTTTTAGTTCATGTATGTTCTATTTATGCTCTCCTAGTTCATTTATTGTCTTGTTATTGCTTTATCTATATGCTTTGAGTTATTTATTGCTTCTATTTGTAGATCTAAGTATATTTATCGCTTTATTTACATTTACTACGTACTTGTGAATATATATTGTGTTGTGATTATCCCTTCCCCGTGTGTTTTAGTACGGCAATCCCGAGTGGCTTTGGTGGATTATATAAGCCCTCTATGAGGCCTTAACAACCTATGTTAGCCCATGAGGTACTTGACCCGAAAAATACACCCCCCATGTCTAAATAACGTCATTTATTGCTTTACTATGTTATAAATATGTGATTTGGGCGTGATAATCCCGATTGGTCGTGGTGGATTATGTGAGACCTCAATGAGGCTTTAACCACCATGTAATTCCATAGGCATTGGACCCATTGAAAAATCTTTGTTCTAAGTGTATTTATCGCTTTATTTACATTTACTACGTACTTGTGTATATATATATTGTGTTGTGATTATCCCTTCCCCGTGTGTTTTAGTACGGCAATCCCGAGTGGCTTTGGTGGATTATATAAGCCCTCTATGAGGCCTTAACAACCATGTTAGCCCATGAGGTACTTGACCCGAAAAATACACCCTCCCATGTCTAAATAACGTCATTTATTGCTTTACTATGTTATAAATATGTGATTTGGGCGTGATAATCCCGATTGGTCGTGGTGGATTATGTGAGACCTCAATGAGGCTTTAACCACCATGTAATCCCATAGGCTTTGGACCCATTGAAAAATCTTGGTTTTAGGTTCATTTATCGCTTTATTTGCATTTACTACGTACTCGTGGATATTATATTGTGATTATCCCCATTTCCGTGTGTTTTAGTACGGCAATCCCGAGTGGCTTTGGCGGATTACATAAGTCCTCCATGAGGCTGTAACAACCATGTTAGCCCACGAGGGATTTGACCCGAAAAGCATACCCCCCATGTTTAAATATTGCTTTATTTATGTTTACTACGTTGTAAATATTATATTGTGAATATTTCTCCCTTTTGTGAAAATGGGCGTGATAATCCCGATTGGTCGTGGCGGATTATGTAAGACCTCAAAGAGGCATTAACAACCACGTAAATCCATGAGGCATTGGACCCACAAAAATCCTCTATTTTAAACCCCGTCATTTTCGTCATTTACAATGTTGTTGTAATTATTGTCCGATTTTCCATTTTTTATTTGGGTCATGAAAACACCGAACGGTCTTGGAGGTTTTAAATAAGTCTTTCAATAGCACTAAACCCCATGTAAATCCATGAGGTGTTGGACCCGCGAATTGCCAACATATTTTCAAAAATGATTTTTACTCATATAAGTCCTATTTGGCATCAAAGGTTTAGATAAGTCTTTCAATAGCACTAACCCTTTGTGTAAGCCCAAAAAGGCATTGAAACCCCTTTTCAAAATGATTTTCACCCATATAAGTCCTATTTGCAATCAAAGGTTTAGATAAGTCTTTCAATAGCACTAACCCTTTGTGTAAGCCCGAAAAGGCATTGAAACCCCTTTTCAAAATGATTTTCACTCATATAAGTCCTATTTGGCATCAAAGGTTTAGATAAGTCTTTCAATAGCACTAACCCTTTTTGTAAGCCCAAAAAGGCATTGAAACCCCTTTTCAAAATGATTTTCACTCATATAAGTCCTATTTGGCATCAAAGGTTTAGATAAGTCTTTCAATAGCACTAACCCTTTGTGTAAGCCCGAAAAGGCATTGAAATTCCTTTTCAAAATAATTTTCATCATATAAGCCTTATTCGGCCTCGAAGGTTTGGGTAAGTCTTTCAATAGCACTAATCCTTCGTGTAAGCCCGAGGGGCATTGAACTCTCTTTAGATTGCTTTATTTTATTCATGTAAATCCTAAGATGGTGTCGAGATACAAGTAAGTCTTTCAATAGCATCGAATCCCGCCCCCACGAGGTCTTGACTCTTTCCCTAAAAATTCTCACGTTGTCATAAATTGCACTTTGCGATTAAGCGTTATATTTATGTCAACTCATATTTGTCAACTTCATTCATTTTTGTGATTTATGTGCTGCAAACATGTCGTGATCATTCCGTACTTATTCATCCTTGTGACTTATGTTGCTGCGACCATGCCGTGATTACTTGTTTGAATATTTTATCCGCTTTCATACTCGTTCTTGTAATTTATGTGCTGCGAACATGCCGTGATTACTTGTTTGAGTGTTTATCGCTTTGATATAAAAATGTGATTAAAATACACTTTGCCATGAAAACTTTAAAAAGAATAAACATGGTAATGTGGGCGTTAGAAACGAAGTTGGTGCAACCTAAGGGCAACGGCTCGCCCTGGCTTTTGGGACACCATGATATGAGTCCTTTACACGGGGACGTGGCTGGTACGTGCTTTCGTGTGAGGGATTCTACACGTTCTAACTCCCATAGGATCATGGCCTAAAATTCCCCAAAGTGTGAATTAATCATCCAAAACCCCGCCATTTGACGGACCACTTTACTCTTGGAAATCAAGGGTGAAAAGATCCCGAATATGGCACCAAAAATTATTAATTGTTTGTCCCGGCATTAGGTGTTAGGATTTCAAGTACATCCTACCACCGAAATGCCTGGAAATTTAAAAGATACAAAGATGAGGGACGGTGAAATAAAGAGTCTAATCAAAACCAAATGAAGTCAAATTGCATTTGCCATTCTTGGTATATTGTTCAACCAAATTTGGGACATTTGTTCATAATTAAAACCAACAAACTTAGGCTTAGTGCTACAACTCTAGGATTGCGAACCCAAGTGCAGGTTGTCGCGAAGTAATAATTTCTCGGAAGTCCGAGTGTCGAACCACAGGGATTGGTGGGACAAAGAACACTGTCAAATGAAATAAAAAAGAATCAATGCAAGTAGAACTAGAAAGTAGAACAGATTGAAGTTTTCCACTAAAAGTGGAGCAATGACTATTTTTTATATTTAGAAGAATGAAGGAAAATATTCAAGTAATACTCAATTAATAAAAAAAAGGGCCAAGGCATCAGGGATCCACCTAGCAATTCTTTATGTTTTCTTTTTGATTATTATTATCTCAGTTAGAATTAAGTGATGACTTAATCTAGCCGGAATGTATAGCATTTACGAACAAGTAAACAATTTCTCACATGGATTAAATATTTTTTTGGAGGAAACAAAACAATAAAATCTGTATTATCATGCTACAGGGGGTTTCATGCATTCTATATAACCGGAGTACATAAAGAATCACAAAACCTTATAAGCATGAAATAATTACTCAACTAAATATTATCCCACCAAAAGTATTTAATCATAAACATTCAAACATGATCAGATAATCAAAAGAATAACATAAACGAATTGCTAAGCATCACCCCTAGCCTTAGCTAGGTGATTAGCTGCTCATATTTGAGAACAAAATATTCCAATTAAATAAACCAATCATCTGTAAAGAAGAATTCAAACTAACAAAAATAAAACCCCTGATTTCTATAAGATGGAAAGGATGATGTGGAGTCCAAGAGCAAGAACACCCCGAGAACCCGTAGAAAACCCAGCCACTTCTCTCTTTGCAGCTCCAGTTCGGACTGTGTTGCTGCCCAAAAGCCCAGAAAAATCCCTTTTTTTTTCACTATGTTACTGGTCTAAAAGCCTAAAAAGATCCCTCCAATTTCTGCAGCTCTTTCTTCCTTTTATTTCCCTTTTCCTCCAGCTGCTGACCCGAAAATCTCTCTTTTTTTTCCTCCCATTTTTCTGCTGTTTTTCTTCCTTCTTTTTTCTTTCCTTTTTCTGCTCTGTTGACCCGAAAATCTCTCTTTTTTTTTTCTCCCATTTTTCTGCCGCTTCTCTCTTCTTTTTCTCTTTTCTCTTTTCTTTCCTTTTTCTGCTTTCCTTTTTCTGCCGCAGCTTGTCTATAGGTCCAGCTGCTGCCTGCCTTTTTCTCCAGCTCATTCTTCTCTTTCTTCTTTCCTTTTTCTGCTGCCAGCTTTGCTCTAGCTGCTGCTGCCTATAGGTTATAGAAATAGCCTATTTTTCTTTCTTCCTTTGGCCTACGGAATTTCTTCTTTTGCCCCTCCTTTTTTCCTTTTTTGTCTTTTCCTCCATCAAGTCCTCTTTTAAGCTTTGATAACTTCACCCACCAACCCTTTTACTATTCTTTAATTTCTTCCATTTTGGTCCGTGAATCACTTCTTTCATATGGAAAATTAACTTAGTGATAATAAGAGATTGATGTACAAGTGGGAAAATGGCTAGAGGATAATAAACCCTACATCAATAGATTAAGTATAAGTGAGGCATGTAGGATTTTTAATAAAATAAAACACGTAAATGAATAATTTTCATGTTATGCAATGATATGGAAAGATTGTCAAACTTTGCATGTAACTTGAGAATTTTACGTAGGAAAATTCTATTAATGCCTTATGAAAGCGATGTCAAAATGTATAAAGTCATGACTTATCACTTAGCAAATAAAGGGAACACTAGAAGGGAGGTAACCGTTTTCTTAAACGGATGTCGCAGGGTGCCTAACACCTTCCCCACGCATAAGCAAACCCCCGAACCTATCTCTGGTTCAAGACCATTTAGTTTTAGATGTCTAAACAAGATAAAATCTATTAGACATAGGTGCCCAATCACACCTTAAATTTCCCATGGTTGGTGGCGACTCCAAATTTGTGCTCACACGCACACACGTACACATGTTCCCACACACACACACAACTCATATCTCGAAACGGAAAAGAGATAGAGATCACACACGCCAAATGGGGGTCGGGATCTAGGAAGATAAAGAAAAGACCTTAACTCCCTTTTAGGTCGAATTTTCCGCCGGTGTCGACAGCTTGGCGACTCCACTGGGGACTTAGAGGGTTTAAGCCTATAGTCTTTCAGTGTTTTCTTTGCAAAGCATGTGTATATATTTGTTGGTATTCATTGTCTGATTTATCCTCTTTATTTCATCTTATATAGTGTTTTGATTTTAGCATGTCTATATTCTCGTACATATAAACTGCGAACATAGGATAGAGATTTATTTTATGCAACACATATTGTATATTGTGCTTTGTACAAAAAAAAAAAAGTCTTTTCCCTTTTTGTTTTCAAAATCATGACATTTACCCTCATTGGACTTTTGGGTCGAACCCGGACTCAGGTGGGGCTGGGCTGGTACAGGCTCCACCACGAACCCTTTTATATCTAGGACATGGAACACGAGAATCCACCTTTCTCCCTCCACACCCGTGGAGATCGAGGGAGGCGTGCAAGTGCTTCCCCGGTGATCCAATACCCTTTTGACTTCCTTCGGGAGGATGAAATGGGCATGATCATCGGCCCCTTTAGGAAACAGAATTCCAAACCGTGTCATACCATGTTGCATATAGTAAGCTATAGAGTAGAAAACTTACCTGTGAGGGCTCTGGTAAAGGCCAACCGAGTGAACATCCAACCTAAGATAGGATACCCGGAAACAGGATGTGTCTTTTCAAAACGAGTCAAGGGAAAAGCGTTGTGCTATTTTCCAGGTGGTGATAAAATAAATGGAGCCGAGCCAGGTTCTATCTATCTAAACCTTTGTTTGCATGTCATTGTTTGATAAAGGGATAGGATAACCACGTTGTCCATACCCATGCAAACCATCCAAGCCCTAAGGAGTTCTTAACTCTACATAGGGACGTGTACATGGTCTTGTCGTATCCAACCAAGAGTATGGCCTTCACATCTACCGACATCGGTTCCAAAAAAAAAAAAATCTTTCAAAATGGAACCGAACGCCGAAAGGCTCGTCAAATTTTGGTAATGTGAGAGTCTATCTTTTTATTGGTACGAATGTAACCATCATGTACATACGCATGAGAACCCCAAAAGTTTCCAAACTCTATAGGGATGTATAGAGTTGTGTCGTCCTCAACCAAAAGTACGACCCTCGCATTGACCGTCATCGGTTTCCAAAAATTTTCAAAAAAAAATGGAACCGAACGCCGAAAGGCTCGTCAAATCTTGGTAGTGCGAGAGTCTATCTTTTCGTTAGTACGCTTGTAAACCCCAAGAGTTTCCAAACTCCATAGGGATGTATGGAGTCGTGTTGTCCTTAACCAAAAGTATGACCCTCGCATTGACCGACATCGGTTTCCAAAAATTTTCAAAAAAATGGAACCGAACGCCGAAAGGCTCGCCAAATCTTGGTAATGCGAGAGTTTATCTTTTCGTTAGTACACTTGTAAACCCCAAGAGTTTCCAAACTCCGTAGGGATGTATAGAGTCGTGTCATCCTCAACCAAAAGTACGACCCTCGCATCTACCGACACCGGTTCCCTAAAAAATTCTCAAAATGGAACCGAACGCCGAAAGGCTCGTCAAATTTTGGTTGTGCGAGAGTCTATCTTTTTGATAGTGCGTTTGTAGATCTCAAGAGTTTCAAACTCTACATGGAATGTATAGAGTCGTGTCATGTTCGACCAAGAATACGACCTTCACACCAACCGACATCGGTTTTCAAAAGAAATCTTTCAAAACAGAACCGAACGCCGAAAGGCTCGTCAAATTTTGGTAGTGTGAAAGTCCACCTCTTCGTTGATGAGTCCATAAAACCATAATGTACATGTGTGTGTAAACTTTAAGAAGTCCCAACTCTATGTGGGGATGTAGATAGTCAACCATCGTATTCAACCAAGAGTACGACCTTCGCACCAACCGATATTGGTTCCCAAAAATCTTCCAAAAATGGAACCAAGCGCCGAAAGGCCCGTCAAATTTTTGGAGGTGTGAAGGCCTATCTCTTTGTTAATAAGTCTGCTATGTACATACGTGTTAATCCCAAGAGTTCTTGACTCTATATAGGGATGTAGATATTTACCCATTGTGTTGTCTTCAACCAAGAGTATGACTCTCACGTCGACTAACATCGGTTTGCCCAAAATTTTTCAAAATAGAACCGAGCACCGAAAGGCTCGTCAATTTTCAGTGATGTGAGAGTCCCTCTCTTTGTTTACTTGTCCATCGTGTACATACATGTAAACCCTAAGAGTTTCCAAATCTATGTGGGGATGTAGATATCCACCCATGTCATCCTGACCCTTACATCGGCTGATGATGGTCACCCAAATTTTCAAAGTGAAACCATGAGCCGAAAGGCTCGCCAATTTTGGCAACCCAATGGGAGAATCCATCTGTTTGCCAATACATATTGCACTCATGCATACCATACATACGCATACATGCTTAACCACGGCTTACCCACGAGGAAGGCCAAGGTCATGTCCCTAACTGTGAATTCAAAGTCTAACTTGGCATTGTTTATCTCTAGATTTTATCCATACACGCGAACAAATGACGGGAGAAACAAGTGGGCCTAGTGCACAGGATATCCGCATGGCTTCATTCGAGGAAAAGTTCAACGAGCTTCTGAATTTCGTACGCCTTTTAGGTGAAACGTGACATGGAAAGTGAGAAGCAAGTAGAAGACATTAACAAGGATACATCCGAAGATAACACAGGAGGACACTCTCACACCAATTTGGGCCCACCACCGGTGCAACCTTCAAAGCCTGAAGAAAGAGACTTCCAATTAGATGCCAAGGTCGAAAAGACTATGAGGAGTACAAAGATGGTGGATGCATCAGCCTTACTAGCACTGGCCAAGCCTGATGTGGAGAATAAAGCACGAACAGTTGATCCCAACGTCGCACCCGAGAACGACCCATCTCCAAAAGGGAATTGGAACACCCTTGAAGGCCCTCAGTCTCTACAAATGTATGGCAATGGAGAAGAGAATGTGATGAACAAGAAGGAAGATGATCACTCAGACATCAGAAGTTTGCAAGGACAACCATTATACCCTAGCAACCAAGGAGATACAATTGAACCCCATTGTGACGCAGATGGGCATTCCTCGAAGGGCAGTAAAGAATCTAAAAAAGAAGCTCAAAGTCCGATTAGCAAGAAAGAAGAGCCAAAGGAAGTTGATCATCATATGATCCCTCACAAGCGGCACACACCCAAGAATATGGTTGAGAGAGTTGAGCAGTTAGAGAAACAACTCGATGAAGTGGTCCAATTAATGCACCAGCTAATCACCCTTACGGGCACTTTGCTGAAAGACGATAGAAAGGAAATCAGGGACCTTGCCTCTCACTCTCCTATAGGACAGGCAAGTACGAAGTCACTAAGCAAAAGGGAAACAGAAAGACACCAAAGGTAAGGAACTCTCATGCTTCACACTAGGCGATGCCAATCCAACCGAAATCTTTCTTCCTCCGCAAAACTAAAGTCAGAGCCGAGAAAATTTTGTACTTTGCCTATGCCTATTATCATAACCCCATTTTTACCCCCAGGATTTTCTCGGGTGTCGGCACGCAAAACGAGGCAACCCAAACCGAACCAGCCTGACCCGACGAGTACTCGCCACATCAAAAAAGCCCAAGAAGAAGGTCCGGGACACATTTCCTGAAGTTTGACCAAGTTTGACCAGGGTTGACCAAGTTTGACCAAGGGTTGACCAAGCCGTTTCTGACCCGACTGGGGTCCACTATACCCAAAAACCCTCAAAACGAAGTCCGGGATACATTTCCCAGAGTTCAGAGAGCTTTGACCAAGTTTGACCAAGGTTGACCAGGTTTGACCGAGGTTTGACCGGACCGTTGACCAGACCGAAAACTAGCTCGAACTAGCCGCCCCCTGACGAATGTGTAGAGCACGTCAAGAGCTTCGATTCGATACTTCACGGGTAAAAAACGGACGAGAAACGAGGGAGTTATGGGCAAAACTGCGAAAAAACGGTCCGACACTTAGTCAAATTTTGCTAAGTATTGTTGACAAAACAGCCTACCTGGAAGGTAGTGTTCGCACGCGGATTCTTGCCAACCGGCAGCAACTTGGTCCGCAAGCTAAAACCCTTAAGCAAGAGGGTCGCTTCAGCTACAACGTGCAACTTCCGGATCGTCAAGAGCTCCTCCGGTCAAGCTGGAATCTCGATTGAAAAACGACCCCTTGGTATAAGGAACATTCCAACGGCCCCCGTTCGCAAGATCATATCTTGCGGACCCAAGTTCGCCTCTCGTGCAAGGCCTGTACCTTTAGAAAGTAGGTAGCACAAGCTTTCCGGCGACACCAAGATCGCTGAAATCCTGACATCGAGAGCTACGTCTACCACGCGCGCGAAAACGGGTCGACGAAATAAGGTTGTGCTGAAATTTTCATAACTTTTCCACCGACGTTGCCGCGCTTGCGCGCAGACTCTTCCTGGCTCACAACAAGTTGATCCGTGAGCCTGGGCACGTTGGAAAGAAGACACGTTCATGCACGGTGTGGAACTCTCGGATCGCCAAGGCTTTCCCCGGTCTAGCCAGAATCTTCGCCGGAAAAATGCTCTCCGATGTACCAGAAACACTCCGGCGACCTCTGTTCGCGGGACCATATCTCTCCGTCCCTAGATCGGTTTCCCGCAAATCCAGAACCTTGGAAGAGAAGGTAGTGCAAGCTTTCCGATGATACCAAGATCGTCGAAATCCGACATCGGGAGCTAGGTCAAATACGCGCGCAAACACAGACAAAAAGCAAGGAAAAATGAGCCGAAGGTTTGGTGCATTTTTCTCCCGGACAACCGCCTTCGCGCGCAGAGTCTTTCCGACTCGCTGCAAGTTGACGCGCGGGCCCGGGTGCGTTGGAAAGATGACGACTCCGGCTACGACGTACAACTCTCGGTTCGCCGGCGGCTTCCCCCATTTGACCGGAATCTTCACCGGAAAAACACACAAAAACAGCTCCGGCACTCCGACTTCCGGGAGTCATAACTCTCTCGTCCGAACTCCGATTTGTGCAAACTTTATACCATTGGAAAGTAGACATCGAGAGCTTTCCGACGATATGCTGCATGACCCATTTTGAGTTCCGGAAGACCTCCAAAACTGCCCTCGAAAACTGGGTCAGAAAAGGGTACGCGTGCGAAAATCGAGGAGGATTCAGAGAGGAGCTTGCGTGGAGGATAAGAATGCCACGTGGCAGCTGTACGACTCGCGCCGTCATGTGATCATCACGCGCGAGGCGTGCAGCTCGGGCTATAAATACAGCCCCACCCCCCCTTATTTGGACGACTTTGGCTCGAGCTCTAGGCACCTTGAGCGTTAGAATAGGCAGAAATAGGGGTTTTAGGGGTCTTTAAGAGGGGTTTTGGGTAGTTTTTAGAGTGAGAGACTCCTCTCTAGGTACTCTCTCTCTCTAAGCTCTTTCTCTCTCCTCTTTTCTCTTATTTCTTTTCTTTTTGAGTGGAGGTGACTAGTGATGATCCCTAAAATGGGAAGGGATTCACAAGGATCCACCCTTATTTACGTGCTTTAGTTCAATAAATGCTTTATTTATTAAATATCTTGTATATATGTCTTAGATCTATTTATTGCTTTCCATATATGCTTTAGATCTATTTATTGCTTTATTTGTGGATATATTGTGTTGTGATTATCCCCTTTTCCCATGTGTTTTAGTACGGCAATGCCGAGTGGCTTTGGCGGATTACATAAGTCCTCTATGAGGCCGTAACAACCATGTTAGCTCACGAGGTACTTGACCCGAAAAACACACTCCCCTATGTCTAAATAACGTCATTTATCGCTTTACTATGTTGTAAATATGTGATTTGGGCGTGATAATCCCGATTGGTCGTGGTGGATTATGTGAGACCTCAATGAGGCTTTAACCACCATGTAATTCCATAGGCATTAGACCCATTGAAAAATCTTGGTTTAAAGTTCATTTATCGCTTTATTTACATTTACTACGTACATGTGAATATATTGTGTTGTGATTATCCCTTCCCCGTGTGTTTTAGTACGGCAATCCCGAGTGGCTTTGGTGGATTATGTAAGCCCTTTATGAGGCCTTAACAACCATGTTAGCCCACGAGGTACTTGACCCGAAAAATACACCCCCCCATGTCTAAATAACGTCATTTATCGTTTTACTATGTTGTAAATATGTGATTTGGGCGTGATAATCCCGATTGGTCGTGGTGGATTATGTGAGACCTCAACGAGGCTTTAACCACCATGTAATCCCATAGGCATTGGACCCTTTGAAAAATCTTTGCTTTAAGTTCATTTATCGCTTTATTTACATTTACTACGTACTTGTGAATACTTGTGTTGTGATTATCCCCCTTTCCCGTGTGTTTTAGTACGGCAATCCCGAGTGGCTTTGGTGGATTATATAAGCCCTCTACGAGGCCTTAACAACCATGTTAGCCCACGAGGTACTTGACCCGAAAAACACACCCCCCATGTCTAAATAACGTCATTTATCGCTTTACTATGTTGTAAATATGTGATTTGGGCGTGATAATCCCGATTGGTCGTGGTGGATTATGTAAGACCTCAAAGAGGCATTAACAACCACGTAAATCCATGAGGTGTTGGACCCACGAAAATCCTTTATTTTAAACCCCGTTATTTTCGTCACTTATGATGTTGTTGTGATTATTTGTCCATTTTTTCCATTTTGATTTGGGCATGAAAACACCGAACGGTCTTGGAGGTCTTAGATAAGTCTTTCAAATAGCACTAAACCCCATGTAGATCCATGAGGCGTTGGACCCGTTAAAATCACCAACGTAATTTTCAAAAAACGATTTTTTTCATTTAAGTCCTATTCGGCTTCGCGGGTTTAGGTAAATCTTTCAAATAGTACTAAACCCCCGTGTAAGCCCGAGAGGCATTGAAACTCCCATTTTCAAAACGATTTTTCTCATTTAAGTCCTATTCGGCTTCGCGGGTTTAGGTAAATCTTTCAAATAGTACTAAACCCCCGTGTAAGCCCGAGAGGCATTGAAACTCCCATTTTCAAAAATGATTTTTCTCATTTAAGTCCTATTCGGCTTCACGGGTTTAGGTAAATCTTTCAAATAGTACTAAACCCCCGTGTAAGCCCGAGAGGCATTGAAACTCCCATTTTCAAAACGATTTTTCTCATTTAAGTCCTATTCGGCTTCGTGGGTTTAGGTAAATCTTTCAAATAGTACTAAACCTTCGTGCAAGCCCGAGAGGCGTTGAATTCTTTGCTAAAATTGTCTTATTTTATTCATGTAAACCCTAAGGTGGAGTCGAGATTCGAATAAGCCTTTCAAATAGCATCGAATCCCGACCCCACGAGGTCTTGACCCTTTCCCTAAAAATTCTCATAAATTACACTTTACCATTTCAATTAAGTGTTGTATTCATGTCATTTCATATTTACGATTAATGTGCTGCGAACATGCCATGATCATTCCATACTTGTCATTTCAGTAATTTATGTGCTGCAACCATGCCGTGATTACTCATTTGATTTCCATATTTATGATTTATGTGCTGCGAACATGCCATGGTCATCCTATACTTGTTAGATTCATTTTTAGTAATTTATGTGCTGCGAACATGCCATGATTACTTGTTTGTTTGTTTTATCGCTTTGATATAAAAATGTGATTAAAATACACTTTGCCATGAAAACTTTAAAAAGAGTAAACATAGTAATGTGGGCGTTAGAGACGAAATTGGTGCAACCCAAGGGCTACGGCTCGCCCTGGCTTTTGGACACCATGGTATGAGTCCTTTACACGGGGGCGTGGCTGGTACATGCTTTCGTGTAAGGGATTCTACACGTTCTAACTCCCATAGGATCATGGTCTAAAATTCCCCAAAGTGTGAATTAATCATCCAAAACCCCGCCATTTGACGGACCGCTTTACTCTTGGAAATCAAGGGTAAAGAGATCCCGAATATGGCACCAAAAACATTAATTGTTTGTCCCGGCACTAGGTGTTAGGATTTCAAGTACATCCTACCACCGAAATGCCCGGAAATTTAAAAGATACAAAGATGAGGGACGGTGAAATAAAGAGTCTAATCAAAACCGAACGAAGTCACATTGCGTTTGCCATTTTTGGTATATCGTATGACGGAAATCGGGACATTTGTTCATAATTAAAACCAACAAACCTAGGCTTAGCAAATAAAGGGAACACTAGAAGGGAGGTAACCGTTTTCTTAAACGGATGTCGTGGGGTGCCTAACACCTTCCCCACGCATAAGCAAACCCCCGAACCTATCTCTGGTTCAAGACCATTTAGTTGTAGATGTCTAAACAAGATAAAATCTATTAGACATAGGTGCCCAATCACACCTTAAATTTCCCATGATTGGTGGCGACTCCAAACTTGTGCTCACACGCACACACGTACACATGTTCCCACATACACACACAACTCATATCTCGAAACGGAAAAGAGATAGAGATCACACACACACTCGCCAAATGGGGGTCGGGATCTAGGAAAAAATAAAGAAAAAAGACCTTAACACCTAACACTTTTAAGGTCGGATTTTCCGCCGGTGTCGACAGCTTGGCGACTCCACTGGGGACTTAGAGGGTTTAAGCCTATAGTCTTTCGGTGTTTTCTTTGCTAAGCATGTGTGTATATATTTGTTGGTATTCATTGTTTGATTTACCCTCTTTATTTCATCTTGTATATTGTTTTGATTTTAGCATGTCTATATTCTTGTATATTGTTTTGATTTTAGCATGTCTATATTCTTGAACATATAAACTGCGAACATAGGGTAGAGATTTATTTTATGCAACACATATTGTATATTGTGCTTTGTACAAAAAAGTCTTTTCCCTTTTTGTTTTCAAAATCATGACATTTACCCTCATTGGACTTTTGGGTCGAACCCGGACTCAGGTGGGGCTGGGCTGGTACAGGCTCCACCACGAACCCTTTTATATCTAGGACATGGAACACGAGAATCCACCTTTCTCCCTCCACACCCGTGGAGATCGAGGGAGGCGTGCAAGTGCTTCCCCGGTGATCCAATACCCTTTTGACTTCCTTCGGGAGGATCGGGAGGACGAAATGGGCATGATCATCGGCCCCTTTAGGAAACAGAATTCCAAACTGCGTCATACCATGTTGCATATAGTGAACTATAGAGTAGAAAACTTACCTGTGAGGGCTCTGGTAAAAGCCAACCGAGTGAACATCCAACCTAAGATAGGATACCCAAAAATAGGATGTGTCTTTTCAAAATGAGTCAAGGGAAAAGCGTTGTGCTATTTTCCAGGTGGTGATAAAATAAATGGAGCCGAGCCAGGTTCTATCTATCTAAACCTTTGTTTGCATGTCATTGTTTGATAAAGGGATAGGATAACCACGTTGTCCATACCCATGCAAACCACCCAAGCCCTAAGAGTTCTTAACTCTATATAGGGACGTGTACATTGTCTTGTCGTATCCGACCAAAAGTACGACCCTTACATTTACCGACACCGGTTCCCAAAAAAATCTTTCAAAATGGAACCGAACGCCGAAAGGCTCGTCAAATTTTGGTAATGTAAGAGTCTATCTTTTCGTTTACGATTGTAAAGTCGTGTAGTGTGGAATGGAACCGAACGCCGAAAGGCTCGTCAAATTTTGGTAATGTAAGAGTCTATCTTTTCGTTGGTACGATTGTAACCATCGTGTATAGAGTCGTGTCGTCCTCAACCAAAAGTACGACCCTCACATTTACCGACACCGGTTCCCAAAAAATCTTTCAAAATGGAACCAAACGCCGAAAGGCTCGTCAAATTTTGGTAATGTGAGAGTCCATCTTTTCGTTGGTACGCTTGTAAACCCCGAGAATTTCCAAACTCTGTAAAGATGTATAGAGTCTTGTCATGTCCAACCAAGAGTATGACCTTCACACTAACCGACATCGATTCGCAAAAATCTTTCAAAATAGAACCGAACGCCTAAAGGCTCGTCAAATTTTGATAGTGTGAAAGTCCATCTCTTCGTTGATGAGTCCGTGCATGTGTGAACCCTAAGAGTTCCTAACTCTACATAGGAATGTAGATATTTACCCATTGTGTTGTCCGTCAACCGAGAATACGACTTCCGCACTACCTGACATCGGTTCCCAAAAATCTTTTCAAAATGGGACCGAGCGCCGAAAGGCTCGTCAAATTTTTGGTAGTGTGAAAGCCTATTTCTTTGTTGACAAGACCACCATACGCATACACGAGTTCTTAACTCTATAGATGTCTACCTGTGTCACCCGACCCTCACATCGATTGATGATGGTCACCCAAAATTTCAAAATGAAACCACGAGCCGAAAGGCTCGCCAATTTTGGCAACCCGATGGGAGAATTCATCTGTTTGTCAATACATATTGCATCCATGCATACCGTGCATACGCATACATATTTAGCCCTGGTTTGCCCGCGAAGTAAGCCAAGGTCATGCACCCAACTGTGAATTCAAAGTCTAACTTGACGTTGTTTACTTCTTTCTAGGTTTTGTCTGCATTCACAATCAAATGGCGGAAGAAGCAAGCAAGCTCCGAGGATTGGAGGCTCGGGTAGCAGCGCTAGAGACAAAGTTTAACTTCTTGCTACAGTTCATACGTCGGTTGACTGAACGAGAGGAGGAAAAGAAGAAGGCAATGATCAGCAAAAGACAGGAGGAGATCTGCCCAGCCCTCAGCCTATCGAAAGCAGCCCAGGCTCTACCAACTCCAAGAAGGCCAGCCTTCCATGTCCCTAGGCCGTCCCGGACGGAGCCTCGGCAATTCCAACCATTGCCAATTCCAGTCCCGCAACTGTATACGCTGCTGGTCAAGAAGAAGATGATTACGCCTGTCGGCCCAAGGACGCGTATCGGACCGCAACCCAAAGATTACAACAAGGATTTGGCCTGTGACTACCATCAAGGAGAAGTCGGGCACACAGTAGGGAATTGCAGGGTCTTAAGGCACCGCATCCAAGACTTACTAGACCAAGGGGTGTTGAAGTTTCGAATAGAAGGAATCATAAACGCAATTGGAATAGAGAGGAGTGATGAAGTCGACATCGCCTCCGCAAAGATCCCATGGGAGCCACTCTGCCATGAACCGAATAAACAAGGGCTATTCACCACATCAAGAGCACAGAAAGAACCAGCAGAAGTGGGTATATGCGGGTATCATTCCGGAGCTCAAGACCACAATCTGCGGAGTTGTGAAGAATTCAAGAAGGAGATCGCTAGCCTAATAACGGGAGGTCTGGTAAAAAGGAGGAGAGAACAGCCAAAGGAATATTGCATGACGGTTGACCAGCTGAGGCTCAGCCCTTATGAAAGAACAAACTTCCAAGCAAGAATGGATAGAATTAAAGAGGATTTCGAGGAGTTCTGTGAGAAAAAGAAAGAAGAATTGGGGAAGCTCTCACCAGCCACACCACCGGAGATGTCCAAGCTCGACCCAGTGGTCATCCAATACGCTACCAAAGAAAAGATCATGCTTCAGACAGCTTCAGTATCTACGATTCAATCTTCGGAGAAAGTTCCGAGCGTTGTGATCCAAGTGCCACAACCTTTCCCTTACCAAGATGACAAGAGGGTTCCTTGGAATTATGGGATGAAGGTAATATCAACGCGGGAAGGCAAGCCTAAAACGGAGGAAGAAGTGGTTGGGAACCTCACGTCCGGACTTGGTGGGATCACTAGGAGTGGTAGGTGCTACACCCTGGAGGAGTTAGAGAAAAGAAGGAAAGAAATGGGAAAGGCGGTGGAGGACCCCGTAAAAACGAAGGCAGCAGAAGACGAGGTCGCGGATTTCTTAAGGATAATCAAGAGCAGTGAGTATAGCGTGGTAAAGCAACTAAGCAAGATGCCCTCCCATATATCAGTACTATCACTATTGCTTGCGTCCGAGTCTCACAGAAAAGCTCTGCTGAAGGTGTTAAATGAAGCATATGTGCCGGAAGACATTACCGGACCATCCTTCGAAAACATGGTGACCTCCATATTAGTCACAAACTAGTTAACTTTCTCCGACGATGAGTTGCCTCCGGAGGGGAGAGGCCACATCAAGGCTTTGTATATCTCCGTCAAGACCAATGACCGCATTGTATCGAAAGTACTAATCGACAATGGATCAGCTCTAAACGTATGCCCACTGTCAACCTTGGAGAAGCTAGACATCGACCCCACTCGTGTGAGAGTCACTAGCATGGTCGTACGAGCTTTCGACGGAACCCGTAGAGAGGTATTAGGAGAGATAGACTTGCCAGTAGAGGTTGGCCCACAAGTCTATAACATCAATTTCCAAGTGCTGAGAATTGATTCTCCTTACAACTTACTATTGGGGAGACCATAGTTGCACACGGCCGGAGCGGTACCCTCCTCCCTACACCAGAAGATGAAGCTCATCATCGGAAACCAATTGGTCACCATCCTAGCCGAAGAGCCTATATCCATTTACAATGACGGCGCAATCCCTTACATTGACGGATGTGCATCCGAAGAAGCATCATTCCACAGTTTCGAGTTTGTGACTGTCATTCACAGGGTGGCAGCCGTGGAACTAAAATTGTCTAAAGTTGGGATCATGGTAGCCAGAGAATTTGTCAAGGCAGGATTTCAGCCGGGGCAAGGCTTAGGCTGTGCAAACCAAGGAAGAACCGCGATTGTGACCTTGGAAGGAAACAAAGACAGATACGGACTCGGGTACACCCCAACTAGAAAGGATCGTCAGTTGGCTTATGAAGCCCGAAGGCAAAGAGCTGCAGCAAAGCTCAGAGGGGAAAAGTGGCCTGAAAAGAAAATGGTTATTCCCCACATCCGCACCACCTTCCCTGCATTAGCAATGTTTCAAGTTGACGAAGGCGATGTGGACGAGCTGGCATTGCTCTTCACGGAGGACTTAAGTATCGATGTCATCACCACAGAAGGGGATTCCACCGCACCTCCAATCCGCCCTGATCATTGCAAGGGAGTAGATCTTGAAGACTTTCTGGATGAAGAGGACCTCAAGGGATATCGTATAGAGGAAGAGACACTCGATGAGGACACCGGGAAAGATACTGACTTCCCCAACCTACTCCCACACTTGATGATTCCACGTGGGCTCGAGACTCTGGAATTCGAGATGTTTTGCGAGCATGGAGACCCGGAGTTCCATCTACGGAGGTACCACGAGAAGATGGCTCTGTACACGGACGATGAGCTCTTAATGATCTCAATGTTCCATGAAAGCCTACCGGAATGTGCAGTCACATGGTTCTATCAATTGAAGAATATTGCCTGCCGGGAGGATTTAGTAAGAGCTTTTCTAGACCGGTACCGCCACAACCTCAAGTCACTACCACCACCACCAAGCAATATCAACACCGCCACCACTGAAGAAGAACATGCTGGTCCCATGGTTGGAGGATTGAGCGTCAATGCTATCACTACCGAGAGAACTCCCACCTCCGATTTGCCGCTGCCAGCAAAGGGAGATGTAGGCCGGTGTGCCATTACTACAGCATACCCAAAGTAGCAAGGAGTAAGCGGTATCCCAGTCATGGATAGCTCGGGTTTTGAGATCATGGCTTGGGAATTTTTGTATCAAACGATTTCGGGTTTCTTATGTTTATTTCATGCTTTTAAGACATCATGCTACAATCATTGTCATCATTATCATTGTAATATTTCCACTTTTATATTTTCAATAATATGCACATTTCATGAAACCCGTGTGCTTCAAATGACGATGAAAGACAAAACATGAGAAGACCCTCGGGATTCCACCATGATCCCACAAATTTTCCCAAAAAAAAAATTGCATCACAAAAAGATTTGTTTGAAATGCATGCATTCATGAGAGGGACGAGTCAACACCATAATTCCACTCATGGAAAATGAGGTGTCCGAGTAAAATTACTATCCACTACTGAGAAAAAACGGCATGTGTTCTCTGAACACCCACGCCCGAAACAGTTTTTCTCAAACACATGAAGCACTTAACCCTTTTGCACATGATTCCTACTTTTCATGACCAATGTTGATGTGATCCTAGACCGGTAGGTGACTAAAAGTTCTAGCTTCACTGACCAATTGATTGGATGTGAAATGATGGAGGCATTGTTTCTACTATCCAAACAGTTTTACCGCTTGTAAACCCCGCTGATCCAAAGAATATATTTTTAAAGGAAATACACCCGGATTTATGAAATGGCACTTAAGCTCTCTAGGCTAAGAAGTTAGTACCCAGGATGACGGAAAAGGCCTCCGTTCAACTATCCTCCCACTTGTAGAAAAATGCCACTTGCTAACCAAGTTGAGCCTGTTCGTCTCTTCTTCTATGAAAAACCAGTCGAGGATTACCCCCCACACTGGGACAGGTTAAATGGTTGTGAGAGTCTCACACTAGGTAAAAGTAAACAAAGTAAGTAAATGAGATTTTTCGAAGGAAACAAAATCAATCAAGTGAATTCCCAAAAAAAGAGGGGAAAAGAAATCCAAAAACCGAAGAGAAAGTCAACCTAAGGAAAGCTGAACTAAGCAAATATGAGAGTTCAGTGAGATGTTCAAATTGATGACTAGGGTAGTGCTTAATGGAGTGAAATTCAAACGAAGAGTAATCCTTGACTTTAGGAAAACCCCTCAAGTAACTTCAAAGCCAAAATTATCCTCCCATAAGCCTAGGAGAACCAAAGCCTTACATTACGGTCCTTTGAAAGTCCTTCCTAACTGGGAGCGACTGCTTAGCCTAAGGAGCTTGTGCCAAGGAAACATCATGAAGTAATTTTGAGCCTTATATCCTTCGTTTCAAGCACCCTTTTAACCCCAAGGCCACGTTACAAGCCAACAAAGACCTCACTGATCGTTGGTGATCGGTTGGTCATGTAGCAATGAACTTTTGGTCAAAAACTGGTAATGATGGAATCTAGATCACGCACCTTCAAGAGGTCGTATCTCATAAAAGGCACCATCCACTTTGCACCATGGCCTTTGGGCCAAACAAGAGTGACTTCAATGTTTGAAGCCTCACCCCAATTCAAAAGAAATAAAAGAAGAGCTCACTCAGAAAGCTCACAGGATAATGCCAAACAGATTAACCCGAGGGACCACGCTTTCCATTCTCGGTAAGGGATGGTTGTTGAGCGAGAGGCACCCATTAACTGTAAAGGAAACAAGGCTTTGCCTAGCCCCTCTCAGATGGTGCATGTATTCAAAAGAATCTTCAAGAGATTGATCTCTTCAATAATTTCCCAGGAACACAAGGAATTCAAAACCCTTTTAAATTCATAGATTTTTGCGTTCTTAAAAAGCTAAGCTTTGCCAAACTCATAGACAAAATTCGTGCTTTCATTCATTCATGCCAAATTCATAAATACATACATTGATTTTCCATGATGCCTTGAAAGCATATCTAAATATATCAACTTGGAAGTTGAAAATGGGAGTCATGTATGATCCGACTCGGATTTATGAATGACTCACCATTTAAATACAAAAACTACTGACTACTCACTGCTACATGAAGTATACTGACTAATGACCAAGACGTATGCAGGTCTCTCTGCAGAATCTCCCCAAAGCAGTGGAAAGGGCCGGATCCCCCTCATCGTGCTCCTCCAAGACGGCACGAGCCCTGGCACTCAAAGAGTCCATCACCTGGTTAACCTGATGAAGAGCCGTGACCACGGGGAAACCCTCCTGGTTGAGCTAGGAAGCATTAGAGTCAAGGGCATCATGCACCAAGTCCACCTCAGTCTGCAAGACTCCATTGTCACCCTGAAGGACGCTGATCTGAACCCGCATGGCCCCTATAGAAGTGCGTGCAGATGTAAGTGCAGCCTCACTCTCATCTAGTGCTCGTCGAAGGGCTACAATATCTTAAGGACGACCTGTGGAAGGATCAACCAGAGCCTGAGTGTAAGAACGAAGAGAATCAAGCTCATCCTAGACCCGAGTCCTCTCCACCTGCTCGGTCTCTAGCTGTCCCTGAGTTTCGGTCAGGGTCTCCTCCATATGATCCTTAGCTGCCTCGGAAATCTCGAGTTGCTCGCGAATAAAGTCATTCATCGTTCGGAAGAGTGGAGACATTCCCTCTCTGAACCTCCAAGTCGCGGCGAAGGTTTGCCACCGCCACACTGTTGTGGTGCAAGGTACTCCGCATAGACTCCACACGAGCCGTGGACTCCTCTCTCTCAGATGCCCTGGCAAGGCGTAATGATGACAGCTCTGCCCGAGCCTCCTTAAGCTCTCTCTCCAAGACAGCAACCCTCTTAGACTGACCAGTAGAAGCTGAAGCCCGAAGAGAACGAGACACCGAAGAATATGATGCACCTGGCCGTATGGTAGGTCTGAGAGTAAAAGAAGGACTCCACCCCTCTCTCCACTCAACAAAATCAGGAGTGACAGAGCTATCTACATGAAGACCACCCTCGATGAGGACCATCTTCGAAAGGCGGCCTCCCCAAATATCCTCGACCCTGAAGAGAAGCCTCCACATATCTTCGCCAGGAACGTAATCGAAGGTCACCGCGCTCAAGTCACCTAGACGAGGTGGGTACTGAACACCGCCAAACTGACGAAGGGCAAGGCTGGGATAGTAGCCTGTACAACCCCACACCCCAGGAAGAGGCACTCCATCGAAGAGAGCACAATGAGTCCAGGGTATCCACACTGCAGGCCCCCAAGTGACCTTCCAAGACCACTCACTCAAGGGCAAGTCAAGGAAGGTATAACGCCCAGTCACGACTGTTGCCAGTGAAGGGAAGTGCTGTATTAACAGTCTGTCTCACCGTATACCTCTCAAAGTGATAAGAAGTCTGGAGGCGGTAGAAATGCTGCAAGTGACTGCAGAACCAAAGCTGAAGGAAGCTGTGTGCAAGAACATCGGGACCCCCTCTCCCCGTCTCCTGCAGTAAGACAAAGACCGCACGGTCTCGCACAATATGGCAGGGAATGATAGACCTGCCCTCACTGAATATCAGAGGAATGACCCCCAAATCTATCCTACCTAGCAGAAGTAGGAAAGAGAAAAATACCTGCAAAGGCGATCTTGAAGGCGTTGATGCGGAATTTCTTCCACCCCCTCTTGCCTGCAATGAAGTCCCTCGCAAGCTCCACTAGAAAGTCACTCCAAGAGAAGTATTTCGCCAACAGATCCAAGGAAATATTGGCTTTCCGCCAAGTCTCTTCCGGGCGAATGATCTCAGAGCGCAAGACTGCGGAAGTCAAACCCAAGTACTTCTCCAAGACTCGGTTCGACCGAGCACTCTGAATGGGTATGACAGGTGTCTCGCTGAAGGGGCTGTCTAGCTGAAGAAGCCCAGCATACTCCTCCAAGGTAGGGACTAGATCCACCTCCCCAATGGAAAAGCAACAGTGAGTCAGATCCCAGAAGGAAGCAAGAGCCTCAAGCAGGCCATGATCAACCCGCAACCGCATGAGGGAGGGAACTTGCCAAAAACCCCCACAATGTCGGCATGGTCGTCCTCTCCAAGAAGAGCCCACCAGTGTCTCATCCGCTCGACGCGGAAGTCGTGGAAACGAAGCGTCACCAAGGAGTCGGGATCGCCGCTAGAAGAGGCCATGTGCTCAAAGGACCCAAAAACGGAGAAAACTGAGAGATTTTAGTGAAGAAAGGGGAGAGAAACTCGGAGAATGGCTGCTGGCTCGAAAGAGAGCTCGAGGCTTTAAAAGGGGAAGACTCGCGCGTGATGATCACGCGCGAGTCCCGTTGGGAATTCCAACGGCTCTTTTTCCCATACCATGCGGATTTGACCCTGTTCGTTCGCTCCTGGAGGCCCGTTTTGCACTATATAAGGGCCATTTTGCAAGAAATCACCTATGGGAAAGTCTCGAGAGGTCCGATGACCAAAGATTTCGGCCCGACGGCCGGGAACCAACCCGAAACCCTAAAACCGGTCCGGGAATCGAAGAATTGAACCAAAGTCGTTCTTATAAGGAGGCTCTTGACACAACGTAATCAAGGTTGATTTTCCACCAGCGGAGTGGTCTGAGAGCCGAAAACCAGACCCGACAGTCAAGAACTGGCTCTGCAACCCTGGCTCGGCCTGGAAATCGAGAAACACGAAGATTACCAAGAAATGTCGCACGAATGGATCTCATAGCACACTGGGGCAAAATTTTTCAAAAGGGTTTTTGAAAAATTTCGAAAGAAGATAATTCGACTCCCGCAGGCCGATGCAAAGAAGATGGAGAAAGAAATCCGGGATTCTGCATTAGCATACATTGCTTTACACTGGGGCAAAATTTTTCTATCTTCAAGAAGCTAAAAAAATTTATTCAACACTACATACTGGGGCAAATTTTTCCATTTTCGACAGAGGAAAATTGGAAAAATTCGAAGAGTCGCCCAAATGGGCCTCGTGGAGAAGTAAGACCCGAAAATTTGCTAAAATGGGCCTCGTGGAGGAGTAAGACCGTGGAGGAGTAAGTCCCAAAAATTTGCTAAAATGGGCCTCGTGGAGGAGTAAGACCCGAAAATTTGCTAAAATGGGCCTCGTGAAGGAGAAAGTCCTGACATTTGCTGAAATGGGCCTCGTGGAGGAGTAAGACTCGAAAATTTGCTGAAATGGGCCTCGTGAAGGAGTAAGTCCCAAAATTTGCTGAAATGGGCCTCGTGAAGGAGTAAGTCCCAAAATTTGCTGAAATGGGCCTCGTGAAGGAGTAAGTCCCAAAATTTGCTGAAATGGGCCTCGTGAAGGAGTAAGTCCCAAGAATGATGAAAACGGGCCCCAAGGAGAGGTAAGCCCCGATATTTGTTGAACCGGGCCTTGCGGAGGATCAAGACCCGATACCCATACAAACCCATACACATAGCCATAAACACATACCCACAAACACAAAACCATAAACGCAAATCCATAAACACATAGCCATAAACACATACCCATAAACACAAATCCATAAACACAAACCATAAACACTGTCCATACATCAATGTCATATATATAATGTCTGTACATCCCATGTGAATACAAAATGGCCGGCCAAAATACAAAGCCCCAAAAGAAAAAGAAAGAGAAAAATATACATCATAGAGATGGGGGATCATCGAAGAACCAATCTCGAGAAACGGGGTCGGGAGGCGGCGGAGAAGAAGTCTGACCATGACCGGACGAGCTAGCTCCGGTAACAAAAGCAATGCCTACACCTAAAAGCTGATCCTCTAATCTCCGAATGCTTGCAATATGAGTGGCCAGCTCTACATCCCGAGAGTCCAAGTCCCTCTGCCACTGGACCATGTCCGCCTGCATCCGGGTCATCTCTCCTTGTCGCTGAGTCTCCTCCATCTGCATACGAGCTATTTTCCCCTGAAGATGATCCACCTCGGCCGTATGGCGGTCCTCGCTGACTGACAGCTCAAGCTGGAGACGCAGGATCTCACTCTGAAGCCTGTCCACCTCCCAGAAGACCGGAAAAGATGACTGTCCATGGCCGTCCCGCCCATGACCCAACCACCCTCAACCTCGTGAAGGGACATTAGGGGCCCCAAGGAGACTTGCTCAAACCACTACTGGTATGGAATGCCGACCTGAATCAGGTCTGGATAGGCATCGATGCCCTCTACATAGGAATCACTCGGGGCACGAGGAATATAACCCTCAATGGTCATCAGCTGAAGAGGATCCACGGGGATGACAACCTCACCACCCATTTGCCGAATGGTCCTCTCGCCCATCAAGAGCTCCCAAGACCTCGCAGATCGAATCCATATCTGCAAGTGAGAAAACTCGACAGCCCTAAATACCTCAAGGCGCTCGACCAAGAATGGAGAGTAGGGCTGGAAGACGATGTCAGCGTCTCTCATGTAGTCCACCGTCGTGCGACACTCAAGGAGCGTACGGGAGGTCAACCCACGAATCCAAGCTGAGTCCCTTCACCTAGCAAGAGGAAATACGGAGTCAGGGGCCGATGGAAGCCTATTGGGAACAAAAGGAGGAAAATGCTCGAACGCCCAAAATATGGTGAACTGCCAGAAGCAGAGGAAGCTGATCGTCTCTCGGTGGGAGAAGCGGCGCAAACCCCTGATGTAAAACCCATATGTCAACGCCCCCCAATCATAATCTCTCAGAGCGTCGACATCCCGGAACATGCCGACGATCGGTGTGGGTATGGTAGACTTGTCGTTGCCGAGGAAGCAGCTGAAGATGAAGTAGGCAACCCACTGACGATACCGCAACTCCGTAGGGGGCTCCTCTATCTCCCTCCTCAAGAGGTCCCTCAGATAACTGACCTTCAAGGAAGGAAGATTCTTACCCACAATGGCGGTCGGGTCATCAATGCCCAAAATCTCCAAGGCCTCAAAATCAGATATAGGCTCGCTAGGGGGAATCCTACCCCCAAAGAGAATGCCTAAGATGGCACTCCAATCAACAAGAAGCACTCCCATCTCACAGGTACTAAGGTGGAAAGTCCCCGTGTGATGGAAGAACCTCTCCACCCAGCACCTCACCAGGGGATGCCACACATGTACATAGCGGATGTTGAGGAAGGGGCCAAAGCCCAACTCCGCCAAAAAATCTCTGTACTCTTGATGAGCAGTCTCCAGGAGCTGACAGAAGTCGGACCATCCGCCCCGGCCCACACTCGCGGGAGGATCCTGCACGGAGTAAAAAAAAAAGAGTGTCAGTACAAAGGAATGTGGAAAGAGCAGGGCGAAGAAGAGTGCCAGTACACAAATACCTCACAACGACGAATCAGAGACGACGGATGGTCAATGAGGCCCGTCAGGAGAGGCGTATCCTGACGAGTAGTGATAGGATGGCGCGGTCGAATGCCGCCCCGAGGAGGATATCTGAACCCCGGTGCGACGTAGTCCTCGGGAATAGGATCCAAAGAAGGGGGAGCACGATCAGATCTCTACCTCTTCGATCTGGTAGGAGGAACAGCTGCCGGCGTCGTAGTAGGCCGGCGAGGTGTGCCAGAAGGCCTAGCACTACGGCCAATGACAACACCCGGCCGAGAAGGAGGTCGAGTCGCACCAGAAGCAAGACCAGCAGCCTCGGCATCAAGCTCCGCCTGCAGGTTCCTAGCAATGGTACTATCAGCACGAGTACGAACGTCCTCCATGGCGTCATACTCATCATCTATATCGGGAGAGCTCTCAGGCGCGTAAGCTACGGCCTTGCCTTTCGCAAGGCGATCGGATCGGCGCTGACCGCCGCTACCACTGCCCTGACCAGACATCTGCAAAAGAAGACAGCAGGCAATCCAAGAGTCAGGTATATCTCATACTCCAAAAAGGAAACACAATGATCAGAACACATAGATGGAAGAAATAACAATCAAACAAACAATTCTGCCCTGACCCTTTGGATGAATTTCCAAACTGGGTTTGACAGCCAGAGTCACGATTTGACGAAATGTCGAATCACAACGTGTTTGGATTACACCCCCGATTTGAGACTTGGGTAGTCCCCAAGCCAAATCACCCCCCAACGTGTTTGGATTCAAATGCCAAGCCGTTGGACCACTCGATTTGAGACTTGGGTAGTCCCCAAGCCAAATCACCCCCCCCCAACGTGTTTGGATTCAAATGCCAAGCCGTTGGACCACTCGTTTTGAGACTTGGGTAGTCCCCAAGCCAAATCACCCCCAACATGTTTGGATTCAAATGCTAAGCCGTTGGACCACCCAATTTGAGACTTGAACAAATTTGAAGTCTCAAATTACCCCCTCGACGCGTTTGGATTCAAATGCCAAACCGTCGAACCACTCTATTTGAGACTTGAACAAATTTGAAGTCTCAGATTACTCTCCCCAACGTGTTTGGATTCAAATGCCAAACCGTTAAATCACTCGATTTGAGACTTGAACAAATTTGAAGTCTCAGATCACTCTCCCCAACGTGTTTGGATTCAAATGACAAACCATTGAATCACTTGATTTGAGACTTGAACAGATTTGAAGTCTCAAATTATCCTCCTCAACGTGTTTGGATCCAGGATTCCAAACCGTTGAACCATCCAATTTGGGATTTGAACAGATTCCGAATCCCAAATCCCCCCCCCCCCCCAGACGCGTTTGGACCCAAGGTTCCAAACCGTCAAATTACTACAAATTGAGATTTCAAACCTCAATTTCCCCAAATTGTTTGGAAGAATTTCCAAACCAAGTCAAATTTATCCATATTACAGGACCCATCCGAGTCCCAAGCCTAATCAAAATATTTCCTAAGTTTGTGTAAATCCCAAACTTAGCCCATAATTTTAAAAAAAAATCTGCCCCATAAAAGATGCGTACGTAGCAACGTACCCCAAAAACAAAAATGCACAACTTAGTGCCCTCCCTCCCCCCAAAAAAAAATGCACAGCATTACAAAAAATGTTGTGTCCCCAAAAAATTCATATCTCTCATCTCTTGTGCTTCTAAGCACGTATGTGTGTTCATGTGTGCCTACAAAAGCTCATTTATACATGTACATATTCCTAAGCATAAATGCATTTTTTGTGCACTAACATGTTTGCTAAGTATGTGGTGCATCACAAAGCATAAAATGACATGTGGAAATAAAAGTATAAGCACACAAGAAAAAGCAGAGGGCACAAAAAAGGGAGCGATCAATCCAACCGTTCAAAACTGAAAAGAAAGGTAGGTATGGAAAGGTGCTTACCTGTAGGACGCGTAGGCGAAAGCAGATCGTCAATCGGAGTCCTGGATCATAAGAAAAAGACCAAAAGACATAAAGAAGAGAATAACCCATGCAGCACATTCCTACCGTTTAAAACTGAAAAAAATGGTAAGGATTGGAAGGTGCTTACTCGTAGAGCGCATAGGCGAAAACGGTTCGTCAATCGAAGTCCCGGATAGCAAGATATGAGCAAAAGAGCAAGAGGGGGAGAAGTGGGGTCCAGAGAACGAAAAGGGAAAGGAAACGACAAAATGAAAGGGAAAGGTCACGCGGCGCGTTTTAAGGTGGGGCCTCGCGCGGCATCATCACGCGCCGCACATGATGATCACGCACCGCGCATGATGATCACGCGCGAGTCTCCACCTTCGCGCCAGGCTGACCCTTCAAGCCACGAACCACCTTTCCACTCCCCGTTCGATCCCCTCTAACCCCTGGAAAGTCTATTTGGACCTCGAAAGGACTGGCACGTGAATCGAGACAAACTACGCAACAACCGAAAGCAATCACGGAAATCGAGAAAATCCGAGCAGGCAAAAATCGAGTCATTTATTCTTTGTCTGACATTCCTTGTGCCAAGAAACGCCAAACAAAGAAGGGGCAACTATCATAACCCCATTTTTACCCCTAGGATTTTCTCGGGTGTCGGCACGCAAAACGAGGCAACCCAAGCCGAACCAGCCTGACCCGACGAGTACTCGTCACATCAAAAAAGCCCAAGAAGAAGGTCCGGGACATATTTCCCGAAGTTTGACCAGGGTTGACCAAGTTTAACCAAGCCGTTTCTGACCCGACTGGGGTCCACTATACCCAAAAACCCTCAAAACGAAGTCCGTGATACATTTCCCAGAGTTCAGAGAGCTTTGACCAAGTTTGACCAAGGTTGACCAGGTTTGACCGAATCGTTGACCAGACCGAAAACTAGATCGAACTGGCCGCCCCCTAACTAATGTGTAGAGCACGTTAAGAGCTTCGATTCGATACTTCACGGGTCAAAAACAGACGAGAAACAAGGGAGTTATGGGCAAAACTGCGAAAAAACGGTCCGACACTTAGTCAAATTTTGCTAAGTATTGTTGACAAAACAGCCTACCTGGAAAGCAGTGTTCGCACGCGGATTCTTGCCAACCGGTAGCAACTTGGTCCACAAGTTGAAACCCTTAAGCAAGAGGGTCGCTTCAGCTACAACGTGCAACTTCCGGATCGTTAAGAGCTCCTCCGGTCAAGCCGGAATCTCGATTGAAAAACGACCCCTTGGTATAAGGAACATTCCAACGGCCCCCGTTCGCAAGATCATATCTTGCGGACCCAAGTTAGCCTCTGTGCAAGGCCTGTACCTTTAGAAAGTAGGTAGCACAAGCTTTCTGGCGACACCAAGATTGCTGAAATCCAACATCGGGAGCTACGTCTACCACGCGTGCGAAAACGAGTCTACGTCTACCTCAATAAAAAATATTCATGAACAAACTTCCCCATGGACAAAGCTTCATAAGCACATTAAAAACAATCTCCAAAATCAATCATTTAAGCCTCAAAGATGAGCAAACCACCTCTCAATCAAAATTAATCCCTGACCCTGAGTCACAAATCAAAGATTAAACCTTGACCTCAAATTGTACAAAAAAAAAAAAAAAAAAAAGATGAAATTCTTGACCTAGAGTCATCCACTGAAAGCCAAATGTAAATGAATCTTAACCCTGAGTCATCATTAAGAGAAACAAAATTTGACCCTCAGCTGAAAATCAAGACTTAACCTTGAGTCATCATCCAAATTCTAAAAAAATAAAAAAAATCGACCCCAAGTCAAAAATCAAATCTGACCCTGAGTTAAAAATCCAAGATCAAAATTGTGACCTTGAGTCAATGTCATCAAAACATTCTTCCTAAAGCACTTCGCGGATGTTGCATCCAACAACATTCTCTTTGAGGCAATTCTGCGGAATTGCATTCTCACTCGGCATTCTTTTGGGGCAACTTTTCGAAATTGTATTCCAACACTTTCTCTTTGAGGCAATTCTACGGAATTGTATCCTCAAAACATTTCCTTTGAGGCAATTCTATGAAATTGTATTCTCAAAATATTTCCTTCAAGACAACTCTCCGGAGTCGTATTATACAAAAGTTTCTTTAAGGCAATTCTGAGGAATTGTATTCTCAAAATATTCACTGTAAGACAACTCTTCGGAGTTATATCCCCACATTTGTTTTAAAGCAACTCTACAGAGGTGTATTTCCACAATATTTCTTTGAAGCAATTCTATGGAATTGTATTCTCAAAATATTTCCTTTGAGGCAATTCTGCGGAATTGTATTCTCAAAATATTTTCTTTAGGGCAGCTCTGCGGAGTTGTATTCCCACACTTCCCTTTGTGGCAATTCTGCAGAATTGGATTTTTAAAACATTTCATTTGAGGCAACTCTTTGAAATTGTATTCCCACACTTTCTTTTAAGGCAACTCTGCAGAGTTGTATTCTTAAAACATTTACTTTGAGGCAATTCTGCGGAATTGTATTCTCAAAATATTCCATTTGAGGCAATTCTATGGAATTGTATTCTCAAAATATTCCCTTTGAGGCAATTTTATTGAATTGTATTCTAAAAACATTTCTTTTAAGGTAACACTAAGAGTTATATTCTCAAAACACTTTTTTTGAGGCAATTCTACTGAATTGTATTCTCAAAACCTTCCCCTTTGAGACAATTTTGCAGAATTGTATTTTCACACTTTCTCTTTTGGGACAACTTTGCGGAGTTGTATTCCCACAAATGTCTGAGGACATTATATCCCCACGTGAATAAATTAATGGTCACAAAATGAGATGTCGTGCTTGCATTGGTGTTTATTTATTGCATAAATTCCACCAATGAGGGGCATTTGTTGACACCCCATTTTGCAACCATTAATTTTACTTTTTTACACTTTAGTGCATAAAGGGTAAAATGGTAATTTCACAAGTTTGAAAATTTAAAGTTGGTCCATAAATTTAAAATCATATTTTAAGTGATCAAAATTGAATTAAGAATGAGAGTGCATTTTTCGGATTGGAAATCGGATAAAAAACCAAGATTTTATTAAGGAAATAAATTTGATTGGTTGAAATAATATTTATCATAAGCTCACATGCATAGGATTACTTGTTAATTAATTTGATTGGTCCTCTCAAGGATTAAATTAAAATCAATTGATAAATAATTCCTATTGGTTTAGAACACCTTAAAATGGTAAGTATTCATGCACAAGATATTTATCAAAGGATAATTCTTAAATTGATTTATTTTTAACTAATGAGATAATTATTTTGACCAATAATTATCATATTAATTATTAATAAATTGATTAGAATTAAGAAATCTTGAATTCAGCCAAATAAGGACTTCTAAATCCACTAGAAGTTGACCAAAGGTGAAAAAACCCAGAATTATCCAAAGCCCAATTTGGATTTGGATTCCAGCCCGTACACTGGTCGGTATTTCGACCATAACTTTTGACTCAATTATCCGATTGAGTTGATTCAAATTGTTCTGGAAATCTGACATGATGGGCTACAACTATGTGTCTATATGACCATCTCCAAATTCAAATGTTTAGAGAGTCAAAACGGGCCCGCAATCAGAGCCTAAAAATCAGTCAGAATTTCGAGATTTTCATTAAGTATATCCAATTTCCAAAACCCTAATGCACTCTCATGAGGTCCAAAACATGGGTAGTTTCATTTTAGGGCTGCCATATAAATAAAAAATATTCTCATTTTAACAGGGAGGTTGGAAAAATTAGTCAGAGAAATCCTAAGCAAAATTCTAGAGAATTTTTGTAAAGGGTTAGACTTTGGAATAAGAACACAAGTGTGTTCTTATATTCAAGTTCAGAGATTACAAAAGCCATTTTTTGTAATCTTTATTTCCAATCTTTCAATTCCATTTTTAATCTCTTTTAACCAACTTTAACGATTTTTTCTCAAAAATCAATTTTCAGGTTGGCTCTATTCAACTCGGATTAGGAAGCTTCCTTCCACAAACATATGCAGGTACTTCTTTCCTTGTTTGCAACCTTTTGGTGTTTCCATGGATGTATGACTATTAGATTATTTATTTTATTTTAAGATTATGTTATTCTTGTTTGTTCCCAAGTGTTTTTCTTTATTTGATAAATTGTAATGTGACTTAGGAGCATGTTAGGATGAAAAACATAACTTTAAAAAAGTTAAAAACAATGGAAGAATTAGTTTTCATGAGAGTCAGCAACTAAACTCTCGGATTAAAATTGATCGAGTCCTAGGTTTTTACCTGGGCACCGATCGAGTCCCAGTTTTTACCTGGGTACCAAATGGGCCAATCTGGGCACCAATCAGCACTAGGAGTGACCCGATCTGATCCATCTAAGAACCAATCTGGGTTTTATTAGGATTTATATAGTCTTGTGCAAAAAATATTTTCCCATTGATTCTGACTTGTGTGTTTCCGATTGGTTTTGTTCTCAACATGTTATATTCGGTGGTCTAAATGTATGGTTATGGATGTTTGCAAGAATAATTTCAATTTCTGGGTGATTAATCACATTTATTCATTTTGTTTTGCATGTACTATATATGATGTCACATCAATGCAAGTCTGGTTTGTATGCATCGAGTCGTGAACTATAGGTTGAGAGTTCCTTAGAGACTGACCTAGGTTAGGTTGGATGGGTGCCTAACACCTTCCCATCTAATCCCCTAACCCCCGAATCCTAATCTTAGGGGAAGATTAGATTAGTTTATGTATCCTTTTTACTTTCTTTTTTAGATTGTATTGAGGACCAAAGCCTTGTATTTTGTTTTCTTAGATTGTATCTAGGGAAAAATATTGTAATTTCTTTCTTTTCCAAACTATTGTATTATTTATTCAATCAATAAAAGATTACTTTTTTTCTTAGCTTTTTTTTTTATTATAAAAGTTAGATGGCGACTTCATTGTAAATTCCCCTAAAGATTAAGATGGAAAACAGTGAAAGTCCCCATTTTGGGAACCATGTTTAGACCCTTATCTAAAAAGGAATGGTTTTAGGGTCGTGGTTCTCATAGATAAAAATCAAGAAATCTCGAATTCAGCCAAATAAGAACTTCTAAATCTACTAGAAGTTGACCAAAGATGAAAACCCGGAATTATCCAAAGCTTAATTCGGATTTGGATTCCGGACTATACACTAATCGGTATTTTGACCATAACTTTTGACTCAGTTATCCGATTTAGTTGATTCAAGTTGGGTTGGAAAGCTGACATGATGGGATACAAATATGCCTCTAATGATCATCTCCAAATTCGAACATTTAGAGGGTCAAAATGGGCCCACCATCAGGGCCTAAAAGTCAGTAAGAATTTCAGGAATTTCATGAAATATATCCAATTTCCAAAACCCTAATGCACTCTCATGAGGTCCAGAACGTGGGTAGGTTCATTTTAGGGCTGCCATATAAATAAAAAATATTCTCATTTTAATGGGAGGTTGGAAAAATTAGTGAGAGCAACCCTAAGCAAAATTCAAGAGAATTTTTGCAAAGGGTTAGACTTTGGAATAAGAACACAAGTGTGTTCTTATATTCAAGTCCAGAGATTACAAAAAACCATTTTTTGTAATCTTTAGTTCCAATCTTTCAATTCCATTTTTAATCTCTTTTAACCAAATTTAACAGTTTTTCTCAAGAATCAATTTTCAGGACCGATGGTATTTTCAATCGAGAGGCCGCATCCCATCATAATCAAATTCAATTTGGGACACTCATTCAAGAGGTTGCATCCCAAAAAGTACAATCCTCTATTTTTTAATTTAATGCAGCAATTTTAATTGTGTAAAATGAATGATTAGGTTTTAATTTTAATTGCTTGATTAATTTTTAATGTACAATTGCTAGATTGCATTTTTTTTGTTTTTGTTTTGTGAGAAAAAAGTTCTTACCTGAATCCAAGCTTGCCAATCAAGGTATTGGTCTATGAAGAACTATGTAAAACAAGGCAAAAGAACTTTGAATGTTTAAATAGTAAACTTAGCATTAAAACAATAATTTGATAAAAATAAACTTGGAAGAAAGATCAAAATTCACGTATTAAACTAAAATAAACCTGCAAACAATAATTAAAGTAAACTTAGAAGAAAGATCAAAATTCATGAATTAAACTAAAATAAACATGAAATAAAAGAAATAATTGCAGAAGGTTAGTAAGGGCTATTGAGAAGATCCATACCTTACTCCTAAGAGCTGGTTTAATGCTCTAGATTAGCTATCAATGATCTGGTAGTTACTAGTTAGTTATTCTGAGCTGGCAGCTTAGTGCATTAGTTTCTAAGCTTTAGTTAGTGCATAGTATAAAATTTCAGATTGTTTAAATAGTATAGGTTCCTCATTGTAATGCAGATTGGAATTGAATGTGTGCAACGAAATTGAACGCAAAAGGGTCGTAGAGAATTATTGACACTCTCTTTCAATGGTGTACAGAGGAACAACAAAGGGTTCACTCTCTTCATTAGTAAAAAAAGTGCATCAACGGATATAGAGTGGCCACTATTCCTCTTTAGCTTCTTTAGTCAATTCTAATCGTTCACTCTTAGTTAGGCCTAAAAATTATATTTTCAAGACCATCTGATCTGTGACCGACAACCCTCGCCTCTCATTCATTTATTGCTCAAAAGCCCCTAAAGGGTCCGAGATAGGTAGTAAAGCGTAAGAAAGACCAGAAATGACACATTTGATTAAGGTGCCAGAGAAAAAGGCGTCAAGAGCACCTCGTTGTCATGCATTCAAGCAAAGAGACTTTGCCTTTCTTCGCTATGTAAATAGAGGGCCAAAATAAGTGCTAGAGCTTGAATTCCTCCCGGGAACACACGAAACGCCAATGCTTCGAGAAACGGAGTTAGAACAGTCTTGTGGTAAGCTTTGAACTTTCCTTTGAGAACTTCATTGTTATTTGTAGAGGTGCTTATAACCTTTAAGTCTATCTTTAAACAACTCTAAATCCCTTCCATTTCCATAACTTTAACACTATCTCTTACAATTCCTAGATTAATTTCTCTAAGTTTATGTTGTTGTTGTTGGTGGTGGTGTTGCTGAGTTTATGTTGTTGTTTCTGGGTGTGGGATTTGGAAGGTGCGGATTTTTTCTTCTTTTGGGATTTGGAAACTTGCCTCCGCTAAAAGTGGAAGACTTTAGAGGTAGGGGATGAGTGGTTTTTCTCAGTGAGGATATTATCAGAAATCCAGTTTCAGCATCGCCCCACGGGTCATATGTTTTGCATGTGATTAGTTTTTAATTTAACTCCAATTTAGACGCTGAGGGGATACCATGGAGCAATTACATCCAATCAAGGGGTAAATTGTTGCAATCCAAAGTTTAAAGGGTTATTGAAAATGGGTGAAAGAGTAGAGTGGAAAGTGTAATTTTCCCATTATTGTTTGATGAAAATTTGGTTTTCACTTAATTTAGAATTTACAATTTTTTAAGTTACAACATAATTAAATTAATTGTGAACATTTTGAGATGCTTTTTATATAAAACATTTTGCTTTGAGGTTTTTGGATTATCCCAAAGATGGTTAGTGTATTATTTGTAAATAATAAGTTCTTGTATAATTATGTCAAAACAAATGTGAACAAGTCCCTTAACAATTTAATTTTTCCTAAGTGCTGGTATGTTGTGCCTCGTGGAGAATAGTCCCATATTGGAAATTACGATGGATAAGGATCATATACTATCGAATTATAAATTTTGAATCTGATAAGTAGGTGATGAATGATATGACAATCCTATATTGCAATTACAGTTGGCGAGCTTATTTGATCCAGTTTTAATACGTAGCCTTTAGAATGACATTCATATATTTTTTCTTTTAATATATGATGGAGTCGTCAATTATAAGGTATAATGGAAAATTTATTAATACACATGATTACTTGATGACTATAGCTATTCCATAGACATAGTGGTACCACAAATATAATAAAGTTTTATATTTTATTTCTTTCCTTCTGTGAATTAGATATCATTTTTAAATAATTGACCGCCTACTTGTTTTCTGGAGGCATAATCTTCTTTGTTTTTCTATATCCACTTAATTTACCAACTTGTGTTTCACATTTTTAGCATGTTGTGGTTTCAAATACAATTGGAGGAATCTTAGGGTTGGTCCAAGACATAGACCTACTATATGGAAATTTCAAGTACTGTCTATTTTATTTTATTTTTATTTTTTATGTTTTAAGTTTTAAGTTTTATAATAATATTATTTAGGGATATTGTATTACCTGAATTTATAGGTTTATGTGTTTGAGTCTTCTTTTACTACTGTTATGTATTTGAGTCTTCCCTTCTTCCATACCAAAGGGAAATTATTTCCTTACACTACAAGCAAACCTAATAAGAAAACCAAATCCAAATAGAAATTTGAGACAATATCTAAAAAGTCTCTACCTTCTCGCAAATTGCAAATACTAATTTGTTAAGAATTAATCGGACTGAATCTATAGCGTCAAACTTAAATTGATCAAGTAATCTGCATTCCTTTTACAAGAGCTCTTCCTAGAACAAGTTGATCACCATATTCACATCTAAAGCCAAACTTGATTACACGTCTACCTTGAACCAATGTCGAATGTGCACTAGAAATAATCTTCTCTTGAACTTCACCAAGATCAAACTTTAAACTCTTAATTATGCCAATTTTTTGTGATTTGGGTCTAGCAGAAGTGTATTCACATGAATAAGAAATAATACACATCCACAGAAGACAACAATATTTAATATGGTTCGGCGAACTTCAAGCTTACGTCCACAGGCAACACTAACCAAAATCCACTATATATCAATGATAAGGATTACAACTACTCTCAATCACACCTTAGAAACCAAACACAAAGACCTCACAAACACAAACATAAACAAAATCTCTCACAAACATTAATTGGTTTTTCTAGGAGGATTCTCCTCTCCCCATATGGGAGGACCCTTGGGATAAAGACACAAAATTTTTTGCAACAATACCTATTTATAAGGCTCCAACTCTATGTTTGATAGACTCCAATACCCAATTAACTGTTCAATAAAAAACTCCCATTTTATACTAAGGAAAAGTTTTTCTCTCATACCAAGGAAAAAACATTCACACAAGACAATAATATTATAATAGGAATTTGAGAGCTAGTGGAAGTGCATTCACAAGACAACAATATTATAATAGGAATTTGAGAGCTAGCGGAAACGTATTCACACGATCAATAAAATAAAGCATCCACACAAGACAACAATATTTAACATGCTTCGGTAACTCCAAACCTACATCCACAGTCAATGCCAACAAAACTCACAAACCAAACACACATACTTTCACAAACAACACTAAAAAATCTCACTCCATCCCATAATCCTCATTAAGTTTATCATCATACTGTGCCTCAGTAGGTTAATTCATCTAATTCCACATCATTATCTAACTCTATATTAGCATCTAAGTCCATAGAACTATCCTCCTCTTACATGACAATTAGAACCTTCCCTTTATCCATCACCCTTCAGTCCCTTCTATTCCTATATTGTCACGACCCAAATCCGCTAATACCAAGTTTGTGCCTGATTAACACGAACCAACTAAAACTTGAGTATAGAAATTTTCTTTTCTTCTTTTTCTTTATCTTTTACATAGTCAACCTAATGTAATAAATTATTCTGAAAACTAACTCCACCACTGCTGAGACCTCTGCTGCAATAAGAAATGTACTTGCAACCTGAGCAACCAACTTGCTCAGAAAGGGATGCGTGGCATGAGAATATAACAGCATGCATGAGATGCATGATAAATAAAATATCATTTAAATGTCGATATGACTTGCTTACAACTCAGTTCATGCTAAAATGATTTTATGCATTTGCAATATATATACCTTTCAAAGGATAAATTTCATAGACTTAAGAAATATAACACAGTACAGCAAAAAATCATATATAAATTTCAATAAATTTCAAACATCAAAAGTCTTAATTTACTTAAAATAGCATAATCAATTAGATTTCAAAAATGTTTAAATCAGACATTATGACTATGGTCACGCTATATCCCCATGACTAGGCCTAGAACCACACATAGGCCTGTGGTAAGTCCCAAAAAAAACTAGTTTCTGTGCCAATGTTTACCCCCATTGGCGGGGTCCAAAGCATAGTCAAATGGTTCAAATTCTTTTCAGATTCAATTTAATTTCAGTCAATGTCAAAAGATCATATTCGATAAAATCATAGTTCAAACAATGTTTGGTTCTTTTCACAAAATTCAAAAATTCCTTGATCCGAGTTAAAGGTACAAAATTTTCTAAATAATTAACTAAATCAAATACATTATAATATTTCGAAAAGACAAAACTCTAATTCTTTTCTTTTTAAACATTGTTTCCTCTGAAAAACTTTTCTTTCTTAAACATTGCTTTAGAAACTTTCATGCATATCCACAATTCACCACTTAAAACATTTGAAATATCATTTCTTAAAACTTGCATAATTCTTTCTTTTTGCAAACGCAATATAATTCAAGTAACTCATAATAAATCAAAAACATTTGATACATATATATATATATATATATATATATATATATATATAATAAATCAAACATTTGATACATATATATATTCTTAAGAAACATGGGCTATTAACCCTCATGACACAATCCCTTACTTCGATCCAGCAGCAGCATAGCAGTCTCAAAGCTTGCAATGGAGTTTTTTACTTTCCTTGTTTAGTCCCTAGACCAAAGGATATTAAAATCCAATGATTAGTTGACATTCTAACTCACAAAAGCACTCATGGCTTCCCTTAACTATCAATTCCATAGGTTTTGTAATCCTTCTCACATCCTTACCCTATTTAGGTTCCTAGGAGTCTCTATAACGCAACCCAAAGGCAGCCAAACAAGCAAACAAAGCAATAGTGGCAAAACATCAAAATTAGTTCTATTTACTGCCTAAAACAGAAACTGTATTGCAGGACTCAAAATATTTCTTTTCTATACTAGATGGTATAATTAGGACATATAAAAATTCACCCATTCAGTAAACACATCATTTATCATGCATACCAAATTTCAGCTCAATTAACTTATCCAATTGCACGAATAAATTCTTCAAAGTCTCACTATTTCGTGTTGCTGTAAATCAGATTACCTACAGGACAGTCCCCTTATACAATTTATTTGACCAAATATACCATTTTAAAATACCATTAAATTTCATAGGGGAACAATAATATCAGTCTAATATACATAGTAAAAGTTTCAGAATTATATGACCTCTGTAAAATTTATAAAAATTGCCACAACTCAGTGTACTCAGATATATCTTGACAATTTTAACGTCTTAGAATAAAATTCATAACTCATTCAATACTAACCCAAATGATGAAATTATTAATTCTAAATTCAATATTTGTGTGTTAGATTTAATTATGTTCAAACTTGGCATCCAAATTCCACAATTACAATTTATTACCTATTTTATAAACTTCAAACACAGAATCTGTTCAGGTGACAGATTTGCACAGGTATATCTTAAATTCCCAAACAAATACCAAAACTCATTATTTTTCTATGAAATTTCATATACATAACCTAGACATATGATAGATTTCCCTAGAAAAACCGTTTCCTCATTCCTATTTTAGAAAAACCCCAGAATTTCGTGCAACTTTCTGCTCACTACAGAAAACAGAGACAGGTTGCATTTTCCTCTAGAAACTTAAAACCCATCAACCATTAGTCAACAATCCTCCTAAATCCAACACATGCAGTACCAAAACAAGTCAATTATCAATGTAATCCATCATACACAGAACATACAAGCCATATAAATCCACATATAATAACAATTCCATCATCAATTGTAAGAAACCAACATGGAATCACCAAACTTCATGCTCAATCTAAAATTCCAGCAACTACCACTTCAAATCCCACATCCATGTCTACAATCTTTCATTTTCCTTAATCTAAAATCATATTTCTACAAACCCATAACCTCAAAGTGTAAGAATCATGAAGATCAACCAACAATTTCTTAGTGTTTAAAAGTTAGAATTCTTACCCAGCTTAGGATTCCTTGAAGGAGGAGGGCTAGACTCTTTCTCTAACTTGAATTGTGGAGGAAGATGAGAGCTTGAGTTCTTCTCTCTATGAGGTAGTTTATATAGATGTACACAACTATGGCTAATTACACAACTTAACCCTTACCTAACATAGTGCTAACATAGTGCTTGTTACACTAACCTAGTGCTTGTTACACTTAAGTATTTTCCAACAACCCACTTAAACAAAAACTCTTTTCTTTTCTCATGTGGGTTAAGGGTATTACATTCTTCCCCCCCTTATAAAATTTCCGTCCCCGAAAATTGAAATCATTTATTCTCACCTATGACTCAACTCCTCAGTTGTATCCTTTTTATATTGGGTAGGCATCAGCCAACACATAAGACACATATACTTCAATGGGTTTCTATTATTTCAACATGTCTTTAAACTCCTCAATACACTGTGTTTCTGCCCTTCATAAACTTAGAGTAACATTTCCTACATTCAGCCTAAAGGTTACACACTATGCTTTCGCTATACTCCTTCTGATTTTCTTACTTGACAGATTTAACTCTAAATCTCACCTTTTCTAAAGTAGTACAACAAATTTAAACCCTAACTTCAGGATTATATGTCCAGTCTTATGTATGTTTGCGTATGTTCATGCATAAAATGTGAAATAACGCTCATCATTAAAACAAACTTAAAGTTTATTGAAAAGCCACAAAGGTAAAACCATTACATTTCCCACTACATTTTTAGGGGATTGGGCGAGAAGCCAATTCTTTCACTTCAACAAGTAGCTTCTAGTACTGCTTCTGAAGCTTAGCAGTGGTCTTGCTTTACTCTGTGGACTGGGTTACTAAATCATTAGCATAAGAATCCATGAGCTTCTTCAGTCTTTTGTTCTCCTCCTTAAACTCCCCTACTTTCTTCTTGTTTTCCTTAAGCAACCGTTGCAAAATGGTAACTTGAGAACGCAATGCTCGAACTTCATGATTCCTAACATGCAGACGTCGTCCCATGTTAGAAACAGAGGCAACACACTGAATTGTGAGTGCCATTGAGTCATTAATTATTTGAAGATCTGTCCTCCCAGCTAATACCTTTCCATCCTCTAGAGTGCAGAGACCCACAACTACTGCAGTTGTAGTTACACCATTTAGCATCACAGAATTAGTTATCGTGATAGGGCCATTCGGGGAAAGGAAGTAAGGACGCCAGACCTCTGGCATTGAGCTAGGTGCAGGCATTACACTTGGTACATCATTCAGATCAATTGCTTCTTGAGTGTTTAGAGAAAAAGAGGAAGCCATCTTAGAAAATCTAATTGGAGATTAAGTTAAAAGCTTGAAAGTGATGAAGTTAATCAAAAACTAGAGAGCATTAAATAAACTTCAGAATTCTTCTGTGTGATTAAGCTGTCATCCAACTCCCGAGAGAAGCCTGTGCGATTCTCTGTCATCCGACTCCCGAGATGCCTTTGTTGAGATTCGAGTTTTAACCTATACAAAAATATCACTGACTCAGGTCTCAATGCATCGACAAGGTCAATTCGAGTTTTAACTTATACAGAAAATTCACTGACTCAAATCTCGATGCATCAACAAGGTCAATTCGAGTTTTAACTTATACAGAAAAATCACTACCTCAGGAATCGATGCGTCGACAAGATCGTCTTTTTGAAAAAGCAGATATCAATTCCTGAATTATCGGTGTCTCTGGCGCGAGAGAGTGGATAAATCAAACATGTAGCGCAACAAATTGATTAAATCTAAACCGTTCATTCACCCGCGTGACACATAATGCAATCTGAGCCGTTCATTCACCCGCGTGTCTTTCCTATAAATTCATTTCTCTTCACCATTGCATATCACACCTCTCAGATATTTCTCTCTCATCAATTCTTCAGATTAAACTCTAAGAGGATGCAGCGTCATAAAAAGATTCATAAAATCAAAAACTTAATCTTCTCAGATAGAAGCAAGATTATTATTGATCAAGTTTCCACGAAATAAGATTATTCTTGATCATGCTTCTTGGTTGAAGTACCTCTCTCATACACTAGGTAGATGGGAAGATTTTTGGCATACACTCTTAATATATCTTCCTCATCCAAATTGCTGGAAAAATCTTTGTCTAATACTCCTGCAACTTTGTATGACAGAAGAGAGAGAGTACCTAATATATAGGTATCATCCCATATCCTTTCCGGATTGCTTAAATCATCAGCATTTAAGGACCACGGCAAGGAAATCATTTCCTTTTATGAAGAATCATATCTTACAACTATGGTCAAAGAACACTGGCATGTAAATGTATTTGTTTTCATTTTTTTTTATTTTTTTTTAATGCCAAGGAGGAGAAATATGATATATTGGTTGGTTGTTATCTGTTCTATGTTTTAACCAAATCAAGGAAAAGAGAAATGTATTATGTTTAATTTTGGTTGTATAACATGTTCATAGTCACTTCTCAGCCCTATAGGCATGTTATCACATATTAGATTCAAACTAATGTTAACATGTAACAACTATCAATCATCAAACCAGATAGGAACTCCTATTTCTCAATTACCTTTGTTTCTATACTTCTTATGACCAAGCCTGATATTATATCATGAATCTACTCGGCAGATCAAAAATCTAATGCATTGAATCAACATGTCCAAGTATAAATCACCATAATACACTTAATAACATAAATATGGTCACCAAAGGAAATTCACATTAAGTATCAATTGACCTTGGAATAACTTTCCCAAAATCCTTTTAACAATGTTGTAAAACTCACAATGTTCCTAAAACCAATTTCCAAAGGATTCACACAAATCTTGGCCTAAACCTCATTAAGTTCATCACTAGACATTAAGTCTCTATCTTCAAAATATGCCTCTAAAACAGTTTACAAAAGTGATGCTTCTAGGTTAGGTTTCTAAAAGTCCAAAGTTACAACCTCCACATTAATTTCTAGAACAGATCAGCCCACTAAGACTTAAAAATTAAAAAACTTAGAAGTCTCAAAAAATTTCCAAATTCTCCAAATTATAACATATATATGTTAACTTCATATACCCCAAATTTCGTATAAAGAATCAATTTCTAAGTAGAGTTACAAAGGATTCAACCTCGAGTACTCAGATTGCATTCTGCAGTAAAACAGCTCTAATTAGACTGTCTTTAGACACCCAAAACATAATGAAAACTCATGAAATTTCACAGAATTATAGAACATCAAGTTGAGTATCTACGCCCAAAATTTCGTTCCAAAATTCCACTCCAATCTCAAGTTATGCCTTACCCAATTCGGTACACCCAAACTGAAATCCAGAAACAACTACAACCACATATTGACTACAAAATCAGTAAACCAATAACAAAAAAATAGTGCATTCATAATTCAGAATATTTAATAATACTAACATTCAACAATAAGTCAAACTTCAAACAATTCAAACTTCTCCAAAGAGATGTACTTACTAAACTAGCCCAAACTACCCAATTCAAATTTTAAGAACTTTCAAGATCAACACCTAAAGTCTACAGAATCATATCCTTTGCTCTAATACCATGTTTGTCACGACCCAAATCCGTAATATGATTCGGAATTGGACCGGCAAGCTAATACCAAGCCTATGCCTGATATTAACATGAACCAACTAAAACTTGAGTATAGAAATTTTTTTTTCTTCTTTTTCTTTATCTTTTACATAGTCAACCTAATGTAATAAATTATCTTGAAAACTAACTCCACCACTAGTGAGACCTCTGCTACAATAAGGAATGTACCTGCAATATGAGCAACCATCTTACTCAGAAAGGGATGCGTGGCATAAGAATATAACAGCATCCATGAGATGCATGATAAATAAAATATCATTTAAATGTGGATATGACTATGCATGATAAATAAAATATCATTGAAATGTAGATATGACTTGCTTACAACTCAGTTCATGCTAAAATGATTTCATGCATTTGCAATATATATACCTTTCATAGGATAAATCTCATAGACTTAAGAAATATAACACAGTGCAGCGGAAAATCATATATAAATTTCAATAAGTTTCAAACATCAAAAGTCTTAATTTACTTAAAATAGCTCAATCAATTAGATTTCAAAAATGTTTAAATCAGACATTATGACTATGGTCACGCTATATCCCCGTGACTAGGCCCAGAACCACACATAGGCTGATAGTAAGCCCCAGAAGAAACTAGTTTCTGTGCCAATGTTTACCCCCATTGGCGGGGTCCAAAGCATAGTCAAATGGTTCAGATTATTTTCAGATTCAATTTCATTTCAGTCAATGTCAAAAGATCATATTCGATAAAATCATAGTTCAAGCAATGTTTGGTTCTTTTCACAAAATTCAAAAATTCCTTGATCCGAGTTAAAGGTACAAAATTTTCTAAATAATCAACTAAATCAAATACATTATAATATTTCAAAAAGACAAAACTCTAATTCTTTTCTTTTTAAACATTGTTTCCTTTGAAACACTTCATTGTTTTAGAAACTTTCATGCATATCCACAATTCACCACTTAAAACATTTGAAATATCATTTCTTAAAACTTGCATAATTCTTTCTTTTTGCAAACACAATATAATTCAAGTAACTCAAAATAAATCAAAAACATTTGATACATATATATATTCTTAAGAAACATGAGCTATTAACCCTCATGACACAATCCCTTACCTCGATCCAGCAGCAGCACAATAGTCTCAAAGCTTGCAGTGGAGTTCTCTACTTTCCTTGTTTAGTCTCTAGACCAAAGGATATTAAAATCCAATGATTAGTAGACATTCTAACTTACAAAAGCACTCATGGCTTCCCTTAACTATCAATTCTATAGGTTTTGTAATCCTTCTCACATCCTTACCCTATTTAGGTTCCTAGGAGTCTCTATAACGCAACCCAAAAGCAGCCAAACAAGCAAACAAAGCAATAGTGGCAAAACATCAAAACTAGTTCTATATACTGCCTAAAACAGAAACCGTATTGCAGGACTCAAAATATTTCATTTCTATACTTACGGTATAATTAGGACATATAAAAATTCATCCATTTAGTAAACACATCATTTATCATGCATACCAAATTTCAGCTCAATTCACTTATCCAATTGCACGAATAAATTCTTCAAAGTCTCACTATTTCGTGTTGCTGTAAATCAGATTACCTATAGGACATTCCCCTTATACAATTTATTTGACCAACTATAACATTTTTCAATACCATTAAATTTCATAGGGGCACACTGATATCAATCTAATATACATAGTAAAAGTTTCAGAATTATATGACCTCTGTAAAATTTATAAAAATTTCCACAACTCAGTGTACTCAGATATATCTTGACAATTTTAACATCTTAGAATAAAATTCATAACTCATTCAATACGAACCCAAATGATGAAATTCTTAATTCTAAATTCAATATTTGTGTGTTAGATTTAATTCTATTCAAACTTGGAATCCAAATTCCACAATTACAATTTATTACCTATTTTATAAACTTCAAACACAGAATCTGTTCAAGTGACAGATTTGCACAGTTATATCTTAAATTCCCAAACAAATACCAAAACTCATTATTTTTCTATGAAATTTCATATACATAACCTAGAAATATGATAGATTACCCTAGAGAAAACCGTTTCCTCATTCCTATTTTAGAAAAACCCCAGAATTTCGTGCAACTTTCTGCTCACTACAGAAAACAGAGACAGGTTGCATTTTCCTCTAGAAACTTAAAACCCATCAACCATTAGTCAACAATCCTCCTAAATCCAACACATGCAGTACCAAAACAAGTCAATTATCAATGTAATCCATCATACACAGAACATACAAGCCATATAAATCCACATATAATAACAATTCCATCATCAATTGTAAGAAACCAACATGGAATCACCAAACCTCATTCTCAATCTAAAGTTCCAGCAACTACCACTTCAAATCCCACATGCATGTCTACAATCTTTCATTTTCCTTAACCCAAAATCATATTTCTACAAACCCATAACCTCAAAGTGTAAGAATCATGAAGATCAACCAACAATTTCTTAGTGTTTAAGAGTTAGAATTCTTACCTAGCTTAGGATTCCTTGAAGGAGGAGGGCTAGACTCTTTCTCTAACTTGAATTGTGGAGGAAGATGAGAGCTTGAGTTCTTCTCTCTATGAGGTAGTTTATATAGATGTACACAACTATGGCTAATTACACAACTTAACCCTTACCTAACATAGTGCTAACATAGTGCTTGTTACACTAACCTAGTGCTTGTTACACTTAAGTATTTTCCAACAACCCACTTAAACAAAAACTCTTTTCTTTTCTCATGTGGGTTAAGGGTATTACATATATATCCACGAAAATTTTCATATCCTATACTTTAAATGGTCCTATGTAAATTTTGATGATTTTATAGTTGCTGTGACAGTTAGCTTTTCTTTGATTTGGGAGGCAAACAAACAGAGTAAAAGATAGAATTTGTTGTAAATTTGAATTATAAAGAAAATTTTAACACCAAGGGGTGATTTGCATATTATCAAATATCAATCAATCAAGGGAAACATTACTTAGTTTTAAAGTTAATGAGATTGATATTGACCCAAACATGCAAATAACTCCAAACATCTTAAAAGAGTGCAAGCTCATAGGCACATCAGTCTGATACGAAGTATCTTTGATTGTTATGCATGAAATCTTTTGACATAGAACGTCAAGATACAAGGCCTTGGAAACCATTTCATTTTGGTGCCTCTTTTGAAGTGTAGGCTTCATGAAGAGCTTTGTATTTAGTGATCAGTTTGTCTCGAGGTGGCCAGCTTTCTTTAATTATTGGAGCATCCGCGAAATTGTGCATCCATGTTAATAGAAAGGGATATTTTTCATGATCAATCAAGGTCACACCCATTACCTCCTCAAATACACCGAGAAAATTAGCAAGCCAACCGAATGCAAGATCTACAAATCCAATTGTCTCTCCACTGAAGAACTTTTTACCGCTTATCAGTCCTTCTAAATTTCTCAAGTTCTCATGAGCTGTAACGATGGCTTCCTCTTGGTCCTTCCCTTGCTTGAAGAAAACATTCCATACTGACAGCAAAACCTACATTTGTACATGCACATCATATATAGTCATACTCATACTAACAACTATTTCGGCCGGAACAATAATTTTGCATGAACTTGACATGTAAATTAGTACCCAAATTTTAGCAAAACAACAAACTCAGATCTATACTCTATAGGTGAAGAGAATATTGAATAATTGAAAAAAAAATAAAAAAAATCTAATCATCAGGAAAGTAAAAATGGATATATTGGGACACCATTCTCTCTTTTTCTTTTTTCTAGCTTTTTTCTTCTTCTTTTTTGGGTTTCACAAGCCCCTTTTAGGAAAGAAATATATGTTAAGGGGCCAAGAACTTTAGCATATTCACTAAGGCAGACACAGGGCAAATATTTGCCTGTCCCCAGGGGAAATCCCCTTTTGGGGAACAAGCTCATTAACTCAGAAAGCAGGCAATTTGAAGGAGCCTATAAAAGGCGAAGTTCTATCAGAAAACGGGCATGCATGAACCATCACAAAAAAAAGTAAAAAATTTATCCAAAATTTTTTACCATCGGAGGGTAACAGTCCCCAACACCGGGGACTTTTTCCTTTTTTTGATCTGTGCTGTGCAAACTCTTTCAGTTAGGTGATCTTCAATCACCAGGAGGTCTGTCTCTAAAAAACCTTGTTGTCTTATTATTTTTCTGTTACATAGACACTGTTAGATTTGAGAAATAAAATCTTATATGTGCAAAAGGCTCTCTCTATTTAACTTGAAATTGAGAAGATTATACTCTCATTGATATGAACGTACACCAACAAAATTGACTTTAATATGATGGGCCGAGCTGACTCAAAACCTGAACCCACTAAATTAACTCGGTCAAGTTTTTCAACAAAATAATTTTTGTTGTTATATATAAAATCAGTGGTTAATTTACCTTATCCTCTCCAAATTTGACCCAAAAGCGTGCCGTGGCTCGTTCAGAAGGATCTTCAGGCAGTAAGGGAGTTTGCTTCCATGTCTCATCGATGTATTCAAGGATTACAAGCGACTCCGCTAATGGTTTTCCATTATGGACAAGCACCGGCACCTTCTTATAGATAGGATTGTACTGGAGAAGTAAAGAGCTCTTGTTGGAGAGATCTTCAAAAATGGTATCAAATTGAATGCCCTTGAGGTCTAGTGCCCAAACGACCCTTAAAGCAGCTGGACTTGACCATGTCCTAAAGAGCTTCAGTTCTGCCATGATGAGTTGAATTGCTACAGATAGCTGAGGCCATTATTTATAAAGACATTTTCTTATGGAATTTGGATAATATCCCTATATTTTAGTCTATTTATAAATAAACCATTATACAATTTGCTCAATATCTCCAATGCTCCCTAGTTTTGTTGTAATATATGAAAGGGCACAAATCATGAACATGTAAAAGAACTTTTGGTATGCATGATTCACGTTTCAATGTACCCTCTAGTCTGTTTTGACTAGTCTGTCTTGAAGAAAAAACATTTTCTAAAGAAAAAACATCAGCATTTTTTGGTAGTAGAAAGCTCTAATCAACAAAAAATTTGTAGCTTGGGCAACGAAAAACAATAGGTTTTGGACATAAAATGTTTTCCCTTTTTTTAGAAAAAAAAAAAAAAGTTTATGCCCTTAGAACCGAAGTTGCCTTAGTTAAAATTCTTTTTTCTTTGGCATGCTGAACTATTTTTTTTATAGTGATAGTTAATTTGATAAGTTCAACTATAGTTTGATATGCCCTTAAAACCGCATATCCTACTATGCACCATCGTCACCAATATCACTGTCATAACCACTACCATCCATTGTTACATCCATTGCTATCATCTTCGCCGTTACCACTACCACTATTATCACATCTATCTGAAATATTTACAATTTCACATGTGAGTCAAATAATGAAAAAGAAGTTATTTTCCTTGAAAAAAATTCTTTTCACTAAAATCGATCATTTTTCTCATGAAAGTAAATTTCGTCCAAATAAAGCATTGAAAGAATTATGCTTAATTAAGGTGAAATTTCCAATAGTAGGATATGACAATAGAGAGTGCAAAATTCCCTTAGTATAGGATATAGTTTTAAAATACCATTGAAATTTGATAAAGTAATGGTTTGAGGTAATGTTAGCTCAAATGTAATGTTAGGTACATATGCCTTGAAATTAACCTATAGTTTGGTTTGATTAATTTTGAATTTGCTCTCTGTAGTGTTTGGACTGATGTTTTCATTCCGCCATGACGGCTTTCTTTTACTGGTAGACTGGTAGTAGTCAAGACGGCTTGTTTCATCTTTCTTTTTGTCGTTTATTATTACTAGATGTGTGTGCCAAGTATGCATGTCTCGTGAGCAGGGACGGACCCAGGATTTGAAGTTGACCAGGGCCAAAGTCTCCGATGCGTCATCAGTATTGACTTCTGAATTATTTGTATATTTTCTTTTGAAAAAATCAGTAATTATAATTGACTTTCTCATGATCTACAAATAAAAAAAATATATATTAATTATATTATTATATATCTAATAGTATTTTTATTAAAAAAATTATTAATGTTACTAATTTAATAAAGAATTCTTTGTTTTTCTTAAAAGAATTTACTGTTTAGTATTCTACTTGTCCTGTAACTATTCAATACAAGTTTACATTAATATCAAACAAACAAACAAACAAATGAACAATAATAATAATAATAATAGATTATTTTTATTTGACTCACAAGGACCACAAAATTTTTGTGTAAACAAGCCAGCAAAAGACCAAAAGGCACAAACTGACAACCATTTTTATGTATTTTGTTATGTGTTGCCGTATTGGGTTTTATTGATTATTATTATTATTTTTTTTATGTTGTGGTGTTGAGTTTTTTTGAAATTGTGATTTATTGTTTAGGGTTTTGGAATTTATTTTGTGGATTTTATTTAGGTGATAGGGGCTGACCGGCTAAGAAATTTTTTTTTTACCCTTATTTAAAATTTTTCTATATATATAATATATACTACTTTAAAAAAATAAATAAAAATCTGACAGGGGCAACAACCCCTGCCCGTCCCTTAATAGGTCCATCTCTGCTCGTGAGTGTCATGCATTTCTCTTCTAGCTTGGATTCTGTTTTTATGCAAATAAAATATGTAGGCCTATTTGTTTTAGCTTAAAAATGTAAACATTTTATATTTTTCACCACCATCTTTGTACAAGAAATTATCTAGTTCATTGAAAGGACCATGTTAACAATATCTACTAGTCCTTTCACTCAATAATATAGTGTCATATGTTCAAATTAATTTAGTAAGATCATAGTCACACCATTTTAAAAAGAAAAAGAAAAAGACCTTTAGGGTAATACCCACCATCACCACCACCTTCTCCAATATTGGTGCTGATAGGTACTCTACACCACAGCAGTAAAGTGTTGGCAACCCTGACTAGCTTCAAACCTTATTCTCCTTCTCTGTCACAAACTTGAACTTCTCCCTGGTTGGCTTTGGGCTTCCCTTTGTAATCTCTCGACACAACAAGACCATCAATCACACCGTTCAACACCCTCATCATGGAGTTCAACGACATTAATGGAAACCATGTCACCTTGGATTTGAACAACATGGTTTCGTCACAAGTAAGTGATTCAGAAGCCATAAGGATCTAGCGAAGGTGCTAGGCATCGTCCTCATCAAATCTGGTCCTCCAAGACCTACCATTGTCCTCATTGAGATGAGGAGCTTAAAATCGAGCCTTTTACAAAGGCCGGAGCAATAGTCATTAGGCAGTAGTAGAAGAACTCTTTGATATGTTTGGATGGAGGAAGGGGAGTAGAAAGAAGGGGATGATGATATTTTAATGAATTTGTTTAGATATTTTTTTAGAACGGGATAAGAAATGGTTTGAAAGATTTGAAAAATATTATTTTTAATTACCTCAAATTGAGGAAATTTGGAGGGGAGGAGAGGAGAGTAATTCCACTTATATTAAAAAATTTAAATTATCAATTTTACCCTTATGATGTCAATTTATATCTATTTCTATAAAATTAACAAATGAGTGTCATAATTGTCAATTTATATAACCACTCCCTTATCATTTTCTCCTACTTAATTTTTAAAATATTTAAACAAAGTAAAGAGGTATCTATTTCTCTACCCTCTTATTTAATTTTTAAAACATCTAAATAAGGGCAAGAGGTAATTATTCCCCACTACCCCCCTTCCCCGAGCACCCTCCTCTCCCTTCAAACTTTCACCCTTCAAACTTTCAAACATAGCATTAGTCTGGTTTAGAGAAAGAGAAAGTAGAAGAAATAAATAAAGCAATAAAATTAGAAAAATAAATAAATTGAAAAGATAAGGCAAAACGCGTGTCAAGATCTTGTTTAAAGGAAATCTCAATAATCAATCAATGAATGCCACATTTCACCCCCAATTGATTAAATATTTAATTGGGTTGGATAATTTTTTCCACCAAAACTACTATCCGGGTCAGATAGGTAGGTCAGGCTTGCGAATTTGTTGAACACTCCAAAGTGCAGTGTATTTTTGCCCTTCATATTTTTTTAAATAAAATAAATCAATGAAAAATAAAATCAATCCCAATAAGCTCAATCAAATCACATCAAAGTGGGTCCTATTTTAGGATACATAATTTCATTTCCAAGTATTCCTAGGTAAGACAATCCAAGTAATGGCAAGATTTTGACATGTGGCCCTTTATCTCATCTAAGTAATGGCAGGATTTGGATGTGTGGCCCTTTATCTCATACAAGACAATGGATGGATGACTATGAATTTTTTTGGTGTCGTTGTTGACTTTGTCCTATGGCTTTGATAATGAGATGGCTGTGGTCCAGATTAGACTAATTCATGATAGGTAAGAGGTGGAATATCTTTTATGGTTATGCATCCAGAACCACAGCTTGGATTGTGGAAATTGTGTTCCTTAGATTCCAGTCTCGGGCTAGTTGTCATGCACACATTCGGTTCCCACCCCTTTTGTTTGAATGCAATAATTGGATTGCAACAAGCTGTGATGCACAAACGCAGACTTTGTTCAGGCTGACACCAGGAGAAAGTGGATGCAAGATATTTCCCAGAAGGTGGATGGATCTTGAGGTGCAACTACAAGGTTGGCTTCAAATGTTTTAACTTTAACTAACGTTACATCACTATTAATGAGAACTAGTCGCAAACCTGTGCGATGCACGGGAAATATATCTAATCTAATGTTGTACAACATCAATATAAACAGAAAAACGAATGAAGTCAAGACAACAATTAGAACATTGCTTGAGAAAAGCTTAGGAACTACAAAATTATAAAACCAATGGAACAAAGAGCACCAAAAGCCAAAAAATAAAAATATTGAGCAGAGCGGAAAAATCAAATAAATAAATAAATAAAAGCATGAAACCCAGCAAAGCTAATCAGAAACCAAAGGGGAAAGAACGCACCTTTGAGACTCAAACAACAATAGAATTATAGGGACCACATGGAGACTAAAAAAAAATCTCAGCATAGGATTTAAATCGGAAATTGGGAGTGTAATTAATTGGGCAGATGAAGAGGTCAGGGTGTTCAAGAGGTGAGAGTGAGAGAGAGGTAGATGAAAATGTGAGGTAATTTATTGAGGAGATGAAGAGGTCAGGGAGTTCAAGAGGTAAGAGAGAGAGAGAGAGATGAAAATGTGAGGTAATTAATTGAGGAGATGAAAAGGTTAGGGAGTTCAAGAGGTGAGAGGTAGATGAAAATGTGAGGTAGAGGAACAGCCTTGAGAGAAAGAATTTATTTTTGAATAAAAGTGTGAGAGAGAATTAAATAGAGGAAAGGGGAAGGTGGAAGTGTGTGAGAGCAGCAAATCTGACGTGGCTGTATTTGGAGAAGCCTAAAAATTTTCTCTCAGCTTCAGCTTTTAGTGATAGAAAGGTGTGTTCATTTATTTTAGAATTGGTAAATTATACAGGTGGAGCCAAAATCCAACACAATCATCCAAATCTAGGTTTACATTGAGGTAAATTAGGGTGTTCCATTCCTGATTTGTGAAAAATTTCACTTTTTTTTTTTTTTTTACTTATCAAAAAAATTTGTGAAAATTTGAGTCTTTGTTCATCCAAACTATGAAACAATGATTTCATATTTTGGTTGTTTTTCACCCATCATATTGATTGAGGGTGTTGCAGAGTACATTGCTGATCCTGCTCATGTTGGATACACAAAGGTGCTCCTGCCTAATGTGGAGAAGTACATAGTGATTGACTACAAACTCACAACGGTTTGTTTTGAATTGGAAGGGTGATAGCAGTCATCTAGAATGCTGTTTCACCATATCTTAATGAAAATCCAAAACCGATGGTGATGAAATTATTTGTGTATCTTTCGATGAATTTATTCGAATCTATGTGTGTAACTATTTGCAACTTATATTTTTAAAAATAATATGAAGCTATTGGATGGTAAAGAATCATTATCAAATGTTTTTTTTCTTCTTCCCACTTCTTTCCTATTTTACTTGGCTAGGATTCGAAAGTTGTCAATATGAGATCTTGATACTATGTTCAAAGTAATCTAATGGAGTGGGTTTTGTTTTTGTGGTCAGTGAAAGGAATCATACCTGACGTTCCTAAATATTTTATTATTACTTCATGATCACCTCTCACATGACCTTTCCTTGTATTTTAATTGCAATTATTTTTTAGGCAGAGGCTTATTGTTGAACATTTTTTTTTCTGCAAAGATGAGTTTCCTTTGAGACAAAATGGCCGACAAGCTCGTAGTCGTAGATCATTTTGGAAGAACTAAGCTAACATAAAAGATATTAAGCTAGAGAAACTCTGATGCGCATGCTCCCAAATCTGCCATTGGAACTTGGAAGTGCAGAACCCGTCTTTGAAATTTTTTTTAATTTGGCTACAATGCCATATGATTGTCTCTCTGCCTTGGAGTTTCAATAACACAATAATTTTAGACTTTAACTTCTCCAAGATATTGACTTGGTTAGGCGGGAACTAATCCAACAGAATCTCCACATTAGTACAAGTTTTTTATTTTGAGAAAGCACTCCCATCATTTTCCATGGTGCCTGAACTTGCAGCAGCTCCACTATACTTTGTCCGGTGCTCACATTAATCTATTAGGTGAAGTCTAGAACCCGCTCCACCCCAATAATCCAAAAAGCCAAAAGTCCTATTGCCATTAGAAGTCTGGTGCAAATAAACAATGAATCAAGGTTGGCTTGCATTGGCACTTTTTATTTAAAAAGATTATTTGAATTTTTAAAGGCCACCCCAATGATTCAAAAGGCCGAAAGGCCTATAGCCATTTGCATTTTGATGATTAATAAGCCAGCCACCTTCTTACATTGGCAATTTATTATTTAAAAAGTATATACAATCATAAATGTGACCATCTTGCCTACTTGAATTTTTTTTTATCTATAAACCAGTCATGATGACCCAAGAACAATTTTTTTAAAACTCTCTTAAGTCTGTTGATAATAACCGAAGCAATGAATTGAACTATATATAAAGAGAATAGAAGAGAGAATAAACAGAAGAAGAACACAAAAGAGAAAATCTAGAGAAAGAAAGAAATCATTCTTCACATCAATCTATCATTTCTTCAAGCTTATATTTTCAAATCATTCAAAATCCTTGATTGAAAATAAATTTCTTCAAAATACTTCTTGAGCCATATTGATCAAATCCTTGATACACTATTAGTGTAAGCATATTGTATACTACTACTACTCTTGAGAAAGCCATTATTGTATACAATAAATCATTTGTTGAAAATGTTTAATCTTCACCCGTAAGAAGATTGTGTGTGGTTACTCTTCACCAAAATGAAGATTTGTAAAGGTTTGATCTTCACCAAAAGGAAGATTTGTAAAAGTTTGATCTTCACCCGTAAGAAGATTGGGAACGATTTGATCTTCACCCGAAAGAAGATTGTGATTACTCTTTACCTGTAAGAAAGATTTATAACGGTTTGATCTTCATCCGAAAAAAGATTGTCAAATTAGAGAATTTGGGAATCCTCGAGAAATGATCTTAAGGCGGGGACGTAGGCAGGGAAGCCGAACCTCAATAACAATCATCATGTTTGATTCTCTCTATCTCTATCTGTCACTTATTCAATTGCTTACATATACTTGTGCTTGATTTAATATCATATCTATATTGCAAATTGAATTGTGCTCTTATAATTGCTTAATCAAACATTTGCTATTTGAGGATAGTTTTTAATTCCATATTTAAATCGAAAAAGTTTGCCTCAACCTAAATCACCCCCCCTCTTAGGTTGATATTTGGGTAACAATTGGCTAATTAATCCAAGGACATTTATGTAATTTTGATGATAACCATGATTTTAAGTTATTCATAAATGATATTTTCATATAAACTAATAATTTATGTTTAAGGCATAATGTTGACTAGTGATTTAATTGGACCGACATGGTCAATTAAATATCAAGCAAATGCAAAGTCGACAAAATGCAAATTCATTGAAAATCAAGTCATCAAGACTCAAGTTAAAGGAATCAAGCTCAAGAATCATATTCCAAGACATATGAGAAGTAAGAGTTAGGTTTTGTAAAGTTTATTAAGATTTGATCTTTAAGGCTCAACTTTAAAAACAAACTCAAAATGATTTTCAAAAATATATTTTCAAAGAAAATTAATCAAACCGCTCAAAAAGATAAAATTATGAAAGTTTGATTAATGAAATGATTTTCAAAATAATCATTTAGTCCAAAATTCATTTTATAAATAAATACTTATAGGACTAACATATTTTCAAGGAAAATTAATCAAACTGCTCAATAGGATTAAATTATGAAAGTTTGATTATTTAAAAGAAAGCCAAAAATAGCCTAAGATTGGAAACCCTAAATGCAGGCGACTGCATCAGGGATCCAAGAGACTGGATCCTGATCCAGGCAACTGAATCTGGCTCAAGTCGACTAAAAAATCCAACCTGAAAGTTTCTGTCCAAATTTGAAATTTCAATCCAGGCGACTGAATCTCAATCTAGGCAACTGGATATGTTAAAAATCAAAATTATAACGGATAGTTGCTTTCCATAACGGATATATTTCAAAAATATTATTTCTTTATTCAAATCCAGGCAACTGCTTTTGGATCCAGGCGACTGGATCACTTTAAAATTGAATGAAAAGCAAGTCAACCACCATAATGGGAAGAAATCAATTTTCTCTATAAATACTATTCTTTCTGAGTTTCTACGAAGTAGAGCATACAAGAGAAAAATAGAGAAAACAAGGAAAACCTAGAGAAAGAAAAGAAAACATCTTTTACATCAATCTATCCTTTCTCAAAGCTTATATTTTCATATCGTTCAAATCCTTGATTGAAAATCAAATTCTTCCAAATACTTTTTGAGCCATATTGATCAAATCTTTGATATACTATTAGAGTGAGCAAATTGTGTACTACTACTCTTTGAGAGAGCATTATTATGTACAACAAATTGTTTGTTGAAATGGTTTGATCTTCACCGTAAGAAGATTGTGAACAGTTTGATCTCACCCGAAAGAAGATTGTGGTTACTCTTCACTGTGTAAGGAAGATTTGTAAGATCTTCACCCGAAAGAAGATTACCAAATAATGGATTTGGGAATCCTCGAGAAGTGTTCTTGAGGCGGGGACGTAGGCGAGGAAGCCAAACCTCGATAAAAATCATCGTGTTTGATTTTCTCTATCTCTATCTCTTACTTATTCAATTGCTTATATATGTTTGTGCTTGATTTCATATCATATCTATCTTGCAATTGAATTGTGTTCTTAAAATTGTTTAATCAATATTTGCAATTTGAAAATAGTTTTTAATTTCGCATTTAAATCGAAAAAGTTTGCCTCAACCTAAATCACCCCCCCTCTTAGGTTGATATTTGGTAACACTTAATTATGCCAATTTTTTGTGATTTGGGTCTAGCAAAAGCGTATTCACACGAACAAGAAATAATACACATCCACAGAAGACAACAATATTTAATATGGTTCGGCAAACTCCAAGCTTACGTCCATAGGCAACACTAACCAAAATCCACTATATATCAATGATAAGGATTACAACTACTCTCAATCACACCTTAGAAACCAAACACAAACATAAACAAAATCTCTCACAAACATTAATTGGTTTTTCTAGGAGGATTCTCCTCTTCCCCATATGGGAGGACCCTTGGGATAAAGACACAAAACTTTTTGCAACAATACCTATTTATAAGGCTCCAACTCTATGTTTTGATAGACTCCAATACCCGATTAATTGTTCAATAAAAAAAACTCCCATTTTATACTAAGGAAAAGTTTTTCTCTCATACCAAGGAAAAAACATTCACACAAGACAATAATATTATAATAGGAATTTGAGAGCTAGTGGAAGTGCATTCACACAATCAATAAAATAAAACATTCACTAGACAGCAATATTATAATAGGAATTTGAGAGCTAGCGGAAGCGTATTCACACAATCAATAAAATAAAGCATCCACACAAGACAACAATACTTAACATGCTTTGGTAACTCCAAACCTACATCCACAGTCAATGCCAACAAAAATCAATTATTAATGATATGGATTACAACCAGACTCAACCAAAACTTACAAACCAAACTCACTTACTTTCACAAACAACACTAAAAAATCTCACTCCCTCCCACAATCCTCATTAAGTTTATCATCATACTGTACCTCGGCAGGTTGCTTACCCTGATTTAATTCATCTAATTCCACATCATTATCTAACTCTATATCAGCATCTAAGTCCATAGAACTATCCTCCTCTTGCATGACAATTAGAACCTTCCCTTTATCCATCACCCTTCAGTCCCTTCTATTCCTATATATCCACCAAAATTTTCATATCCTATACTTTAAATGGTCCTATGTAAATTTTGATGATTTTATAGTTTCTGTGACAGTTAGCTTTTCTTTGATTTGGGAGGCAAACAAACTGAGGAAAAGAGAGATTTTGTTGTAAATTTGAATTATAAAGAAAATTTTAACACCAAGGGGTGATTTGCATATTATCAAATATCAATCAATCAAGGGAAACATTACTTAGTTTTAAAGTTAATGAGATTGAGATTGACCCAAACATGCAAATAACTCCAAACATCTTAAAAGAGTGCAAGCTCATAGGCACATCAGTCTGATACGAAGTACCTTTGATTGTTATTGAAATCTTTTGACATAGAACGTCAAGATACAAGGCCTTGGAAACCATTTCATTTTGGTGCCTCTTTTGGAGTGTAGGCTTCATGAAGAGCTTTGTATCTAGTGACCAGTTTGTCTCGAGGTGGCCAGCTTTCTTTAATTATTGGAGCATCCGCGAAATTGTGCATCCATGTTAATAGAAAGGGATATTTTTCATGATCAATCAAGGTCACACCCATTACCTCCTCAAGTACACCTAGCAAATTAGCAAGCCAACCGAATGCAAGATCTACAAGTCCAATTGTCTCTCCACTGAAGAACTTTTTACCGCTTATCAGTCCTTCTAAATTTCTCAAGTTCTCATGAGCTGTAACGATAGCTTCCTCTTGGTCCTTCCCTTGCTTGATAAAAACATTGTATACTGACGGCAAAACCTACATTTGTACATGCACATTATATATAGTCATACTCATACTAACAAATATTTCGGCTGGAACAATAATTTTGCATGAACTTGACATGTAAATTAGTACCCAAATTTTAGCAAAACAACAAACTCAGATCTATACTCTATAGGTGAAGAGAATATTGAATAATTGAAAAAAAAAAAAATCTAATCATCAGGAAAGTAAAAATGGATATATTGGGACACCATTCTCTCTTTTTCTTTTTTCTAGCTTTTTTCTTCTTCTTTTTTGGGTTTCACAAGCCCCTTTTAGGAAAGAAATATATGTTAAGGGGCCAAGAACTTTAGCATATTCACTCAGACACACAAATACCAAATTGAAGGCCAATTGTTAGATCCGAAAAATAAAAAAATAAAAAATTTATAATTTTTTTCATGTCCTTTAAAATTTAAAATGATGTGACAGTGTTAGATTCGAGAAATAAAATCTTATATGTACAAAAGGCTCTCTCTATTTAACTTGAAATTGAGAAGATTATACTCTCATTGATATGAACGTACACCAACAAAATTGACTTTAATATGATGGGCCGAGCTGACTCAAAACCTTAACCCACTAAATTAACTCGGTCAAGTTTTTCAACAAAATAATTTTTGTTGTTGTATATAAAATCAGTGGTTAATTTACCTTATCCTCTCCAAATTTGGCCCAAAAACGTGCCGTGGCTCGTTCAGAAGGATCTTCAGGCAGTAAGGGAGTTTGCTTCCATGTCTCATCGATGTATTCAAGGATTACAAGCGACTCCGCTAATGGTTTTCCATTATGGACAAGCACCGGCACCTTCTTATAGATAGGATTGTACTGGAGAAGTAAAGAGCTCTTGTTGGAGAGATCTTCAAAAATGGTATCAAATTGAATGCCCTTGAGGTCTAGTGCCCAAACGACCCTTAAAGCAAATGGACTTGACCATGTCCTAAAGAGCTTCAGTTCTGCCATGATTAGTTGAATTGCTACAGATTGCTGAGGCCATTATTTATAAAGACATTTTCTTATGGAATTTGGATAATATCCCTATATTTTAGTCTATTTATAAGTAAACCATTATACAATTTGCTCAATATCTCCAATGCTCCCTAGTTTTGTTGTAATATATGAAAGGGCACAAATCATTAACATGTAAAAGAACTTTTGGTATGCATGATTCACGTTTCAATGTACCCTCTAGTCTGTCTTGAAGAAAAAACATCAGCATTTTTTGGTAGTAGAAAGCTCTAATCAACAAAAAATTTGTAGCTTGGGCAACGAAAAACAATAGGTTTTGGACATAAAATGTTTTCCCTTTTTTTAGAAAAAAAAAAAATAGTTTATGCCCTTAGAACCGAAGTTGCCTTAGTTAAAATTCTTTTTTCTTTGGCATGCTGAACTATTTTTTTTTATAGTGATGGTTAATTTGATAAGTTCAACTATAGTTTGATATGCCCTTAAAACCACATATCCTACTATGCACCATCGTCATCTGTCATAACCACTACCATCCATTGTTACATCCATGCTATCATCTTCGCCATTACCACTACCACTATTATCACATTTATCTGAAATATTTACAATTTCACATGTGAGTCAAATAATGAAAAAGAAGTTATTTTCCTTAAAAAAATTCTTTTCATTAAAATTGATCATTTTTCTCATGAAAGTAAATTTCGTCCAAATAAAGCATTGAAAGAATTATGCTTAATTAAGGTGAAATTTCCAATAGTAGGATATGACAATAGAGAGTGCAAAATTCCCTTAGTATAGGATATAGTTTTAAAATACCATTGAAATTTGATAAAGTAATAGTTTGAGGCCCATCCATGATCCATAGCTATTTGTATTAGCTCAAATGTAATGTTAGGTACATATGCCTTTGTTTTGATTTTCAATAAAGTTCATATTATAAAATAAAAAAATGTAAGAGGGTACATATGCCTTGAAATTAACCTATAGTTTGGTTTGATTAATTTTGAATTTGCTCTCTGTAGTGTTTGGACTGATGTTTTCGTTCCGCCATGATGGCTTTCTTTTACTGGTAGACTGGTAGTAGTCAAGACGGCTTGTTTCATCTTTCTTTTTGTCGTTTATTATTATTCCAAGGCGGCTAACTTTAGAGAGGGTGGGTGGTATATCATATCATGTATGTGGTACAGAGAGGATGAAAAGGATGGGTAAGGAGCCAGGCCCAACTACAATTCCGTTGAAATCATGCAACGTTTTTTGGCCCACGTCCATAACTATTTTCAATTATGAGTTGGTCCTTACGTTTTTTAATAATTAATAGTAAAAGTCATCCCTACATTATCAATAATTATCTTATCCACTCACGGCATATGACGGGTCTATGTGTTTAAACGAGAACTTGGAAGCAAGGTTAAGTAATTGGTAGTGTAGGTGTTTTTCATGGGCAAGAATAGCCACGATGGTCATGGTGGTGGCTCAAGCTATGCCCCTCTATACTATTTCTACTTACGTTTAAGTTATCAGAAAGGATGCGTGACCAAATCGATGCTATTATGATGAACTACTGGTGGAAACCGCATAAGAATTACCAAGCCTAACCTAAGGAAACCTCATTGATCCACTTCATCCCCTAACCTTCTTCTAAGACAATGTTTGTTGGATAATTGAGGACCCCCTAGGACAACACTACAACCAAAAAAACCTTTTACAGTACGTAAAAAATGTTGTTAAAACGATTCAGCAATATTTTAACGAATGTTGAGGAAAGTGTCAAACTTTTAACAACATTTAATTAACGTTGTCTAGTATTTTACATTAACAACATTTTCTAAAAAATATTGTTTTATATTATTTTAAACCACATTCACTACTGTAAAGCATGCGGTTAAAGTGAACCAAGGTATTTTACATTAACAACTTGCTTTATATGAATGTTGTTAAATCCTTCTTTTACAACTTTTTATTGTGCATGTTGTTAGTATCATGTTGTTAATACCCTCTTTTGTTGTAGTGACAAGAATGTGGAAGCTCATCCACGATCGCGTCTTATGTAGTTGACCTTAGAATAGACAAACCATCCCAAGAAGGAATAGGCAAATCTTAGATCCGAGTGACTGACAAAGGCTAAGATAGGACACCAATGCTAAGGATTGTTTTTCAAATCGCAAGGGCAAAGTATGTTTGTTAAATTTTTCAGGTGCATACTTCCACATAAGCACTTTTACTCCTAGGTTTGATCCACTTGCACAACATGAAAATAAAAACCTTTGGGAAGAGCAATCAAAGATTAGTCATGCGTTGGTACCAACCCAGGTCCTAAGGGTCTTCGACCCTATAAGGGGATGCTGCATACACTAACATCTGTCACTTACTTGATACAGTCATACAGATAAATAACCTTAGTGGAAAGCAACTGGAGTTTCGTATAGGATTTAGGCAAGGAGCTATCAAAGAATCAAGATTTTCTCGAAATCCAAAAAGGAATTGAACTGATCATGTTTTTTTGTAAATCATTGTACCAACCCTTGTAACTATAATAACAAATTGTTTGTACTTTACCTTCCATTCAATAAAATAAAGAATTCATTCCAATTTTTGAGCAATTGACTATGCAGAATTCACATCATTGTAGAAACCCACTCTCAATAAAAGCCCGAATCTCAGGGCTTCACCCCATTATTGCAAATTAACTAGAAAGCATGATAAAAACAACGTTGGGCTCAAACTCACAAATTTTACCATATTTTACATCAATTGAAATATCAAGAATTTGAATTTGATTACAAATGAATGTCGTAGAAGGGGCTATATAAAACTTAATGAACGAATGGAAAGTAATTGAACGTGAGAAATCTTGTTTGGGAGTACCATGAGAAGAAATAGCAATGAATAATTTTATAATAACGTTACTGATATAACTTCCATTTTAGAAAATTTTAGGCTTAAAAGATTATGGGAATTTCATCAAAAATTCATTAAATTTCATTTCATTCCCTCAAGTACCAACAATTTTGAAGGAAATGAAAATTTGGGTTTATGATGGAATAAAGAAATGGGTGTTCCCTCCAAACCATTTTATTCCCTTCTAATTAAACATCCAAACAATTGAATGAAATTTTCATTGACTCTTACTTAAACTCCTAACAAAGAAATGAAATAATATTATTAACAAAATTAATTTCATTCCATTCCTTTTTCCACCCATTTTCTCCCATCCAAACAATTGAATGAAGTGTTTTCATTAGAGACTTACTTAAACTCCTAACAAAGAAATGAAATAATATTATTAACAAAATTAATTTCATTCCATTCCTTTTTCCACCCATTTCCCTCCTCCCAAACATAGTGTTATATAGCTAGAGAGAGAGTAAAGAAATATCAAAAAAAAAAATTAGGTAAAAATTTCAAAATTAAAAAATGCATTATTGAGATGAAAAAAAAAAAAAAAATCTGATGTGGCTTAAAAGATTATAATACGATAAAATTACATTGTTTTGAGTTGATGCGTCATCTAACGGCCAACTCATTAACATGTATAAACGAAATAAACTTTTTTTTTTTTTCAAATATTACATAATGTTAGAGGTGCGAATCCAAATTTTAAACCTTTAAAGGATAAAAATAAAATCATCGCAAACTTCATAGATGTAAATTATAATTTAGTCTTAATTTTACAAGGCTTGTGTACTAAATTAAACTCCAAGTGTTAATCTATTTATCTTGGCGCATGCCATGAATCATAAATCATGAATGCCCATGACAGTCAACACTTTTGTTGTTCCTTATTAAATGCAATATACTTTATCTTCATCACCTTATCATTTAGTGCAGAGGTGATCCGGATGCCTGCACAAGCAGCCTATTTTATTGCAAGAATCTGCATTACAAAAGGCTCCACTCTTGCCGGTTGTGTTTAATGTGACCACAAAGATTCCAAAGGCGAAAACGTACAACAAGCCCATGTAAAAAAGTAGTACACAAAATCCAAGGCATACGGTTGCTTTTCGAGACCTTGCGTGGTGGTCCTACGTAAAGGATCATTAAGAATATAAATGAGTTGCTTGGATTAATTGATGTTGTCTTCGATTCTCTTCTCTCTTTTTTTTCTTAACTTAATATAGAGATTCAGTTATTTGAGCATTCAATTCAATGGTAATTCATCTCTTCAAAAAGTTTCACCCCCTATGAGAACGTGGGTTCGGTCCTTGGATCTCCAAAATATATGTGTGTGTTTAGATCAGGAAATATATATATATATATATATATATATAGAGAGAGAGAGAGAGAGAGAGAGAGAGAGAGAGAGAGAGAGAGAGATTCAAACAAAGGTTTTTAGTCCCTAAAGAAATGAGCGTTTTCTACTTTTAGTTCACTTTTATTAAATTTTCTAACTTAACAATGACGTGGTTAAACTAAAAACTAATTACTTGTTATACACATAAGGACCAAAAATACTAACATAGAGATTCAAACACTCATTTGAAACTTTTAGAATTAAACATTTATAATAGATAAATTTTAGTGATGATCATTAAAATTCATTTATTGTCTCTATTTTTTTCAATTTAGACTTTGGGTTTTATTTCTTTGGTAGGATTACAAGCACATCGGTAGCTGTGTTGCGTAATTTTTTTGATAGTATAATAGACCTGAGAACGTCACCAGGAGATATCTAACTTGAGTGAATGATGGTTGAGGACCTACATGTAAAAGAGATAAAATGCTCTTTAGAGGTGGTGGCGGTGTTCGCCGATCACCCTTCGAAGATTAAATTAGATATTTGTTAGGGAAATAACAGTGTATATCTCTCTATTGAACATGCACGTACCTTGATAGTTCTGAATTTCGTTCTATTTATAAAGAGTTTCACCCCACTTGGTATTCACTAGCTGTGAGGCACTCATTCTGAGGATGATATGACTTGTGACAACCTTTGAAAGATTGATTTGACGTTGGCACAAGGCACAGTAGCGGCTGTCTCCTTGCTCATTCAATGAATTCGGCTGGACTGTCACGAGATGGGCGTCTCGAGGTTTGTGCTCGGCAGGGATCATTAATACCCCAACCACTCTATTTAATGCACGTGGGACGCCGTGAATATCCGCTCTCCGTTTTCAGAAAGACATCCATTCACGGAAAGAGGCAGGTATTATCTGTTCAACCCAAGATGCCCGGTGTCCGTATAGCACAAACTGACCGGCCTCCGTTACCGCTAATTTGGTGAAGCCTTGATGCTTCTCGTTCTTCTTTGATAACCCTTCCTTTTTCTCTAATGAAGCCTTGATGCCTCTGGCTCTTCTTAGTGGATCTTCCAATGCCACAAAGGGAATCAATGTTGGTTCTAGAGAAGCCAACCTCAACGTTGAACACCAAGAGAACCGCTTATGCACCAATTCCTGTTATATCTGCGCTCGTCAGCACAGACTCTAGTGTTGATCAAATTCCTAATAAGTACCCGTTGTCTTCTGTATTTTGAATGAGCCTCGTTCCTATTAAGTACTCGTTGTCTTCTGTATTCGGAATGGGCCTTGTTCCTATTAAGTACTCATTGTCTTCCGTATTCTGAATGGGCCTTTATAAGAAAAATAATTCCTCACACAATAGCCCCTTAGAACGGATCACTTCCGCTCAGGAATCCGTCGCTATATTTTCCTTTCCTGACACGGATGATACGTTTCTGACACGTGTTGAGGTGCCGATTCATTTATCTAGGGATCTTTTTAGATCGTTTTTGTTGCTTCGGTCTCTCTTCTTGTTTTATGTGTTGCGCCATGTGTTGACGTCTAGGAGTCATCATTACAAACCTCTTCTGCCCTTTCGCTCGCTGGGACATGATTGGTGGATGTGACCTATC
>OU015762.1:22260846-22443400 GCA_907173295.1 Fagus sylvatica | reverse complement strand
AAATCCAAATAGCGTTTTTTAGATTAGTTAAGAGAGCTTTCGATTGTAGCTTCCAGTATTTCCTATACATGCTTGTAAGTACTCTTTTCAGTTAATTAAGAATGTCTTGTTTATGGTAATGTGACTTTATCTGACGTTCTAGTTACCTCGATCGCAATATGTTTTACTTTAACTTAGGCATAGTTACCTCGATTAGCAATAATTACTCTAGACTTAGCTTAAATAGTTTAGTTTAATCAATTAGTTACTTTGGACACTTCGATTAACTTAATTAGTTAGTGTAATTAATCAATTAGTTACTTAGAACTAGTTAATCTAATTAGATAATCCCTTAGCTTAATCAATTAGCCTAGTTAACTTAATTAATTGCTACTTTCTAGTTTACTTCCATTAGCTTAATTACTTTCATTCTCTTTTCTTACTTGCATTTTATTTTAAGTCCTTTGGGCAAAGGCAATCACTGAGCCTGTCAGTCTTTTAGATCGAAGTTAAATTGTGATTTTAAGTTTGCTTTAAGACACTAGACCCTCGATCGAGCATAGTTATTTGTTTCCTTCAAACAAATTGGCTACTATTCCTTGTAAATTCTGGTTTGGCAACAAACAAGGCTAGCTACTTGATCTAGCTCAATAAAATAACATCTCTATGAGTCTTTATTTTTCTTTCTCTCTCCTACAAACTTTATACCACACTTGACACTTCACTTTCACATTTACATTTTCTTTTTATATTGTGAATGTGGTATTAGATAACAATATAATTTATTTTTTGTTATTTTTATTATAAGTCTAAGAAACTTGAATGCCAAGAAGAAATTTAAAGAAAAAACTTATTGAAAGAGAAGAAGAGATGACGAAAAAGAAGATGTTAATGATGAAATAATTTTGCAAGATGATGAAGATGATGATAACATTGACTTGGACAATGGCGATGAAGTTGATTTGGCAAGATGATGAATATGATTAGAACTAAAATATTATTTTGGCTTATATATCATGTATTATCACTTTTGATTTAATTTGACTAATTTGAATGTGGATGTTATAAAAATAATAATAATAATAATAATTAATAATTTGATATATTAACTAGCTTTGTTAAATATTAGTGTATAAGTAATAATTAAATTACTCATTAGTTGGATATATTCCAAATTTATAATAAATATATATTTCATATGTGTATATCTATAATTTTCTATAACTTGTAAAATGTATTTATATATCTTACTATACAAATGATACCAAAAAAAATATATGATTCACAATACAATTCGATCACGTTTTGACAACTATGTCCAAGAAACAGAAACAAAACAAGAGTCACCAAGGAGTCATAGTTTCTCTTGGAGTTTGATAGTATTTTAAGGCAAATATTAGTGCATATCATCTACAGCATCACCTAAATGTGGATATCAATATCCACAAATTGTGGACATCGATATTACTATGAATATGCACAGACAATTGATTATGATTTCCACATTTTTTTTAATGGTTTGAAGGGAATGAAAATCGTGTATCCCACTTTTTATGTTCCACTTTTTTCTCCATCAATGACAACTAGTCATGTGTTATGTGTTTGATTTTTTTTTTTTTTAAATCTTAATTATTTTATAAGAAAAAGAAAAAAAAAACACGTGATGGGAGTATAAAGTGAAACACATAATGTGAAATAGATGATTTATATTCTTTTGAAGGCGGTGTGAACCTAGCATTATTCAAGTCTAAGCCTAATCTATACATAGCCTGCTCGGTGATGAGTGAATATAGTGGGACAGGATTAACTTTCTTTGATAGGCAGCTTAGGGGGGCAAGACTAAGGATTGGTACTGCAGATCGAAAAATCGGAAAAATTAGGATAATCTTGCACAAGAGGCAAATATATATATATATATCTCTATTGCAAACTCGTTTCTAGTTGTAAAGTTATTGCATATGGCGTACGTAATGTATACATAATCAGAAAGATTGTTTAATTAACAAGAAAAGGAAGTTTACTAAATACTCATACCTAATGATAAAATAAAAAAATAAAAAACAGTTTGCTGATCCAAAACCCAAAATTCTGAATTTGTATCAAAACGCATAATAGCTAAGTCAAGTACAAGATCAAAGGACAAACTCGATCTTCACATAGGATTTGGTATTGTGGCATCAAAACATTTTTCTTAATATGTGTATTTTGTCTAGAAAGAAAGAAAATTGAAGCCTTCATGATCAAAACATTGGTTTGGCTAGAAAGTAGAAACCACTGCAACATCAGAGGACTAATTCTACAATATTAATTTTCAGTTATTAGTCATACGTACTCATCCTTGGCAATATATGCACAGTAACCACTTGCAAATCCCGCGGTGGTTCCACCACCCAGATTCTCACAGGCCTCACAACAACGTCTACAACAACAAACCTTTCCCCTTTTGCACAAACCACACAAACTCTCCCTCTGCTAGCATCCATTTGCTCTGCCCCTTTCAGCTCCACCGACTCTATTAATTTTTCCCAGCAATCCTTTTTAGCATCGTATTTGCTTAAACGTCCCTTTGCTTCATCGACCACATACATCACCATCTCATCCATTGTTGCTGCTGGTCCATTCCACCCAGCAATCATTCCTATAGGCATATCCTCCCACTTGTCACTCTCAACATCATAAATAGCCCCTTCTTTCACTGTGTTACCCTTCACATTTACCATGCAAAGCTTCCCTCTATAACCAACCGCTTCAACCGCTTCCCTACTAAACTTACCATCTTTAAGCCCGACCTTCTTTTCCCATTTCAAATTCAAGTCCCACGTTTCCATTGACCTTGCTACGTCTCCATTATAATTTGAACCAACCCCACTTGCGACATACACCGAACCGGCTACAGAGCCAGTAGCACACCAACGGCGTGGCACGGAGAATGGAGGGCCATAGAACCATTTATTGTGCGTTGGGTTGAAGACTAATGGACAGGAAAGTGCAGGCATGAATTGGTGATTTGTGGCTGCGATTACGACAAGGTTGCCGGAGACAGTTACTGTCTGAATAGGTAGCTTGCGTGACAAGAAAGATGGGTGGTGATGAAGGAGGTGGAGAGGAGGGTCAGGTGGAGGACTAGGGAAAGGTGTCCAGGTTGATGATATGGGGTCTAAGGACAAGAACTTGATTGAATTAGTGTTATTATCATACATATGATTTCTCGCCGTTTGACAAGGTGATGGAGATAGAAGAGCGTAGAGGGAGAAGAAAGGAGGAAAGGAAGGAGAGTAGATAAGGCGACGCCATGAACGGTTAACCTTGTAAAGGATGGAAGGATGTACAAAAGAGAGACAAAGTTCGGCAAAATGATTTGGAAGCCCTGGCAGTAGAGTATCTTTATTTATGTTGTTGGATGACTCGTCGCTGGTGTTGTGTTCGGTGTGTTTAGAGTTGGATTCCATGGTAGAAGGGGTGGAGAGAGAAGTATTTCTGTTAGGCATGGTTCTTGGTTTTGCTCTCTAGCCTTTTTATCCTTGTGTGGGGTTCACTTTTGCTTGTCAGTTTGTACCATTAATGCAGAAAGACTTGGCATTATCTCTGCGAAAATTGCGAAAGTGACAGTAGGCTACCCCGTGTTTGCATGATAGCTTTTTTTTTCTTCTTTTTTTATTTTGTGGATGTAAGATATTTTTGGAATAAAAGATAAAGAATGGCATATCCTGCTAGCTCCCACATCCAAGGCAACCACATTCTTGACTACACATGTAATGCATGAAGAATTGAAGACTTCCTTAGTAGCCTGAATATGAATGTCGTCCCATGGGTAATGCATTCATTGGCAAAACTTGTTTCACCGTTCACCTCTAAAATTAACTTGAGTGAGGGAACGTAAGACAATGCTAGGCACCAACAACTTGTCGAAATTCTAGGATCATCAAGAAGAATACCTATATGAACTTACAAGTATTACCACAACAAAAATGAGATACACTACATGACAATTCATAATACCATCTACGTATGTTTTTAGTCACATGACCAATACATGTGTATGATTTTATGAGTTGTTATGTGGTGAATTGTAACAAGATGATTAAAAAAAAAAAAAAAAAAAAAAAAAAAAAAACCCAGTCCTTAGCCCAACCAATTCTAATGCCAAATCCATTCAAAAATTTAGTCCAGTCTAACTTTTTCAGAATCTTACAAGCTTACTTGGCTACAACATTTCATACAATGAGATCATAGGACTTTTACCTCCTTCAGGACCACTTAAAAACATGTCTAAGCTTTACTGGAAACAAAGGACTTTGTGGTGGTCTTCATGACACACCCGGTTGACAATGTTGCTTCTTTGCAAAATAAAGCATCCTCTTCTTTTGTTTCAGTCGTCTACTTCTCCCCAAAGGAAGAATTTAGTTTCTAGGACTCGGTTGTTGCAACTAACAGTTTTGATGAAATGAGATATTGTGAGTATGTGGTGTGGGTGGGGGACATGTGATGGTTTGTGTGTGGTGTAGGTTTGTGATTTTTTTTTTTTTTTTTTCATACTAAGTCGTAGTTGTGGCGAATTAAAGTGAGCGTAGGAATTTAGTTACAAATTTGATATCCCTTTGTCATTTTGTCAAATATTGTGGCCATCTGTTCCACTAGTTTGTTACTTTGTTGAATGAAGTTTGATTGTTGTAAAAATAATAATAATAATAATTATGGTATATGTGACTGTGAGTTTGACTATGTGGTATAAAAATTAATTTTAACTTTAATTTTTGGTGATTTATTTACAAATTTGATATGGAGTTTGAGTGGGTGTTTGGATGATTTTGAAAATTTATTGGTAATGAAAAAATAATAATAATTACTTTTAAAACTCTACTTAAAATGTTATTTTTTATAGGTTATAATGTCAACTCATTTCAAATAAAGAAGCTAAGAAAAAAGTTTTTTATTATATTTGCATTGCATGTATATTTTTCTTTGCTTATCTATAAAATTTGTTCTGAAGGGTAAGGTTCATTATGTCCCTTGACAATGTGTAATTTTTTTTTTTTTTTACTAAATAAAATTCTCTTATACGATCAATACTTACATAATACTTCCAGCCTACCCCAAAATATTTTCTTGGCTTCGCCCCTGATTGTATAGACACGATTGGCTACAAACCAGTTTTTAGTTATTACTACAACCCACTACGTAACAACTCATAAGATCATGCACGTATATTTTTAGTCACATGACCTATTTAATGAATCATGTAACTTGTTTAAATAATAAAAGTAGATGGTCTTATGAGTTGTTACGATGTACATGAGTTGTAGTAAGATGATTACAAACCCAAATTTTGTTCATATTGTATTGGGTTAAATTTTTAATTAACGATTTAATTGGAGTCAATGAAGGATTATTCATGGTCATTTCAAGGCATCTTCACAAACTCTAGTGCACCGTCTCAATCTCTCATGAACTTTCTTGTAGTTGCATGATTTGCTTCATGCTCTAAAGAAAGTCTTCTTTTGTCCTACATTTTGTTATGTGCTTTTTCCTTCACACAGTACATGTGTTGAAGACGCTCCTTCTCGTGCATCATGCGCTTATTGGGTTTTCTTCCATTTCAACAGTGATCATTTTCAAGCATTTTTTCTTCGTGGATCCTACCAGGACTGACTTAAGAGATTTTAGGGTTTAAGGCGACAACTTAAATGAGGCATTTTCTAACATTTTAAATATATATATTAAATGTTACTTTTTTATATAGTATTTTTTTCATTTAAATTTTTTTTAATGCTTTTGAGATATAAAAGTACAAATTAAGTTCTTGTATTCAAATTCTACAAACATCTTTTTTCAAGTGACACTATGGTTAATCCACTTAATCTTACTTATATCATAGTCAATCTTAAATATATAGAATTTTTATCAATTTTAATTTATAAAACATTTTTTTTTATTCTGTCAAAGCAACTTTAACTGGTATTATTAGTAAAATTATTTTTGAAGAGAAAGAGCTTGTATTTTTTTTTTTTGGTAAAACATAAGTATAATTTTTAGGTACAATATATTTATTAAGTTCCCCAATTAAATTCAAATACAAACAATATTTCTTTTTCCAATGAAAATTAGATGTAATGCGATTATTTCTTTGAATTTAATTGGGAACCGCCAAGAGTATTATAATTTAACTGGCACTTCTTAACTAGTGTTTCAAATAGAAACATCCATGATTCAAATCTTATATAGCTATTAAATTATCGAGAAAAAAAATTAATTGAGAATCCTAAAATATTGTACCTAATTCTACTTAGAATTGGGTTCCTATCTTTCAAAGGACCTCATATAGGAGAGGCATGTGTGGTGATGATGCTTTTTTTTGTTGTTGCAAACTCCGTTAACATGACATTAAGTGTAGGTTTTTTAATTAATTTTAAAAACTATTATTTAAAAGGTTTTGTTAGTAGAATAATGACATGATATAATTTGTATTATTTAAAAAAAAATACTCTAGAAAATCCTAATCTCAAAATTAAAATATATATATTTTTGAAAGAAAACTTCAAATTATATTTAATAAGTACTATTCACTCAACTTAATAATTTACTTGAAAAATAATAATATAAAAAGTAATCTTTTTTTTTTTTAATAAAAAATATAAAAAGTAATCAAAGAAAACTGAGTTGTACATCTTCTCGTGACTATTGGATTTGGCAAGATCATGGTCAAAGTCACAACTCACATGTACCCACCTAACCATACTCACCTGAATCAACGATGGATTTCATTTTACCAAGAAAAACAAAATGAAGAAAAGATAATGATTCGAGGGTTCACTCTAACTGCAGCCATCACCAAGAAAAACAAAATGAGGAATAGATAATGATTCGAGGGTTAACTCTAACTGCAGCGATTATATCTTAATCTTTAGCCAACCACGTAACAACTAGCCTCTGCTTTAACGCCACCTGGCACCTGCCCATGTCAACTAAAATAAGGTTCAATAATCCATAAGGCGCGTATTGATTTGGCGAATCGCAATGGCATCAGCTTAATCATATGAACAAGGAACCGTGGAGAAGAGGGAAGTGATAAGAAGCCTGTCTTTTACGGGCGTTGCTTTGTCTTTGTGGCCTCTAAAATCTAATCTCCAAAAAGCGACGTCGCATCTAACACCCGCCATCGTCAATGGGGACAGATCTTAGGCCGATTGCAAGGTACTCAATTTGGAATCTCTGTGAATTTTTATAGCTTTGAATTTTCTCATTGATTTGGTTGCGCAGGTAAGCAGTGGAGGCAAGAACAAGTGAGGAAAATAACCGATAAGGTGTTTGACCGTCTTAAAAATCAGTCTGGAACTGCTAATTTGAAATTCGAAGATTTGTACATCGCTGTTCTGCTTGTGTACAAGTGAGAACTCACATGCTTTTGTTTATTCACTACTAATTTTTATCTCTTATGGCATCAAATTACTAAGGATTTTTTATTTTTTATTTTTTTTATTTTATTTTATTTTATTTAATGGTGCAGTGATATCAATAAGCGTTTACCTGGGCCGCATTTTGATCCACCTTCCAAAGATCAAGTCAGAGAAATGATTAAGGTACTCCTGTTTATTTAAATAATTAATTTTTTTTTCAATGTTTTTATGGTGATTATATATATGAGCCTGTATGGTGAATTGAATTAGATTATACTAATGCATATGTATTATGTGGAGTTGACCGTTTTCGTTAAAGCTTTATAAATAGTAAACAATAGTCGAGAGGCTGATTTATGGAGGGGGATGATATTATATTTGTTCCAAATCAATTGATGATTATGTAAGATATGATCGTGCCAAGGGGCGTGTAGCTTGGTGGCATGTCTGGCTATCTCCCATGGGGAGAGCCTAGTTCGATCCGGGGTGTCAGTGTCATCCCTTGCTTAATGTAGTGAGAAGAAGAAAAAATGGTAAAATTTGATTGTTTCATCTGCCAGAAAGCAAGAAGATATTAAAGAATATGATGGTGATTCAACTACTTAAATGTTGCTGGGTTTTAGTGGTAACTTACTTTTTTTAGAGGAGCCAATTTTCAATTCAGCACTCCAACATCTGCTAAAGTCACTAACTTAGCATACTAGTGGTTTAGAAATGAACCTTGCCAGCTTCGAACACAAGTTATTTTCAGCTTATGACTTTGCGTCTCCCATCAAAATATTGGCTTGTGTTCGAAAGCTGGCAATCATAAAGAAAATCATAAATTCAGCTTATGACTTCCGGTCTCTTATTTTCAGCTTCTACATGATCTTTCTTGGGGACAAGTGTTTTCAAAGATCTCTGAAATCCTTATATTTTAATGTAACACATGAAAAATCATATTGAGTTTTATGTAAAATAGTTTATCTGATTTAATGAATATTAGCAATATCTTTATTGAAATTGGACTTTGTGTTATTATCATGGAAAAATGTCATATTTTGTTTAGTGACAGCTGTATTTTTATTGCTTAATAAGCATGGGAGGTATTCTTTTTGTTGTTTCTTCTATTTACAACTTGTCTTAGGTGTCTGTTTCAATATACTTGACCTCTAGAGCTTGAGGCCTTTACTCTTTTATGAACATGTACCCAGCTCTGATGGCTTTAGTATCAAATTATAGTTATGTATTTCATGGAAAGAATATGTGAACTTATATTATTCATTGTAGTCAAGATTGAATAAACATGGTTTGGAACATGAAGCCAATGATTGTTCTTTCTGCTCTAGGTGCAACCTTGAATGCAAGCAAGAACGATCCTATTAAGGTAAGTGGCTGGGGATTTGTAATGTGAAATCTTTTAGTTGCACATTTTTAGGTAAATTTTTATGTAGGTTTGGGATAAGACATTAGCATTTTAAGAGACAAGTTAGTTTTGTGAAATATGGGTGGGATGAGTGGACATTAAAAGTTGAGAAGATCCTACGATATGAGTTTGTGGAAGAGCATAAAGGTGTGTGGGAATCTTTTTCTTTGTAAGTTTGTTTTAATATTGGGGATGGTAGTAAGTTTGGTTCTAGTATGATATTTGTTGTGATGATGTTGCATTGAAGGATAGGTTTCAGACTTGTTTTTGGGATAAGGAATGTTCACTTGTTCAGTTGCATCATAGTTTGTAATTGGTGGGAGTTTTAAGTCCGTTGACTTTTTCTTGGCTATTGTACTCTAATGTTCCATTAGGTGAAAGGGAAGATAGAATGTGTTGGAGGCCTTCTAAGCATGAAAGGTTTGAGGTCTGTTTTTTTTGTTTTTTCGTTTTTATAGGTAAAAAGTACTTCATTAAAAAAAGCAAAGTCGAATTACAAAGTATTAGAAATAGTAGCTTGTACAGAACATAAAGAAGCAATAAACTGAGGATGAGATGAATTCTATGAGCCTCTTAGAATATTTGGTGTATAAAGCTACCAAGAAAAGTAGCATTCTTTGGTGAACAACTGTTTTGGGTAAATATAGACAATTGAGAATTTGAGAAAAAGGGAAAAAATCATTGCAGATTGATGTTGTATGTGTAAGAATTGTGGTTATTGGCTTTAACTTTATTGAAATGCTGATGCCTCAACTTATGATGATAGTGTTTGCATGTTGGAAAGGAAGACATAGTCATTATGAGAAAGGTGACATTTGGGGTAGTTCCTTTGCATTATGTGGACAAATTAGCAGGAGAGGAATAATCGTACTTTCAACAATGTAAAGCTGAATAGGAACTCGCTTGAAAACATTTTACTATGTTCTTTATTTGAGTGGTTGCAAGGTTCAGGAAGTGTATATTGTGGTTCTTTTTTGGATTTTATAACTCTTTTGAATTTTCAATTGTAACTTTCCGAAGGATGCACTACAATCATGTTGTATACTAAAAATATAATGTTGTCTTTTTTTTCCTTATTATCTGCAGGAGTGTGATTTCAACCTTGATGGAGAAATTGATCGTGAGGAATTTTTGAGGCTTTTCCAGCAGCTTACATCTGACACACTCATTGCTGTTAGTCAGGGACTGATCCTCACTTTGGTAGTGGCACCAACGGTTGCAATGGCAACAAAGAGGGCTACTGAGGGCGTCCCAGGAGTTGGGAAGGTGGTGCAGAGGTTACCTCATTCAGTTTATGCATCCATCGTGACTCTTGCAGTTGTTCTCTTTCAACAATCACTTCCAGAGTCCAAATAGAGGGTTTATTCCTTTTAAACTGAATATATATATATACTGTACGTGTCATGACATGTACTTTTTTTCATGCTATTTGTAGATTGGGTTGTTGCAACGAGTCATGTCCAAAGGATTGTAATTTTCCTAGACCTCTTTATATGCAGTTGGATTATTTACTCGTAATGCAAGCCTCGCTGAAACGAAAAATATTGCTTGTGAGCTTCACTGAATTTTGAAGTGCATGGCCCTTCTGACTCGCCCACCTTTAGTAGGATATAGGTTTTGAACTTTTGATGTCTGTCTTCTCGTTGTTTATTTGGGCTAATTTCAAATGCATAACTAACAGCCTTTTCTTTTAAGGCCTGAGGAAGAAGCCCAGCACATATGGTTTTGTCTACCACTGCCATGGAATGACTCTTGTGAGTTTTTTTACCGATACAATGGAATTTGAACCTATAGTGTCCACTTAACGATGATTGCTCTTTACCAATAAGCTAAGATATAAGTTGGTTTTTGCCTTTTTGGTGTAGGTGTAATGACTCTTATGAGTTATGACGCCTTACTGTTTGGCAAACGGTTGTTAAATATTATCTTTTAGACTTCATAAAATGCAAGGAATGGAATTGGATAAATTAGAAGGGAATGTAACATATTGAAAAAGATTAGGTCAAACTTATGTATATGTTTGGGAGTTTATAAAATAAGAAAATTTAAAAGGATAGGTTGGCTTCATTAGAATAGCTGCTTAGAGATTTTGAAGTATCTAACTCAATACAACAGTTTATCATATTACACATTGCTTGGGTCGGTATTAATTTAATACATAAAAGTGCGTATCTTCCCACAACTCAAGGACACACGTACTAACCTACCTATTGAATGGAGCATGTTTGAAAATGGTGGTGAGGAAATTTCTTCATCTGTTTCTATCATATCAATAAGTTTAGTTACTTCTCGAAATCCAAAGCCTTGAAAGTCATTCAATCCTTTGTATAAAGTCGGCCCAATAATGAAAGCTACTATTTTCTTTTTCTTAAGGTTGTGCACGATTCAGTTTGGTTAATCTAGGAGGAAAAGTGGGGTTCTAATTAACTTAATTAGTAAAGTCTCTTATCGTTGAGTAAGGGATCTGAATTCGAATCTCGCCTATGCCAAAAACCAATTAGTATCTTCACCTGATTGTAAAAGCAATCATCATAAAAAGGACACCATATGTAGAAAAGAGGAGATGAGGACAAGAAAAAGAAAAGATTCTTTAGAGGATTTACTATCTTGTGTAATAGTCGCAAACAACACCCATCTCTCATGAACGCAGACTCCATAAATTTGAGACTTATTCCTATGTGAAAGGGGTATTGTATGTAACTGTTACACAAGATACCATTTCACTTTTGAGGATAAACGGGATTGGATTTTTCTTCTTTTTCTCTCTTATAGTGTAAAGATGAAACCGAGATCCAATACTTCAATCTCTAAGCACGGTTTAGAACAAAACCAAGATCCAATACTATAATCTCTAAGCAAGACCGCAAAAACTAAACAAACAAATAAAAAAGTATCACTGCTTTAACACATTCACCAATGCACTAAAAAAAGAACAACCATTATAGAGAAAGGAAAGTGCAAAAAGAAAGACTAAGAAAAATCCACAATTAAAAAGCATGACAATGAATGCTCAAGCCTCAGTCAGTTGAGTGAGTCAATGCAGTAAAGAAACTATACAAATCTAATGACCATTCTAACTTCTAAGAGATTACACCACTGGAAGGGCTCGATATCAGTTTAATGCCTTTATCATATAAATGCAGAGCTTTTCCAGCCAGAAAGATCTGGGTCTAGCAAAGACATGGTACAGCCAAATTGCTTCAAGGAGAATTCAGCTTTTCAAGCTTAGCTTTGGCCAAATCAAGTTGTTCTACCCAGCATTCAGCAATTGATAGGGAAAAATATATCATCTTAGTTGTTTATCACCAAAAAATAATTATTATCAAGTCAACAGTAAAAATTACTTACTCTGTTCAGATGCTGTTGCTTTCTGGATAGTCGTTTGGAAAAATATGTTCCCATTTTTCTGATAGACAGACTACAGTAAACAAAAAAAAAATGGTAATCTGAAAACTAGCAAATCTCATGCCACCAAAAGAAGGAAGGAGAGAATTTAATTGCTTTAGATAAGTAAACAACATGTTGAAATACATCCAAAAGTCAAAGCATTATATCAAAGAGGACTGACTGATCAAAAGCAGAGCATATATCACTTGCACGGTTCTCTAACAATTTATAAGACGTGTTCAACAGAAAAATAAAAAAAATAAAAACTTTATAACACTGAATTCTAATTTTGAGCTAAATACATAATTTCCATCAATTGAACAACTAGATTTTAGGTTACTCTAAAGTTGCTCAGACTCCGACTGAAATCCAAATGCCACAATGGTCCATCACAGATTTTTATTATGTTTTGTAACTCCCACCTCCCCCAATTAGAATATCAATAAAAATAAATATACCGCAAGCATTACATAAAACTTATCACATAGACACATACTACTGTTTTTGAGGAAAATGATGTGATCAGGAAATAGTCCCACACTCCCTTGTTTCATGATTAAAGAAAATAATATTGTGCTGACTTCAAATATAGTACTCTTTACATAAATGGTAGTAAATTTAGTTTTGTCAATCCTTTCAATGATGATGTTGATGATACTACAAGCTAAACCAGCCACCCAAAACAGAAGAAAAAAGTAAACAAGCATATCCAAAGATTTTTATAAAAAAAAAAATTCTGAACCTGGGTCAGTTAAGAGAGTGCAGTCATGATTTCCGAAAAAGATCTTCACCAATTCAAAGTATGAAGGTCAAGCTTAGAAACCTTATTTAAAGCCAAAATCAAGCTCAAAAGAGTCAAAATACTCAAAACAGGGGAAATTTATTTAAATGAAAGTCTACATAACTTGATTTCTTCAATCTTTCAAATAATGGAGGTCCTAGATTTTTTTTTCTATGACAAGTAAGATTATTGGTAAAGGCGCCAAAACAGGTAAAACCTAAGTACACAGAGTGTACAAATAGAGAAGAAAAATTATAAATCAATAACTAAAAATTATGAAACACCAAGACAGAAACCAACCCTGCAAAGGAAAGATGGTTTGAGATGAACTCAATTAAAGCCTTCAGAATCCATTTAAATCCCTAAATTAAAGCATAACCCACTAAACTCCAGAATGGTTAAAAGAAAGTGACTAAGGCACAGGCTACTAAGTTGGATTGCAGTATCAACTAGGTTGACCTCTCAATATTGAACAGGCTAAACAATCCTTAAGGGGGAGTTTGGTTCGCCGTGATGTATCGAAGAACAACACCATTAGCATAATGTGGAACATTACAGTATTTGGTCCGTTTATATGTACATAATGTAAGATTACAAAATATCACCCTAAATTGGTGGGATGTGATTACATTATTATGTTAGAGGAATCTAACATTACGTAGTAATCTAAGATCAAGTGAATCATCCGCCCCCTAAAGCTCTAGATTTAGATATGGAACACAAATCTTGGTCTCTTGAGCTTTCATATGAACAATTTAAAGGAAGTGGTTGGGCAGGTGGTAAATGGGAGTAAATGTGGGGAAATCTACTAAAGGCAGCACAATTCGACCTGTTTCAGCCCTAGTGGACCACTATAGAACTGTCACAAACCCACTACAGATGCACTTATCAATAAAACAATCCCACTACAGATGCAATATGGCTGCAACAGGTCCCTTTTTTTCTTCCTTACCTCCCTTAGGTGCCATCATAGCAGCCTAGAGCAAAGTCAGGCTTTTCACAACTGCGATGACCACTATTTTATCCATGGCTTCTTTTATATATATATATAATTTCTCTTAAGTACAATATATACTAAGAACGGATCATTCAAACTAGTAGCTCTTCCTTTAATTTTTAGTTTCTTTTCTTGCAATATTCTAAAATTTGACCACATTCTCACAAAAAGTTCAATCTCAGTCACCATCCACATTTTATTACAAACCACTCCTAACTTAAATTAGAGGAAACCCTTTTTTTTTTTTCAGAATATATAGCACCATTCTTATGCTCTCTCACAGTGACAGTCTCTACAGATACTGCATAAACAGTGATATTGAATCATGATCAAAAAAATCTAAAACCACCACAAGTTGTAGATACAAACAATCTCCTATGTCACCAACCATGTCCATAATTCAGAGGCTCCATTGTCAATTTCTTGAAGCCTCTGATTGCACTTGCTTCGTTTTCAAAGAAACCTCTCACTATAAGGCCCAAAAGATTCCTACCCTTTACCACAACTTACATTTGGTGTTGGAAAATGTGCATAAAACAATCATGAAACGCATAAAACTCTGATTTCCACTGAATATCAAACATGTCCACATCAAATAAGTTACTTCCAGGAAATTCCATCTCTTTCCAACTCAAATCTAAACTAGTAAAGCTATAAACTAATTATCCTCCACCAATCTTTTATTCTTTTTGCTTTCCTTTTATTTCTTTTTTACTCTCAGGGTAATTTTCACAAGCACTTGAGACCCATAAAATAGAGCAGCAAAAGACAAGGACAAGTTGAATATTAGAATGAAAAATAGAATCAAAAGTATTAGAGTAAGAGTCATAAAGAGGGTTACCTTGGATGAAGAAAGATGATTGAGTTCGGCTATTGCAACCTCGTGGCTTCTTACCTCTTTGATGAGTGCCAACATAGGCTCCGCCATCTTTCCCTTTCTTTCTCCTTCGTTACGTTTGTGATTTGTACTAAAGCTTCGTTTAGTTGAGAAGACGAGGAAGAGATTAAAAACAAAGGGGAGGATAGAAAAGACTTTTTATTGTTCTAGTTCTATTGAGACGAGAAGAAAAATAAGGGGACAAAAAAATTAATTTGTATAAATTTATTATTATGCTATTTTTATTTTCTTTGTTGAGACAAGATTAAAAATGAGGATAGGAAAAAAAAAAAAATTATGAATTTATTACTATGCTCTTATAACATAAGAAAGAATTTTTTATTTACTTTTGGTTGAGAAGTGATTTCTTTATTAATATATAAGAATAGTTTTTTTTTTTTTTTTTTTTGAGAAAAATATACAAAATTCTATATTGGTTTCAAGTGAAAATATTCTTCATTTTCCGTACTTGGTTTTCCACCCTCCTTCTTTTCATCCAAACCAAACAAACCTTTATAGAGATAGAATTTATCTCCAAATAAACTTGGAAAAGAGTTTCTCAAATTTAGTATGTGACGACTTAAATAAGCATATACATAAATTTAAGCACATGATTCTTATTGTGGTCCATGCGGTATAAGGATAAGGAAAAAGCATCCATTTGATGCAGTCTTAATGGAGAGTTTAGTACGTTTGAATCAAATTTAGAAGTGTTTTTTTAATATATATCATAATAGTTTTTTGTTTTTTTTTTTTTTTTTTTTTTCTTTTGGGTTCCACAACTATCAACTCTCTTTTTACCCCATTCCTTTTAATGTTAATAAATTGATAGTTAGAACTACACCTTTTGGTGACAAAGACGAAAATTAAGCACTCATTTACTTTTATTTTCTCTAAATTCTGACAAATATATATATTTAACAGTGTATATTATAATTTATATAGATAAAAAGGATTATACAATAGGAGTGTCAATGTGAAAAATAAGGAAGGGATGTCCAAAAAACATCCCATAACAAGTCAAAAAAAAAAAAAAAAAAGGACAAGGACAATTCTTAGTATGGACCAAAAATGTTGCACCCATGACAGCTAGTCTACCAGCATAACATTAGCTTCATGATATGTGTGTTGAATTCCACTGTCAATCTCTTAATGGATGCTCTCTGCAATCCAATACCAAAACTGTATACCAAGGTGGAATTAAAATGTTATAAGTGACATACTTAAAAACTAGTAATGAATCAAGTTCCAAGATAAGTTTCTTGTAGCCTAATTCCCAATCGAAACCAAGGCCTTCTTCACGAAGCAGCCTACAATTCACGTAAACTGCACAGCACTAAATGTGATCCCTAGTTTCATAATTAACAACTATCCATATACCATTATGATGTTGAATAATACCCCTACCTCCTGAAGGACTTGGATTATCTTTTGGACTTCCATCCATATTAAGTTCGAAGAGACAGGAGTCCAAGAAATCCGCATGGTAGTTTTTTCCGAGTGAGAATGATTTAACTTGCTAGTGCAATATATGAAATAATTAGTATAGTGATAGATCGCTTGTATAACTTGATTTGGAGGTAAAACCTGGTAATGAATATTAAGCCATTACAGCAAACATGTTATAAATGCATTCATCAATTCTTACATTAGTGGATGACTACTTGAGTTTCCACCACTTGGTTTCCCCTTCATTTATTAAATCATCCCTTTGAGTTGTTTATATTAATGATTTGATTTAATTACTTGAGTCTTGTGGAATCAGTTTCATATACTATCTTGTTTTGCAGTTCCTCTACCACGTCTGATCATATCTTTCATTTTACAAAGCTCTAACCAACTGTAAAAGAAAGTTGTGCTGCTTTTTTTTTTTTTTTTGATGTCAAAAGCTATTCATGTGACACTCTCAATTCATGAACCAATGCAATACGTTTGCATATTAGGGGCAAGTGTAAAAAGTCAAATCTTCACGTAATGGATACAAAACATGATACATTCATACAACTCACACAGTTATGCAAGTGTCACCCACTTCTTAAGTCAAAAGTATAAAATTTTTAATGAACCATTTCTCATCCAAAATCCATATATTACTGCACAAACACCTTTATAGCTTCTTGTGGCTAGTTGGAGGTGGGTGTGAAAAAAACTAGTGAACCAATCAAAATACAAGCCCATCCATGATTGTCAGCAGAGAGAGAGAGAGGGAAATAGAGTTACAAGAGAGCATCACACCTTAAACTCCAAACTGGAACATTCATTGGGTTGCTTTAAATTCAAAAGAAGGTGGGAGACTGGCCATGGCCAATTTGGGCAATCCTATTGGATGCATAGGATAGTCTGAATAGCACTCTGGCTTAGGCATATGTTTAAGATGGAATTGCCATTCTCCCATTGGTCACGTTGAATTGTGTGACATGTACCTCTTGAGGAAGGAAGTGGTATTTTATGCCAAGGCTTTCAAAAATCCTCTTTAATTCCAAGACCAGCTCTGACCTTCGACTGTTCCTTTCCCCATAATTTTGATGGTTCATGGTGTGTTGAACACAGAGAGCCATCTTCAGCTTGTTTAAATTCTCAATTTCTTTCACTATCACAGAGTGTTTGGGGCTCCAATGCTTCGGCTTACTTTCAAGGTATCTGCATCCGACAATAACATTTTTCATAAATAAATCAATCTTGTAAAAACTATGATTATGACAATCAATAGGGTAAAGATTACGCACTCAGCATTCTCAAAGGGTGGAAAAGTAGGTTGTTATTATAGTTCAAGCTTCAGAATTTTTTTTTGGTATTTTACTTTACTTTCTATTTTTTGTACATCAACACATTTTAATATCCTTTAGCCTAGTTTGTAATTAGCAAAGCACTTAAAACTGCAAAAAACAATTTAGTCAATGCTAAAGTATTGAAGGTAGATGCAATAAATTGCTTACACTTGTATAGCCTTCTTCAGGGCAGTAATATCATCAATAGGAGTAGACACATCAATGCTGAAGTCAATACAATCGGCCATGTCTGGACTTCTTCTGAAATTGCTGATTGGCTTCGTAAGAAGAACAGAGTTTGGGTAATATATTTTCTCATTATCATACCGTAGAAAGACTGTTGATAAAATATTCATCTCTTCAACAATCATCTGCGCAAAAAATAATTTATAATAGTGATATCGATGATAACAAATAGTAGTAGTCAGTCATACTTCCATTTCACAATAATGTATGCCTTAGAAGCAATTTTTTTTTTTACCTGTACACCATCAACCACGCAACGATCGCCAACATCAAAAGGGTGCATCACAAACACAAAAATGATGGACTCAAAGACAGTTTTGCACATGTTTTGGAACATGAACCCGACAAGCAGTAGCTGAGATGTAACCACAAAGATCACCTTTGTTGTGGCCAAACCCATTACCAGAAGGGACACCACAGATATAATCACAATCACAATTGCGCTTGCCAACTTGTGAAGTTGCTGGACTGCCGTCTTGGTATCATTTAGGGAATGAGCTAAAGCTTTACGCTCGATATAGGCATGGACCTAACAATTGTCAAAATCTTAGCAAAATCTTTCAAGAGTAATTTCTTCTTCCTAGCTAGAGAAACAAATGTATAGTAACATAACAAATAGAATTCACTTGTTTTCTTGAAGAGCCATTAATAAGCAAGAAAGCTGAATTTGCATTGAAAGTGGTTCAAGAGCAGATATTGGATTAAAAGAATAGAACAAAATATTGTGACTACTTTTTTAGTACAACCTAGTTCAAATTGAAACGGTCCATCCATGACAATTAATTGTACTGCCCTGTCATTCTCTAATGTGTAATCTAATATGGGAGTAGATTGTTATTTTAAACCATGGTTGTCTTCACTAGCTAAAGTGCTAAACAAAGCCTTCAGCAGGCAAGCAAGCACATGTTATATCATTTATTGATATATGTCAGGATTATTATTTTGAAGCTTACCACCCAGTTTCTGAATGAAGATTTCGTGATTCTTCCAGTTTCCACTGCCCCTTCAAAGAGAGGAAATATAGTGTGAACCTCCTCACTCTTCAAAAACTTTAGTAAATCATCCTCATCTATATATCTGTAATACAAATGTAAACTGATGAATAAACGTGTAAAAAGGAGAATTACCGAATTAGTCTACATTGTGCCAAGTTGTAGCAGAAACATTGTGAAACTTAATTACACAAGGGCGTGGAAAAATATATTTTTCTCTGCCTCTCCATGTCAGCATTCAAAGTTGGAGTTATATGAATTATGATCAAAAGAAAGAATAGAAAAGACCAAGGTACACATTCTTGTCTTCAACAAGAGGTCCCTTGGGAAAGAATTATACAAAGTTTCCAACATTAAGCTACTTTTTTAATCACAAGGGCAAAAGCCAAGACATTCTAAGGTTTCGAAAGGACCAGCACTATATTTTGGAATAGAGTCCCACTCTTGGATTATGCAATGACATGCATCATCCTTAGCTATATATTTGTTTAATTATTGCTGGTGCAAGCTAATTCAAGTAGTTAGCAAAGTGTAAGTATGAGAAAAGGAACTTCAACTAAATTGTTGACTTACGTTTCTTTTAATAAAGGCTGCCTTAACTAATTTTAGCAATAAGAAAGAAAGACACTAGAGTTAATTGGAAGAATTAAACGAACCATTTAACATTTTGACTCATTTGAAATAAAAATAAATAAAAAATAAAGATAAAAATAATCAACTCAATTTCATAAAATTAGCTAGACTGCATCTCAATGATCATGCATTTGCTATTACTGTTTATATTTTGCGTGTACATATAATTAAAGGACTGTGGTATGTTAAGAGTCATCAATTCAATTGTTTTATGCTCTTGTAATCCGGGTGCCAACCCTATTCAAAGAAAATAGTTGTATCAACTATTTGTAAGGTAGCAGTAGCACCATATTTTTGTAATTTTAACATTTGTTTTAGAGTCAGAGTACCAAATAGCATGCTAAATAATAATAAAATTGTACCAATTAGGCAAATACCAACAGACCGACAATTGCTAATCACATCACGAGTAATTAATTCAGATACCACACATTATGTTTTCTTAGCCAGGGGATAATACATTGCTATTTGGAACTTAGCTTTATTGGCTAATCTTGGGTTACCCGGGCTTGGGTAGTATCAGCCATGACCATGATAGGTGCATTAATAACACAACGGAAAAATGCATAAAGACAACAAAGTGGAGGAGGTACCATGTGGGACTCACCTGCTTTGAGATGGTGGCCTCCACCTCCCTAATAATTTTCCCAAACAATGACATCGTCTTTTTGGTTTCTCAATCAAACAATTAAATTCTCAATCAATCTTATGTTCTTGTAACCTTTTCACTTTACAACCAAAGAAGGGGAGGTCCACACCTAGTCTTAATGATGTTGAGTAACGTTTTGAAAATCACAACTGAGTAGAGTCTAGAGAGGATACATGAACATTTTGAGATCACACTTGAGTTGTAGGGGTACATGGATTGCCTGTTTACAAATGAGTTTTAGAGAATTCTTCTTATGTAAAACTCTAATCTTACTCACTTTGAAACTCTAATTTGTTGAGAGAGAGAGAGAGAGAGAGAGAGCCCAACTAAACCAAACCCACAAGCCATTCATAGTGGGCTGGCCCGGTTTATTTTTCTTTCTTCGGCTCAATCAAAGTGGCTTGACTCTCAGTTTGGAAATGTAGGCAACCATAATGGGAGAGGACAGTGGTCAGTGAAGGAAGATCACAAAAGATACAGTCATATGGTATAAATGGGACCCAGATGGGAGTATTGTACCCAACATACAACACTTTTATTTTTTTGATAATCAACATACAATACATTTAGATGGCTTATCTTGGTCTGTATAATTGCCAATAATTTTTTTGTTATTCATTTTAGAATATAAATGCCAATAATTTGGGCAATAAATATTAGTTAACATGTAGCAAGTAGTTTGGTGTATTCACCGAAAAAACAAAAAGTTTGGTGTACAATACAAATAGCATGATGTATTCACAATTTTCCTAATAATTAACCACCTAATCAATTAAAAAAAAAAAAAATGTGATATTTGTTTTCTCTAACATTACTCCTATAGATGCATGGTACACAATTGTTAGCTGTGAATAGTGAAGGGATGGTTAAGTGGACCATTGGCTCATAGCATTGCAAAGGACAATCTAAGTTACCAAAGCACACCTGACAAATGACAAAAGAATGCTAGCCAACACATTGTCGACAGTGTACACAAAAGACACATTTATTACTTTTTTTTTTTTTTAAGACACAATTCTTTACTTTTTTTTTTTTTTTTTGATAAGACACAATTCATTTACTTTACAACCCTGCACTCCTTGGATGCTTTATATAATTGTTTTTGGAAACATATATATAACAATCCTTCTATTTTTATAATGTAATGAGTGTCTGTTGGAAGATGAATTATGGTTCAACTCTAGAGAAGAAGTAGGTGAGATCCCATCAGGAAGAACTAATGTCTTCCAGCGGGTCTATAACACCATGTGAACCACACATGCCAACACCACCCATGAAATATCCTATCAAGTCGTTTTAGGAAGCCGAAAGAGGAAAGCTCTACAATTGCTTTTAATATAGTCATTCATTCTTGTTAGTTGTTATGATGAACCAATCCTATATGTGGCAAAGTATGCTCTATGTGGTCCACTGATCCGAGTAGAGTTAGATCCTCAAGACACTTATGGGACCATGCACGCACTAATAAACCTGTCAAGAATTGGACCCGAACCTTGGTGCTACAAGGTGGGGTTTGACTTTTGAGTCATACCAATAAAATTAGGATACATCCTATAGTAAAACGTGCCTATGATAAAAATCATGTGAATGGAAGTGACAGGTAATATGACATGTATCAGTATATGCAATGATGAATCATGAACGAATGACCAAAAAAAAACTCACTTGGCATTAGGCTTTGCAACATTCTTGAAAATCCTTTGAGCACAGTTTCTAGCCTCCCATTCGCTATTAATCTCCGACTCAGCTTTCCCAAAATCATCAACGGTTCTAGAAATAGTAGACAAACCCGAAGACCTCACATAACTCACAAGCCTCTTCACACTCCACGCCGTTGGCCTAGCTTCCGAGCTCAGTTTCCTCAATCTCTCCATATCAATCCTCCTCGACCCATACCTCTTCGATCTTGTTAATGCATAAGACTTATCTCTCACCCTCGCAGGCATTGTCTTAGAAGCCTGTAAACGACGACGTGGTAAATCCCTCTCTTCCTCATCAAGTTGTGGCCCTGAAAGAGTTTCCAATATATAATGGTTGAACACACTCTCTTTCATACGATCAAAGAACGTAGCAACGTGAAAGGACGAAGCAAGTACTTTAACAAATACGATCTTTAACAACCATATTGTCGCGGCGACGAGTACAGCTATGAGAGCACGAAACACCTTCATGAGGAACTTGTTTTTTTCGTGAACATTAGGGAACATGATCATCCATGCGACTAGGACTAAACCTAGCCAAAAACAGTTTTGGAAGCTCTTGCGTAAACCGTACACGAAGTAAAGAACTTTTTCTCTAAGCATGAAGTTTCGCTCGATGAGGAATACGAGAAACCCCACCACCCATCCAGAAACAAGGCGGCCACAGAAGACCACCATGACCATGAGACACCATTTCCAAATCTCCAAACCCCATTTCTTTTCGTATTTAAGGGATTTTTGAGTGAGAGAACATACCAAACAAGTCATTATAGTGAGGAACAATGTCCATTCAATCACGGCCCTCTTGTTAATCTTTCTCTTCCTTTTCTTCCTGTACTTTCCTTGATGTTCATCCTCTCCGTTTTCGTCTTCCTTTCCGTACCATTCTTCGTCGTCGTTGTCTTCGTCTGTGGACGACGTGTCGTCGTGGGGGCTTAAGTATTCAAGTTCTTCCGATTCAAGAATGGTTCGTGGTGGGAGAGGATAGTTTATCTCTTCAAAACGTGACCTGGGTTTTGAAAAGTTTAGGCGTTTAAGGGTTCTGGTTCTTGTTTGGGTTTGGGAGAGTGGTTCATTGGTGTCTGCCTGAGGAGACTGTTTGAGCTTGGGATCTGGGTTCTCGATATTGAGGACAACATGGTCTGTATTGTTTTTTTGGTGGTCCGGGAGGGCCTCCATGACTCACAGAACCATAAACTTTGTGTAGAGTACTCAGAGAGAGAGTGAGAGAGTGACAAAAAGAAAGGTGTGAAACTGTGAATGAGACTTAGAAGGAAGAGAAGAAATGTTTTAATAAGGAAATTATTGAAGGCAATAGCCACAAACGATCGCAAAACGTGGAGTCTTTATGAATTTCTAGATACTTCATAGATATGTCAATTCTCACGTGCCTAGCTGGGCTTAGGGGTTTAGATCACGAGTCGGTCACTAAGGAGAAATATTAATGGTGAGAGATCAATCAAGATCAATCAAGATCAATCAAGATTAAAAAGAGAAATAAGATAATGAACATTAATGATGATGGATTCTTCTATAATATATGCGTGGTGTCCAGTTGAAATTGAATGCTACGGAATAATTGATTTTTTTTCTTTCGAGTAAAGGAATAATTGAATATTAGTTGTTGACTAATTGTATTTGGTGCCTTGGTGGTCTGCCATACTATATATAAATTATAAATTTATAATATTACACAAATAACATGAAAATTGAGAAACACATCATTTTCTTCTAAGTTGCTGCCGTTATCCATTAACCAACTTGCTTACCGTCATCCATTCAGCCACTATACATAAATAAACATGAAACATCGTCATCTAATACAACTTTTTTTTTTTATTAAAAAAAAAAAAATACAACTTTTTTTTTGAAAATCTTGTTATACAACTTGATACCAATAAGACTCCCTTAAATTGGGAGAGGGGAATTTGTGTGGGCTAAGTTTCTAGCTTCCTGCTAAAACCGTCTTGATCAACTTTTCTTGATGTGCTACTTCTCCATTATGAGGCAGTACCTTGCTGTAAAATAACCCCTTGAATGATTATAGGTAACTTTCGGTCATCCAATTAATAACAACGTTTTAAAGCATGGACCACAATTCTTCCAAAAAATCAAAAAATAATTAAATAAATAAAGTGAAACATTTAAAACATTTTGTCAAAATATATCATATCGACAATAATAAGTTACAAATGTTTCCAATCTTGCAAATCAATGTTATGAAAAAATAAAATCCTACAAATTTTTTATTTTGGGTAGAATGGAGAAATTATCATTAACAAGCATTTTTGACTGATTGAGGACACTTAGTTCACAGCCAAACCATTCGCGTCTTGGAATATATAAGTAGTACAAAATAACTCTTGTAGGAGTATTTGAATAAAATCACATCGGGTTTGTGTGTGTGTATGAGTTTAAGTAATCAATCTATTTTTGTGAAAATTTAAGTAGTCAATCTATGCATTCAAGAGTTAAGCCCTTTTATATGCATACTTGGTGTTAATAAAAAAGCAAAGCATGTGCATGAGTGCCTGCACGATGTGGGGCGTATGGTGGGTCAAGCCGTAATCCCCAGAAGGGCTTGCCCCTTGTGGGGTTTCTAGTCCCACATTAGGTTTGTGTGTGTGTGTGAGTTTAAGTAGCCAATCTATGTATTTAAGAGTTAAGCCTTTTTATATGCGTGATTGGTGTTAAAAAGAAAAAAAGAAAAAAGAAAGGTAGACTTAGTTACAACCAAATTTAGCTAAAACACCGGCACAACGGTTTGCTTCACGGAAGATATGCTTCAGACTCACTGTAGTGATCAAGCTTGTTCAAATGCAACTAGGACTCACACAGAAGAGTTGAAAGAATTCTATTATCATAAGAGTTAGAATTAAAAAGGTCTTGAAATTTTAGAATTAAGTGTTCTATTACCATTTGTTTCCAAGCCCAGTGAAAAGGCACATTGTTGCAGGCTTAATTTGATTGAGGCCTTGTCTTTAGCCCGGATTCGTCCGGGGAGTTCGTCTCATTAAGAATCCAGCACCTGAAACAATTGCACAAAGAAAAGCCCAAACTCTTGCAAAAATATTAGTTCCAGCAACCCAAACAACTCAACTAATAATGAACTAATTAAAAAGGACTTAAACAAAATAACTTCCCATAATGATGGCGTTCAACACACACACAGAGGTTGTAGGGGAATGCTACCGCTAAGAGGTGTTGTCAGTGTGTGTTGTGGATGAGATGATGTTGCTGGAAGATGTCATCCAGTAGCTAAGAACACTTAATTTTCCTTACATTATTCTCTAGTGTTGTTGTCTTTCCTTCAATCATCCCTTGGTGTTTGTAGGGGCAGAAAATTAATTAAGACAAATATAGGGTTAAAAATAAAAGAGGAAGCAAAGTTGAATTTGATCTCTACTTTACAGCACATGCATTTTACAGCTTGATAAATATGATTGGTCTATCAAATATCTCATAAATATCTATAAAATATCTTGTGCATCTTCTATTAGGTTCCAACAATTTCTATCAGCACAAAGGATCTATATATACAGTTGGAAAGATAGAATAGAGGGGGGGCTAAAGGCAAAAAATGAGAGATGAGAGAGAATCTCTCGTGGTTCATGGTTCATTATCAATTTGTAATCATATTTTTATAGGGGGCTATATATACAGTTGGAAAGATAGAATAGAGGGGGGGCTAAAGGCAAAAAATGAGAGATGAGAGAGAATCTCTCGTGGTTCATGGTTCATTATCAATTTGTAATCATATTTTTATAGGGGGGCTAAAGGCAGAAAATGAGAGATGAGAGAGAATCTCTCGTGGTTCATGGTTCATTATCAATTTGTAATCATATTTGTTATATTATAGACTCTCTATGTGGACGTAGGCAAATTATCAAACCACCTAAAATTTTATGTTCTACTTCTAATTATTTGACTAAACTCTTACTCTATATTATCATCCAAACAGTCTCCAATGAGATTTATTACGCTAAAATGTTTGATGTGGTTCCAAAAATTATCCGAAAATCACCCCCCCATAGTTTTTATAGCAGAGAAGGGTGAATTCATGCTTCAACTTATTACCCTTTGGGCTTAACCAAGTTCTTAATCTCATGTTTAGATCATTCCAATATCCAATAGGAAGAAAGAATGGTGCACTGCCCTATCCTTTTATTCACCAGCTCCCATGGCCATATTTACACCAAGTTGGATGCTGGACTGGAGAAGAGAGTCTTGACCCCTTTACTCTCTTGAGTTGTATTGTATCCCCCAACCTCCAAACCATACTCCACTCTCTCTGATTTTTGGAAGAAGAACACAAGATTCAGATTATGATTCTTCTTACATGAACCATTCCTATAATTGATAAAGATTAAAGAAAAGTTTCCATTTGTTGTTGGAAACCTAGACCTTGAACATTAGCTTTTGATCTCTATCATTGTTAAGTCAACGTCACACACATTTCTTTGGAGATTGTGACGTGTTGTTGAGTATGGAATTGGGCCTTGGAGATGGGCCATATGCGGTATGTCCACATCAGACTTGTGAGCCTCGTGGAATGTAGAATTGGACCTCGGTAGTGGGCCTTGCGTGTATAGGTCCAACTTGTTTCGGGTTTATGTTCCAGCAGTGGGCTTAGAGCTTCCCAGGCCTTAGCGATCACACTAGATGTTAACCCAAAAGAACTTGAGAAACCACCTCATCCTACTTTCTTATGATTACCAATGGAAGCAGTGGCGGCTACGCATGGAAGTCATGTGGTTCAAATAACCCTCATGACTTCTTAAAAGACAAATTAACTTCCTAAAAAGAATTTTTTTTTTTTTTTTTTAATAAAATAAAATTGTATAGGTATTAAACTCCCTTAAAATTTTTTTGAACCTTCTGACTTGAGATCCCAATAGACAGAGCCTACTAAATTCCTTAAAAAAAGTCAATTAACAATAACAAAACTCAAACTAGATAATAATAATAATAATAATAATTGTCCAAATAACTACAAATGATTATCAATGACTCATTTCTTTAGTCACCCTAGACTCTATTCAATAAATAAAATAAAAAATAAAATTATTTATCTTAAAGCATTCATATTGGCTTAGCCAAAACCCAATTTCAGCTAAAATATGTATAATATACCTAAAAAAAAACCTACATTGGATTATCAATGGCAAACTTAGTTGTTCATTGTTTTTCTCGAACCAAACTCTTTTCTCTTTGTTCCTTTCTTTGTTTTCTTCAATTTTTTTTTTCTCATTGCTCTCTTTCTCTCTCTGAGTGAAAATCTCTTCCTCTACGACTTCCCCACGAAGCAAATGAAGTTCTGGCGAGACCTAAGAATGACAGATCGAAGCAAAAATCTCTTTAAAAACACAGTTTTCTCTCAATCTTTGAATTCTTTAGTTTTAATGACAAAAATTTCTAGTTTGTTTTATGGGGTAGGCATTGGTCACTTTCTTCTTTCATGAGATAAGTGTTTCTCTCTCTCTCTCTCTCTCTCTCTCTCTCTCTCTCTCTCTCTCTCTCTCTCTCTCTCTCTCTCTCTCTCTCTCTTTTTGAAATAAAAGGCAACGTGATTTTTTTTAAGAGCACTCTTTAATTTCTTTTGATGAGAAAAATTCCAGATTTTTAATCCATTGAAGTTCTACCCTTAGTATGTCCTTGAGGATTTCTTTGTTTTTTATTTACTTATCTAATGCCCACGGTGATTCTTTAATGGTCATATGAAAAAATTAGTAGATGATAAATGTATTTTTTGATTTCTGTATTTTTGTATTTTTTTTTTTCTTTCTTTGATGTCGATATATTCAAAATTTTTAATAAACCTCCTAAAAAAAATTTCTAAAACCGTCACTGATCAGAAGCTCTATTGGTTTTGAGTTTAACCCAACATTCTCTAGTAAAATTCAAAATATTACGAAAGTGCTCGAATCATGTTTTTGCGTGGATAGATACAATTACCAAAAATCTTTATTTATTTTATTTTTCTCCACTTTCACCTATTTTTATAAAGTGGATATATCATTTTAGTCAAAAGGCTTTCTCTGTCCTACCTTCTTTATTTCCCTCATTTGAGTGGATGAGGGATAGACGGATAGTTGGCCCATAGACACAAAAACAACAGTGAATAACATTTTTCCTTGAGGTTCTTGCAATCTGTTTCATTTGAATACTCATGGACTCACTTACTTTTTGGTCTTTTTTCTTGTTTTCTCAAAGGTAATCGGCGTGGGTTTTTGGCTTCTATAGTTTGAAGAGCATTGGTAGTGGAAGAAAAGGCAAAAGGCCTATTTTACAAGAGTGCATGCCATGCACAACTCACCTTCTACAAAAGATTCGACCCACTGGTCAACCACAATTTGAACGAGACATGTCTTGGTCGAAACAAGAAGAAAACAAAAATCCTCACAGTTGTGAGAATCACGACCCTTAACCAAAATCTAAAGGTCTAAATATGATTCTCAATTTTCCAGTGATGACTACACTGTTTTCCATCCTAATTTTTAGAGGATGTTACAATTAGCTAAGATCGGCTCAATTATTTTGTGGGCCTCAAGTGAAATTTCAAATTGGGCTTTTGACCATTCAATACTAAATTAAATTAATATTTTTGAATATTTTTATTGACATTTCATTATTCTCGCTAATTATTAATCACATCTACATTTTGGCATCCAAAAACTTTGTGGATCTCAGCAAAAAGAAAAGGTAATAGATTTAAATAATAATAATAATAATAATAATAATATATGATTCAAGTGAAAAACAAAAAAATCTTTGATGCTTATCAAAAAAAAAAAAAAAAAATGTCAAACAAGTTAACTGACAACGTGGGAGGTGGAGGGCTCTAGAATAGAAAAAAGGTGAGGGAGGGATTGTGCTGGCAGAAAAAGGTGAGGTGGGGGGCTCTAGAAACAGATCTTTAAATGGTTTATTTTTAAAAAGAGAGGGAGAAAAAGAAAAGAAAAGAGGGAGATAGAGAGAAAATACAAGAAGTGAACGTAAAAGAAGATGACGGCTTTGTAACTGTGTCATGCTGTGCTGTGAGACGCAGAGGAAAAAATGAAATTGAAGGTTGGGCTTCTCTTTTTTCTTTATCTTTATCTCAAAGTTTCTTTAAACTGGGGCCTATAAGCTTCTCTTTTTTAAATTCGGGGGCCTTGTTTTATAAGTTTTTTTTTTTTTCAATTTTCTAGGGGCCTCAAGCGACAGCTTACCTCGCTTTAAGGCTGAGCCGACCATGGTTACAATGGAGTCGTCACTTAACTTTTATACATGAAAAAAAAAATTAAGAAAAATACCTTTTATTTATTGAATAAACAAATATACAAGATTCTCTGAAAATTGAATAAATAACATAGTTTTTCCCTAGATACAATCTAAGAAAAAAGCAAAATACAAGGTTTTGTGTCCTAAAGTACAATATAAGAAAGAAACAAAAATGCAAACAAACTAATCTACTTCCCCTAAGATTAGGGTTCGGGGGTTAGGGAAATTGAATGAGAAGGTGTTAGGCACCCACTCAACTTGACCTAGGTGGGTCAGTCTCTAAGAATTCTTAACCTATAGTTCACGACTCAATTATACAAACCAAACTCGCATTGATGTGATATCATAACATAGTAATTGCAAAACATAATGAAAATAGCGTGATCAATCATCTAGCAATTAAGGGCAAAACTTAGGTACAGTTCTTACATACTGTTGGTTAGGTTCCCTCCCTAAAATTAAGACATCTGGATAATTCATTAACGTAACAAACACCGTTAACTTAAAAGTTAAAATCCTTTTTTTTCTTTTTTCTTTTTTTCTTTCACCGATGCCTTATCTTCTTCTTCCTCCTCTATCTCTTTTTTTTTTTCTCTCTCTCTCTTCTGCCATCCCCCACAATCCCACCACAACTATTAACTCTGGCAACTCAATCATCCTCATAGAACTATCAAAACCCACACTTCAAACTCACAAATCCAAACACCATCAAATCAACAATTCACAGTGTGAATCGCTCTTTTCTTCTTCCGTCCATGGCTGCTTCCGATCGCCCTTCACTATTACTGATGATCCCCTATTTCCCCTTCTTTTGGTAATACTTCTATCTCATCTATTTTCTTTGTGGTCGAAATCAGTTTGAGTTCCATGGACATGGGTGACATGGGTCTCCGTCAAGAGTGGTTTATGTGCGATTTCTAGTGGCTTTGTCCTTCTCAGATCCACCTTGCGAAGGATTTGCAAGTTGGGTGACATGGGTCTCGGTCAAGATTGGTTTATAGGCATTTCTAGTGGTGGTGGTGGCGCATGGTGGTCGAATGGAGGTTGTCTGTATATTTGAGTTTGTTTGTGGGTCATCGACGGCACCCACATAGTGATAGAGGCTGGTTGGTTCCAGCTTTGGGTGCTGGATTTTTGTGATTTATCAAGATGATTTGGTTGATACCTTTGTGAAAATTTTGATTGTGTTTGGGTTTGTCAGTTTAAAGTGTGGGTTTTATGGGTCTGTGAGGTTGATTGAGTTGCCGGAGTTAATAGTTATGGTGAGTTGCTGGAGTTAATAGTTGTGGTGGGATTGTGGGCGTGGCAGAAGAGAGAAAGATAAGAGAGAGAAGAGAGACAAGAGGAAGAAGAAGATAAAGGAAGGGAAAAAAGAAAAGGCATTGGTGAAAAAAAAATTGGGTTTTAACTTTTAAGTTGACGGCGTTAATTGAGTGACAGAATTAGCCAGATGTCTTAATTTTAGGGTGGAACTTAACCAACAATATATAAGATACTGTACCTAAGTTTTGCCCAGCAATTAAATACATCCAAATAAATATTCCTAATTAAATATCTAAGCAATTGAAAAGAAACATGTTAAGATCAAAACCAATTAGAAACAAACATGGCAAAATTAATGAATTTTTTTTTTTTTGTACAAAAAGATAAAAATCATAATCAAAACTCAAATCGGTATCCAAGTAACCCCAGATCGGGTCCCAGGTAGGCTAGATCGGGTCCCATGGAGACCCGATTGGTACTCTAGTAAAAATTGGAGACCCAATTGCCTTTGATTTGAGAGTTTAGTCTCTGTCTTTCATAGAAACCGATTCTTTCATTATTTTTAACATTTTCAACACCGTGATTTTCATCCTAACATGCTCCTAATTCATTTTACAATTTTATCAAATCAATACATGCAAGAACGAACAAGAACATATTCTTCGAATAAAATAAAAACTACATCTAACAAATCATACATTGATGAAAACAAAAACAAAAAAATAATTATAAATAAGAAAGGGATTACCTACATATATATGTTTGTGAAAAAAGCATCCTGATCCGAGTTGAGTTGATCCAACCTGAAAATTGTTCCTTGAGAAAAATCGTTAAATTTGATTAAAAGAAATTTAGATAAAACTGAAAGATTGGAAATGAAGATTAGAAAAATGGCTTTTGTAATCTTTGGACTTTATTGTAAGAACACACTTGTATTCTTATTCAAAAGTCCTATACCTTGCAAAAATTCTCTTGAATTTTGCTTAGAATAGATATGATTAATTTTTCCAACCTCCCTCTAAAATGAATATATTTTTTATTTATTTATATGGCAACCCCCAAATGTGTAGCCTCGAGATCTGGACCCATAGGAGACTCATTAGGGTTTCAAAATCGGATTGATGGCACAAGAGTTTGAATTTTGGTGAAATTCCTACGTGGGTACTGATCGATGCCCAAGGATGTAAGGAGGCTTGATCGTTATCCCGGTAAAAACTTGGGACCCGATTACCCTTAGAGTGGATAATTTCGAAGTTTTCTAAAAATTTTAATCCACGTCTAGTCGACTTAGAAGTCCCATATCAAGTAATTTTGGGATTTCCTCATTTTAATTAATTAATTAATAAATAAATAAATAATATGATAATTATCAATCAAAATAATTATCTACTACTTAAAAATAAATTAATTTTAGAATTATCCTTTGGAAATTATCATTTGCATTAATACTTACCATATTAGAGTGTTGTAACCAATAGGAATTGATTATAAATTAATTTTAATTTAATTCTTTAGAGGACCAATCAAATTAATTTAAAAATAATCCTACACATGTAAGCTTATGATAAATATTATTTTCAACCAATCAAAATTGTTTTCTTAATAAAACTTTGGTTTTTTATCTGATTTTCAATTTAAAAAATGTCCTCTCATCTTCAACTCAATTTTGATAAATTAAAATACTATTTTTAATCTTTGGACCAATTTAGAATTTTGGATTTGTGAAATTACCTTTTTTACCCTTTATTCACAAAAGTGTAAAAATGTACAATTAATGGTTGCAAAATGGGGTGTCAACAACAATTAATAGAACTTTCTCAAACTTATGAGAAAGTTACTTCTCTGCATTAAACATTAGTATTTGTAGATATCTCTCTCTATAGATTTTGCTCTTAAACATAGAGCCAAATTCCATCTTTTTGACAATTTGTGTCTACGTTCTCCTTCTGTCAAGAGCCTTGAAACTCAACTGGTATTAATTATCAGCTCTCCCTAGGAAAACTAGGGTTCAAATCCCTTCTCCCTGACTATCGAATTATTAAAAAAAAAAAATTGTCTATGTTATGTATTAGATTATTTATAGTAGGCTTTTTATGTTCTTGGTGGGTCTATCTTATTAGTACGTTGAATTTGAATTCCCTATCCACTTGTTACCTCGGTTTCTTTGCTTTTATTTCTCCTATCTGCATAGGTCATAATCTATTTCGTTGATGAGAAAATTGAGGAAAGGAAAAAGAAGATTATAATTTGGATTATAGATTTTGTGTTGTTTTGGGTTTTGAAAACTTTAAGAAATCTTTCATAAGAATCATAACTCAGCTTAGTGCTCAAATTTGAAAACATTATTATTATTTTGATAAGTGAAAATATGAAATGTTTGATAAAATGCATAATAGAAGACACCAGGTTTCTATCTTTTATCTCAAAAGAAAAAGGGAAAAAAGACATCAAGTTATTAGCCGTAGGGTTTACTAGTTGCTTTGAGGTATTAATGCCTCTTTTGATAGTTGTATAAGGGATAATGTTTTTTTATTTTTATTTTATTATTTAGTAGAGTTGTCCAATCTTCTATTAGAAGACAAGTGTACTTAGCTTTGGTTGTTGTCTCTATAATTTATTATTTTTTTTTAAGGGAAAAAAAAGTGCAGATGGTATGATTTTTAATTTTTTTTTTAATCCATGTTTTCTCTTTATTTTATGGAGGTATTCATTTGAATCCCACTATTAATTCTTCTTTTAGGTTTTAATTTATTCTTTGAGTCATTTTCAGTTTAACTTGATATAAAGTTTCTTTTCTTTAAATATTATATTCACTAAATTTCCTGTGCATCGCACGGGTTTGCGACTAGTTAATTAAATAGGTGGACATATGGTTGGCAGGTTTTAATTTATGGAGCTTAGAGTGTAACAAAGAGAGTGGGACATAAAATTTTTATTCCTCTAATAATAGGCACGCGAAAATTTGCAACTTTACAAGAAAAATGGTTTCCATCTATGAAGAACCTGACTAGATAAAATTATTATTTTCATGCTATTGCAATGCATGCACTATCATATATTTTTATCCATCACATTATTAACTTCAATCCTTGCAGGAAAAGTAAATGATTCTTAAAGAAGGTTTCAATGTAGAGTGAATAATCTGTTAGGCTGCTTTTGTATAGTATTATAATTTTGTATATATATGCTTCCTTACAAGAAATATTAGTATGGACAGAAAGATTATTACCTTTTCAAAAATTATATTTGCTCTTCACAAATTCGGTTTTGGTTTTTAAATTTGTTCCACTGTTTACTTGTTTAGGTGTTAACATTGGATATTTAAAAAATAAAAATTTGCCTTTGGGATCTACAAGAGAGATAAAGGTCCTATTCTATAGACAAGAATGAGTATTATTTTTTTGATAAATAGACAAGAATGATTATAATTTCATGTGCTTTAAACATTCGAATGCATAATTTTAAAACTTAGTGAAAAACATTTCCGTGGTTAGCAAGAAGTTTTTAAATACAAAAATCGCCTCAACTTTCATAATTACACTTGGCTCATTACAAAACAAGTCTCAGAGCTTTTCCTCCTTTTTCCTTTTTTTTTTTTTTTCTTGGTTAAATACTGTAAAAAATCACCATAAACGCCATAAATGTCAGAAGTATACCAATCAAATAAGAGAACTTGAAGGCTTTAACATTTTGTTACAAATTTTTTTTTTTTTTTTTTTTTTTTTTTTCCTTGGTGAGTTTTCGAAGGGATGGGGAGCAGTTTTAGAGGCAAGGGCACAGAATATGCACCATGTCAGAGTGCTGCCGATTAATCTACTTTAGTACTCAAAGGAACCCCTGACGCCCTCAAGGCTCTCTCCCAGTGATAACCTACAATAACATGAACATACATGAGATAAATTGGTAAGTAAATAGGAGATTATGTATGTTACTAAAATGACTTCTATGAAGTAATGGAAAAACAAGATAACAAAGTAGGAGATTATGTTTGTTACTAAAATTACTTCTAAGAACTAATGGAAAGACAAGACAAACCAACCAGAAAGATATGACCTAAATTTGTTTTGCTCATTTTAGAAGAAAATAAATATAACAGATGCATAAAACCAAAGTTTGATTCCTTTAAAAAGAAAATACTTCATATTGTTGATAATTTCATGTTTTGCTTCATTTCATAGTTTAAAAAAAACATGTATGCCATTATCTCCACAACAGGAGACCTACCAGAGCAAGAAGTCTCCAGCATCTCAATAGTATAAAATAAGTCTTTTTTTTTTTTTTTCCCATTTGTTTTAGTGTTTTCCTACTTAGTTTATTAGATCTTTTTCTTTTTGGGGAATCCTAGTCTTTGTTAGAAAGGGATTAGGAATAGCTTATATAAAGAAATTCATGTAACCTTTCAAAATTCAGAATAAAATTCCAACAGCTTTTCTCAATCTTTAAAGGGGTTATTGCTTAGGAAACCTAGATTAAACTATCTAAGGTTCATCTTTTATTTTTTTCCCATTGAATTCACTATTTTAACACCAAACAACCATCAAATTCTTTCAAGATTCAATCTGTATTTTTTCTTTTTCTTTTTTAAATAACTCAACCATCCCTAAGTCATAGAACATTAAATCCCATCCAAAAAACCTTCAAGGACTTCTTATCAAAAAGCCTAATTAGTTCTGATGACATAGGACAACATGGAAGATTTGTCTACATGTGCTTGTGATGGGATTAAGGTTAGGAGGATTTTTGGATTTTGTATTTAAAACCTGTTAGAAGAAGGGTTAGGGTCCAAGAGTTAATATTGGGTTCACTAGAAAACGGAATAGATTTGATTTAGGGTTGAAAAGAGGGAAGAAAAAAAAAAAAGAAAGAAGAAGAAACAGAAATAGAATTTCTCCACAATAGTACACATGAATAAAGCGTGCGAACAGTGCATGTAAACAGTACCGCAATAAATAAAAGAAGAAAAGATATAAGAGAAATGGAGGAAAAACAACAATAAAACACTTATATACACCCTAATTCTTAATTTCTCCTAATAGAACTAGGACTTTTACTTTGACTAGTAAACCTAACTCCGATTGAATTGAACCAAAGCCCACACATAAAAACACATAAACTAACTAAGACTTACTTATTAATAAAAAAGAAAACCTAAGGCCCATAACTACGGTCCATACCTAACAACTGCTTAGCTCGTCAGGGGTGAATGCCCTTGGATTACTCGGCAACTGGTTCTGGCGGGAGAGATCAGTTGCCCGTAGGTTTTACTGCCTAGAGGCGAGTCCAAAGGGCTCTTCTTTAGAAAGGTTACCTCCGTTATCAAAAAAATGGTCCATACCTAACAATTGTAGAATTACTAAAATACCTCTAACTCTAGAATAACCAAATAAAACAAAAAAAAATGGTCCATACCTAACAATTGTAGAATTACTAAAATACCTATAACTCTAGAATAACCAAATAAAACATAAAATAATATATAAAAACACAATTAACTACCATGGGCACTTCTTCATGAGCTTTGCCTTAATCTTAGGCTTCCAAAGAAGACATTTCTTTTCTAACGACGCTATGGTTGCGCGCCATCAGCTGAATTTCTTAAAAAATCTGCATCAAATTGGTTTCAAAAGCTACTACAATTTTTGTCCAGCGTCACTCAGCTAGGTTGGTGACCTTCCAACACCTCACCAAGTGTGACTTTTTTCTATGTCAGCACTCCCCTAATTAAAGCCATGGCTTACACTTCTCTTATATGTATTGAACCAAAAACAAAAGGCTACGATATTTAGATTATTCAAACCAATATCACATCTAATGTTAAATCAAGGCGAGTTAATTCTCTGAGTGCCTCAAGTTATTTACCTTCCCTTGTCAACTTACTATTTTCAATTTGAACCATCTTCTTTTGTTTATTTATAACCAAATAACAACAATGAAATACATTCCTAACCCTCCAGACAGATAAGTTGAAAGACCACTCGAGTACAGTCCAGCACCAAAGAACATCTTTACAGTTAACTCCCCACAACACCCCAAGTTAGAGTCACAAACCACTATTGGCTGATTTAACAGCCAAAAATCTTATAACCAATGTTTTACTTTCGCCTTTTTCCTTTTTTTTGATAAGTATTTTACTTTCTCCTTTTTCAACAAAGAAGTTCCAAAAAACCATTGAATTCCTCCTATGGTAAATACAAGTTTACCTCTCTCAAAGGAGCCACTAAAGACTTGCCTTCAACTTTCTTAATGAACCAGAGCCCAATCCCCAACCAACAAATGGGGCAAGGCCTCAAACCATGTTTTGTTTCAGCCAAAACCAAAATGTCCGTCATGAAGCAGAAATTCAAAAATATCAATAGTTTTCAACAAAACCCTATTTCATCACATCCACTCATGAGTTTACTTAATTAGGTTTCGTATATTTGGGGAAAAAAAAAAATTATGAAAAATGAAAAAGTTCTTTCTGTCCTAGATAAATGCTCACCAAAACACTATAATAACTTAATTAGTTTATTCCACCCACAGAACTGAAGATACATATCAGGTGACAGCTGAAGGAGGGACTAGAAAGAAGGAACCCTAATAAGCCCAAACACTTCTAGGATCTTGAAAGACATAGTTTCCCACATTTCCCAACAAAAGATAACCCAATAGATGGAGAGGGTCAGGGAGTTTCTTCTTTGGGCACCAATCTTAATTCTTCAACCACCATCAAAACAATTTTTTTTTTTTTTTTTATCGGTACAACCATCATACAAACATAATTTGGATGCAATAATGAACAGATGATGCAGCAAGCACTGCAATTGCTGCTGGATAAAGAAACTAGTCCTTAGAGGTCAACAGTCAATCAGAAAATAACCACATAAAACCAAGTAATATAAGTCTCCCTATCTAAGTAATCAATGAGCCAAAGCCCCCAACTCTAGGAAATCTTATTTTTCTTTTCATTGTAAGAAGTAATAAAAGTAATAAAAGTCTAATCCAATAAAACAGAGAAGTATACTGTTATTTTCCATGCACTTAGAAAATAGAAATTCGAATTCGATAACTGTTCTTCGCCCTATTGAAGGATCTCAAAGATTAAGTCTAGTTTGAGTTATCTTCGCTCACATTTTCCTCTAATAGTAAACTTTCTTTCATTATTGCTGCTGAGATCATTGGAAACTTTTCTTATAAGACAACAGACCCGTAAAGTTTCAAGTTGCATTACTGAAACATTTAGCATCCAATTCAACTATATATATATATATATATCTCAACTCAACTAAGCCTTATATACCCTTAAGAATTAAAAGTAACAAAAAACCGAAAAACAATTTGAACTTACTTGTGCATGCAATACTTGAATTCTTGGCTCCTAATGAGATCTTTCTCTCCTTCCTCAAGCTACATTAAAACAAACACATTCAATACCAATCAAACTGAACAAATGTAATTATTCTATCCTATCTAATAAAGTCTATCTCACCGGATCGCTTGAGTAGATAAGATCATAACAAGGCGTAGATAGGCATCGCAATGCACAATTCTCCTTAGCTATCACTGAAGACTTGCATTGCCAACCCCACAGTCCACTAATTACAAAGAAAAATCACTATAATTAGAATCTTGGGAGTGCTCAATTCTATAATTGAAAAGATTGGGGTACCTTTCGATATCGGCATAGCATTCGTTCTTCTTCTGCCTCGTCTCAGCTTCCTTTTGTGTTCCCAAATAAGAAAACAGAAACAGAGTTGAATCAGTTGAAAAAGAAAAGGCAAAAAAGAAAGAAGAATGAAAGAGAGGATTGGGCATACAGTGATTGGGCGACGAGACTTGGCAAGGGCTGTAGAAGATAATAAAAGAATTGAAAATATGAAAACAACAAAACAAGAAGAAGAAGAATTTGGAAGAAGAGGCTTCTTCTTAATTGCCATTTTCAAATCGAATTTTGGATCTCAATTTACTCTTTCTTCGGAGTTTGGGGTCTGCTACTTTTCTATCTACTTCTCTCTTTTTCTCCCTTTCTCCGTAAATCTCCTCTATATTATTACCGCGGTAATTATTATTTGATGGAAGTGGATATCAATGACTAGACTATGCTCACAAATTATGGATATTAATGTCCATAATTTTTTAAGGGGCCAGTTGGGGAATTTGCAAATAATGCTTTTTGGAGGATAATATAATTGGTGATTGTATAATCTCTTGACTGTGACCTTCTAGTCCAATGAGAAAGTGCTTAAATAGTTTTTATTTTTTTAAATTGTATTAGCACAAACTCACGATACAAGTTGTCAAACACTTTTTAGCAGATTAAACTTATCCATTTCCCAAATCTCCTACTTACAATCAACTAAACCAAATTTCAACCTCCACCACAAACATCCTCACGAAATCCAAATTTCATTGCCAATCTTCACAACTCCTATGGTGTCATGTGCCCATATTAAGTGTTATAATAAACTTATTGTTGGGTACACCGCACCAAGTGGTGCCAGCCCACACATGATTAAAGCCCATTTAAGGGCTTGACTTTTAAGCCACAGCTTGTCTTGTAGTGCACGAAAAGCACTCTACAATTCTATTAGAAATAGAACTATGTGAGGCGGCAGGTTCATGTATAAAAGCAACGTGTGTGTGTGCGTGTTTTTTGTATCAGTGAGAGAAAAATAGCAGTGCACTGTACGGCAGTAGTGAGAAAGAAAAAAAGTGAGGTTTTTTTTCTTTGGTTCAAGACACACACAAGGAGATAAATTGAGGTTTCTCTAGGAGGGGTTTTGGGTGCTACAACCACAGAGAGTTGAAGTATTCAAGGGACATCTTACTACGTTATTGGTTTCACTGGGTTCCAGTTTTTTTGTGGTGAGATTGTATTTATTCCTAGAGAGTGATTTCTCAATTTATTGTGAACTCAAGTTTGGGCATAAACTTGAGTGTTGTAATCTCTATTTTATTATAGTGGATTGATCGGATTTGCCCCGTGGTTTTTCCCTCTACACTGGAGGGTTTTCCACGTAAATTTGGCGTGTTCTTGTGTGGTTGATTTTCTTGATTATTGCGTGATTATTTATCTCTCTATTGCTTGGAAGGTTATTTAATTTAATTCACACATAGACTGTAATTTGGCCTAACTAAGTAGTGTCAAAAGCTTCCGTTGCCCCAACAAGTGGTATCAGAGCCCAAGGTTATTTGGGCGTGGTTGTCTAGTGTTGAATTAAATGGAATATACGTCAGGTACTATGATTAAACTCTCGGCATCAAATTATTCAATATGGAAGCCGATGATGGAGGACGTCCTTTATTGTAAGGACTTGCATGACCCTATCGAGGGTGATAGTGCCAAGCCAAGCAGTATGCCTGACAAAGAGTGGGCCAAGATGCATAGAAAAACCATTGGTTGTATCAGACAATGCATTGAAGTTAGTGTGTTTCATCATGTATCTCAGGAGACAAAAGCCGATACTCTTTGGAAAAAATTGGAAAGTCTTTATGAGAGGAAGACTGCTCAAAATAAAGCTTTTGCAATTAGAAAGCTTGCGCATTTAAAGCTTAAAGAGGGAAGATCCGTTGCCGAGCATCTAAGCGAGTTCCAAGACTTGGTTAATCAATTGACTAGAATGAATCTAGTGGTAGATGACGAATTGCAAGCATTATTGCTTCTGAGCTCTTTGCCTGACAGTTGGGAGACTTTGGTAGTGTCACTTAGTAACTCTGCTCCGAATGGTGTGTTACAACTTGCGATGGTCAAGGACAGTTTGTTCAATGAAGAAACTAGAAGAAAGGACATGGGCAAGGATGATGCACAGGCTCTTGTCACAGAGAACAGGGGGAGGAGTAAGGGTAGAAATTCTAAAGGGCGCAGTAAATCTAGAAGTCAGTCACAGACAAAAGGAAAAGTCAAGTGTTTCTACTGCGACAAAGAGGGTCATATAAAAAGAAATTGCAAGGCTTGGAAAAATAAGCAGAAAGAGGAGACAAATCAGAAAAAGGCGGATGATCATAATACCACAGCTGTTTCGTCAGATGAAGATGTGGTGGTACTTTCTATAGGAGAGGATGAGTGTTGTCATGTTGTAGATCCTTATGATGAGTGGGTGATTGACTCAACAGCTTCCTACCATGTCACTCCAAGAAGGGAGTTCTTTACTTCGTACAAAGTAGGAAACTTAGGCAGAGTAAAGATGGGGAATAAAAGTTATGCTGACATAGTGGGAATTGGTGATATTTGTGTTGAGACCAATACTGGATACACCTTAAAATTGAAGGATGTGAGACACATTCCAGATATGCGCCTGAATTTGATCTCTGTTAGTGTTTTGGATAAAGAAGGTTATGAAAATCATTTAGGCAACGGTAAATGGAAACTCTTTAAAGGATCGTTGGTGTTTGCCAGAGGGAAGATTTGTTGCACACTTTACAAGACTCAAGTAAAGTTATGCAGGGACGTGGTAAATGCAGCTCAAGATGATTCTACGCCTGATTTGTGGCATAGGCGGCTGGCTCACATGAGTGAAAAAGGGTTGCAGATTTTGGCAAAGAAGTCTCTCATTCCATTTGCCAAAGGTATGCCACTAAATTCTTGTGACTATTGTTTATTTGGCAAACAACATAGAGTATCATTTCGTAGATCATCTACTAGAAAATCCAATGTGTTAGATTTGGTTTATTCTGATGTATGTGGTCCCATTGAGGTGGAGTCCTTAGGTGGCAATAGATATTTTGTTACATTTATTGATGATGCTTCACGAAAGGTGTGGGTGTATGTTTTGAAAACAAAAGACCAGGTGTTTCAGCTCTTCAAGAAATTCCATGCCATGGTGGAAAGAGAGAAAGGGAAGTCTTTGAAGTGCCTTCGTACTGACAATGGAGGTGAATACACATCTAATGAATTTGAAGACTACTGCTCAGAGTATGGCATTAGACATGAGAAGACAGTTCCTGGTACCCCACAACACAACGGTGTGGCAGAGAGGATAAACCGCACTATTGTTGAGAAGGTCAGATGCATGTTAAGAATGGCTAAACTACCTAAGTCATTCTGGGCTGAAGCTGTACAAACTGCGTGCTACCTAATTAATCGGTCTCCATCAGTTCCATTGGATTTTGATATTCCAGAGAGAGTGTGGACAGGAGAGGATGCTTCCTACGCACACTTGAAGGTATTTGGGTGCAAGACATTTGCACATGTGCCTAAGGAACAGAGATTAAAGCTTGATGATAAAGCCATTCCTTGCATATTCGTTGGATATGGAGATGCATAATTTGGTTACAAGCTATGGGATCCTAAAAAAAAGAAGATGATCAGAAGTCGAGATGTGGTTTTTCATGAGAATGAAAATATTAAAGATTTTGAGAAATCTGAGAAGTCAAAGTCTACTGTTGAAGGTGTTTCTGACCTTACACCTACCTCTTCATCCTCAGATATTGCCACAGATATAGAAGAGGTGCAAGTAGAGAATTATGGTGATGAGCCAGCAGGAGTTGATGGTGATGATGCAATAGATACAGAGGGTGTTGAGCAGGGGGAGCAGCCCATTCCACCAGAGATGGAAGAACCTCAGGTTAGGAGGTCTACACGGGAGCGTCATCCATCAACTAGATACTCCACTTCTGAGTATGTTTTGATTACTGATGAGGGGGAGCCAGAGAGCTTTCAGGAAGTACAGTCTCATAAGGACAAGCAGAGCTGGATGGAGGCTATGCATGAAGAGATGAATTCTTTGCACAAGAATAATACTTATGAGTTAGTTGAACTTCCTAAAGGCAAGAAGGCATTGAGAAACAAATGGGTGTTCAAGCTAAAGAAAGATGGTGAGAAGCTAGTGAAATACAAAGCTCGATTGGTGGTCAAGGGTTTCAATCAGAAACAAGGGATCGATTTTGATGAGATTTTCTCTCCAGTGGTCAAAATGAGTTCCATTCGAGTTATTTTGGGATTAACAGCTAGTTTGGATCTTGAGCTTGAACAAATGGATGTAAAGACTGCTTTTCTCCATGGTGACTTGGAAGAGGAAATCTACATGGTTCAGCCAGAGGGTTTGAAGCAAAAGGGAAAGAACACAAGGTTTGCAGATTGAAGAAGAGTCTGTATGGCTTAAAGCAGGCTCCAAGACAGTGGTACAAGAAGTTTGACTCATTCATGGTGGGTCAAGGGTACACAAGGACAGATGCAGATCATTGTGTGTATGTCAGACAATTTCCTAATGGTAAGTTTATCATCCTTCTGTTATATGTAGATGATATGTTGATAGTAGGACAAGATGCTAATATGGTTGGTAGTTTGAAGAAGGAGCTGTTTAAGTCATTTGATATGAAAGACTTGGGTCCAGCTAGACAAATTCTGGGTATGCAGATTCTACGTGACAAGAAAGCCAAGAAATTATGGTTATCACAAGAGAAGTATGTTGAACGAGTACTTGAGAGGTTCAACATGAAGCATGCTAAGCCAGTCAGTACACCTCTTGGTGGTCATTTCAAACTAAGCAAGAAATCATGTCCTTCATCAAATAAAGAGAAAGAAAACATGGCATCAATTCCTTATTCCTCTGCAGTTGGGAGTTTGATGTATGCCATGGTTTGCACACGGCCAGACATTGCTCATGCAGTTGGTGTAGTCAGCAGGTTCATGGTTAATCCAGGCAAAGAGCACTGGGAAGCAGTGAAGTGGATCTTCAGGTATTTGAGAGGTAGCTCAAAGTCGTGCTTGAGTTTTGGTAGCTCTAAACCAGTTTTGGAGGGTTATACAGATGCAGATATGGCAGGTGATCTTGATGGTAGGAAATCTACTTCAGGGTTCTTATTTACTTTTGCAGGGGGGGCTGTATCATGGCAGTCCAAACTACAAAAGTGTGTCGCTTTATCTACAACTGAGGCTGAGTATATTGCAGCGACCGAAGCAGGAAAAGAGATGCTTTGGATGAAACGGTTTCTCCAAGACTTAGGTTTGAAGCAAGACGAGTATGTAGTCCATTGTGATAGTCAAAGTGCACTAGACTTGAGCAAGAATTCTACGTACCATTCACGAACGAAGCATATTGATGTGAGATACCATTGGCTCAGACTAATTGTTGATCAACAGTTGATGCAATTAAGAAAGATTCACACAGACAAGAATCCAGCTGACATGTTGACCAAGGTTGTGCCGAAAGAGAAGCTTGAGCTTTGTGCCGGGTCAGCCGGCATGAATTCTAACTAAAGAGTTGGAATGAAGATCTCCTTCCTCAGTGGGCTGGAGGGGGAGATTGTTGGGTGCACCGCACCAAGTGGTGCCAGCCCACACATGATTAAAGCCCATTTAAGGGCTTGACTTTTAAGCCACAGCTTGTCTTGTAGTGCATGAAAAGCACTCTACAATTCTATTAGAAATAGAACTATGTGAGGCGGCAGGTTCATGTATAAAAGCAACGTGTGTGTGTGCGTGTTTTTTGTATCAGTGAGAGAAAAATAGCAGTGCACTGTGCGGCAGTAGTGAGAAAGAAAAAAAGTGAGGTTTTTTTCTTTGGTTCAAGACACACACAAGGAGATAAATTGAGGTTTCTCTAGGAGGGGTTTTGGGTGCTACAATCACAGAGAGTTGAAGTATTCAAGGGACATCTTACTACGTTATTGGTTTCACTGGGTTCTAGTTTTTTTGTGGTGAGATTGTATTTATTCCTAGAGAGTGATTTCTCAATTTATTGTGAACTCAAGTTTGGGCATAAACTTGAGTGTTGTAATCTCTATTTTATTATAGTGGATTGATCGGATTTGCCCCGTGGTTTTTCCCTCTACACTGGAGGGTTTTCCACGTAAATTTGGCGTGTTCTTGTGTGGTTGATTTTCTTGATTATTGCGTGATTATTTATCTCTCTATTGCTTGGAAGGTTATTTAATTTAATTCACACATAGACGGTAATTTGGCCTAACTAAGTAGTGTCAAAAGCTTCCGTTGCCCCAACATTTATTTGTGTTATAAATGTAAAATCAAAATCCTCAAGGAAATTAAGTGTTACATTCTTTTTTTTTTGGTAATCAGAAAATTTCATTTAAAACAAAGACAAGCCAAGCATATCTCTTTGCCAAGCCTCGAGGACAGAGGGAGGAAGAGAATATGCATTACAAGAAAGCGATGAGTGAAGAGAGGAGGCGATAGAAGCGAGCTCATGAGCTGCCGAATTAGCCTCTCTCTTCACCCAAGTAAAACAGCAAGATAAAAACCAAGGAATTAAACTATTTACATCAGCACAAAGTGTATCAATCTTCCAGCAGCCTGCAGATTGGTTATCTACCAATGCATCAATACACATTTTAGAGTCGCTTTCCACAATTATCTTGGGAAACCTCTCCAACTTAGCTAACTCAAGAGCCCATTTGATGGCCTGAGCTTCAGCAATAACGGGGTCAGCAGTATCCACACAAAGAGCCCATGCCTTAATGACAAACCCATAAACATCACGAGCAATTACTGCTATAGCTGAGTATGAGTCCTTCACTGCAGCATCAGTATTGAGCTTAACACAACCTTGAGAAGGAGGCTTCCACAAAATCAGATTATGTTTATGAAAGGACTCAGACTTACATTCTTCTTCCATTGCTGCCACATGCTCCATAACTCTATTATCAAGATTTTTTAAGGTGAGTATCAAACTTGGACATGGTGTATTGAAGACCTTAAGATTCCTTTGAGTCCAGATGCATTCCAAAGTCAGTGCAATTTGGATTGACATCTTAATCTTCAATTTGCCATCATTGACCAAAGCAGGAGGCAATGGAGGTTCCACCACAAGCTTAGCAATGTCAGTGCAGCTCATAGGAGGGAGGGAGTCAGTTTTGAAACCCCAACCTTGTCCAAACCAGATTGCTCTAGAGGATTGGCATTGAAAAAAAAGATGGTTGAAAGATTCATTCTCCAAACCGCATAACGGGCAAACCGGATCACCATGACCAACTTTTTGCACAAAATTTAATTTAGTTGGAAGGGAGCCAGAACCAATCCGCCATATAAACATCTTGAGTCTCTCATGCATCTTTAAATTCCATAACTTAGTCCAAAACCCCCCATCAGCATTGAATTGAGCAACCTGCAAGCATTTAAATGCAGATTTCACAGTAAATCTGCCATTAGAATTTAAGATCCAAGCAAGTTTGTCAGGTCTTGGGATAGTCGGGATGTGTATCTTCAGGATAGCTTCCACAGAATCATTCGTAAACAATTCCTTCAACATAGGTTCATTCCAAGATCTGGTCCCATGGTTAATCAGACAAGCCACCACCAAACTTTCTTGAACTAGATCAGATTTGGGTCTAGGCTTGAAATTAGGAAGCCAAGGCACCCAAGGATCCTTCCATATGTCGATAACAGCACCATCTCCTACAAGGAAGCAAGCTCCACATTCAACAGTTTTTTTAAGTCTTTCAATAGCCTTCCAAGTCTGGGAGGCATTCTTGGGGGCTTCTCTAGACATCCAATCACTTCGGACTTTATATTTACTTCTGAGAGCTTGTATACACAAACTACTCCTATTAGAAACCACCATCCAAGTAAGCTTTGCAAGAAGAGCATCATTAAAGTTTTTTGCTTTTCTAAAACCAAGGCCACCAGCAACTTTAGGACTACAGATCTGGTCCCAAGCTTTCCAAGCTAGAAAATTACCCGATTCTTTATTTGGGTTCCACCAAAACCTCCTAGCAGCCGCATCTAGCTTATCACACACAACATTCGAGACATCAAAAGAAGCAAAAGTATAGCTAGGGATAGCCATTGCTACAGATTTAATAAGGGTACTTCGACCAGCCCAAGAGAGTGATTTGCAACGCCATCCTTTTAGTCTTGATTCCATTTTCTCTTGTAGGAATTTAAAATCTTTGGAACGGCTCCTTGATGCAAACAGTGGAGCTCCAAGGTAATTGGCATGTTCAGGAATGGTCTTCATGTTCAACTCCTCCTTAATAGCCCTTTTGCGCTCTCTAGAAACTAATTTAGAGAAGATGATACCAGATTTCTCACGGTTTACAAGCTGTCCAGACCATTGGCAGTACAACTCCAAGCAGTCATCCAGCACTGAGACCTCTCTACTAGTGGCTTTAGCAAACAACATCAAGTCATCTGCATACATGACGTGCGTGAAAGCTGGCCCAGAAGGATTCATCTTAACACCATTAATTGCTCCAGAATTAAACTGTCTATCAATCATCCTGGAGAGGACCTCTTGACATAGAATGAATAGATATGGGGAGAGGGGGTCCCCCTGCCGAAGACCACGAGAAGGTTTGAAGTAATCAGTTTTTCCACCATTTATAAGAATAGAGAAGGACACAGATGACACACACTGCATAATCCAGTTGATAAAAATCTCATGAAACCCATATCTGCTTAGGACCTCTCTCAAGAAGGACCAATTCACTCGATCGTAGGCTTTTTGGAGGTCCACTTTCAAGGCAACGAAGCCTCCTTTAACCTTCCTCCTTTTAAAGAAGGACCTCTCTCAAGAAGGACCAATTAAGTGTTACGTTCAAAACATTAAGAGGCTTCGTATTTTATGGGCAAACCACATGATGGTTTTATATATTTTTCCCAACTTAAAAAGTTACTTGCAAAATGCAAAATGCTAGTATATCATTATCGTGCAATCAATGGTTTCCTAGTGACTATTGAGAATTCCTTTTTAGAGTTTGCATTTCTTAGCATTATGTTTAAGAATTTATAAATGAAAGAAATGGATTGAAATGAATAAAATAGAATAGAAAAGAACGAAATGAAATGAATAGAATAGAATAGAATAAAATAAAATGGAATTGAATTAAATATTCATCTCTCTTATTTGGATGTTTAAAAGGAAAGGAATGGAATGCAAAGTTGTAATATCTTGAAAACTGATTCCCGAAGAAATTTATTGTCACTTGCAAAATCCTAGTATATTGTAACATCTTCAAAAGATAATGTGCATGACCTTTTATGGATCACAAATTAAGCTCATCCTTTATTCTTCTGGATTCCCTATGTGTATAACACAATTGGACTTCTCACATTATGGGTGCCATCAGACCATATGAGCGACACAGATAGCCTTGTCTTTGCTGTTAATGCTTCCCCAAACACTTTCACAACAAAAGACTGCTTCTCAGATGATGACTTGAAGGGGAGGCTGCTGGGTTTCACACTAACATTGATTTGAGAATTTGTTATGACTTTTGACCAGTAAGTAGAGTTGGCTAGGCCTACATTTGTCACTGTTCTAGTGAATTCAACTGTGAAAGGCTTGCCTGTTTTAACTAGAGCTTGCATTGATGGGTAGTTGAGATCCTTTGGAGAATCATTGATCTCCTTGGGGTAGAACATTTTCATGTAATCATCTTTAGAGGCTTCGTACACTAGTCCAGGGTCTATTGCTTTTACTGGATTGACATGGCCAGCCCCAAAAGCAAATTCGCCATCTTCATATTCACCATCAGAATGTTCTGTAGCATTCATTGACCAAGCTTGAAGTACAAGATAACATAATAAGTTAGAAACATAAGCGCAACCAAGAAACTGCTAGAGCGAGAAATATGGAGAATGAGGATTACCGGAGGTCATGAGAGCAGATTTGATGGCTGAAGGAGACCAATCAGGGTGAAACGATTTAACATAAGCAGCTGCTCCAGCCACATGGGGACAAGACATGGAGGTTCCAGACAAAATATTGTATTTCACAGACCTCTTATCGCCAGGGATAATTGATGGTGAAGCATCAGGTGAATATGCTGCCAAAATATTTACTCCTGGAGCAGTTATGTCTGGCTGCAATATAGTCCATATACATGTGTTAGAAATGAAATACATTTAAACAACACATGCACCCCTGGAGAGACACAAGCATATTTGTGTTGGCAGACAACACACACACACACACACAGAAAGAGATGCAGATATATAATTGATGCTCAACCTTTAAAATTTCATATGCAATTGAATTCGGCCCACGTGAAGAGAAGGAAGCAACTTTAGGAGCAGCTATATCTTTAATAGCTTCACTTTTAATAATTTTTCCTTGCGGGTTTCTGGAAAATGAAAGCTAGAGACATGAACAACAGAATCATAGAATAGATGTTGTCCCAAACCAAGAACTAAGTCAATATAATTCAATCAATCAGTGTATGAGTTCTCATAAATTGTAGCAATAGTACAACTTGATAACTAAATCTTTGTGTAAAATCAAGCTATTGCAAGATGATACACTAGATGACCGAATGAAAAGTTGTAATATACAAATCAGAATGTATAAAAAATTAGGATTCTTACTTTGTAGAATTTATGTAGGACTTCACCAAATCATAGTTCTGATAAGTTAAACCAGATGAAGGTAAGGGAACTACAAAAGAAACCTCATTTAAGATGATTGACCCAAGGGCGCCAGCTCTGAAAGCTTCTGCGCATCCTGTTGGCTTATCACATACCACAATCTTTTCTTTCACTAAGCTGCTATCTAGACACAGGTTGCTGCAAAGCCTGGTATGGAACATGGAGTGCATGGTTTTTTAGTTTTTGCTTTTTTAAAGGGAACACAAATCAGCAAAAATGAAAAGAACAACAATTACCGAGCATCAGCATCAGAACAATTACTCTTAGCATCTTCACCATATATGAGAGGGAACTGTGCTCCTTTTAGTGTGAAAGAATTAACTGCATTTCCCTTTAACGAAAACAAAACAAGCATATTAAAGAAAAATAAGGCCAGAACAAATTACACAATCTGGAATGCACATGAAGAAATCAAAACACAATTTCACCTGGTGGCAATGGAAGAATGAAAACAGAAAAATTTAGTTGACAAGTGTAGTGAAGATAATAGCATTAGTTGCACTAATAAAGATTTTAATACACGACTTGATGACCACTACAAGTCTACAATGTCAGCCACCCACAACACAATTGTGTGTAAATTCAATTGACCGAAAAAGGAATAAAAAAAAATCAATAAAAGTATAATTCAAAGATACTTACAATAAGGGTCTTCCCATTCCCAAGAACAACCTTATCAATGATTCGTCGATCTATGCTGCTGGCTGCTACAGAGAATAACCATGGTGCAACACTTGATACTGTTGATGGAAGGGGACCATTATTTCCAGCAGAATGAACAGTGAGTATGCCTTTTTCCATTGCATGAAAAGAACCAATAGATATAGAATCTAAATCAAAGGGTCTTGGGCTTCCACCAAGTGAAATTGTTATGATGTCAACCCCATCTGCAATAGCATCATCAAAGGCACCAAGGATACTGTCATCTGTGCACCCTGCTGGATCACATATTCTGTATGCAGCAATCCTTGCTGATGGAACCCCTCCTCTTGCATTTCCATTGGCCAATCCATAGAAATTTGTGCCTGCTACTTTGTTACCAGCTGCTATTGAGGCAGTGTGGCTACCATGGCCTTCTTCATCCCTTGCCGTGTAATTACTACCATTGTCAAATGTGTAAACTCGAGCTCCAATGATCTTACTGCAAATGTACAATTCATATTCTTGAATTCTAATACAAAGCAAAATGTAAAAAAATCCTACAAAATTACCTACAACGTTACATCTAAATATAAATGTAAAATTCTGTAATTCAACGTGAAATTTTCAAAAATTATAAATTCTATAAGAAATTACTTGTTAGGGAAGAAAAAAAATTACGTGAAAGTTTCAACTAGTGTAAAACTGAAAAAAAGTTACCACAGTTTTGGTAGGGAAGAAATTACTTGTTGCAAGTGAAGTTGTGGCCCCCTGCACAAGTCCCATTCCATTTCTTAGGAGGTGGACCATAACCTTCATCACTAAAACTGTCAGACTCAGGCCAGATTCCAGTGTCAAAGACACCAATTATTATATCGCTCTCAACAGTTGGGTTTCTATCTACATTTTCAGGAAAACCCATGAATTCCCATGATCTTGTTGTTTGAAGTTGGAGAGTTCTGGATGGAAACACAGACACTACCCCTTCCTTGCCTGCACATAATTCTCATTATATTACTGGGTGACAAAAAACTATTCCAATCATATGACGTATCAAACTAAACTGGCTACTCACTAGCTTTTGAAGTTGATTAAAGAAAAAAACAATAACAGACTTGAAAGCACTTACCGGCTATTTTTTGGTGCTCTTCACCACTGAGCCTTGCTGCAAATGCATTGAAGCTCCTACTGTAGCTTCTGACAAAGGAGTTACTAGCAGAACTGTGGAGAGAAATTAGAGCAGAAATAGTTCAAAAATCTTTGTTTCTCGGCGAGAGCTTAGAACCAAAGTAGTTATTTATTTATTTCTCTTTCTATTCCTCCATTTTTTTTTTTTTTTTTTTGGGAAATTACATCAATCTCAATTTATAAAACCGATGATGTATTGAAAATATGCAAAATCCCTCATCGATATTTAATTTTATGTTAAATTCCAACTCAAGTAACAGAATCTTTTGATATATTGCCAATTTCAAATCATAATGTTCAAAGTCTATCATTACATATTAACGCACCATAATATTTTTTTTTTTGGATTTAACAAAAAATTAGACAATGAAAGCTATTTGCATATTGTTAATATATTAGTAGGAACATTGCTCAATTTTATAAATTAAGAAGTAGATTAAAGTGGACCTAATAATTAAAAGGAGAAAGTGGATTAATATATAACATTGCTTGTTTTTTTAAATGTTAACTTCGAATTATTAAAAAAATAGTGAGGATATACATTTAAGTTTTTTTTTTAATAATTTTTAAGTATGATTTAAACTTTGTTCTTCTCAAATAGGAGACTGAGGATGGAAATTGAATTACTTTTATCTACTTAATTTCTCTTAATCCTTAAATTATTTTTCATAAAATAAAATGGTTAGTTTTGAAAGTATAAAAAAGTGAGTTTTATTTGAATTATATATACCTCTTCACACGAGCACGTGGAACCTAAATTTACTATTTTTCCTATTTGAGTATTTGACCATATTATTTGTAGTTTTCAAAACTTAATGTGATTATTGTGTGAGGATGATAAGAGTATTGTAACTCAATAGACATTGCTTGTTCTCTTTTACGAGGAGGACTAGGATTAAAATTTCCCCTCTTTTAACTATCGAATTATTAAAAAAATAAAGTGAGGATATTTTAGACCATTTAAGTTTTTTTTTTAATAATTTTATAGTTAGATTAATGGATTTAAACTTTAGTTCTTCTCAAATAGGAGACCGAGTTACAAATCTTTTAAAGTGCGAGAACTATATACAAGTCTAACATTTATAGAGGTTTCTCTGATCTACAGTTCTACAGATCTCTAGTCATCCTATCGAGGAGCATATGCATTGGTAAAAATACAAAACTGTACAGACGTCAACCGTTGATGTGATTGGTATAATAGATAAAAACGTAAGTATATGAAGTTATGGGCAATTACCTTTCCCCACTAACTTCTTGAAGAAGACTGCGATGGTGGGAAAGGGGTGAGTAGTCACCCTCTGGAAGTGAACCCATGTATACAATGTAAAGATCCTTGGCATCATCAGTAGCACCACCATAACAAGTGCTGATAGCTCCAATGAGAACCATTAAGATGTGGAGAAAGGGCAGCGAGACGGACTTGGCAGCCATTGCACTATGACAAAATTCAAGAGATTTGAACTGCATCATGTAATATGAAATAGGGAGAGATACCATCCTACTAATTTAATTTATGATAGAATCCACCATTAATGTGAGTTCCTAATAAGGAAAATTATTCAATATACTCAAAACACAAATAAATGCATACTCACTATTCTTACATGAATGATAGATCTCACTATATATGAATTTAATTAGTTAAGTCTACCATTAATATGAGAGGAAAGAGTACGCATTTATTGTACTCCGAGAGAACTGAATAATCACTCACTTTTCCCCTAATTGAATAGCATATCACATTCTTAAATTGTAATCGACAAAATTAAGGGCTCTAATGGTGCTCGTCATTTGCTCATTTATGAATTCCTTATTAAAGGCTATAATGGTGTCTGTCATTTACTCATTTATGAATTCCTTATTAAAGGCTATAATGGTTGAATTACTCATTTATGCATTCCTTATTAAGTGCTATAATGGTTCATGTCATGTACTCATTTATGAATTCCTCGTAAGCATATAACGTGCAATGTCCTACAATGGGTTATTTATTTGTAAAAATTGGAACCAAATTAGTCATTAAAGTAGAATAATTATCCGGTACTCTCTAGTCTCTACTCTTACATAAATGATGAGTCCTATTAATTAAATTATTATAGGGACTCGTCATTAATGTGAGAGGGAGAGTATCGGGTCATTGTATTTCGAGAGTATTGAATAGTTTTTCATTAAAGAAATCCAATCAGTCAGGCCTTGAATCTTTGATACTGTAAGGTAGCTTCAATTACTGGAAAATAATTAATCATCTTTTACTTTATAAACTCATCCCTTCATAACTGAATATTCACTTGCATTAGTCGCAATTGGGTTCTATATTCACTTTCTAGGTGAGTATTCACCCTCTGGTAGTGAACCCATGTACACAATGTAAACATCCTTGTTTTCATCTGTGGCACCACAGTAAATGATGTGGGTAGCGATAAAGAGAACCACTAACATCTGATAATGGGATATTGAGCTAGACATATCTCCCGTTGTTAGTGATTCCAAAACTGAAGAGGTTTTAACTACTACTTACAAGATCAATCCCATGCGACCCTACTTTCCGTTTGAATTGAAAGATTATCTGGAAAGGAAAATTTAGCTTGCTTACCAAAGATATATATAGAATAGCACACCAGCACTTAATTTACTAATCTCTTAGGTTCTTGACCCATATATTATATTGTTGATGTGATATCAATTGCATTTTATAGCAAAATTGATAAAAACTTTAATAATTGAACATATTCTTTCATTTATGGGTACACTATTAACAGCATGGCCTATTCTTTTTTACTTTTGATCAAGATAAATTGGGTATAATTTCCATATACTTTCTTTTTTGGGTCATTGTTTGTAGACATATTCTTTTAGGAATAGGATGTTCTCCATTTGGAAACCTCTTCATTTATCCATTTCATAGTTTAGATTTTATCTCAAGGATCTAACAGTGTATATACTGTCATTGTGTTAATACTCATTAGTTGTACATATTATGGGGAATGTCGGTATTGATTGCAATCAAATAAATAAAGAAAAAACTATGTTAATTTCCAAATCAAGGAACATTTAAGTGATTTGAAGCTTATGTGGAGCCGCCATCAGTCATGAGATATATGAGGTGGCACTTGTATTCTCCAAGTCAGATCAAATAACAAGGTAATTAACTTTATTTTAGAATGTATTTCATGAATTAGGATTCTCTCCATTTAAAATGAAATGGAGAGAGTCCATTTCATAGTCTAGATTAAATATTACAGATCTAACAGTATACAGACTGCTACATCATTTAAAATTTTAAATGACGTGGGAGTATATACAGTACCGTTAGATCCATGAGATAAAATGTGAATCATGAAATAGACAAATGGAGAGATTCCCAAATAAAGATGATCATATTCCGTATTTCATGTACAGATCAGGGACCATGTCTTTGGGCACTCACACCCTCACTTGATGAAAAGAAGGTGCCATTTAACTTACAATTCATTTATGTCATAGTTAATGCCTAATGTAAGCACATCTTTTTGCTTGGATGATCTGTCTTGTATTTCTTTTTACTTTATAAAGTTTAATTGAAACTCTAATATATTTAAGGATTTCAATTAAAATAAATGGAAAATTAAAAATTAAAAAATGAAATCCATCATCTATTTCTTTTTACTTCACAAAGTTTAGGGTAAATTAGAATTTCCCTTTTTTAACTATTGCTTCCATCTTAATTCTCCCCCATAATCTATAAAGTCTAGTAATGTCCTCTCATGATGTATTGAAAATATACAAATAGTCATTTATTGTTTAATTTTATATTAAATCTAAGCATAAGTAACATAATTTATTATTATTATTATTATTATTATTATTATTATTTTTAATGTATTTTGTCAATATCAAGTCATAATGCTTAAATTTGTCATTACATATTTATGCACTATTAAAAAAAAAAAAAAGAAAATTTCAATTTGCTTGGATTTCAACAGAAAATTAGATGAACAGTGACTATTTGCATGTTTCCAATTTTTTTTTTTTTTTTTTTTTTTTTTGAGGAATAAGATACGAAACTTTCATTAAAGAGAAGAATAATCATGCAGCAATACATTGGAAATGTCAGGAGGTACGTCCTCCATCCAAACTAAATAATTCTAACATTGGGTGGCTCTACGAGCTAGTGCATGGGCAACCATGTTGCCACTGCGTCGAGTATGGGAGAGGGAAAAGTCTTGAAAGGCGAGGAGCATGGATTTGGCATCTTCTATAACAAGACCATAGGCCGAGTGTAGGATCTCGGGGCTGCTCAGGTCACGGATTACATTTTCAGCGTCTCCCTTAAATGCTACATTGGTTAAGCCCACTTTCTTGGCAAAGAGGATGGCTCTTCTCGCTGCTAGTGCTTCAGTCATTTCGATAGAGTGTGTCGCGGCGAGTTTTTGGCTCAAAGTTGCTATAGCCAATCCAGCCTGATTTCGTATCACTACTCCGATCCCTCCCTCATTTGATTCTTTGAAGAAAGCACCATCAAAGTTGGCCTTGTACAAATGATGACTAGGGGGCTTCCACTTGACATGGGGGAGCTGGGGTGTCACTGTCTTCTCAGTATGGGTCACTGAGATATACTCATGGAGAAGATCTTGGGCACGGGACCATATGGTACTATACTCTGCACTCGGCTTTTGGAGTCGTGACTGATTGCGTTTGTTCCACAGAAGCCAGCATGTCATTGCAAATGTCTCAAGCGGGAGAGGTGATGCCAATTCCATTATTTGCTTGACTAGGGAGTTATACGATTGGTGAGCAATCATTTGGAGGGCTACGAATTCATTGTTGGACTGCCACACTTGTGAAAGAACAGGGCATGACCATAAAGCATGGAGGGTATCTTCTATCGCAGCATGGCAATGGTCACAGTATGGATGAGGGACTACTTTCCGTCCAAAGAGTCCCGCTTTGGTGGGAAGCGACTCATGGCAAGCTTTCTAGAGAAAGGTTCTCACCTTTGCTGGAATTTGGGCAGCCCAGATTGTCTTCCATAATGGATCTGGTTCCCCCTGGCGGGAACATTCTGGGTTAGATGTTCTGCTTTCCCTGAGAAGTAGGTGGTACCCACTTCGAACTGTGAACTTACCATCTCTGTTTGCATGCCAAATCAACCTGTCAGGTGGGGATCGGTCGCTGAGGGGGATCTTTAAAATTGCTTCCGCATCATAAGGCAAGAATATAGTCCGAATCAAGTTTGTATTCCAAATGGGTGGGGTACCATGGATGAGGTCTCTGACTTTGGCATCAGATGGTAAATCGGGTATGGGGGAGATGATTCTTTGGTGCCCTTCGTCTAGTAACCACTTAGTACCTTTGATCTTTATATTTGCTCCATCACCAACTCTCAAGCTTGAGCCCGAAAGAATAAGCTCTTTAGCCTTTAAAATGCTCCTCCATGCAAATGAGCCACTATTCTTTTCAGGTGCTTCCAGGATGTTACCATTTGGGAAAAACTTTGCACTGAAGACTTTAAAGAACAAAGAGTTTTTAACATGCATTAATCTCCAGAACTGCTTAGCTAGCAGAGCAATATTGAATTTCTGAAGTTCCTTAAAGCCAAGTCCTTCTCTTCCTTTTGGTTGGCACAGCTTATCCCAACTAATCCAATGGATTTTACGTTGGTCATTCTTCTGCCCCCACCAAAAGCGCCTGATTATGCCCTCAATATCTTTACATAGTTTCACAAGAAGCTTAAAGCAATTCATGGTATAGGTTGGTATTGCTTGTACCACAGCCTTGATAAGGATCTCCCGGCCTGCTTGGGACAATAGCTTCTCTTTCCACCCTTTTATCTTACTCCAGACCTTTTCTTTTATTTGTGAGAAACATATAATCTTTTCCTTACCAACCAGTGAGGGAAGCCCAAGATATTGTTCATATTGCTTTATACTAGGCACACCTAGTATGTCTTTGAGTTCCTCTTGTACTGTGGTTGGAGTATTTCGGCTGAAGAACAGGGTGGTCTTAGCTCTATTAAGTTGTTGCCCAGATGCCTTTTCATAGAGTTGTAGAATATCCTGGAATTTTTGGCACTCTAGAGTGGTGGCCCTGCAAAATAGTAAACTGCCATCTGCAAAAAATAAGTTAGTGATCTTTGGCCCCCTACGGCACAAAGATACACCATGAATTTCTCCTTGAATTGTTGCTTGCTGGAGTAAGTCATTTAGTCCTTCCGCACATAATAGAAAAAGGTATGGGGAAATGGGGTCACCTTGGCGAATCCCTCTGGTGGGGATGATATGGGCTGTGGGCTCCCCATTAATGAGAAGGGAATAGGTCACTGTGCTAATACATTCCATTATAAGAGAAATCCATTTATCACAGAAGCCCATTTTAATCATGACTTGTTTCAAAAAACCCCATTCCACCCTGTCATAGGCTTTGCTCATATCAAGCTTCAGAACCATAGATCCCACTTTCCCTGATCTTTGGTTATGCATATGGTGCAAAGTCTCAAAAGCAATCAAGACATTATCTGTTATCATCGTCCCAGGAACAAAAGCACTTTGTGTTTCGGACACCACATGGGGCAGCACCTTTTTTAGGCGGTTTGCAAGCACTTTGGAGATTAGTTTGTAAACAACATTACACAAACTAATTGGCCTATACTCCATGACTTTCTCAGGGCTCTTTGTTTTTGGAATAAGTGTAACATAAGAATGATTGAGTGAGGTTGGAATTTTACCTGAGTTGAGGCAAGATAGAACTGCTGCCACCACATCCTTGCCCACCACATGCCAACAGCTTTGGTAGAAAACAGGGGGCATCCCATCAGGTCCTGGGGCCTTTAATGGTGCCATCTGCTTCATAGCGGTTGTGACGTCAAGCTCTGTAAATTGGCATGTTAATTTCATGTTCATCTCATCCGTGACTCTTGGTTGAATCCCTTCAAGAATGGCTTCAACTTCTTCTAAAGGTGCTACTATAAAAAGCTCTTGATAGTAATCCATAAACTGAGACCCAATCTGCTCTAAATCAGTAATAAGCTCACCGTTCTCTAGACGCAAAACCACTAGAGAGTTGCGTCTTCTTCTATGTGAGGCTCTGCTATGGAAAAACCTTGTGTTACGGTCACCCTCCTTGAGCCATGAGGTGCATGATCTTTGTCTCCACATTTTCTCCTCCCTGAGTAGTAATTCCTACACTTCCTTTCGAATATTAATGACCAAATCATGACCCTTGCCCATTGCACTGCTCTCTTCAGCTTTTTGGAGTTGTTCAGATTTTTCTTTCAGCTATTTTGTGACATTGCCGAAATGAACCTGACTCCATTTTTTGAGCTTATTACTGCATCGACTAATCTTTGCTTGCACTTGTTCCATTGGTGACCCTTTGGTCCGTGGGACCCAAGCCGTGGTAATTGTGGTCTCACATGTGGGATCATCTCGCCACATATTCTCGAAACGGAACAAACGCCTCCAGGTTCGCTGGCCATGAATCGAAGACAGAGTTAACCAAATGGGCTTATGATCCGAGGCAACACTGTCCAGGTGGTGGACCATTGCTGTGTGAAACCGTAACACCCATTCATTTGTGGCCATGAACCGATCCAGTCTTAGCCATGTGGTTGCACTACCACGCTTGTTGTTGCACCATGTGAACGGAAATCCTCGAAAGCCCAAATCTATAAAGCCACATTCGTCAATGACATTCTTGAACCCCTGCATTTGACGTTCACTTTGGTTACGGCGACCGCTCTTTTCCGAGTTACGAATTATTTCATTAAAATCCCCCACACAACACCATGGGAGATTATGTTGATTTTTAAGAGTGCGGAGGAGGTTCCAAGAGTTCTCTCTAAGATGAGTTTCAGGTGCTCCATAAAAACATATAAAACGCCAAGGATTTGCTGTATGACCATCCACAATTGTGTCAATGTGAGAGAGAGAGTAAGATTCAATAGATAAATTAATATCATTCTTCCAAAACAAGACCAAACCACCACCTTTATTGATTCTTTTCACTACAAATTTATTACTAAAATGAAACCTACATCGTAGAACTTCAAGACGATCTTCATCCGTCCAAGTTTCAGAGAGAAACAAAACGGAGGGGTCCTTTAATCGCACTAGTTGAGCGAGTTCTTGAACTGTCCCCTAGTTCCCAAGCCCGCGACAGTTCCAACTGATACAATTCATGGCCCCTGGCAGGGCTGGAATCCAGCCTCTGCCGATATCTTCACTGAGTTTAATTCCCATTCGTCCCCAATACAAAGGTCAGCACCATGTGTATTCTAATAGAGATTTGCTCTTTTCTTTTTTCCTGATCCCAGTTCCTCTTCAGTTTGTGCCACAGATCGTTTCAGTGAATGGGCTTGGCTTGGTTCCGTGGTTTTAGTGTTGTGTGCACGGACCAGTTTTTTCCACTTTGTAGTACTTTGTTTTGGGCCGGTGGGATTTATAGGCCCATTTGAGATGTCACCTAGTGGAGGACGTGGCGTGGACTCCGGTTGCATGAGTTGGGCACACGGGGTTGTGATGGCATTTAGCTGAGAAGGAAAATTGTGCACAAGGACCGGGTTTTGTTCCTCTATAGTTACCTTTTCCGGAATGTAATTGATTGCCTGGTCAATCTCACAGATCTGGGCATTAAAAAGGTCCATAGTTGACTTACGAGGGGGAGTGCAATCCGTGATCCCCGGATTTTGCTCCACCTCCATATCAGTTTCCAAATCGGGTTGCATGGAATCAGGAACCTGATTGTGGCGGTGCGGGGAAGCTTGTGGTTCACTAGTTTCTGGTGTTGGATTACGCCGGGGCTCATTGGGAGGCTTTTCACGACCCCTGGGCAGAATGCCAGAGACCATGACCGCCGTCTTGGGTGGTGGACGATCGGAGCTCGCCCTCAACCAAGCACCAAACTGGAACTCCTCCACAGAATCTGCATGTCGTTGACGCAATCCAATATCGCAATCTTTCTCGCCATGGTCGAACAAACCACACCAATAACAAAAGTTGGGTAGCCTTTCATAGCGAAAAGCAACCCATCTCTTCTTCCCCTCTTCCATTTTTACCATTCTTTCTCTACATAGAGGTCTCATTACATCCATTCGCACCCTTATTCTTATGCAGTTTTCGCCACCCCGCTCATCGTCACGAGCTGCCACCTTTTCTACCTCTCCAATGGACTTACCAATAGTTATGGCTGCTTCCTCTGTCATGTGTTGAATTGGGAGATTATGGAGCTGCACCCAGAATGATACATGGGAGAACAGCGTATCATTAATGGGTCCATCCTCCATCAGACGCTGAAACACCACAAGGGACTTGTCAAACGACCAAGGCTCATTGACAAGGACCCTTTCCAGATCCATGGCATCTTCAAAAACAAAGGCTAGACGATTTTTCCCCAGATCCTAGACGGTGAAGCTTTGTCGAGTTTTCCAGAGAGGTTTAAAAGTCCTAGCCACCGAATCAATATTCAATACATGTGATGTTAAAAAATTTTGCAACTAGGATATTTTCAGGCTGTTGGGAAGTATGCTCGAGATCCACATCAGAGACTTCCTTGTTGGATAACGAAAGCGTTTCCACATATCTTCAATAGAATCCATCAGTGTACTTCTACCAAGAGACTTTAGAGAAAGAAAGAAAAGAAGGTGAAAGGATGGGGATATGAAGATGTAGGAAAGAAAGAGAGGGATAAATACCATGGTTTTAAAAACCGGACCGGTGAGAGAACCGGAAAAGGGAGTGGTTCCCGTATCAGTGGTCCGACCGGGGTCCGACCGGTGGTCGAACCGGTGACGTCATAAATAATTTTTAAATTATATAAATTAATAAAATATATATAACAAATTTAACTAATAATATTTAGTTAAAAATATATATATAACAAATTTTAAAACTTTTATATGAGTTTTCACATCTTATATTTAGAAGAAAAAAAAAGTAACTAAACATATTAAAATTACAAAATAATCATATTTAAATCATAGAAGAACGTTTTATGTTTATTTGATAATATCATAAGTCAAAAATAGTATTTTCTTAGATTTATGGTAAGAACTTTCTTTATTTGACTTATTTGAAGATTTAAAAACTATGTATGAGTTTAAAATTTGAATGCCCTAATTTAAATTTTAAGTCTTCAAATTTTAATATGTTAATTAATTTTGTATTTTGATGTAGTTATAAATAGTATTTGCTATTTGAAGACTAGTTGTTGTTTTTCCAATGTGGGACTAGTTGTCTTGTACTCTTGTGAGAAAACTTATTCATCGTCCCACATTGGAAAAAGAAAAGAGAATGATACACTTTCTCCTCTATAAATACTACACTCTTTCAAGAATTTTAAATATGAGGGTGGGACTATATTAATTTGTGGGCCTACCATTCATTAATTAAATATTGGGTTGCCTTGTGTGAGCCAAACATTTAATGTTAGGTTGCCTTTTGTGTGAGTCAAACATTTAACATTTAATGTTGGGTTACCTTTTGTGTGAGCCAAACATTTAATGTTAGGTTAATTTTAATGTAGACCTTAACATATTAGTATTATTTTTTAAATAAAATTTTTTTGTATTTAAAAAGTGATCAAACCGGTTGGACCGGTCCGGTTCCCGGTTTTACCGGTTGAACCGGCGGTTTCCGGTTTTGCATCACTTTTTCTTTATTTCCGGTTTTTTAAGGAAACCGGACCGGACTAGGCACCGGTCCCCGGTTGAACCGGTTGAACCGGCCGGTCCGGTCCGGTTTTTAAAACCATGATAAATACTACCGTCCTACCCGTGAAAATCACCGAAGGGAACAGAGACTTGCACTAGGGCAAGGAAAAAATTCTACTGACGGCTAGGGTTTGAAGTGGCCGCCCCCAGAGCTGAGAGAGAAACCAAATTTTAAATGGTAAACAGTTATTTTTTTATGTTTCCAATAAATCAGTAAGTATATTACTCGGTTTTATTAATTAGAGTGTGGATTGAAGTGGCCCAATAGTTAAAGGGGGCCAAAAAAATCACATATGAGACAAGTCATGATCCTCTAGTGCAATAAGTCCACCTATGTATAATTTTTCCGTCACTTAATTTGCAATGATATGATCTGCCCTCTCAGAATGGCTCGTTTTCGAATTCCATAAAGCTATAGAAGGCCAAGAAATAAATTGTCTAGCGATAAAAAGTAAAAACATTTACTAAGACTTAGAGGCATTTATTTAACTAATGTTTTTAAACAAATTATTTAGCTATTAAGTGTTAATTTTTTTAAGGGTGTAAATTGAAATTGAGTTTAATTTTTTTTTTTTTTTTTTTTTTTAACTGATGGAAAAAATAACATAGTTTTGAATTTTAGATGAGATAACACTTAACAATCATCTCATCAACGGATATGGACAGTATAGTCTTCTTCCAAATTTTGAAACTTTAGAAGACAGAATCAAAATTACTCTAAACTTTAGGTGTAAACTGCGAATTTGTCTATAATTTATTTAAATAATGTTTTTCAAACAAATATTTAGTCCAAGTCGATATCTTACGATTTATTTGAGGACTTTCATATAAACTAACTACACTGTGTATTCATTAAGATGTGTACACAACGATTGGACTTCTCACATTATGAGTGCCATCCGACCACACGAGCGAGGCAGATGTCCTTGTAGGCACTAAAAGTCCTTTCCCAGAAGCAGTCACTACAAAAGACTTCTTCTCACTTGACGATTTGAAGGCGAGTGTGCTAGGTTTCACACTAAAGTTGATCTGAGAATCTGTAATTACTTTTGTCTCATACTTTGAGTTGGCAGGGCCTACATTTGTTACTGTTCTAGGAAATTCAACTGTGAAACTATTGTTTGATGCAAGGCGAACACTCATTGACGGGTAATTCAAATCCTTTTGAGATCCTTTAACGTCCTTGGGACAAGTACCAAAAAAACTAATTTGCATGCTGCAAAGCATTTTTAGGTAGTCATCTTTAGAGGTTTCATACACCAGACCAGGCTCTACTGCTTTCACTGGATTGATAAGACCCGCCCCAAAAGCAAATTCACCTTCTCCATAATCACCATCCGGATTTTTTGTTGCATTCATTGGCCAAGCTATAAGAACAAGAATATATATAATAAGTTATAATCATAAGCATGGCAAAGAAATGATGGTATGACACAGCAAAAGATGTTACGAGTGATATACATAGAGAGAGAGAGAGAGAGACGTAATTTGTGCATATTTACGATGCACACTTTCACAAATTTTGGACAATATGATAAAAAATATAAACATGTGTAAATTAAAAATCTAGACAAGTGTGTATTATGTGTGCAATGGGGATATGCACAAATCATTTCTGATATATATATACCAGTGGTCATGAGAGCAGATTTGATAGCTGATGGAGACCAATCAGGGTGAAACGATTTAAGATATGCAGCTGCACCAGCTACATGCGGACAAGCCATGGATGTTCCAGACAATATATTGAATTTGGTAGATCTCTTATCCGAAACGGCACTGGAAGGTGGAACTTTAGGGGAAAATGCCGCCAAAATATCTATTCCTGGTGCACTTATATCTGGCTGGAGCGTGTATCAAATATATGTGTTAGAGAACCAAAGAGACAAAGGTATATATGCAGATAATAATTGATGCATTGCCCGATCACCTTCAAAATATCAGTTACAATATCGTTCGGCCCGCGTGAAGAGAAGGAAGCAACTAAAGGAGCGTCTGTATCATTATTAGTAACTTCACTTTTTAGTATAGTTGCTCGCGGGTTTCTGAAAAATATAATTGTAGATTCATGTATTAAAAGTTTTTTGCCAAAGCAAAAGTTCAATTTGGTATCTAAATCTTGTGCAAAAGCCAAATATTGCAAGATCACAAAGGAAAATAAATATTAGAATCCTTACTCTGTAGAACTAATGTTGCGCTGCAGCTCTACACTTTTGACGATATGTATAGCAGATGCAGATAATGGAACTACAAAAGAAACATCTGTTCGAAAGTCATTTGTCACGATTGACCCAAGGGCACCAGCTCTGGAAGCTTCTACCCATCCCTCTAAATGATCACACAAAACAATTTTTCCTTTCACCAAATTGCTATCCAAACATGTTAAAAGAGAGTTCAAATTATTGAAATTCAATTGTCATACAATTAACATAACAAAACACATATAAATAGGCCTAACACAGCTGGCCACAAAGAGCCTAACATCTGGCCACTAACACCTGTCCATAGTGCCTAACGCACTATTAATTATTTAATCCAACACTCCCCCTCAAGTTGGAGCAAAGATGTCAATCAAGCCCAACTTGACAATAGATGACTGGAGTAAAGAATGTTCCACAGGTTTAGTGAGTACGTCAGCAGTCTGGTCTAATGAAGGTACAAAAGATGGAACGATAATGCCAGAACAAATCTTTTCCCGAATAAAGTGTATATCCACTTCTATATGTTTGGACCGCTCATGGAGAACAGAATCTGATGCGAGCATAATAGCAGACTTGTTATCACAAAACAATTGAGATGAATCTTTTTCTGTAAAGCCTAACTCATTAAGAATAGACCGAAGCCACAAAATTTCACATGTGCCTTGAGCCATAGCACGATATTCAGCTTCAGCGGAAGATCTAGAGACAACTGCTTGCTTCTTACTTTTCCAAGGAGATAAGATGATTACCATAGAAAGTACTGAGTCCAGTGGTAGAGCGCCTATCGGTTTGAGATCCAGCATAAGTCAGCATCTGTAAAGCATGATAGTCCTGATTGGTGACTAGCAGAGTAGAATAAAGCCAAGGCCAGGACTAGTCTTAAGATATCTCAATATATGATAAACTGCATCCAAGTGAGCTGTGCGAGGAGCATGCATAAATTGACTGACAACACTCACTACAAAGGTTAAATCTGGTCTAGTGTTTGTCAAATAAATCAAACGGCCAACCAAACGTTGGATACATAGATGGATTGGGAAGTAAGTCACCAGATTCAGTAGAAAGCTTCAGATTTGGATCCATAGGAGTAGAAGCAGGTCGGCATCCTAACATACCAGTATCTTGAAGGAGATCTAAAGTGTACTTTCGCTGAGAGAGGGAGATCCCATTACGAGAACGAGCAACTTCAATGCCAAGAAAATATCTGAGAGAGCCCAAATCTTTTACATCAAAAACTTTACCAAGATCTTGTTTTACCTGAGAAATACCTGGGGCATCATCCCCAGTGAGAATAATGTCATCCACATATACCAAGAGGATGATACAGCAACCATCAAGGCGTCGGCGGATGAAACAAGTGTGATCAGAATGGCAACGGACAAACTCCATAGACAATATGACTTCACTAAAGCGGCTAAACCAAGCCCTAGGCGATTGTTTCAGCCCATAAAGTGACTTACGAAGGCGACACACCTTCCCAGCATACTCCCCCTCAGCTCGAAATCCTGGAGGAGTATCCATATAGATAGTCTCAAGTAAATCACCATGGAGAAAAGCATTCTTGATGTCCAGTTGGTGAAGAGGCCATGAATGAGAGGCTGCCAAAGATACAAGGAGACGAACAGAAGTCAACTTAGCAACAGGAGCAAAGGTAGCACCAAAATCTTTGCCAGGAACCTGGGTAAAGCCCTTTGCAACTAGACGAGCCTTATACCGATCAACAGAACTATCAGCCATATACTTTACCGTAAAGACCCACTTACATCCCACTGTTTTCTCACCAGCGGGTAAAGGGACAAGCTCCCATGTCTGATTAGCCTGTAAGGCATTCATTTCTGCTTGCATGGCGGTAACCCATTTGGGATCCTGAAGAGCCGCAGACACAGACCGAGGAATAGAGACAGATTCAAGCTTCCCAATAAATGCCCGATAAGAATCTGAAAGGCCAAAATAAGAGATATACTGGGAAATAGGGTGATTAGTACTGCTAAGCCAACCAAACCGAGAAGGAGCTTGGCGAACACGAGAAGGATAACGTGAGGTGGGTGGAGGTGGTGTAGAAACTAGAGGAGTAGGAGACATACCTGAACCTGGGTCCAAAGATGAGTCTGGCAGGGGAGACTGAGTGCGAGGGCGACGAGTGTAAACCTGTAGGGGAGGAGAAGACCTCTGGACGGGTGGAGAAGAGGACTCGGGAACCATGGAATCAAAAATAGGGACAGGACGAGCAAGAGGAGAGGTAATTTCTATGGAAGGAGAAAGATCAGATACCTGCAAAGTAGAATGAGTGCTATAGAAAGGAACGTCCTCAAAAAAAGTCACATCAAGGGAATGATATAAGTGTCTAGATACAGGGTCATAGCATCTATAGGCTTTGGACATAGCTGAGTATCCTAAAAAGATGCATTTAACAGATTTATTATCCAATTTAGTACGATGAGGACTACGATTTTGGACAAAACAAGTACATCCAAACACGCGAGGCAAAATCGAAAACAAAAGTACAATCAGGCTTAAGAATTTGAAGAGGAGCCATACCATGCAAAACTCGACTAGGAGTGCGGTTTATTAGATAAACTGCAGTGAGAACAGCCATATGCCAATACGACTTGGGTACATGCATGCCAGAAAGAAGACATCGAACAATAGACATGATATGACGGTTTTTTCGTTCCGCCACACCATTCTGTTCTGGAGTGTAAGGACAAGAAAGTTGTTGCAAGATACCCTTCTGATTAAGTTGGGAACAAAAACCATCAGAGATATATTCACCACCATTATCAGAACGAATAGCTCGAACAACAGTGTTAAATTGAGTTTTGATCATTTGTAAAAATTGAGTAAATAGTGGGAGCACATCAGATTTCTTTTTAAGCAAATAAACCCACGTACATCTAGAATGATCATCAATAAACGTTACATAGTAACGATGTCCGGAAAAAGCCATAACTGGAGAAGGTCCCCATACATCAGAATGAATAAGATCAAAAATACTGGAAGTACGATGCATGCGAGGAATATAACTAGTACGAGTGTGTTTAGAAAGCTCACAAACCACGCATTGAAATTTATGATCCTTACAAGTTTTTATTAAAGAAGGAAATAACAGACACAAATACTGAAAATTGACATGTCCTAAACGAGCATGCCACAGGGTCAAAGTTTTTAAAGAAAACACATTAGAATTAGAATGAGGCAAAATTGAAGCCTGAAGGCCGGATGTAGGTGGAGGCTCCCCAAAATAATATAACCCATCGCGCTCATATCCCCTGCCAAAAATCTTCTTCGAATTCAGGTCCTGTAGCAAGCAATGATATGGTAGGAATATAACAGCACAATTGAGACTCTTAGCAAGACGGCTAACAGATAAAAGATTAAAGGCAAAATTGGGAACATGAAGAACAGATGACAACAAAATATCTGATGACAAAAACACATCACTCTTATGACTAATGTGGGAAGTGGAGCTATCTGCAAGACAAACAGATTGTGTAATAGGAATAAGGGGTGATGAGAATAAAGACGACTCACCAGTCATATGATCATTGGCTCCTGCATCTAGAACCCAAGTAGGTGCTTTAGATCTAACATGACAAGCAATAGGAGTACCTATAGCAATGGTAGCAGTTGGAGCTGTAGGTGTATGTTGAGAGACAGACACCTTGGAGGAAGCAAAATCTTTTCCATTTGAATCACCCATAGTCCAAAAAATAGCCAACAAGACGGCAAGAAGCAACGGCCACCAATACGACTAACCCACCAGAAAAATTGCCACCCAAACTTGTCAACCCCAAACGATCACAAAGTATACCAAAAATGCTTAACACATAGCAACAACCATCACAGTTCCAAAACCAAAAACATCAAATCCACAATACACGACCTAATCCTACAAAATTCTCAACCAATTGAATCCAAGTCACCTTCACAGATTGAAGATCATGCGATTGAAGATTTTGCTTTTGAAGATCATGCAATCTTCAAATCTGCTCCGATTGAAGATCATGCGAGCTTGGGAGAGAGAGAGACCAGATCTGGTCTGACTTGAAGAGAGAGAAGCCGAGAGAAGCGGCGGTGGCAGAGCCTACGAACGGCGACAGCAGAACAACTTGAGGAGATCGGAGATCCCGTGGTTTTGCATGGGCCACCGATGACCAGCACCAGAGGGTTACTGACCCTAGGCCTGTCGCGGCGGCGCCGACGAGCCCTAGACTGTCATGGTGAGGGACGGCGGTCTAGCCCGAGTAACGGCTGTGGCTTAGCCCAGTTGGATGTTATGGGTTATGTGAGGGGGTTGCTGGGTTCTCAGAACAGCAAAGAAAAGGAAAAAAAAAAGGCCTAAGCTACGGGCTCTGATACCATAAAGAGAGTTCAAATTATTGAAATTCAATTGTCATACAATTAACATAACAAAACACATATAAATAGGCCTAACACAGCTGGCCACAAAGAGCCTAACATCTGGCCACTAACACCTGTCCATAGTGCCTAACGCACTATTAATTATTTAATCCAACATATGTATCATTGCAAAACCTGATATTCAACATGACAAGCGCATTTCTTAGCTTTCATTGCTTTAAGAAAACTTGAAGTTGGAATGAGAAAAAGAATAACAGAAATTACCGAGCATCAACATCAGAACAATTACTTGAAGCATTTTTTCCATATATCAGAGGGAAATTTGTTCCATTTAGGGTGAAAGAATTTACTGCATTTCCCTGATAACAAAAAGAGAAATTGTGTCACAAATATACTAGAATGCACAAAAAGATTTTTTATTTATAAAAAATAAAAAGGTCAAACTCATCTGGTTGTTATGGAAGAAATTTAATGGTTAACAACCATTTCATAGTTTGTAGAAGATTTTCAACGATGAAGCTTTTTAGGACACCATTTCATGCCTAGATAGTTTGGTAACTTCATCCTACTTTGAGCTTAAAGACTGTAGAGGCTTTTAGCAACACTCAAAACTAGCTTACAGGATTATGGAATTCCTAGAATTGCATAGGTTGGATGTCCTATAATTAGAACTAAGGTAGTGTTATTTGGAAAGAGCCAAGTAAAGAGAAATGCCATATTTGAAAGTGCAGAAAACATTTTGAGGCGATGATGAAGATACTTACAATGAATGTCTTTCCATTCGCAAGAACAACCGTGTTAGAAAATTTGCGATCTATGCTTCTGGCTGCTATGGAGAACAACCATGGTGCAACACTTGATACTGTAAAAAAACTAGGACCAGCATTTCCAGCAGACTGAACAGTGAGTATACCTTTCTCCAATGCATGAAAAGAACCGATAGCAATAGAATCAGATTCAAAAGGTCTTGTGACGCCACCGATTGAAATGGTAATGATGTCAACCCCATCTGCAATGGCATCATCAAAGGCAGCTAGGATGTGTTGGTCTTTACACTCATTTGATGAACCGCAGACTTTGTACGCAGCAATCCTTGCAGATGGAACCCCTCCATGTGCAATGCCCTTTGCCATTCCAAAAAAACTTGCTTCTGATACGTTGTTACCAGCTGCTGTTGAGGCAGTATGGGTACCATGACCTAACTCATCCCTTGCAGAAGTACTTCCATTTGTGGTGTAATGTGGTGCTCCAATAAGCTAGGTTGCACGGGTACTCCATTTTAGTCCACGTATCTGTACCCATACCCATATCGTACCTGATACTCGTACCCGTATCGTATCCGATATCCAATATCCATTGTATCCTACATATGTTTTTAAAAAAAATGATGTATCCCTATACCCGTACCCGTATCGGATATGATACCGTACCCGTATCCGTGCAACTTAGCCAATAAGCTTACTGCAGAATGTACAATTCATATTGTTGAGTATGTTCGTATAAGTAGCTAGAAACCCCAAAATACTACAACCAATTTCATCTTTTTCTAAGATGTAAGCTAGACAAAAAATTCGAAAGAAAAATCACAATATAATTATGGAAGAAAGGAAATTACTTGTTGCAAGTAAAGTTACTGCCACCTTCACAACTACCCTTCCATTTCTTAGGAGGTGGACCATAACCTTCATCGCTAAAGCTCTCTGACTTAGGCCAAATTCCACTATCAATAACACCAACTATTACATTACTCTCAACAGTAGGTTGTCGTTTTGCATTTTCAGTTAATCCTACAAAGTCCCATGATCTTGTTGTTTGAAGTTGGAGAGTTCTACTTGGAAACACAGATAACACTTCCTTCTTGCCTGCACATTAATGTCATTATACTTAGAAATAAGTTCTTTCAATAATAATACAACATATTGATTACCTTGTGTAACTATTCAACGAAATCAAATAGACAATGGAAAGAAAGAGAGAGAGAGCAACAAAATAAATCATAAAGCACTTACTAGCAATTCTTCGTTGCTCTTCATCAGTGAGCCTAGCTGCAAATCCATTGAAACTCCTTGTATAGCTTCTAATCATGGACTTAGTGGCGGCACTACAAGGAAATATTAGGGAAGAAATTGTCAAAACCTTTGAGTCTTTCTATTTCCGTCACAATTTTTTTTTCTTTTCTTTTTTTGGCTATTTCATTAACTTCCTTCGCTCTTACTATTTCTTTTTAGTTTCATTCAAATAAGAGATAAGAATGGGATGTGAGTGTGATACTAGAACTCTATATGCATAAGTATAACAGTTCAAGGTTGAGAGAGAGGGTTGTTGATCTAAGGCTGTCCAGTTCCTTACTAACAAATAATTGTAAACAGAGAATTTTGGATTGGCAATATACAAACTTTACGGTGATTAATTAGTACTACAGATAAAAGGTAAAAGTCTATGAACAAATACCTTTCCCCAACAACTTCTTGAAGAACGCTGAGATGGTTAGACGTAGGTGAATATTCACCTTCTGGTAGTGAACCCATGTACACAATGTAAACATCCTTCTCATTATCTGTAGCACCACAACAAATAATGCTGTGGGCAGCGACAATGAGAATCACAAAGAAATGGTAAAGGGGTATAATGCTTGACATAGCAGCCATTGTGTGGGATTGCGAAACTGAAGAGATTTGAACTAATATTTATAAGGAGAAATGCCATTCATACGACTGTACTTTCCTTCTAAATAGCAAAGCATTTCTGGAAATGATAATATAGCAATATGGGGGGAGTCATCTGTTGATTTGTTTCCTTTTTAGCTTGGCTCAATACATTCAACTGCCTTGGTATATATTGCAGCATTGTCTACATTATATTTTGGAATAAATACACTTTACCCATCTGTCGTTTGTCTTATTTACACGTTGCTAAATGATGATGGAGTGGTTAACGGTTGTTAACAGAGTCATTTCCATTTTTTTTTTTTTAACGGAGAAGATGATAGAGTGAGTAACGGTTGCTAATAGAGTCAACCACAAGTAGGCAAATATATTTATCCTTCGTTTTTTTTAAGCGTGAGTAGTTCTTATATGATTCTATCTTGTAGAGTTAATGTTTTAGACATGATTTTAAGGATAGAATTTACCTAGAGGAAAATTTCCTCAAACCCACTAAGGGCGACTCAAATGATTATCCTTATGTATTTTTAAGGGCAATAAAGTTGTGAACACAATACTTTCATAACAATATTGAGCTGTCAAGATGTAAATGGTAAATAATAAAGTGATGACAGTGGTGGAAAACTCATCCACAAGCTCCTTTATGGTAGATATTATGCATGGAATTTTGATAATGATTGATTGCAACCGTAATAAAGAAAAAGAAAAATGAGATAAGGTAGCCAATTTCCATATCAGTCTTATTTCAGGGCAATATTATTTCGAGCAAAATTCTACTATACCTAATTTTTTTTTTTTTTTTTTTTAATTTTTTTACACGTAGTATTCCTAATTTTCGATCAGGTATATTACGTTAACATTAGTTATTGCAATATTTATTGTAGAAATTTTTTAATCACTTTGGATAGTAACAAGGACACAATGACATTAACTACATCATATCGTATAAGCACTAACTCCACATTTTTAATCATTTTTCTTATGATGATAAGGTCACACATAACAGTAACTTTACTTACAATGATCCACTAATAACTTTATCACTTCATATTGAGGAGTAACTCAATTGTTTTGTATCATTTTTTTTAGACTATGATTGGGTCCACCGTCCCAATAAGACAACTACGTCTGATCCGAATGTAGTCTCCGTTGTTAGAATACTAACCCATGTTTCACCACTTAGAGCAGCTTGACCATACGCTTCACCATATAATGGTAATTTACATATCATGTCTAGAACTAAATAATTTGAATCTGGATATTCTATTACCTGTAGGGAAGGTGTTACCGTGTTAGACACCCATATCTCACTATAGTACGTAACTCATTTTGAATTAATTCTAAAGTTTCAATATTAAAAAATTAACTAGAATAATTGGCACTTTATCCATAGATAGTTTATTTTGAAAACAACTTGCATACATTATTGGACATTTGATGAAATAAGACTAATTTAACATGCTTTGATGAAATGAATTGCTTGTAAGTATACATGCTAACCTTTCTCCTTTAGCATTGCTTATAACCAAAAATTCTTTTGCAAAATATCACAAAGAATACAAGAGTTAGTTTTTTGGGGAAAGGTTTTGTTGATTGATTCGTGGGAGTCCATGATCTTAATTAATTTAAGTCATGGACCAAGCACTTTCTTAAAAACCATTTGGAAATGAGATTTTTGAGAAAACAATTCTTTTAAAATAGAGATTTCCAAAGTTTAGGTTGATTTTTGAAATGATTGGGGTTTTTGAGAAACTCATTCTTTGAAATAGTTTATTTTGGAAAATTAGGGTTTTCAATTTGGAAAGATAGCCTTCATTGGTTTTTTGGAAAAATATTTTGAATGAGGTAAAATCCCATGAGTTAGAAAGGTTTTTTGGAAAAAAAAAAAAAAAAATGGTTTATTTAGAGAAGACTATTTAGTAAAATATTGTTTGAGTGCCCATGTTATTCAAAAGCCATTTTTAATATATGGTAATGTGGGTTTACAACATTAACTATGGAATTTAATGTGTAAACCCTTGCATTGGGATAGTAACAAATATAATCCAAGTATATATATATATATATATATATATAGTTAGTTACATACTAGAATTGATCATCATATTCACATATATAAACCAATATCCATACCCATTTTTAATCATGCATATCCACACTTGGCATATTTAATAAATTTCAATAAATTTGCAAGATATATGTGTATACACATAAAAATATTTTATTATATAGTAATATATATTATTGTCCATCATAATATATATGTTAAAATAGTCATCATATTATATGTGTGATTGTATGAAAATAACTTTTTGTAACTTCCATTTTTCATGTGTCATAATTTCCAAATTTATAGAAGAAGTTAATGGTAACCACCATATAATTTTCACTATGTGGACAATATGTGTCATGGTCTCCAAGCCACCAAGGATAGTTATTTGTCAAAAAATAAACCATCCAATTAGTTATTAATTGGTAGCTATTTGATAGAAATAATCACTCCTTTTGGTTAAATAAAAAGCTACTCCTTCAAAAAAGTGGACACACACACACATCCAAGATATCAAAAGAGACCAATAATGTAATTTATTCTTTACATGTTTGTAAGTTGTTCTTATTTTATTTTTATGTCGTAAAATTTAATGCAAATATTTATTTATTTATCTTGTTTGATCTATAATGTTGATTTATCAGTCATACTTTATTTGATACCATGCATAAAAAGTTCTCTTAATTGAAGCACTACCGAACCAAGCGCATCCTTTTAGATTTTGAAGTTAGATTATTTAATTGATTCAAATAAAACTTTGAATAATTAAATCTTATAAAATTGGGTTCTACAAAAAAAAAAAAAAAAAAAAAAAAAAAAAAAAAAAACAAACAATGCATATTCATTATTCTTATGGAATAGACATATAGATTACATAAATTCATCATCGGTTTGCTACAAAAAAAAAATATGCATATTCATTATTCTGATGGAATAGACATATAGATTACATAAATTCATCATCGGTTAGTTCATGAATGACCATAATTGCAAAGATTGAAAATAATTTGCGTATTGACATGTAGGTATGGACATAACTACTCATTAGCCTAATCCATACGCATTATGCTTGAACGGTATATGGACATACTTAAAATCAAATCCCCCAATCAACACACTAATTTATAAAGCTTAAAATCAAAATGGCAGCTACGTAATCAAGATTATTCAAATATAAAAATATGCAAGAAACATTTAACTAAACTAAAATATAAAACTTAAAATAATTATGAAAGCAACACTTATTTAATCTATAATCTATTATATATAATATAAACTAATAGCTGAAGCCTCAGTTTCTCACAAGATGTGCCACGTAGGGGTGTAAGCTTTACCGACACAACCGAAAGAACAGCACCGCACCGCACTGTGCCAAAATTGATTTTAATAGGTACAGGTGCAGGTGTGTGTAATAGGAAAACCGCACTATAAGATGTAAGTATATAAATCAGGAGAAAACCGCACCGTTCCTCACCGACTACACCTTCTAGTCAAGGTTGTTAAAATCGGGATCCGAATTGTAGGATCTTACGATCCTACGATCTCACATATCGAAAAAGAGCCGGATCGAGGTAGGATCACACACCCCAATAGGATCGGTAGGATCGTCCGATCCTACGATCCTACTCCAATCCCACTAAACATGCTATTTGGGTCAATTTATATTATGGGTTAATGAGAAGTACACAAGCGTAATAAATAAAAATAGCCCAAATGATTAAAACCAGTCTTTTAGCCCAAAAAACTTGTGAAATGACAAAGAAATCCCTCTCTATTCTCAATTAAAATCCAGCCACGCTCCACACAATACTCAGCTCCCAAAATCCCTAAACTCACACGCTATGTCGTTGCCGCTGTGCCTTCGTCACTGCCTCCGTCACTTCTAACCTCGCCTGCTCGCCTTCTCGCCTTCAACTCTTCATTGTCTCAAACTCTTACTGTATCAGAATGTATTCTTAACGTTTACTAATATTTTTCTGTAGATTCAGATTATGATAATAGGAATTTTAGAATAGATGATTGAATGTTTAGCTTATGACTTATGTACTGTTGATACTTAATATAGTTATTTACTATTTCACTTATTTCGTACTTAATTGCTAACTAATTAGTAATTACTTATTAAATTTTTGGATAAATTGTGTTGAGAATTAAGTATATATCTTTTGTCAATATAGATGTAGCGAATAATGATGTATCAACCTCATGTTTGGTACGAATTACATTATCTTGAAACAAAAGTCTTCATTTATTTATTTATTTATTTATTATGGATAATATCATAATTCTAATAAACATTTAACATACAAAGCCATTATTAATATGTTTTTACACTTTTTTCGACAAATAAGTAGGATTTTACGATCCACGATCCAATCCATGAAATCCCTCCACCAATCCTACGTAGGATCTCGATTTTAATAACCTTGTTTCTAGTATATTATACTTGTATGCTAATAGTATATGCATGTGATGTTATGTTATATTTGTATGCTAATGGTATGTGAAGGTTAAGATTGAGTTATATTTGTATAAGGATGACATATATGTGCAGGTTGTGATTGGAAATTATGATTCATTCTATGAGATATGTATGCTATAATTTTTTTCCTTCTTAAATATTCAGGTTGAGATTGGAAACTATAATTTATATTTGTATGCTATAGTTAGCCAAATGTTTGAGTTGTTGTAAAGGTTGATTTTTTAGATTAAAATTGACATTTGGGTTGGTCCAATTCGATCCAAATGAGTCCAGCCCAAACAGCAAGACCACACCAAACCGCACCGCACCGCGCCAAAACCGATCTTAATAAGTGCAGGTGCGTGTGATAGGAAATCCGCACTATAAGGTGTAGGTACATAAATCTGGAGAAAACCACATTGCACCTCACTGATTACACCCCTAGTGCCATGTAAGATTTTCTATTTCCATACCAATCCACGTCAGCTTGCCATTTTCCTCCTTTTTTTTTTTTTTTTTTTTTTTTTTTTTTTTTTTATATATGATAGAAATTCTAATCTAAACTCACACACACGTATATTTGAAGATCCCGGGGATTGAACCCACACCCTCATAAAGGAGTGGGACTTTTTAGGAAGGAATATTATCACTGGGCCGAATACTCAAGTAGCTCCATTTTCCTCCTTAAGTGTTTCCTTTTTCCACCCTTATTAATAACCACTTGTTTTCCAATCCATAATAATATTTAATATCCACCTACTGTAGACTTAATGATTTTTTTCATAAGAAACCGAAAATATGTCCTGAAATATGATTAGCCAATAAGTTACAATCCAATTATAGTTATCTTTCTTTAATTTTTTGTCAGACCCTAGGGATTGAACCCATACCCTTATAAAGGAGTTCGGCTTTTTGGAAAGGGAGATTACTATTAGGCCGAAAAGAGGAGTGGGGTTTATATTGTTCACAAACCCATATTTCACCACTAGCTATTCTACTCTTTCTGTCTCTTCTCTTTCCCGTACATTTGGTTTGGTCATTTAGAGCATTGAAGAGTAATTACCCTCACTTGCCCATTAATGGTGATGAGCCATCTGACTGTTACCATGTTGACATAAAATCGAATATGAAGCAGTTTCTAACTGACATTGCTGAAGGACCAAACTAAATGTTGTTTATTTTGTTCACTTACTGAGCTAAGTGAACAATGGGTTTAACAAGATCACAACCATCCAAATCAAATAGGTGCCTCTCTCTCTCTCTCTCTCTCTCTGTGGATCTTCTTCTTACTTGAGATCTCTGCTTTGAAATTCCATTCCATTTCTCAGGTTTTTAGCTAATATTCACTCAATTTCGTCCATGAATTTTATGCTTTAAAATAAAGGAAATAAACTAAAATGAAATATTTTTCTATTTTTAAATTGTGTCTAAAATTTGGTTTAGAATGTCTACTTTAATAATGTAACTGAAACAAAATTTGCACAATTAGACAATAACCCATTTCATATATGAGTGAATTTTGTGTGTAAATGTAATTGAATTCTATCTGTAATACTGCAATACTGCATTTAGTAATTGATTCGATATTTCTTAATCATATTGGTTATGATTATTGATGTACATTAATTGTCTCTACAAAGAATTTTTTTTTTTGGGTGCTTCAGTATTGCTCTGTTCTTGATCCCTTCAGGATAGCTATCTGGTATATATTCTTATAGTTAACTGCATGCTTTATCTACCCTTTGGTTATCTGGGTTGGAATTCTTAAAATATATTCGCCCATGTCTACATAATGTATTGCCACTAAAAATTTGATATAAGAATTTGCCACTAAATACGTGTGAATTCTTAAAAACATACTCACCCATGTCTAAACATATTCATGTGTATTGCATATTTAGTGGCATATTGTTTAACATATTTTTCAGAATATCGGACTTACATTATGAAGAACACATGTAAAGGATTTTGGAAATTGGCTCTCTATAAAATTTGGCCGGTATATCTAAATGATATAGGTTTAAGTTTTAAGTGCTTGCTTCTTTGGTTGAATGCTCAAGAAAGTGATGGTTGTATAGACTCTTTAGTATTACTAAAATTTGCATTCACGTGAATATGATCATGTGATTTTGTTTTTAGTTCATAGAGTTACTGGGTGATAAGAGTGTACTGACATAAATATATAAGGGGTTTGAAACCACTATTTTACACACTTGGGAGGCTTACCAGACAGCTTGACTCTATTTTAGTTAGAGGATATTTCAATTATATGTTTGTTCCTTTCATGGTAGTGATAAACATTTAGGGAAAATATTTTCAAAATTTTGAAAGAGATAGAAGTCAATAACACAATTGGTTGAAACCAAAAATTTTAATTTTTTTTTTTTTTTTTGCCAGCAATCATTATGGTTGTTATTTTACTATTGCAGTTAGTAAGTCCTCCATTAAAATATAATGGAGAACCTCCCCCCCCCCCCCCCCCCCCCCCCCCCCCCTCCCAAAAAAATTGCAAGCAAAAACTGTATCCATTAAAGTTTTTATTTATTTATTCAATATTGAGAATGGAGGGGGTGTCAGTTGAACAACAAGATTTTTGGCTCAACTTGAAGTTTTTTAGTTATTGATATTTGAAAGAGATAGGTTGCCATTCTCAAACCCACTAAGAGGTTAGTTCATCAGCATAAAACATGATTGAGTTATATATAACTGTTTGAGAGAGATAGTGTGCCTAAATATGTTTATTTTGAAGGAATTTCATTTTGGTATGATTGATTGAGTTTATATAATAATTAATACATATAAATAAGACCACAAAAGAGTTTTGTGCATAATTCCATTATATATGTGTTTTAATTATTATACCTTTATTAAAAAAAAAAAAAAGTGCATTACACGGGTTTGTGATTAGTATAAACTAATAGCTGAGGTCTTAAGGTCTTTTTTTGCCTTCACCAAAGCCTACCACATCAGCCTTCCTCTTCCTCTAAAATTCCATGCCCTTTTTTTTAGTTCTCATTTGTTGTGGTCTATTTTAGTTCTCATTAAAATTTGTTTTCCTTCTTCTTCCTAAATTGAGCTGCCATTATGCCCCAGCAAATTCTTTACCATTATGACCCTTGAGTTTTCAACCATGAGTCTTATGACTATTCGCATCCTTCCATTGATGAACGGGAGAAAAACAATCTTTAATTGATATTGTAACATTCCTTAAAGACATAAAGTCTCTGTATGTCTAAAATCTCAAATCCCAAATCACTTTTCCACTTTAAATAGTTAAATCCAAAATCATATTCCACTGGTAAGTCCTCTCTCTCTCTCCACTTCAGATATAGATTTTTTTTCTTTCCAAATTTCTTTTTTTAGTCAATACCTATTGGATTTGAAGGGTGTGTGGAACTTAACAAGTATTCAATACCAAAGTTCATTTATTTCTTGCAATCAGAGAGGAATTCTTCGATCCTCTCTTGAATCTTTAGTAATCAAATTTCTTTTACATATCAATATTTTTTCTTTTGGTTTCATTCCCTCTTGATTTTTGTTTAGTGTTTCAACTTTTGATTACTTTTTCAATGGTTAATCTTTTTAATTTAGCGTTAAGACTAAATGCTAATTTGCTCTCAACATGTTTTGACATTTTGTTTCTAGAATGTAGCAAACCAATCAAGCTAACTTATGTTTTGTTACTAGAAGATATTTTTTATCATTTTTTTTTTTTATTTTTTTTTTTTTTTTTAAGAAGGTAGAATTATCACTCTTCTTTGTTTGTTTCATCCATATGTTTCAAAAATTTCCAATACCCTTTTCCATCAAACACTTAATTCCTTAATGGAAAGGAACTTTTTGACACAAATAGATTTATAAGAACTAAAATAAAATATTTAAAGTAATAGGGACTATTTGGAAATATTGGGTAAATATTGAGGACTAAATTTGTAATTAAACTAAAAATAATCATATTGAATCTTCCCGCACATCATGCGGGTCAATGACTAGTTATACTAAAGCATAAAGCTAGAATAAATAAAAAGGATTTTGGAAGCTTGCCTAGCTATGGTAAGGAGGATTTTCTAAAGAATTTTGGAATAAGAAGGAAGAGACTTATGGTAATGGAAGTGTGTTATTGAAATGAGAAAAATGCATCTATTTATAGAAAAGTTAGGCTCAAGATTACCATGATCTAGATTAGGTTAGGTTCAAGGTAACCAAGAGCCTGAGGGACAACTCTCCTAGTTAGGCTTTGGGTAACCATGAGTAAGGTGCTTTTTGGCTTAGGGTGATCTTGAGCCAGCTGCCAGCCAGTTGTACCAGGTGCAGGACAGGGCTGAGTTGGGTTACTAGCTCAGCCTAAAGGCAAATAGTTTAACTGTCTCATATAATAATGGAGGATTAGCAATGAATTTTGCTAATCTCTCATTGTGCCACCTCAATCATCTTTTCCAAATCCACCCCTCATTTTTTTTTTTTTTTTTTTAATATGATGAAAATCTCTCAAATTGTCAATTTCATGGTTAATGGAATGATCATTTTTCTTTTTTTTTTTTTTTTTTTTGCTCATCTTCTTCCTCACCTTACTGTTACTCTTACCCTCCCTTTTTTCCTCTACATCTCACTCTTCCATAGTCCATGTGCCTAAAGAAAGTTAATATTCTCTCTCTTTTTTTACAATTTTCTTCTTTCTTTTTTGGATTTTTTATTATTTTTAACTTATTCTTGGGTTGATGAGTTTTGTGTTTTTTCTCTCTTTTTTTACAATTTTCTTCTTTCTTTTACAGTATTTTTTATTATTTCTTACAACTTATTCTCTTTGGGTTGATGAGTTTTGTGTTTTTAATAGCTCTACTTTGGGTTGATGTGTTTTGGTGTTGTGTTTTTTAATTCCTCAGGGCTTCTAATTTGCTTATTGTTTTTGTTATATTGAAAATACAGATACTTAAAACAAAATATTAAAATTAAAAATAAATAAATAAAAATCTTGGGCATCACAAGTATCACAATCTAGTAATCAATAAAAATTTTAAACCTCTAATACATGTTTGTGTTATTTAAAGAAATGAAAGTGACAAAACTTTCTAGAATACATATTTTGTATGCACAACAATTGGACTTCTCACATTATGAGTACCATCCGACCACACTAGGGATGCAGATACCCTTGTATTGCTTGGTTTTCCTTTCCCAGACACAGTCACAATAAAAGACTTTGTCTCACCTGTCGACTTGAAGGAGAGTGTGCTAGGTTTCACGCTGACATTGATCTGAGAATCTGTAATTACTTTTACCTCATACGTTGAATCTGTGGGACCTACATTTGTTACTGTTCTGGGAAATTCAACTGTGAAATTTTTGTCTGTTTCAACAAAAGCTTGCATTGACGGGTAATTCAGATCCTTTGGAGATCCTTGAACGCCCTTGGAACAATTACCAAAGAAACTAATATTCATGCTGCAAAGCATTTTTATGTAGTCATCTTTAGAGGCATCATAAATCAGACCAGGCTCCACTGCTTTCACTGGATTGATATGACCGGCCCCAAAAGCAAATTCACCTTCTCCATATTCACCATCCGGATTTTTTGTGGCATTCATTGGCCAAGCTATAAGAACAAGAAAATATAGCAAAGTTATAATCATAAGCATGACATGCAAAGAAATGATATAGCAAGTGATATATATATATATACCAGTGGTCATTAGAGCAGATTTGATGGCTGATGGAGACCAATCAGGATGAAACGTTTTAAGATAAGCAGCTGCACCAGCTACATGAGGACAAGCCATGGATGTTCCAGACAATATATTGTATTTCACAGACCTCTTTTCAGGTACACTAGAAGGTGAAGCATTTGGGGAAAATGCCGCCAAAATATCTATTCCAGGAGCACTTATGTCTGGCTGGAGTGTTTATCAAATATATATATGTGTTAGAGAACCAAAGAGAGAAAGGTATATATGCAGAATTGCAGATAATAATTGATGCCTTACCTTCAAAATATCTGATGCAATGGTGTTTGGCCCACGTGAAGAGAAGGAAGCAGCTAAAGGAGCATGTGTATCTGTAATAGCTTCACTTTTTAGTATACTTCCTTGCGGGTTTCTACAAAACACAACCTTCAAAAGTTAATTTAATAATCATGTAGTAAATACTATGAAATATTGCAAGATCGCAATTCGCAAATTAATGGTACATGACAACAATTTTCACAACATTAATTATTCACAACAGTTGAACAAACAGCTTTTTATCAATTCTCATATGTTCATCACTAATATCATTATATTATTTATTATTTACAATTTGACAACTCCACAGTTGGGAAATATATTGTAAAATTATTGTGACTTAAAACTTATTGTAAAATAAATATTAGAATCCTTACTGTGTAGAATTTATGTAAGACTTAACCACGTCATATTCTTCGTTTACTAAAGTTGATGCAGGTAAAGAAACTACAAAAGCAACATCTTGATTATCTTGATTTAACGCGATTATCCCAAGTGCGCCAGCTCTGGAAGCTTCTTCCCATCCACTTGCGTCATCACACACAACAATTTTTCCTTCCACCAAACTGCTTTTCAAACAAAAGACAAAGCATCGCCTGATATTCAACATGACAAGACATAGTTCTTAGCTTTCATTGCTTTAAGAAAACTAGAAGTTAGGAATGACAAAAACAACAGAAATTACCTAGCTTCATCTTCAGCACAAGTACTACTCGAAACATCTTTCCCCTGTACCAAAGGGAATTTTGTTCCATTTAGTGTGAAGGAATTTACTGCACTTCCCTGATAACAAAAAAATGAAATTGTGTCACAAATACACTAGAATAGACAAAAATAATTTAAAAAAATCAAATCAAATCAAGTTCATCTAGTTTCTATGGAAGAAATTTAGTGCTTAACAACCATTTCATAATTCATAAAAAAAATGTTCATCGATGAAGATTTTTAGGACACACACTTTCATGCCAGATAGTCTGGTAACTTAATTTTTATTTGATCTTAAAGATTTCATAGAGGATATTAGAGTTACACTCAAAATTAGAAGAATGATAGAACCAAAGAAATGTTAAGGCAAATTCGTGCACAATTAGAAAGTAATGAAAACATTTTAAGACAATGTTGAGGATTAAATTAAATTAAATGTTTAAGATGAAGATACTTACAATGAGTGTCTTTCCATTCGCAAGAACAACCTTGCTAATAATTTTGCGATCTATGCTGCTGGCTGCTATGGAGAACAACCATGGTGCAACACTTGATACTGTGATTGGAGCAGGACCACTATTTCCAGCAGACTGAACAGTGAGTATACCTTTCTCCATTGCATGAAAAGAACCAATAGCAATAGAGTCAGCGTCAAAAGGTCTTGCATTATCTCCACCGACTGAAATGGTAATGATGTCAACCCCATCTGCAATAGCATCATCAAAGGCAGCTAGGATGTCTGTATCTGAACACCCAGCTGCATCACAGACTTTATATGCAGCAATCCTTGCAGATGGAACCCCTCCTCGTGCAATTCCCTTTGCCACTCCAAAAAAACTCGCATCCATTACTTTGTTACCAGCTGCTGTTGAGGCAGTATGGGTACCATGACCTACTTGATCCCTTACAGGAAGCATTTTCAGTCGAGGAGCCCAAAGAGTAACCGCGAGCTCCAATAAGCTTACTGCATAATGTACATTTCATATTGTTTTGAGTATGTTTATAAGTAGAAACCCCAAAATACTACAACTATTTTCATCTTTTTTAAGATGTAGGCTAGGAAAATTTGTCGAAAACAAAAATTACAATATAACTCTGGGAGAGAGGAAATTACTTGTTGCAAGTAAAGTTACTGCCACCTTCACAGGTACCCTTCCATTTCTTAGGTGGTGGACCATAACCTTCATCGCTAAAGCTCTCTGACTCAGGCCAAATTCCAGTGTCAATAACACCAACTATTACATTACTCTCAACAGTAGGTTGTCTTTTTGCAGTTTCGGTTAATCCTACGAAGTCCCATGATCTTGTTGTTTGAAGTTGGAGAGTTCTACTTCGAAACACAGATAGCACTTCCTTCTTTCCTGCACATGTATTATTGTCATTACAACATAACAAACTGTATTGATTTGTTATGTAATTATTCAAAGAAAATCGACAACAACAACAAGTAAGCCTCAGTCCAAAAATTTGTAAGATCGGCTATGATCCTCCACATAATAGTCAAGATTGACCAAATGTATTCTTTTACATCATTCTATTCTATCTAAAGTCATACTTTCTTTTATGTTCTTAATTAACATCACAAAAAACAACAACAAAATAAATCATAAAGCACTTACTAGCAATTTTTTGTTGCTCTTCATCACTGAGCCTGGCTGCAAATGCATTGAAACTCCTAGTATAGCTTCTAACCATGGACTCGGCGGCAGCACTACAAGGACAGATTAGAGAAAAAAAAAATGGTCAAAACCTTTAAGTCTTTCTAGTCCCTTCATTCTGCTACTTCTTTTTAGTTTCATTCAAATAAAAAGAGATAATAGGATGAACAGTTACCTTTCCCCAACAACTTCTTTAAGAACGCTGAGATGTTTTGAAGTAGGTGAATATTCACCTTCTGGTAGTGAAGCCCATGTACACAATGTAAACATCCTTCTCGTTGTCTGTTGAACCAAAACAAATAATGCTGTGGGCAGCGACAATGAGAATCACAAAGAAATGGTAAAGGGATATAATGTTAGACATAGCAGCCATTGTATGGGATTGTGAAACTGAGGAGGATTGAAGTGGTATTTATAATATGATTCCAGGAGAATTTCCATTCATACGTAAGGCTGTACTTTCCTTTTAAATACATTCCAGAAGAAATTTCAATCATACTCCGGAAATGACAATATATATATATATAGCTCAGTACCAGCTGAGAAAGGAGACAGCCGTATGGAGCTGTCATATTCTCATTTTGCTTCCTTTTTTACATGGCGTAAAAAATCAATTGGTGTCTTGACTTGATTGTGAGAGCAATCATCATGAATCGAACGTCATGGATTCAAATGTTATCGTAGCTTTAAAAAAAAAAAGAAAAACATTCAACTGCCTTACTATATATGTAATGCATTATCGTCTGCATTATTGTTTTGACTTTCACGGTTGATTTGTTTTTATTTAATTTCATATAATCTTATACTGTTCATGTTTTTGACATACGGTTTTGCTTTTAGGTTTTTTCTTATTTTTGAGAAGAGTAAGATATTTTTGTTACATCAATTTTGACAGTGATTGATAGCATTTGTCAAAGAGAGAAAGAAAAATGAAGGAAGGTAAACAATTCCCATATCAGTTTATACTTTTAAGGCCATTTTATTTTAAAGATATCAATATTCTGACGTGAGAGATTAATGATTCTACTATTATCCAAATTAGTCGCAAACCCGTACAATGCACAAAAAACTATTGAAAATAAGATCTAAAGAAATATTACCAAGTCTGATTAGTGTAGAAAAAGATAGTAGGTTTGGAGGAAAAAATTAGGAACATCTTTCATAGCATGTCATCCACATATTATATATTACAACGGCAGGCTTTACAATTAGAATCAATTGCGTGTTGACTAATAAATATTCCTTAGTTTCCCTTGTTTTTAAATTAAACAAATACCAAAAAAAAAAAAACATTTGGAAATCTCTCAACCTTGGATACAATGAAATTCGCATTACATTTTTTATACCATACAGACGGAAAATTTCATCTTGAACTCTCTTAACTTTACATATGGACACTAAGCCCAAAATATTCCTTAAAAACAAAATTACATGGAGGCAAATGCTCGCTTGCAGCTATAAGCTATAAGAGAGTGTTGAGAATGTCGCTATTGTGTTCATATGCTTTGACTTAGGAAACAACAGGTCAACAGCCACTACTCAATGGAAAACCATAGGTCGCTGGAATAATTCTTCCTCATCTTCAGAAATCGACAAAACCTTGCTTAGATAAATCTGCTAAAAGCAAGGAATACAAAATAAGATTCAAATAGATATTTATCACAAAACTTCCATTATCATCATATTTATTAAATTTTCTTGGCGAACAAATAGATAATTAGGAAAAAGAAAAGAAATAAGTATATAATGAAAAATGATGTTACTTTTGAAGGACATAACATAGTAGTGATTCTTCAACGCTAAATAAAGCAAACTGAAACAAAGAACCAAATTGAAAAAATCAAAACCCATCAAGTAACATGGAGAAAAAGAAAGACAAAACAAAAATAAAAGATCTTGTTTATTGTAGAGATAAAGTGTTAAGGGAAATTGCTTCAAAAAAAAAAGTTGAGGGAATTAAATAAAAAGACAAAGGGAATAGTGTGAGACAATTAAGAATAAGAAGAGCAACTAATAGCAAGGAAGTCAAGGAGACTTGCTAAGAATAAAATAGTTAATAACTTTTTTTATAATTAAAAGAGTTAATAACTTAATATAAAATGTTACAACTTCAAAAGATGATGTTGAATATATTTTAAGGCCAAGAGGAAATATACGAATGATACATAATATATATATATAATCGAATCTATATGTAAATCTCTTTAACTTGGAATTTGAAAAAATATTAGATATGAGCATTTAATTGGAGCATATTATTGGGTAGTATATTTAATTTATTAATGGTGAAGACGTGCAAAACAGAAGTATTAAAATAGGAATTTTTGAACAGATTGAATTTTTAAAACGACGTTATTTTGGAAAGCTTGACTTACATTTAATTTCTAATTTCCTTTTTGGGCGGTTTTAGATCATAGAATGAAATTTCATATACATATTGATTCAAGTTATGGGATATAAATGATATATAGTATATATATATATATAACCATATGATAATACTAAGGATCAAACGCACTCACAAAGGGTGATTGACTTTTTGGGGAGAGGAATGACCAGGGAACGAATACCCAAGTTGTAATTTAAATGCATATTTGAAATAACATATATTGTTTAACATATTTAGCTGGAATATATAGAATTAATTAATACGACAATATATATATTTGAAAAATATTAAATATGAGCATTTAATTGGAGCATATTATTGGATAGTGGTTATCTAATTTATTAATGGTATAATTTTTATTATGGGATAGTGGGTATTTAATTTATTAATGATTTAGTAATAAATAAGATGTCACCTAAGATGTTAAGTGTCAAGCAGAAAACATTACCTTAGATGCTACGTGACAGAAAGATGACAGCATCTTCTATTTTAATATATACTAGTTGCAACATAATTAGGGAGAAAGGAAATTACTTGTTGCAAATAAAGTTACTGTCACCTTCATAAGTACTGATGCAGATTATTCTAAGAGAGATTGAGAAATTAGAATTTCATATTTAATACATTTCAAGATATATGCATAATTATTATTCTCATGGCATAGACATAGGGATTACATATATTCATCATAGGTTAGTTCATGCAAGACCATAATTGCAAGGATTCAAAATAATTTTGGTATTGACACGTAAGTATGGACATAACCACTCATTAGCCTGATGCATACACATTATGCTTGAACGGTAGATGGGCAAACTTAAAATCAAATACCCTAATCAACATGGCAACTACATAATCAAGATTATTCAAGAATAACAACTATGCAAGAAACATTTAATTAAACTAATATATATAGCTTAAAATAACTACGTAAGAAACATTTATTTAACTAAACTAAAGCATAAAACTAGAATAAATAAAAAGGATTTTGGAATCTTACCTTGGCTATGGCAAGGATAATTTTCTAGAGAATTTTCGAGTAAGGAGGAAGAGACATGTTATGGTAATGGATGTGTATTTTTTAAATAAAGAGGATGCCTCAATTTATAGAAAAGTTTGGCTTAGTGACCATGAGCCATATTGGGTTAGGCTCATGCATGGTGACCATCTAACTGCTGTCCCTTAGGCTCTAGGTAACCATGAGTCAGATTCCTTTTACCTCAGGATGACCCTAAGCCAGTTGCCAGCTACCAGCCAACTGTCCCATGTGTAGATTACGGTCCAAATGTTAATTGTATTCATATAATATTAAATATATAATAATGGAGGATTGGCAAGTAATTTTGCTAATCTCTCATTGTAAAACCTCAGCCACCTTTTCCCAACTCCACCCCTTATTTTTTTGGAATATGATCCTTTTTATTCGAAAATATCTTTATTTGTCCTATTTCATAGTTGATGAAAAGGATTCCTTTCCTATATTTTTAGCTCCTTTTTTTTCTCACCTTACCATTATTCTTCCTCCAACTCTTCCCCTCCCTTTTTGGTTATTCTTCTCTCCATTCTTCCACATTTTATTGTTACTCTTCCTCCAATCATTCCTCCCCTTTTATTTCTCTTATTCTCCCCCCATCTTATTTTCTATAAATTGGCTATTATTTCCTCTTCACGACTACACCACACTCTTCCATTTAATCCATGTGCCTAAAAAAATGAATCTTTTCTCTTCTTTATTTTTACAATTTTCTTCTTTCTTTTTGTGGATTTTTTATTATTTCATGCAACTTTGCCTTTGGCTTGATGAAGTTTTTGTGTTTTTGACAACTCTACTATGGGTTGGATGTGTTTTGGCTGTTGGGTTTTAAATTCCCCATATCAAAAGTCCTCTTTTTCCCTCTTATCCAGTCCAAGTCGATATCTTATATTTATTTGAGTGTCGATGCATGCTTTCTAATTTGCTTATTATTTTTGTTATATTGAAAATACATATACTTAAAACAAAATATTAAAATTAAAAATAAATAAATAAAAATCTTGGGCATCACAAGTATCACAAGTAATCAATAAAAATTTTAAACCTCTAATACATGTTTGTGTTATTTAAAAAAATGAAAGTGACATAAAGCTTTCTAGAATACATAATTTGTATACACAACAATTGGACTTCTCACATCATGAGTACCATCTGACCACACTAGGGATGCAGATACCCTTGTATTGCTTGGTTTTCCTTTCCCAGACACAGTCACAACAAAAGACTTTGTCTCACCTGATGACTTGAAGAAGAGTGTGCTAGGTTTCACGCTAACATTGATCTGAGAATCTGTAATTACTTTTACCTCATACGTTGAGTTTAAGGGGCCTATATTTGTTACTGTTCTGGGAAATTCAACTGTGAAACTTTTGTCTGTTTCAACGAGAGCTTGCATTGACGGGTAATTCAGATCCTTTGGAGATCCTTTAACGCCCTCGGAACAATTACCAAAGAAACTAATATTCATGCTGCAAAGCATTTTTATGTAGTCATCTTTAGAGGCTTCATAAATCAGACCTGGCTCCACTGCTTTCACTGGATTGATATGACCGGCCCCAAAAGCAAATTCACCTTCTCCATATTCACCATCCGGATTTTTTGTGGCATTCATTGGCCAAGCTATAAGAACAAGAAAATATAGCAAAGTTATAATCATAAGCATGGCATGCAAAGAAATGATAATAGCAAGTGATATATATATAATACCAGTGGTCATTAGAGCAGATTTGATGGCTGATGGAGACCAATCAGGATGAAACGTTTTAAGATAAGCAGCTGCACCAGCTACATGAGGACAAGCCATGGATGTTCCAGACAATATATTGTATTTCACAGACCTCTTTTCAGGTACACTAGAAGGTGAAGCATCAGGGGAAAATGCCGCCAAAATATCTATTCCAGGAGCACTTATATCTGGCTGGAGTTATTATCAAATATATATATGTGTTAGAGAACCAAAGAGAGAAAGGTATATATGCAGAATTGCAGATAATAATTGATGCCTTACCTTCAAAATATCTGATGCAATGGTGTTTGGCCCACGTGAAGAGAAGGAAGCAGCTGCAGGAGCATGTGTATCTTTAATACCTTCACTTTTTTGTATACTTCCTTGCGGGTTCCTACAAAACACAACCTTGAAAAGTTAATTTCATAATCATGTAGCATATGTTTTATTTTCAAAGCAATTACTATGCCATTAATCAACATCTCAAAATTCCCATAAATCTTCTAAAAATAGTCAAATATTGCAAGATCACATAATAAAATAAAGAGTAATGCTATATAACAACAATTTTCTCAACATTATTTACAACAGTTGAGAAAGCAGTTTTTTTATCAATTCTTATATGCACTGATCACTGATATCATTATATTATTTACTATTTACAATTTGACACTTCCATATTTGTGAGATATTTTGTAAAATTATTATGCCTTAAAACCTATTGTTAAACAAATATTAGAATCCTTACTCTGTAGAATTTATGTAAGACATAACCACATCATAATCTTCATTTACTAAGGTAGATGCAGGTAAAGAAAGTACAAAAGCAACATCTTTTCTATCTTCATTTAGCACGATTGCCCCCAGGGCGCTAGCTCTATAAGCTTCTTTCGATCCACTTGCGTCATCACACACAACAATTTTTCCTTCCACCAAACTGCTATTCAAACAAAAGGCGGAGCAAACCCTGATATTCAACATGACAAGGCATAGTTCTTAGCTTTCATTGCTTAAGAAAACTTGAAGTTTGGAATGACAAAAACAGCAGAAATTACCTAGCTTCAGCTTCAGAACAAGTACTCGAAACATCTTTCCCATATACCAAAGGGAATTTTGTTCCATTTAGTGTGAAAGAATTTACAGCACTTCCCTGATAACAAAAAATGAAATATTGTCACAAATACACTAGAACAGACAAAAAAAATTTATAGAAATAAAAAAATATAAGTTCATCTAGTTTCTATGGAAGAAATTTGGTGCTTAACAACCATTTCATAATTTGTAAAAAAAATGTTCAACTATGAAGATTTTTAGGACACCACTTCATGCCAGATAGTCTGGTAACTTAATTTTTATTTGAACTTAAAGACTTCATAGAGGATTTTTGAGTTACATTCAAAATTAGAAGTATGATAGAACTAAAGCAATGTTAAGGCGAATTCGTGCACAATTAGAAAGTAAAGAAAACATTTTAAGACGATGTTGAGGATAAAATAAAATTAAATGTTTAAGATGAAGATACTTACAATGAGTGTCTTTCCATTCGCAAGAACAACCTTACTAATAATTTTGCGATCTATGCTGCTGGCTGCTATGGAGAACAACCATGGTGCAACACTTGATACTGTGATTGGAGCAGGACCACTATTTCCAGCAGACTGAACAGTGAGTATACCTTTCTCCATTGCATGAAAAGAACCAATAGCAATAGAGTCAGCGTCAAAAGGTCTTGCCTTATCTCCACCGACTGAAATGGTAATGATGTCAACCCCATCTGCAATAGCATCATCAAAGGCAGCTAGGATGTCATTCTCTGAACACCCACCTTCACCACAGACTTTATATGCAGCAATCCTTGCAGATGGAACCCCTCCTCGTGCAATTCCCTTTGCCACTCCAAAAAAACTCGCATCCATTACTTTGTTACCAGCTGCTGTTGAGGCAGTATGGGTACCATGACCTACTTGATCCCTTACAGGAGCATTTTCAGTCGAGGAGCCCAAAGAGTAACCGCGAGCTCCAATAAGCTTACTGCATAATGTACATTTCATATTGTTGAGTATGTTTATAAGTAGAAACCCCAAAATACTACAACTATTTTCATCTTTTTTAAGATGTAGGCTAGGAAAATTTGTCGAAAACAAAAATTACAATATAACTCTGGGAGAGAGGAAATTACTTGTTGCAAGTAAAGTTACCGCCACCTTCACAAGTACCCTTCCATTTCTTAGGTGGTGGACCATAACCTTCATCGCTAAAGCTCTCTGACTCAGGCCAAATTCCAGTGTCAATAACACCAACTATTACATTACTCTCAACAGTAGGTTGTCTTTTTGCAGTTTCGGTTAATCCTACGAAGTCCCATGATCTTGTTGTTTGAAGTTGGAGCATTCTACTTGGAAACACAGATATCACTTCCTTCTTGCCTGCACGTATATTATTGTCATTACAGCATAACAAACTGTATTAATTTGTTATGTAATTATTCAAAGAAATTCAACAACAACAACAACTAAGCTTTAGTCATCCCAATTTTTGGGATCGGCAATGGATCCTTCACATAATAGTAAAGATCAACCACGTGTATTCTTTTACATTATTCTATTCGATCTGAAATCATACTTTCTTTTATGTTCTTAATTAACATAACAGAAAACAACAACAACAACAACAAATGAATCATAAAGCACTTACTAGCAATTCTTTGTTGCTCTTCATCACTGAGCCTGGCTGCAAATCCATTGAAACTCCTAGTATAGCTTCTAACCATGGACTCAGCGGCAGCACTACAAGGACAGATTAGAGAAAGAAATGGTCAAAACCTTTAAGTCTTTCAATCCCCTTCACTCTGCTATTTCTTTTTAGTTTCATTCAAATAGAAAGAGATAATAAGACTGGGATGAACAGTTACCTTTCCCCAACAACTTCTTGAAGAACGCTGAGATGGGTAGAAGTAGGTGAATATTCACCTTCTGGTAGTGAGCCCATGTAAACAATGTAAACATCCTTCTCATTATCTGTAGCACCACAACAAATAATACTGTGGTAAGCAACAATGAGAATCACAAAGAAATGGTAAAGGGATATAATGTTAGACATAGCAGCCATTGCGTGGGATTGCGAAACTGAAGTGGTTTGAACTGCTATTTATAATATGATTCCAAGAGAGATATCATTCATAGGTACGGCTGTACTTTCCTTTTGAATAGCAAAGCATTTCTGGAATCGACAATATAGCTCAATACCAGCTGGGAAAGGAAACGGCCATCATTTTCTCATTTTATAGTATGTAAAATCATTCATCTGCTTTAGTATGTAATGCTGCATTATTGTTTTGACTTTTAAAATTGATTTGTTTTTATTTGATAGTTCATATAATCTTATAGTATTAATACGTAAGATCTTTTTGATACGTTAATTTTGACAGTGAACAATTGCAATGGTAATAAAGAGAAGGCGAAATGAGGGAAGGTAACCAATTCCCATATCAGTTTATACTTTAAAGGCAATTTTATTTCAAAGATATCAGTGACTTTGACGTGAGAGATTAACGATTCTTGTATTATTCAAATGAAATTCAAATCGGGAGGATATGGGATTTTATTATGAATTTATTTAGGTAGGGTTCGTTTGGGTAAGCTATCGTAACTATAAAAATAAATAAAAATAGTTTCACTTTCACAACAATAGCGAGGTGACAAGTTGTAAATGATCAAATCATATTTTGAATCCGTTTGGATTAATTATTTAAAAACAATAAAGCTATAAACACAATAATTCTACAACAATTCTGAAGTGCGAAACTATAAATGATAAATAATAAAATGATATAAGTGTGGGTTCATATGAAAACTAATATAAACCAAACAACTCAATATTTTTATAAAATTATTGTGAAACTATAAATTTTTAAACAACGATTTTAAAATTTACGTTTTGAAATTACGATTTTGGAAACCACATTTTAAGGTTGGCAAAATTTGTGAAAAGGTGTTGTTTTCAAGGGCGGAGGGATGCCCCACTTGGGTTTCTCAAATTCTCCCCCTCCTCCTATTTTATTAATATTTTTAAAATGTTAGGTTAAATTTTATGTAATTTCCCCCCTTATTTTTAACCACACACTTAAAGTATTTAGTATCTCATCTTTTTATTTTTTATTTTTCATTTAATATCACTTATTTGGCATATATAAGTCATTAGTTTCAGAAATATTTCAACATTTAAAGCATATATTCATAAAAAAATATATTACTAAATCTATTTAATAAAAACTCTTTTTCTTTTCCAAAAACAAACTCTTTTTTCATTTTTACATTTAAAAAGGGGGTAATTTTCCTCTACAATACCCAAACTTTTTGGAAAGATTATTCAGTAGTTTTGGACTACAAATAAATACGTAGTCCCTACTCTCACAGAGTAATGGATCTCATCATGAATTTGAAAAATTATTTAGTAATTCCCCTTCTCACAGAGTAGTGAGTCCCACCATGAATACAATTAATAGGATCCACCATTCATGTGAGATGTGAACTACATATTTATTTATAGTCTAGACTACTGAATAGTCTTGGACCCACCATTTAATGTTTTGGGTACATCAAGCTCAAAAAACCTTTACCCCAATGGTGTTGCTAAAAACAAATTCAAGAGGAAGCCGAGATAAATATATATAAATAAATAAATAATCAATCTAAAAAATAACGTATCATATATATATAGTGTCTATATTGCTAATTCTTCAAGAAATTCATATTGTTATTTATTCTAAAAATAAATAAAAATAAAAAGTTTCTACGTTATTAATTCTCCAAATACAAAAATAATAATAATTGTTTATAGAAAATAAAAAATGTCTTATACTTAAGAAATTGACTTATCTTTTTATAGAAACATATATATATATATATATATATATATATATATATATATATCTTAAATATGTTTTGATTTAATGAGCTATGTATGACAGAAGAGTAATATAGGAAAAAATAATGTATTAATCATTTTATATATTTTTAGAAAATATACTTTTTTATATATTTGATATTAATAAGCTACATATGATATAAGAGTAATAAAAAAAAAAGAGTAATAAAGGAAAAAAAAAAAAAAAAACTAGTGGGCATTGACAGATAAGTTGATATTTATATTTCTGTAAATGTGCCTTGCGAAAATGTGATTTGTCCGAAGATATATAATTTTTTATTATATCAATATGCTTTATTATGTATGAAAATAAAAATTTCAAAACAATATTTGTATAATTCCATGTTTTGATATTTATATTAAGCATTAACATTTGCACATTTTTATTATATTAATCTTGAAAATTTTCCTTGATCTTTTAAGATTTTTCTATAATTTGGATAATTAGAGCATACATCATATATAAAATTTTATGCATGTGTATTAGATTTTAAATTAAAATAAATAATTCTTATGTTATGTTGCTTTTTGTTTTTGGCTTAGTGATTTAGTTTAGGAGTATCATAAACATCTCCTCCATTCACTTACGTACATGAAGTATTTAATATATACACCAAATATATTAAATACTTAATTACTTGATTTTTTATAATATATTATAAAATTATACTAAGATGAAATAAGTAATTTATTGTTAAATTGGAATATAATTAAAAAAAAATAACTTTAACACATATAACCGTTCTTTCAGGGTCAAAAATTTTTCATTCAAAATCTTTGATATACAATTTTTTCGCTTTTATGAATATATATATATATATATATATATATATATATATATATATATATATGTGTGTGTGTGTGTGTGTGTGTGTGTGTGAGAGAGAGAGAGAGATACTTAATTTTTTATAATATATTATAAAACTATACTAAGATCAAATAAGTATGTTGTTAATTTCGAACATTACAATAATAATAATTAAAAAATAATAACTTACAACATATAATCATTCTTTCTGTGTCGCAATTATCATTCAAATTCGGAATATACCCTACATAAAATTATTTCTGTTTTTTATGCCAAAATTTTAAATATTTTTTAAATCCTTAAACTGAATAGAATATGTATATATATTTTTATGGTATATATTTAGTCCTATATATATATTTTTTTTATACGTAAGATCAGAACTTTATTAAGAGAAAGTGTAGTGTGCATAAATATTCCATATTATCAACTATGTTTGGTTTGGTTCCAATCGAAACAGTCGAAATATTTCATTCTAGATATTAAACCGGTACACTAAACTCACTGGGGAGAAGGAGCCCGAAAAGGGTCCCCCACAACAATATATATATGGACACTAAGGTTAGTACCATAGAGCGAAGCGGGGCATGTTCAACCTCACGTCTAACCAGCGTCATGTCGAATGAGCCCCCTAGTTCTTGTTTGAAGATGGGAACATTAGCAAAATGGATTTGGATGACTCTTCAAAAATGAATCTCTTTTATGTGATGCAATATTGGAAGGACTAATCATAATTAAAGCTTCCCATAATCTCTTTTATAACCCAACCCAAGTGGATATATTGTTCACTAACCTATACCATGGTTGTCTAAATCGAGATCCTACATAGGATCGATGAGAGGATTATATGAATTGGATCAAAAATCATAAGATTATAGTTTTTGTAAAAGAAAAGAACGAAAATCATCAATATTGATGATACATGTTAAAGAATTATTGAAAATTAAAAAGTAAATTTGGCACAAATTAATTTTAAAAGGCAATAACTAGTAAGTACCAAATTACCAATACATATACAAATAACTGTTGGATATATATCATGTGATTCTGTAAAAATAAACAACAATAAGAAGAAATTTGTCACTTTTAATAAACAATAAAAACTCACAGTGAATGCAGTATGAATAAATCAAGTCTAGTGTTTGACACTGTCTCTTTAAGACAGATTTCGTCCCTCACACTATTATCTTAGTGGTGCTTTGAGACTCATGGACATCTGTCTCTCAGGATAAAATGATCTTCGCACATAAAAGAAGCACAAGCAATCTCCGTGCACAATGAACGTAACTAGTGTCTCTTTCTCTCTCTTTATGCAGAAGAGACTCTCAAAATCGTAGGAAATAACTAACTCAAAGCAACTTCAAAAATCTACTTTTTTAAAAGGTTGATTTAAATGAATAAAAGGACACCCTATTTATAGATAGAGTCACATCTGTTCAATAAGGTGCGAGATGAAGAGTCACAATTTTTCAGAAAAGACATAACACTTTGTGAGAAAAATAATGTACTAAAAATACATAAATTAGATGGACTGGGCCTAACCCACATGGATCTACTTGGCCCACTTTTAGGAGACAATTTCTCATTCACTCCTAACCATTTTTCTAACAATAACAAACTCCAAACTTCAAAGTTAAAATTTATAAGTTCCATACCTAATGTTAATATTCAATCATTCAATCCAAGTTGTTTATTACTTGTTGAATTTTTTCCCAAATGGGATTCCATCATTGTAAACATCATTCTCACCCATGTCGTTGTTGGCAGCCTAGGCTCCTAGCACCCCATATCATCCATGGGAAAAAGAAAGAGCAAGTTTAAGAATTATTAAAGAGAAGAAGGAAAAGGATTGGCAATAAATTTATAAACCAAAACAAGATCGACAACCTCTACTTATGTACGCTCTACTCTATACGCTAAATTTCATCAAGTTTTCATCTACTTGAGATAAAGCCAAACCGATAACAACAAATTAGCTTGGAAAACAACTAAAGACGCATTTACTTTAACGAGATTTTCTTTATTTTTTTGTTGTGTAATCTACAATCTCGTTAACAATAGATGTTTGGAAACATTGCTCTTCCACGATTAAAATGAAAGGGTAAAGAATCATTAAACAAAGTTGAATTTTTATAGTATTTTTACCATTAATAAAAAAAAATTAAAGCTCAAAAATACTTACATGAAAGCATGGTAATTAACGACACCGCAACAGCAACAAGACAGGTGTCTCGAATGAGTAATTTTATGGCTCTAACTCATGGCTTTAACAAAACCAACAATTGAGAAGTGAAGGAAATGGTGCTTTCTTTTAAAGCCTTACAAATTTTTTTTTTTGGTTAGTTATTTATAAACTTTCGGCCGATTTAGAGGTTCCTTTTGGATCAAGTAATAAATTCCTTTAATTTTGGGCTCAAATTAATTAACCAATAGCATGTAGAAAAAAAAAAACAATTGAAGTCTTTGTGATGCATGGAATCGTATAGGATCAGTGAAGGATCCGTATTTTATACAATCCTACAATACAACTCACGATCCTGGTCTGATTCTACTTCGAAAGCAATCCTGATACATTTTGGATCAATTCTGTAGTGCAGAATCAATGAATCTTATGATCCTACGATCTCGTAATTCTAACAGCCATGGCCTATACAACATTTGCATGATTCAAATCCATATATTATATACAATCTTCCTTACTCAAATCCATAGCGTCCTCCTTGGAAAACTCACAACAAGACCCCGAATCACCTTAGGTTTCCAAGCTCGTTTCGCTATCATCTATCACCACCCAGAAATGTATCTCTGGTTTTTGTTTTTGTTTTTGTTTTTTTTGTGGGGAAGGGGGCTTGTGGAAGGTATCACATGAATCATTTACAAATCCAGGTATTGCTCTCTTTGTGCACGCATGCTTGTTTGTGTTTATTGCCAGTAACCTCTAGTCCAAACAATAATATTCCTTCTCTAATAAAAACAAATTGGAGCTCAAGTTGTGGATTCAATTCGAACCAAAATTTTAAATGAATTCAAATATGCCACCATCTCTATGGTCCAATCTAATGGATTTTCAATCACTACATTTGTTCCAGCAATTACTTTGACATTTCAATATAAGCAATCACGTGATATGGTCATTGACTAGTCCTCTGCTAAAAGTTAAATATAAGAAATAACAGATGCAGAAAATCACCAACCAAGTAATATTCAGGTAAGTTAGTTACAAAAGAATAAAATACAAGCTGCACCAGAGAACTGATCCTTCATAGGAATTTTTTAACTTATCTACATTTCACTTAATATGGAGAAATTGCTTCCATACTGAATTTTTTTTTGTCGACTCAGAAAATATGAACATCTCCCAGTTGTTCTACACAAATCACAAATTCACACCCCAGAAACTCTGTATTTGTGCAATTATTTACCTGCACCGACCCCATCCTAAGGTGCACTAGGATCATTTTCATGAAAAGACTACCAACCCCACAAATAGAAACACATTTTAAACTTTGAAGCCCATATTCTGCCAGAAATGTGCTTCATTAATTTGACATCACATCATCATCACCATGTTTATTTTCAGGAAGCATCACTCCTTCTGAGAAGATAAAATTGTTCACTGCACCAAAGATACTTGCAATCTGCATTACTACCATTTGAAAATCGGTGATCGTTGGCAGGACAGACACTGGAAGAGGAGGCATACACATAGGATGGAATTCCTTCTTATTGACAGTTGGAGCATACAGCATTAGCACTGCCTGACAAAAGAGGAATCTGCAAGAAACCCCAAGGCTTGTGTTTTTTACTCATCGATAAGCATTAAAAACAAACAAACAAACAAAAATATAGTTCTTTTAAGACATTTGTCTCAGCAAAAATTTCTACATATTTAATGCATAGAAATGCAAGAATATGAAACTTGCAAATGCATTCTCACAGGAAGAAATTTATCATTCAGGTCATCAAATATATTGTTGAGTGATGAATCTATAGACTTATACTTCTTCTGAGTTCATAAAAAAACAAGACAACCATTTGGAGTTGTAGACTAAATGCAAAGTACCACAATCTACAAATAAAGAAAGTTACATCTAGAATACCATATTCATATAGGCATTTTCAATGCTCAGGATAGGAAATTATACCAATAAGCAAGCAATATTTGGCAAGTCATGTAGCACAAATTCACTTTATCTGCTTTCAGCCTTACATAAAATGGGCATCAAGTTTGCAAGTACAATGTCTTTCTGATGTAGGCTCTCGGGTAGAAGGGTTTGTGTTTAGGAATGGGGTTGGAGTGTGAGTTAATTTGAGTAGTAACTAGGCAGCATAAAGCCTCTGCATAGAGAAGTCCATCTCTAAAAGAAATAGCACAAAAGGCTAAGTAATTCTCATTCACAAAATATCAAATCTAAAAACTAAATTTACAAAGGCAAGGCCATGCATTATATAGCATGCCTCAGATACAATCTGATTGGCTGCTGGATGCAGCCCTATGATTGGCTATCCTATGCTAAAAGCCCATTGGCTGAATTATTAACAACCCCTAACAAACTAACCAACTCAGCCAAGCCTTCCTATTGGCTGCACATGGCTTAATTCTAAGTGGTTAACAAGAAAAGACCAAGTACTAGGTTGTTAAGCTTTTGAGCCAACAAGTACAAGGTTATCTCAAAACTAATTACAAGCCTAAAACAGAAATGAAAACACTAGCTTAGATGCTCCTGCATCATACTCTCCCTCTTAAAAAGCATTTGGCCTCAAATGATCTCAGGTGCATGCTAAGTATTTGGCCCCAAGTGTTTCAAGCTGAGTCTTTCTTGGCTTATCTTCTTTATCTTGACCATGGGCTTGGACTTGCTTGTGTCCTTCTTTGGTCGTAATGTATAATGGTGTTCTCTCTTGTGCAAGCTACAATGATTCCCCTCAATCAACAAGTCACAAGCTTTGTCTTCACTGCTGCAAGTTGTGTGAGAGATTTTGTTTGCAAGCCTATTCTTTTCCTCCATTTCTTCCTTAGAAACTTGCAAAATCTTTGTTGTAGCATCCATATTTTCAAGCACAAACTGATTAGACACAGGTTTAAAGGTCATCATACCTTCCAATGTTATGCCTTCTGCTTGGTCATCACCAATTTCAGCTTCAACCTCTATGTCATAAACAGGTGGTTGTTCTACAATTTCTTCAATCATCAAGATACCTTCACTCACTTCCTCTGGTTCTTGATATTGATCATAAACGGGTTCTTGAAGGTAGTCCCCCTCTTGATTTTCTTCAATCATCAAGATGCCTTTCATCATTCCTTCATTGTATTGGAACGCTGCTGTGCTGGAATGTTGCTGCCAATTGCTGCATTGGATTGTTGCATCCAGTTGCATTATTGGAATGTTGCTGCCAGTGGCTGCATCACTTTCTTCTTCCATTGTTTTTGTCATCAAGGTCTTATTTTTGGCTTGCAAAGCTGGCTTCTTGCACTCAATGGACTTGTGACTCTCTTCACCATACTTATAGTGTTTACAAGAAAGGTTGGAGTTCTTTGGTTTACCAACAAATGATGTTTTGGTTGCAACATTGTTGGAGGTGTGGGCTGATTGAACAGGCTGTGCATTCTTGGATTTTCCAAGGTTGTTGCTTAGGCTTGTTGGTACTGCCAAAACTTCTGCCAAGACTTGGTATTGCAATGTCCTCCTTTCAAATTGGGTTTGTAGATAGTTGAAAGGCATAAACTGTTCTTGAAGCTTTGTCTTCATCTTGTTCCAATCTTGAATTTTCTTCTTACCAAATCTGACTCGTTGCATTTGGATCTGCTCCCACCAAGCTGATGCTCTCCCTTTGAGCTTGGTGCCCACAAGCTTCAACTTCTTGTGGTTTGGAATGTCATGGTATTCAAAGACACATTCCACATGATTGATCCAATCTATTAAGTCATCAGGAATTAACACACCAGAAAATTCTGGCACGTCAATCTTGACACTACCTTTCCATTTCTGCTCATACTTTGATTCATATCTCTGATTTTGATCCTTTCCTTCCCACTGCTGCCCAAACTCTCGGTGATAACCCATGAAAGGAGAAGCTTGTAGCTGCTGCTGCCTCTCGGGTGCTCTCCTTTGTTGTTGGAATACATGTTTAAATTCTGGATCTTGGGGTGGTTTATACTTTTGAAACTGCTCGGTCAAGACAGCAAGCTGTCTCCTCATCGTTTCCATCTCAATTTTCCAAGCACACCTCTTTGGAAATTCCTCTTCATTGGCTGCATTGAACTTGGCTTCAACTTCTGGAGCCATTCCTTGAATTGGTTTCTTAAGCTTCTTCAACTTCTCTCCTGCCATCTTGATTCAGGCTGGGGTAAGTGTTTAGGCTTAGGATAATTGGTTCTTGGATGATTCTAGAGAGATAAAGAACAAAGAAAATGCGCAAAACAGAGACTCTAAGGATCTCAAGCTCTGATACCAAATGATGTAGGCTCTCGGGTAGAAGGGTTTGTGTTTAGGAATGGGGTTGGAGTGTGAGTTAATTTGAGTAGTAACTAGGCAGCATAAAGCCTCTGCATAGAGAAGTCCATCTCTAAAAGAAATAGCACAAAAGGCTAAGTAATTCTCATTCACAAAATATCAAATCTAAAAACTAAATTTACAAAGGCAAGGCCATGCATTATATAGCATGCCTCAGATACAATCTGATTGGCTGCTGGATGCAGCCCTATGATTGGCTATCCTATGCTAAAAGCCCATTGGCTGAATTATTAACAACCCCTAACAAACTAACCAACTCAGCCAAGCCTTCCTATTGGCTGCACATGGCTTAATTCTAAGTGGTTAACAAGAAAAGACCAAGTACTAGGTTGTTAAGCTTTTGAGCCAACAAGTACAAGGTTATCTCAAAACTAATTACAAGCCTAAAACAGAAATGAAAACACTAGCTTAGATGCTCCTGCATCACTTTCTAATGCAAATTCTTTCAACTCTATTCTCGGCAAGAATTTTAATAATCCACAAGCAAATCGCATCTAAGAAGTGTTAACAATATCTACCCGAGTAAGCCAAAAATCACTCATAATTGCTCAATAAGACCATTATAAGGAAAAATATATATATATATATATATATATATATATATATATATTATTTCGGATAGTCTAGGATTACCATTGGTTGAAACTTCCAAAAAAAACATACAAACAGAGCTGTAAAATTAAGTAAATTCACATATGGCCTATTACTTGGTAAAAACTCACAACATGCCACTTGGTTCAAAAAATAATTGTACACAAGGCTCTCGCTTCTGCAGGATCCAATAGTTGTAAGTAGTGGGTTGGGGTAGAGCTAGGTCTTAGGTAATCTAACAAGCCCAAAATGAGAAGAAAAAAAAATAATGGAAACTTATACTTAATGCACAAAGCTCTCGCATCTGCAGGATCTAGAAGAGGTAGTTGGCAGGCAACCTTACCCCCAATTTTTGGAGGCTAAAGACAGAAGAGAGAGATAACATTAACATTATAAAGATTATTTTATTTTGTGCAGCCCCAGAATTTAAAGCTTTGGAAAAGAACATGATGAACAAATAAAAAATACCTTAAGAGAAGTCGTCTAAGGAATGGATCACTTAGAGTCTGTGCCCAAACGGGATTTAGAGTGTTTGATGTTGCCAAAGCTGATCCCCAATCATTTAATGATAAGGAAAGCAGCTTCTCAGCCTTGTTAAATGTATCCTGAAACATTTTTTTCTCTATAAATTATATTTACAAAAAAGAAAAATAAATAAATAAATAAATTATATATCAAGAGAGCGACAGTTGGCCATTACACACCATCTCAATATCAGAACCTGAAAGACCAAGTAGCAGACAGAAAGCCTGCAACGGAGCAGTGAGAAAAATGGTGAATAACCTTCCACTTGTGTGACGAGAGGAATCAGCAGCAGCAATGGGAGATGAAGAGCTTGGAGATAAGAGCATTGCAACTGGCTCTCCTTTTTCTGCTCCAACTATAGCCTGCACATAATTATGACCATGATGATTACTTCTCATATGAGTTTAGCACTAAATTGAAGGTATTTGGCAGAGATTCTAAAAAAAATGTGGCTTTAAGAAAAATAATACTTTTAAAAAAGTTGTGCTGATTTAAAAATATTTGGGAAACTTATGCTATTTTAAAATCGTTTATTTCTGAGCATAAACTTGTCTTCAAGACACAATTTCTGCATTTTTCTATCGATGTGGCTGAGCCAACATGGCAGATTTGAAAAATCAAAATAAAATAACTTCTCCTCTTTTTCCAAGATAATCCCAATTTCTATAACCCAAACAATCTGTCCAACACCATCTCTTTTTTTAGAATCCTCTTTGATATCAACATTTTTAAACCTTGACAACAAATACTTATTACTTTGCATTTTGAATATATATATATATATATATATATAAATCATGATTCCAAAAATTCAGAGCATGAGACTTGCCTTGAATGCTTCACTGTTGTCACTGTCAATAATTAAAAAAAGTGGCCTTCTTGTAAATGGAACAAAGTCACTGGGGTAAATGCAGTTTAATCCTGGAAAAGGTTATTTGATGTTAGAAAAATAGTTCTATAGTCCCAGAGAAATCATGGGCAAAATAATTTAAAAGCAAACTCATTTTTTGAGACTTCATGTATTAACAACATGGCAAGCTAATATAACATTAATCAAATAGCACTGTATATTAAACACGGGGCAGGATAGTGACACAGAAAACCTTGCTCTACTATTTCAGCCTTTCCAGTTTTTTTATTAATTCAAGCATATATCACTTTTCATCATCTCATTCATGTCATCTTCAACTTATAGGAACTACAAGCAAATAATTTTGTTGTCACTGCACCATTAATAACACCCAAGACATGACCTGCTGCAGGAGCATCTCAAGCAGCCTTGAAAGTTAGTCAATTGATAAGTAGTTGGACAGCCAAGTTAGTTATATACCTGTTATAATAACTTGAGCTTTAGTAGTTAGAGTTAGTTACATGTTAAGCTAGCAGCCAATAGACATGCAGCAACATGCGTCAGCCAATAGCATGAGTCTTGAAAAGGCATTAGCCAATTGTAATTCAGCAAGCCAAGTATATAAACTGGCTGCCTTGTATTCGAACTCATAATGAATGATAGAAGAATTTTGTGAAAGCCTTAGAGCTATTCCTTCAGAGTTGGATTTCTCTATGCAGCAGTATTGTATCACCTAGAAACTACTCGAATTAACTCTCATCCTAACCTTTCCTTCTAAACACAGACCATTCTCTCAATAGCCTGCATCATGACCAAACATCCCAGTCTAGCTACCTCTTCAGCTATTGGGGAACACTTATTAATATTCTTTATAATTCACACAACACAATGGAAGATCATTTTTTTGATAAATGATAAGTTTTATTGAGAAAAAAACGAATGGACCAATCACAAAAGAAGTATACTAAGGGTACATCACTATTAAACTCTAAAGTTACAATAATCCATAAAATCTAACAAGCTTGAAAAACAAAACAAAAAAAAAACGGTTGCTGTCATCCAATCAAACAAATTTCTGATAAGCTGCAGTTTCGATCAAAGACTGTTTGTTCACACCCCCTCAAAGTTTCGTGCATTCCTTTCCCGCCAAATGCACCACGTCAAACAATGAGGGATCACCTTCCAAATCTCACTACTTCAATGTCGCCCAAAACAACATTGCCAACAAGATAGTAAATTGACAACCCTTCTAGGCATCACTCCCTAAACCCCAAAGAGGACAAAAATCATTGTCCACAACTCTCAAGCAAACAGAAAGTGAAGAAGCAAGTGATCAACTGTCTCCTCATCCCTCTTACACATACAACACCAACTCACCCAAATAATACTTCTTTTCCTCAAATTATTCGATGTTAAGATTTTCCCTGTTGGAAAGTATAATTCACTTCCCATGTCATTGAACACAAATTGAGACATTAGTTGCCATAGAAACTCATGGGATTGATTAATAAATCAAGAGATTGATTGCTAGAGAAAATCAAGAGATTGAAACAATCAATATTTAATTCAAATTATAATTGACTTTTTTTTTTGTAAACAAATATTTCATTAATCACAAAGCAGAAGTAAGAAAGTACACAGGAAGTGTACAAGAGTACAAAACAGAGAAATTAGGTAGAGAAAGAGCAAATATCAAGCATGTCAGGCAATGAAGCAGAATCAACTAAATTGGAGTCCTTCACCCAATCGAATATGGTGTGAAGAAGCAGAAACTTCAAGGCTGGTGTAGACTTCTCCTCACCGGAGAATGTTCTGGCATTTCGCTCACACCAAATGCACCACACAATACCATGTGGAATAATTTTCCAAATAGCACCAGCAACAGACTTACCAAAACTGCCAGACCAGCAAAATAATAACTCCTCCACTCCTTTGGGCATTACCCAGGTTACCGCAAATAAAGCAAGTATCATATCCCATAGTTCCTGAGCAACAGGACAATGCAAGAGCAAATGATTAACTGACTCTCCTCCCATTTTACACATGCAGCACCAATCCATGATGATCACCCTACGTTTTTTGAGATTGTCAATGGTAAGAATCTTACCTAGCGCCGCAGTCCAAGTGAAAGAGGCCACACGGTTTGGGACTTTGGACCTCCAAACATTTCTCCACGGAAAGGAAGAGGGTCCAAACTGAAGTAGATTTTTGTAATAAGATTTTACCTCAAATTTCTTGTGGTGGGATAAGCTCCAGCAAGAAGTATCAAGACCAGCCTGATTTATTGGACATGAGTATAAAAATCTCCATAAAAGAAACCACCGACTCCAACTCCCAATCCTGAACCGCCCTGGTGAACACAATATCCCACTGACAAGTAGAACCTAGGAAACTCAAATAATCAGCCACTGAAGCATCTGGGAGACGAGCCAAGCGAAACAACTCAGGAAATTGCATCCTCAAAGGTTTTTTTTTTGTAAGTAAATATTTCATTAAAGAAGAAAAACCATGTATACAGAAAGTATACACAGCGGCAACATACAAACAGTTAGATCCCAACAGCACAGCTGTCAATCATTTCAGATAAGGAATTACAACAAAATAAATTAGAAGCCTTCAACCAATCATAAAGGGTCTGTAGGAAGGAACATTTCAAAGCTGGAATCGATTGCTCCTCCCCCAAAAAAGTTCTATTGTTCCGCTCACGCCATATGCACCACATGAGAACATGAGGGATGGTCTTCCAAATAGCAGCAGACTCAGTTTTCCCAGACCTGATAGACCAGCAGGATAGCAAGTCTACCACATCCCTCGGCATCACCCAAGCAATCCCGAACATGGAAAATATCAACGCCCAAAGCTCCTGTGCTACAGAGCAGTGCAGCAACAGATGGTTAACAGACTCTCCGTGATCCTTGCACATGCAACACCAATCTACAATGACAACCTTTCATTTACAAAGATTGTCAACTGTGAGGATCTTCTCCAAGGCCGCAGTCCATGTAAAGAAAGCCACTCTAGTGGGCACCTTTGATCTCCACACGCTTTTCCAAGGGAAAAAGGATCGAGTTGGCTGTAAAAGACAAGAATAATAAGATCTTACCGTGAAGACCTTTCTACTTGATGGCCTCCAACACAACTCATCTAAGCTCCCCCTCCAAATGGGATAGGAGTAGAGGAGCTCCATGAGGGCAGTCACTGTCTCTAGTTCCCAATCTTGAACTTGCCGGGAGAAAGCAATGTCCCAATGATGAGAAGAGCCTAAAATCTGTAAGTGGTCCGCAACTGAGGCATCTGGCATTCGAGCTAAACGAAATAATTCGGGGAAGCGGTCCCGGAGGGGTTGATCCCCACACCAAGAATCAAGCCAAAACTTCATCCGAGAACCATCCCCTACCTTGAAGGCTAAATGTCTCGAAAAAGAGTCCCAACCAGCTCGGATAAACTTCCATAAACCTACTCCATAAACTTCACCTGAGAACCGTCCCATACCAAGCATCATGCCAGAACTTAATATGGGAACCAGCTCCCACCTTAAAGGTGAGGAGACGAGAGAAGGGATCCCATCCTGCTCTAATGAACTTCCAAAGGCTAACTCCATATGGCTAACGGATTGGGTTTGAACACCAGCCCCTCCACATGCTTCCATACTTTCTGTCCACCACCCTTCTCCACAAAGACTCTCTTTCAATACCATACTCCACAACCATTTCCCTAAGAGAGCCTTATTGAAGATAGTCAAATTACGTATCCCTAGTCCCCCATTTTGGAGAGGCTCACAAACCTTTTTCCAATGGACTAGATGAAACTTAGGCTCATCACCTATCCCACCCCATAAGAAGTCTCTCTGCAACTTCTCAATGCGCCTAGCTACCCCCATGGGAAGAGGAAAAAGGGATAAATAATAAGTGGGTTGGCTGGAAAGGGTGCTCTCAAATTATAATTGACTTTTATGTATAATCCTCATTATATATATGGTTTCCAATGTAATTTATTATTAAGAATAGGTTTTTGATAGGTGTGTTATTAAGAATAGTGAATAAAAAAAATGTAGCCTTTAGGCTCTTATCTCGTGTATGTAGGCTGAACGACGTAAACTCTCATGTCTTCTTTCTTCCCTTTTCTCTTTTATCTATCACTCTATTTCAAATTCCTATATTCCCCAAAGATGCAGTCCAGGTGAAGAAAGCAACTCATGTTGGGACTTTAAGCTTCCAAATACTTTTTTTTCCCGCTCCACTAGGGGCTAAGGCTTTATAATATAATGTTACCTCGAAACCTTTCCGAGCTAACAGTTTCCCACAAAGCTTGTCCTAAATATCCCCAATTTAGGGAAGGATCAAGCAGGTATCACCACACCATTCATTTTTTTTTGATAAGTAATAGTGCATTTTATTGATGAAAAGACCACTTTGTGTACATAAAGTAGAACAGTAGTGAGAAGTTACAAAGAAGAAGAGTAAATTAAATCCAAGAAAGAACCACATGAATATCCCCAAATGCCCAATCGACGTATTAGAAAAAAGTTCCATTTGTGAAACTCCGAAAGTACAGTCCATAAGGTCCAAAGAAGACAAAGAGGAACCATACTTGGATTGAACCTTCCCCAAACCATTATACCAACCAAATGTGAACACAACCTGACAGCACCCATAAAACTGAAACACAACTCCTAGCCCAACAATTAACAGGAGGTGAATGGTTTCCCCATCCCGCTGACACATACAACACCATGCAAGCTGTACCCTCTCCGAGGTTGTCTAATTGCAAATGACCAAACAAAGAAAGAGACCCTCTTCGGGGCTGAACACCCCAAATGGCTTTCCAAGGAAAAGTACTGGTTGTGTATGCCTCAAGCTAAATATCACATCCCGTTGCTATACAAAACCCCCTTCTCGGAAAGAAGAATTGCAAAAGCTAGGGCTACCCCCTCCACCTCCCAATCATTAAAAGAACAAAATGAACATTCCAACTCGGGAGCCCCTGAACGGATCAGGATTGAATGAAAGTGGCCTGCAGGTTATGGTACCAATCACCACACCATTCATCCAACCAAAATTTTATTATGGTACCATCACCTACTCAAACATGAGGAAGCACGAAACCTTAGCCCAAGCCCTCCTTATATATTTCCATAGGCTAACCCATCAGGCCCATTGACAGCATTAGTACACCATCCTCCCCCCGTAGAGTTGTATTTCATCTCTACCACCCTCTGCCACAATGCCTCCCCAAGAGGGCTTCATGAAACAGTATCAAATTCCTAATAGCCAATGCCCCACTTCGGTAAGGTGCAAAAATTTACCCCACTTAACTAGGTGATATTTAGATTCCTCCCCTAGACCTTTCCACAAAAAATCATGTTGCTTTTCAATTCGACAAGCCACTTCTATAGGAATAGGAAAGAGAAAAAGGTAATAGGTTGGTAAGTCCGAAAGAGTACTTAGATAAAAGTGGTTCTACCTCCCTTTGATAAGTACAGTCTTTTCCATCCTACTAGTCTTCTTTCCATCTTCTCCAAAATAGTGTTCCAAATAGTCCTCACTTTGAATATGGTGCCCAAAGGAAGCCCTAAGTATGTTGGTGGTAAATTCAACATTTTACACTCCAAAATATCAGCCAATTACTCTATATTAGGCACGCCTCCAACTGGAACCAGTTCTGAGGAGCAAATTTTGATTTGAACATGAACATCTGTCATCCTTAAAGATTTCCAATTTCTCTTTTAAATAGACTAAAATAACATAGTAGACTACCTTCGAAATTAATTTACTTTCCTTTCCTTGCTTCTAGCTTTAATCCATCTCGAATATTAGACGATAAAATGCCTAGTGCAAAAGGCATGCATGAAGCTTCAAGGCATTACAAACACATCTCTTTCAATATGAAATGAATCAAACTTGAAAAAGAAAATATACCACAAATATGGAAACTTACACAACCACCTAGACTTCACTCAAAAGAGGATTCTAAAAAATAATGGAAAATTAGAGGATGCATCACAGCCAATGGTACAAGATTGAGAGTTCATCAAAGATATCTGAGAAAGTACCTCCACTTCCACGAGTTCCAAATTGTAAGCAACCAGAGTGGTGTTGCAAACAATCTCCTTGACTTTGCCGAGAAGAAGGGTCCAAGACATCACATTGAGGGCCAGAGGTAGCATCAGAGTAGATCGTATGCGATTGAAAATTCCTGGAAGCATTTCCTGTTGTGTCAGTAAAAGTTCCAGCACCTGATGGAGATGAAATAGTAAGTCCAGCTCTTCTGAAGCAATTTGAACGACATAAAAGGCATGAACACCTCATGGCCTTACACTCCAAATAAACTGAAAAGTGGAAACCATGAGTTGAGAAATAAAAAGAATTTATGTAACCTGAAGCTGACAAATATATTAAGAGAACTCCATCAGGAGGAAGCTCCTCACAAATTGTGGCCAAAACCTGCCCATAGAAAGCTCAATCACATTTAATATTGTGAATGCTGGAAAAGCACAAAACATAATCCTCCAAAGCTCCTAACCTAACATTCTTTATCATTGTGCAAGAATTGTAACTGAATTGTGCATACTTACTGCAATGAAATGTGTAACAGATGGACGATATAAGACAGCTTTCCGAGGGTTAGGTGGCAAAGTAGGATCAGAAATATCATGGGAGTAGTTCATACGACTAGACCCTGGGGCTCCATTCTGGCCAATTCTTGCACCACTTGACTGGTAAAATGACCCACTAGGCTCCCACTCCAGACACTGAAGCATCCTGAAAGTGTCAAGAGTAAGCTCTGAAAACTTGACCTGATCAAGAAAGAAGAACAAAGACAAGAAAAGGAAAATTCAAAAGATAGTTTAGCAATCTCCATAGAGAAATATCTTTTGATTGGTTAAATGAAAAAAAAAAAAGATATATATATATATATATATATATCAGTTCCAGTTAAAGACTTATGATGGTGGAAAGCAGAAAAGAAACATGGTCATACCTCATTATGATGGTAGCTGCTCAATATTGCATCTCGTAATCGTAACTTTCTCATTGGAACAGATGGGAGAACATGAGGTAATGAATCAGGATGAGGATCCAATACAAGACTATATCTCAAAGGCCTGATATTCATAAAAGCTGTGTCACCTTTCAAAAATCTAACTATTTCCTGAACCACCAGCTTCCATTCTTTAAAGTCAGTTTCCTGTAAATAAAGATGATCGAAAGATACCGTTAAGTCAGCAAACAAAATGTCAAAAGAATGTTGCCATTGATGGAAATTTAAAGTCTAAAGAATGTGTTGCTATATTACATTGAAATTGAGTGGCCCCAGGCTTCCCTTGTATTTTTTATAGCACTAGGAAACATGAATCCCCTTTTAATTTAATATAAATTGTTGTAAAATAGAAAAGGCAAGAATAATGTAAAAGGTAGAGAGAAGAGAAAGCGGAAACAAAGAGATAGCGTGGTTTGGTCATGAAGACCTACATCCACACACGAAAGCCCTTGACAGCTACATTTTTACTATCTTCTCTTAGTGTGTTACAATACACCTAATGTAGGGTTTATATAGAAACTTAAAACTAGGTTTAAGTACAATTACATGGGCCTACACTAGATTTGGGCCTCATGGGCCACACATAATATATCCAACACTCCCCCTCAAGCTGGAACTTATATATAGTATATAAGTCCAGCTTGAATCATATAAACAAGAGTAAAGATGACCAAGATGTTCGAGAGAACTCTAAGTGCTTCAAGAGCCGAGATTGTTGAAGGCGGTGAGCCAACAACTAAGACGAGGGTGTCGAAGGAGATGAACCAACAACCGAGACGAGGGTGTCGAAGGTGATGAACCAACAACCGAGGGTGTCGAAGGCGATGAACCAACAACCAAGAGTGTCGAAGGCGATGAACCAACAACCATGAGACGAGAATGTTGAAGGTGATTTACCAACAACAACAATAACAAGCTAGCAGCAAGCCAGCAATGCAGCAAAAAGAAGTAGTAACAACACCTTAGTAGTAACATCAATGACAAAAGATCATAAAAAAACCAACATATCCGACTGAGAAAGTGCCGAAACCACCAAGAACTAGCTGAAACTGGAAGCGCCAACGGCGGAAGAAGGCTTTTCTGGTCAGAAAATTGCCGAGAAACGATCGGCTGAAAAAGAAAGGTCTGGTGATGTTTGGAATGCAGGATAGTGAAGCCTTAATCTGGAATTGGAATATCCAAAAACCAGGTTAATATTAAACTTATAGCCAAATAGATCTAGAAGCTAGAGCATATCCGGAATAAGGATATCCGAGAGGTGGAATAAGGAAATCCTTATCCCGGAATAGAGACAGTAAACCCCTGCAACCAAACATAGGTGTACCAACAAAGAACCACAAAAAAATGCCGAGAACCACATCCACACATCTATGGTGATGAAATAGGGCAGCCAAGAAACAATCAAACAAGAAGGCAGCCAACGAGATGAGGCTGAGAAGCCACCAAAACGCAGCAGCCATGAACTTTAACAAATCACAGCAGCCAAGATCGAAGATGCTCTGATACCATGTTGTAAAATAGAAAAGGCAAGAATAATGTAAAAGGTAGAGAGAAGAGAAAGCGGAAACAAAGAGATAGCGTGGTTTGGTCATGAAGACCTACATCCACACACGAAAGCCCTTGACAGCTACATTTTTACTATCTTCTCTTAGTGTGTTACAATACACCTAATGTAGGGTTTATATAGAAACTTAAAACTAGGTTTAAGTACAATTACATGGGCCTACACTAGATTTGGGCCTCATGGGCCACACATAATATATCCAACATAAATAAATATTTCATTAATAAAAAACAAAAGTAATGCTACCCAAGTACACGGGATGTGTACATGGGGCAAAGATACAAACAGTAAAAAAAGTTTAGAACATAAAAAAACAAAAAGTACAACAATGGATTAGTGAAGACTCAAAGAATCCGGAAACTCCAAGAAACCTGCAATAGAGGACATAGGAGACAACGAAGTCCATTCAATTAAAGACTTCAACAATAAATATTTCAGCTTCACCAGACTTAACTCCTGTCTTATAAAGCATCAAGCATTCATTTCTCTCCATAACACCACATGAGACACAAGGGGACAGCTTTCCATGCCCCCCATTACTTCTCTTACCAAACTGCCATCCAACAAGACATCTCCTCCACAGAGTGAGGCATGACTCAAGAAACACCAAATAAGCAAAAGATCATAGACCACAACTCCCAAGCACAACACAAGGTAGAAAGAAGTTATTTACACTCTCCATGATTTTTACACGTGAAGCACCATGCCAAAATAATTGCACGCCGCTAATAGGAAACATGAATCCCTCTTCTTTCTTTCTTTCTTCATTTGGTAAGTAATAATTAGAAGAAAAGTGCAAAGGGGCACAAGCCTAGTACATGGGATGTATACAAAGGAGAAGCCCAAAACAAAAAACTAAAACCAAAAAAATGTTTACAAAAACACAAAGAATCCAAGAACTCAAGAAAGTCCATGTTAGAAAAAGTGTGAGAAGTCAGAGTCAAGTAGTAAAGAGTCTTCCAAAATAAAAACTTCAACTTATCATGTGTAACTCTTTCCCCTCAAAGCAATGGGCATTTGTCTCTCTCCATAGGCACCACATTAAGCACGAAGAAAACATGAATCCCTCATTTTGAAAATCAACACCACACCAAATGGTATAGGATCTGACGTAGGATAGAAGTCTTAATGGTCATACCAATTTTGATGTAGGATCTTTAGGAATTCAGCACTAAATCAGGGTTCTTGATCTTGAATAGGGTATTATGTTTAAGGGTTTAGGTAGGGTTAGGTAATAATAGTGAAAAGTAATTAACAACTTCATCCAAATAGAAAAATGACTCAAAACAAAAAATAAGACTCATAAGCCTCTAGTACAGCCCATTACGACCCAATCCAAAAAATCTGGAAATTACCAAATTCCCATATTTTAGTAAAACTTTAAAATTGAACCATTCTTGAACCTTTTGGTATTTAATATTGTTTTTCCTCGAACTCTTTACTATTTGACCACAATCTGTTACAAAATCATAAATTACACCATTTTCTTTGTTCTCAAATGTTCCTGATGATGTCCCTCATTTCCAAGAATGATATTCTCCAAAGTTGAATTTGCACAATAAATAGTAAATAGGAAAAAACAAAAAACAAAGAGCTTTTAATATTTTCAATTCCCATGGGAAGACAAAATGTCAAATTAACAATGATACCATTCCCATGGTTTACCATCATTCACATAGCTGACTCCTTCATTGTTATTCATTTTTTGAATGTCAAGCAAGAACTCATAATCAAAATTATACATGAATCATAAGAAGTAATTTCAATTCTCATTAGCTATCAACACAAACCCCAAAAGAGAGTATCGATAAAGCTCAAAACCAAAACCACCAAAACATGCATGCAAAAGAAAGTTAATAAATTTTTTAAAAAAAAAAAGACCAACCTGGAACGTCCTCTTGCACTCGTCAAGCAACATTTTTAGCTGGTTAACCAATTGATGAACCATTTCTCGCCGGTTCAAAGCCAAACACACCATGAGAAACCTAGCAAGAAACCTCAACTGTTTGTTTGCAAGATTGACATCCTGAAACAATCCCTCCTTGAAATACTCCCGAGTCAATATTGCTTCGTAGAATACATAGGATTCCGACAAATAACTTGCATCACTCGTCCGCATATACTGCCCGAAATAAAGCTGTGCAATCCGAGATGCAATCTCGCCAATCTCCCATCTCTTGAGCCCTGCTTCCACCAGTTTCTGTCGATTCTCCTGTTGAAACTTCCACAACTGCGTGTACACCTTAAATACCTTATAGAAGTATGTATCATACCTAACACAAAGCCACAAACACATAACAAATACTTTGTCAATAACAAATAGCTTGTTTTTACACCATTTGAGGCTCAAGAACAAAAGCCCCCCATTTGACTAAACCAAATGCAACAACTAGCATTAAGTCTTCCACAACATTTTTTCTTTTTAAGTAAAAATATTTCATTAAAGACAAACTACTCAATGTGCACAAAGCATGAACACAGAGTGATCAAATAATTACAACGAGCGAGTGGTGAGATTAGCACACAAAGCTCACAGAACTCTCCAGTTCCTCAAAGGTACGCTGATTACGTTCTCGCCAAACAGACCACATCAAACACAACGGGACTAAATTCCAGGCATCCGAAAAGTGTTTCCCAAACCAATTCCTCATGCAAATAAAAGATCCACTACACAGCCGGGAACGACCCAAACGAACAGAAAACGTGCCTCGACGCATTAAGTCTTGTACAACATGGTAATAAACTAATAATAATCTGAACTTAATTGATGGTATTAGCTTATGATAGTTAAGCAAGCATGTAATAACAATTCAATTGCAATCGATTGTGTCTGGATATTGAAGAATGACTAGTGTATCATTTTCTATGAATGGTGTATGAGAAAAAGCCCTATTCCCATTATTATGAACAGTGAAATTGAAAGAAGAAAAAAAAAAGTGAAGGAAAGAGAACCTGTTGCGTTGATAATAGGGCAAGTCCCTGATCTTAGAGAACTTCTTGTCGGCCTTGTCAACCAGAGACCAATACAATTCGCTCACCGGAATTGCGTTGCTGTTACTGTTCGTGTTTGTGTTCTGCTGCGACATTTTTCGAGGCCTCTTTGAAATTCTTCTCTCTTTTTTTTTTCTTTTTTTCTATGAAATTCGCATCGTGCAATCGTTTCGGTTAATGTCGATGTCGTTTTTGATCTTGTATACGAGTTGCAGAGAGAGGAGGTCCGTTTACGACGAGGCCGTCGTCATTGTTACTCAGGCTCCATCGACTCCGTGATCTCTCTTCAATTCCACTTCTGAGTAGTGTAGACCTGGAAATGGGTCGGGTTGGGTCGAGTACGAGGTGGAGTCAAATGCGTTCAGACTATAATCGGGTTTACATCCATTTTTCACCCGCTTTAAAAGTTTGGTGTTGTTTTCATTTTGACTCTTAACTTTGAAAATTTTCATTTTGGTCACTTATGTTTTAGTCTTTTTCAAAATGGTCTTTTCGACTAAATCTGATGCTCAACTTCTGTTAAATGTCAGCTAAACGTAATTTCATAATTACTTCTATTTACTTTATTTCTTTTTCTTTTTCTCTCTCTCTCCTCCCCATATCCAACCGACCAAGGTACAACCCCTTCTCTCTCTCTCTCTCTCTCTCAAACCACCATGGTTTCAATATTCAAGTGTTTAGCACAAGAATAAAAGTTTAAGGTTTGAAGTGACACGTTTGAAAGTGTAGGGTTTGAAGTGTTATAAGAACTCTCTCTCTCTCTCTCTCCACCATGGTTTCAATATTCAAGTGTTTGGCACAATAATAAAAGTTTAAGGTTTGAATTGACACATTTGAAAGTATAGAATTTGAACTGTTATAAGGATAAAACTATAGTTTTCTTTTTTCCTCCAACCTTTTTATATACTTGTGATTTTTTTTCTTGCGTTACCTTATTACAAAAATTAAATGATCAATTATACTTAACTCATATCTCGTTTAAATCGAATACAAATGGTTAAAATAAAATTTGAAAAGTTGTACTTTTTAAATCTTTTTTATTTTATTTTTATATCCAATTGTTTCAACAATAGGATGGAGAGATTCAAACGGTGGTTTATTCATTTTTAAGTAAGTACGTAACTCAACAAGAAATTTCATTAAATGTCCAATTTTTAATGAATCAAGGTAACCATTGGTTCTAGTATAAATAGTTAGTACCTATTCTTCCACCATAAGAGGAGGGTTAGATGGGGAAGCCAAAGGTACTTGTGGAGGAGAAGAAAGCAAAGGAATTGGAAGAGTAGGAGACAAAAAGGAACCCTCCCCCTCACGACTAGAGATGAGATCAGGAGATAAACACTGACCAAATGAGGAAAAGAATGGGGTGGACTAAAAAAAGGTAACATCAACACTAACAAAATATCAACAAGACTCAGGACTGTAACAACGAAAGCCCTTTTGAGTACGAGAGTATCCAAGGAAAATACACTTATGAGATCGAGGAGATAGTTTATCACGACCAGGATCAAGGATATGAACAAAGGCAACACAACCAAACACACGAGGAGTAAGCAAGAATGGAGTACGTTTAGGATATAAAACAAAAAATTGAGACTCCTGATTTAAGACAATAGAAGGCATACGATTTATAAGATAACAAACAGTAAGAACAGCATCACCCCAAAAGTGTTTGGGTACTTGCATATGGAATAACAAGGTACGAGCAACATCTAGTAAATGACGATGTTTTCGTTTAGCCACACCATTCTGTTGAGAGGTGTGAGGACAACTAGTCTGATGAATAATACCACGATCAACACAAAAGGAATTCATTACAGACTGAGTATATTCTGATGCATTATCAGATCGAAGAATCTTAATGCGTTTATTAAATTGAACGAATATTTCATTATAGAATGTGGAAAGAATACGAGGTAATTCAGATCACTCTTTCATAAAAAACAACCATGTCATTCAAGAATAATCATCCACAAATATAACAAAATAAAGAAATCCATTCAAAGTAGAAATGGGGGAAAGACCCCATATGTCTATATGAACTAAATCAAAGGACTCAGATTGGCGACTAGGACCACTACTAGAAAAAGAACTACGATGATGCTTCCCTAGTTGACAAGCTTCACATTCTAGACTAGGCACATGACTCAATGTAGGAATGGCAAACTTAAGTTTGGCCAAGGAAGGGTGACCTAAACAAAAACGCCACTGAAGAGGAGATATAGGTATTTGTTATTGAAGATGTAGTGATTGTAAAGGGAAGATGTTCATTCCTCTTTTGGGCTACCGGGTCAGTAGATTTTTTATGCCTTTGTAGGTTCAAGGCTTATTCAACCTTCTTTCTTCTCCAACAATTGTTTGTTGGTGTTTGGGCTACCGGATCGGTAGATTTTTTATGCCTTTGTAGGTTCAAGGCTTATTCAACCTTCTTTCTTCTCCAACAATTGTTTGTTGGTGTTTGGGCTGCCGAATCGGTAGCATCGTTCTTTGGGGTAATCTCTTTTTCAGACTTTTCTTCATGGATCTTCATGAAATTTCAAACTTAAGCTTTTGTCATGCTACACCTTAAGTTGGAGGGAGGATGTTGGAATATATAAAGGCTCATTCTTAGTCTAGGGCCAAGTCCAATACTTGGTATTAATTTAGGGTTAGACTAGGGTTAGTCTCCTATAAATACATTTTTTTTTTTTTTTTTTTGATAAGAGTCTCCTATAAATACATTGTTAAAGAGCTCATTGTAAACACAAGATTATATAGTAAAAATGTAGCCGTCAGGGGCTTTTATGTGTGAATGTAGGTCTTCATGACCGAACCGCAGTATTTCTGTGTTTCCGCTCTCTCTACTCTCTACTATTATTGTTTTCTATTTTCCTACATGGTATCAAAGCCTAACTACTGGGCATTTGATTTCATCTTGGCTACTCTGATACCAAGTTGAGTTTTAAGAAATGATAAATTAGAATTAAAAGAAGAACACATAGAGAGACGAAAGAAAAGGTTTTGGGCATTATTAGTCAAACCAACGTCTTAGCACATATTATATTAGAGTGATATGGCAAGGTTGCAAGAATACCCTTACGCTAATATGAAATAACAAGTGAACTAGAAAAATAATAACAATAACTCTAACCATCACCATCTCTAATTACCTCATCAGTTCCAGCTCCATATTTTCTTAGGACCTTAGCGGGCAAGATCCCAAATTTCCTAGCATCAATCTCAAGTAGCTCTTGAAACTCCCTGGAAGTAGCACAAGCTTTCCAGCAACGTCTCCTTTTTTATAGACAACGTTGTGACTAGCAGGGTTAACTCCACAGTTTCTAGCACTTCTTATCTGATTAGCAGAAAATTGGAAATTTTTTCCCAATGTGAGCAGCTGACATTATTCCAAATAGTGAGTTAACCTTAATTTACAATTCTTCACTGTTAAGTTTCTCCAATTTCTGTTATATTGAACCTTAAATTTCAAATGCTAAATGGACATCTATATTCCTTCCATATTCTACTAAAAAAATATACAGAATATGTCAGTTATACTTTTGAGTTATGTTAAATAGCTTGCACCTTGGTACCTCTTGTTGCACTTTTGAGTTATGTGAAATAGTCTTCAAGGATAAGAAAACAAAGTACCCTAGATCCTTATGAGGCTGATAAAGACTCAGCAGCCAAGCCTCTACACTCATGGAGCAGCTGTTAGGAACCAAAGGAAACCAAAAATCTTCCTGATGTGATTTGCAGGTAGTGAATGTCAGATACTTCAAACCATTTGAAGACACAGCCAAGCCTATACTCCTGGCCATTTCAGCAGCAACACCTTCATATGCCATCACATACTTCCCATCTTTCCGGTTTCTCACTATGTGCACATTCATCACCCAAAACTCATCAAAAGAACTACTTCCTCCTCCTCCAATTATATTCCCCAACTTCACCCACCACCCACCTAATCCCACTGCCAAGAAAACACAATCTGTGGGGCTGCAATAAATGAAGAATCCCACTCTCTTTCATACCCCACATCAAACAAAGCCCCACTATGATGTTCACCTTCAATTCTAGCCCAGTGCCTCCCATCCTGAGTAATTGGCCAACCTGGCAAAGACTTGGAAATCTTCCCAACTCCACCATTAAACTCATCAATGCAAAACCTTTCCACTTCAATGTGTAACGGGTCGAAAATAAAGATGCCTCGCAACAAAGCCACACATTTTAAGATTATACCATAATTTCAATGTTCAATAGGCATTTCCCTTCACAATCTATGTCAGATCATGGCTACATAGTGGTGATATGGTAGGAGAAAAAAATAGGAGAAGAAACACTCAATAGCCAAATCAGAAAGCTACCTTGAGCCCAACAAAGTGTAAATAGCAGTACAGCACCAAGGAAGCTGACCATGAGTAAGGTTGAAACTCTCAAAGAATCTATAAATTGTCTATAAAATATTTGGGAAAATCATTAACCATATGTTAAAAGAAAAAGTAAAACGGATTAAGACCTCTTAACTTTTATTTTTCCCACCAATTTAGTTCATAAACTTTAATAATATTGCAAACAAATCCCTTTTGTCAATTCTCTATCTATTTTAACGTTTTTTTTATCCACCAAATCATTGAAAGAAAAATGAAAGAAAGGGGTCTTACACACCAGGTTTAGGGGTTATTAATGCATTTTTTTTAACGATTTGGTGCAAAAAATAAAATAAAAAATAAAATAAAAAGACGGAGAATGGACACAAGAGGTCCAAAAATTGACGGAAAAAAATAAATTAAATTAAGATCTTACTACAATAGCATAAAAGTTCAGGTGGTTTTGCATTTTACCCTCAAAGAAATACTGCTAAACCCACCAACTCATACAAAATGTTGAAGCCTTTTTTTATTTATTATTATTATTGGTAAAATTACACACGCATCCTAGATCTTGAATCCACAACCTCATCCTCCAACTAATTATTAAGGGAGAATTGAGCATCAATTGAGCTCTAGCTCATTGGCATACAAAATTTCCAAACCTTGAGAATGAAGTTAAAGGGGAAAAATTGGAAGAAATTTTGAGGTAGAGGGTTGTAGCTTGGTATCTGGAATGATGCTTCTCAGGAAAAAACATGAATAAATATGTAAGCACAAAACATAATTTTAGTGTACATGTTTGCTCAAAGCTTTATTCAATAACAGAATCTATAGTTTTTGTTAAAAAAAACAAACAAAAGAGTATTCTTGAGAATCTTAACACAAAAAAAAAAAATCCATTTTGAAGTGCTTGGTTTACTAATTCTAGCTCACATTTGACCTGTACCCCAAAGCCAATGTATTAGATCCCTAGTGATTGATTGGCCCTAATTATTATTAGAACTCAGGATCCAGAAGCAAAGGATGTCACTATGTTTGTGCTCTAATAGCAATAAAAGGTTACCAGCTTGTGCTCTAATTGCAATATAAGGTTACCAGCCACCCCCTCTGAATCTGTCCTGTACCTCAGCTGCCCTCTCCTCTTTCAACTTCTGCACAATTTCGAGTATCTTAGGATTGAAGAAACGGTCACGAACATATTTCCTCTCCTCAGCTTGAATCTCTTTGATAGCACTAGGATATGGGTTAGGAGGAGGTTTCTTCCCTTCAAGACGTGCAATCTGCTTCAAGCGAACATATGCCTTCTTCTTTGCTTTCTTCTCTGCACGATATTCCATCTAGACACCAAAAAACAACGGCAATTAATTTGTTTTTGTTTTTGGAAGAGAGGGAGGGGGGGAGAGAGAGAGAGAGAGGTAGAACGAAGAGAACATATTTTGGGAGAGCTAAATCCAAGAATCCAAAATACATACATCAGCTACAGCCATTGCTTCTTCCTCACTAACTCCCTGCTCCTTCAGGTCAAGCACCCGCAAACCAAATAAACGAGCTGGTGGGGGATCAAAACCAGAGAGCCTGTAGAAAAATGAAGCCTAAGTGAATAAATGTTTTTTTGGTTCACATATTAAAAATTTGGGCTATCAATTTTCTACATTAACATAGTACTAGCACCATATGCACACCAAATTCATAACAAGATAGGTATGTTACAACTTACAAGCATATTATAATGAAAAAATAGGTAGCAAACACTGCAAAGGAAAACTAGACATATAGAAACGAAGCAGTACTTGATGGCATCTTCATGTTTTGAGTCTGGATGTTTCTGAAAGAACTTTTTTATATAAACGTCCTCTGGGAGACTGATCCTCTTAACTTTCCCATCAGCACGAGGAAATGTTGCAGGTGGTGCACTGCACATAAGTTAGCAAAATAATCAAAATATGCATCTTATTGGTAAGTTACACAAGCACCCGGTGGGTCCTGACCCCATGATCTCACCCTCCACCTTACTCTTACAAACTGGAGTAGGTGCCATTTGCTCATAGCACAACATATTCAAAGTATTAGATTTATAAAAATGAGCATAAGAAGGATATGACTAATGCTTAAACAGATTCTTAATATGGGCATCGAAATCATAATTTTGATAATGAAATCTTCAGATTAAGAATGCCAAAAAAATTCAACAACACAAGGCTTAACCATAACTAAATTAATATTTCTAAATCAAATTTCCCGAGAAATTGGAAAGGTATTCCATATTTCCAATAACATTTTTTTTTTAATATAAGCATTTCCAATAACATGTCTTACATGACCAAATATAGAATTAAAAGCATTATCCCCCCCTCCCCACCCCCCCACACACACTCACGCACATGGAGGGAGAGAGAGTTCAGTTTAGACAGTAGAGAACAATGAATTCATTATAGAAAAGATTAGACTCCTCTTGTTCTTCTTCTAATGCATTTGGTTTGGCTATTTTGGTAGAGCTTATTAGCTTTTTACTTATGTACAACTTTTTGAAGTTTCACTTTTCTTTTCTTTCTTTTTTTTGGTGTTAGCTATCTGGCTATCCCAGAACTATTTTGTACTCAATGCTGCCTTAATTTAAGTTGCCATTTTACCAAAAAGTTTTACTTTTTCTATGTACAACATATCAGCTAAAAACTAATTCAAATGCAGAAGAAATCCTCTTCTTCCTCTTCTTCTTTTGACATACTTATTCACAAGTCACAACCAAAAAGTTTTAGCTATCTGGCTATCCCAGACTATTTTGTACTCAATGCTGCCTTAATTTAAGTTGCCATTTTACCAAAAAGTTTTACTTTTTCTATGTACAACATATCAGCTAAAAACTAATTCAAATGCAGAAGAAATCCTCTTCTTCCTCTTCTTCTTTTGACATACTTATTCACAAGTCACAACCAAAAAGTTTTAGCTATCTGGCTATCCCAGACTATTTTGTACTCAATGCTGCCTTAATTTAAGTTGCCATTTTACCAAAAAGTTTTACTTTTTCTATGTACAACATATCAGCTAAAAACTAATTCAAATGCAGAAGAAATCCTCTTCTTCCTCTTCTTCTTTTGACATACTTATTCACAAGTCACAACCAAAAAGTTTTAGCTATCTGGCTATCCCAGACTATTTTGTACTCAATGCTGCCTTAATTTAAGTTGCCATTTTACCAAAAAGTTTTACTTTTTCTATGTACAACATATCTAAAAACTAATCCAAATGCAGAAAAAATCTTCTTCTTCTTCTTCTTTTGACATACATTATTCACAAGTCACAACTATATTTCTTTTCCTGATAAACAAATTGCAAAATTTGATTATAAAACACTTCTATTATATATTATACCATTCACCCCATTTTTTCTTAACTAATCCAACAAGTAAATTCAACACAAAAAATCCCAAACCAAAAAACTTGACAGCCTTCACAAATCAATTTAGAAATTGCAGGAATTGAAATTGGAGTCGAGCAGATTCGAGACCATAACAAACCAAGCCTATTCTCTTCAACCCCACCACATATTCAACAAAATAACGATGATTAAGTAATACCAAAAAGAAAAATGGGATTAAAAATCGCTCATATATAATGATTCATAAAATAAATAAAAATTTGAGAAAACCCACAGAAAACTAAACACTAATAAGTTATTGAATGCAAGAGAGAGAGAGAGAGAGAGAGAGAGAGAGAGAGAGGGAGAGAGGGAGAGAGACACAAAACTGTTCCATGGCTTTGAGCCAGATAGGCTCCGACTTGGCCAAGCCCTTGACGAGCTTTCTGGTACGAGTAAGCAAGTCTCCTTTGAGGAACGACATGGCTTTGGCTTGGCTGCCTTCCTTTGCTTTACAACTTCTCTATAGTCTAAGATTAAAAAGTTCAAAAAAAAGTTTTCAACCCCAAAAAAAAAAACAATGAGAAGGAGCAAGATACAGACCATATACCTTTGACTGGGTAACCAAAAACAACCTAAAGATTAGAGAGGAACCAGTTTATAATGAAAACAAAAGATGGAGTTCAGTTCAATGAAAACAACCTAGAGATTACAAGGCCTATATTAGTTGAATGAACCCTAAGAAAGCAATTTTAACAGATTTGGTTGTCTCAATGGAACTTAAGAATGAAGCTTGGTCTTGTGTGTACCATTAAATTTCAGGAAAAGGTAAAGCTTTACATCTAGATTTAATCATTTAAAAATGAAAAATGATTTTTTTGCGAGAAAAAAAATATGCCTTACAGTCCACTTGGAGTCAAACTGGACGGACAAAAATTATACAAATTATAGATAAATAGATTAAATAAATTTCATAGTTCTTGTTTCTTTTCGAAAAGGAAATATTTATATCTATTGAAGTTTATGTCATTATAGTGTTAAGTATCTCAATTTTTCTATTATACTAATCACAAACTCGTGAAAAATAAATTAAAATTAAATCTAAAAAATTATTGATCTAACTATGATTTTTATTGTCTTTTATATTTTATCTAAATATGAAAATTGATAATTATTAAAAGACATTTATTATTATTGTGTTTATATATAAAATATATTATAGTATTAGGCATTTATTATGATTGTGTTTATATATATGGAATAATATATTATTTCTATTAAAGAAAATATAATATGTCAAGATTCTAATGAGATGTTTAATTATAGAATAAAATTTAAATTCAATTAAAATATATATATTAAAATAATGAGGTATAAAATTATGAGAACTCAAAAGCTTATGTGGCGCAATATTATGAAATCAACCAAAAGTCAAAAAGCTTCAGTTTTACATTATTATATAGATATATCTTTCGCTCAACATCAAGCAAGTATTACTAACAAGTACAATTCTAAGGGTGGGTTTGAGTTAGTTGTTTGAAAAAGTGTGTGTTTTAAAAAAGTATATTTTTAAAATGGATGAGTCCCATTAGAATCAATCTAGAGTTTTTAAAAAGTGCATTTTTAAAGTGTGATTGAGCTTTCCCCCCTTTCTCTTAAATCTAGCATTTCCATGCCATGAAGTCAAAATGGATGAGTCTCTTTGGAATCAATCCAGAGTCCAAGCGAGGAGCTGAACCATGAGAGAACCTTTTCACATTCATTTGACGAAAACATCTTTGAACAGAACACTGCAAGGAACCTTCAACCAAGCGGGTAGGGCTCTGAGTCCAGGGATCAATCACATGGGCCTGCTCGCGCTCGCTCCAATCTCATTGGATTCCTCTCCTTCCACTTTGAACATTTCACAACCGCTTCTGTCACACGAGACTGGGTGAAAGCTACACCTCTGCTGGGAGGAATAGTTATAGTTAGACTTCCAGGATGAGAAGAAGGACTTCCCTAGAAATGCCATTCAAATGGATGAGAAGGAGCGGGACCTTCAACCACCAAACTGACCTCAAGGCAGAGCTGCCATTCATATGATTAAGGTCTGGACTCTAACTTCACCCAAACCCAAGGTTAAGGATTAAGTGCACCCTTATGTCAGGTGTCAAAGGTCACCTAGTCTGGTGTCAGTTCACCGATAAGAGGAAGTCGAAAGCCTAGATTCAGGCCAAGTGGAATGGGCAAAGGACATTAATAAAGAGTAAAAACTTTTTTTTTTCTTTTTTCTTTTTTAAATTGCAACCCTAAATAGAAGATTAAACTACCAATTCAACCAAATGTCAAGCTATTTAGCTTATAACTAAATCAACATTATAACATAAAATCACAACTTTCATGTTAAAAATCCACCATGGAACCACTTCAATCTTTCCCCAAACTACCAACTATAACATATATATCAACCCCACTAAGAAAAAATTTAAAATTGAATTGTAAATTGAAAAAGGCCCAATTTTTTTATTAGGGTTTCTCAGTTCTGAATGGCGAGAAAAGAAATCAATCACTTCTAAAAAAACCATGAAACACACAATGCATGAAGTTTAAGGAAACTCGAAAATTTGAGGGACAGTACCTTGAAATTTCACAACGTAGACACAAGCTTTGTGGGGAGTCGAGTGAAACCCAACCCGATTCTTAGGGCAGTAGAGCAGTGCGGAAATGGAGGGTTTCTGAGCTAACGAAATTGAGAAGTGAAGAAGAAAGGAGAAAATGTTAATGTGATGATTTACACTTGGACTTTTTTTCTTTTTAAAATGCCGTGTCAGACTCTTAGCTAATCAGATTTGTAATAGGAAATAGTTTACTTTCAACTCGGTTTGGAGGAATCCTACTCTAACCCATCACGTAATAATTAAATAGACTATCCACCTATCTTTTGGACATAGTTTATCTCTAATTTGGTTTGGAGGAATTCTCCTTCAACCCACTACATGTCAATTAAATAAACTATCCACATGTATTATTTGAAAAAGTACATGACTCATTAAGAAGATCATGTGACTAAAAGTACATATAGATGGTCTATTTACTTGCTACGTAGTGGGTTGGAAGTAAATTATTCCCCTGTATTTTTAGTCCATGAACTTTTTATGAATAGTCTATTATTGACACGTAGAGGGTTGAAGGAAGATTCCTTCAAATTAGGTTGAAGGTAAACTTTGTCTTGATGTAGTTGCATTTTCTCTTGAACTCCATGCATTCATTTCCTGAAGAGATGAGATTAAAACAGTGTTATTTTAACAAATGATGTATAATTTAAAGATGATCATTCGCTTTGATTGTAGACAACAATAAGGACTTTAGCAGAAACGATCCCCAGGGGTGGATCCAGGAATTCATTTTAGGGTGGGCACCTTTTAATCCCAAAGTTTAATAGACATAATACAAAAAATGCTTAAAGGTGATATACATTATTTATATAATCAAAAAGTAACAAACAAGAAACTAATTTGCCTTTTCAATTGATTTTGATGTAGTATTTTCCTTGTATACAATCATTTTCTCTTGAACTGCATGATTATTCACATTCATAATTGAAAATGATTCCAAAGTCGGTTGCAATTGATAAGTTTGATGAAGTTTTTATATATATATATATACCTAGAAAAAAAAATTTAACAAAAAAATAGGGAGATTAAAACAGTGTTATTTTAACAAATGATGTATAATTTAAAGATGATCATTCGCTTTGATTGTAGACAACAATAAGGACTTTAGCAGACACAATCCCAAATTTTCAGCATAAATTTTAAGTAGCTCTTAAAAGTTAAAACTCCAAAGATTTTAGTGTTGCTACTACGAGATTTCGATGAAACTTAGTCTGAAATTGTAAGAAGGCAGATCCATTTATATACGAAAAACCAAACCATGACTTTCTTTTATTACACCTGCTCGGTCGGAGATAGCTGCTCCTTACCTACGACTACTCGGCAGTCTCAAAGACCGAACTGATCTATTAACACTTCCTTATCTATGAAATGAAACCTAGCTCACGAGAACAGAGGCCGAGTCTCTAGAAGCTAATCTGGAGATAGCCCTTTGGCTTTGGACACCTTTTCCCAACTTACAATAGTACAGGGAAGGCGGATACTAAGTATAGCCTAACAAACCCGACACCGACTTTATATATATTACCAGAAAATAAAGAGTGCTTAATGCTTGGTCCTAGATAGCAGCTCCTGATGAACTGCCCGGCTAGGCACAATCGCAGATAGACACAAATGGGGCAGGAAGCTGCTTGCCTTAGTAAGTGAGAAAAAAAGGAAGGGGAGGACGCTTTTGCATAAGAACAAAGGTTGAGTCATAGGAGATTGCTTAAGGAAGGCCCACATACCATTCCGAAAGAATGGAGTAGAGGCACCCCAGTGAAACGAGAATTGATAATGCCTTAGGCACCTGGGAAAATGGCGAATCAGGACCGGGAAGCATCCTCTAATAAGTCATGATTTTATACATTTTGACATTGTTTCCATAAGGCATTAATAGAATTTTCTTACGTAAAATTCCCAAGTTACACGCAAAGTTTGACAATTTTTCCACATCATTGCATAACATGAAAATTATTCATTTACGTGTTTTATTTTATTAAAAATTCTACATGCCTCACTCATACTTAATTTATTGATGTAGTGTCCATTATCCTCTAGCCATTTGCCCACTTGTTCATCAATCTCATATTATCGCTAAGTTCATGCACCACATGGAATAATTCCCATATGATATGTTGAATGTAAACAAGCCCAAAAGAAGGAAGCTGTGATACACTGACCAAAATGGAAGAAATTAAAGAATATTAAAAGGGTTGGTGGGTGATGTTATCAAACCTTAGAAGAGAACCTGATGGAAGAAAAGAAAAAGAAAGAAAAAAGAACCAAGGTGAAGGGCAAAATGAGAATTTCCGTGGGTCTTGGATAAAACAAAGACCTAGAGAAAAAGGAGGCAGCACCTAGAGACAAGCAACAGGCGGCATGTGAAGTGGAGAAAATGGAAAGAAAAAGAAGAGAGAAAAAGGAGAAGAAACAGCAGAAAAATGAGGAAAAAAAGCAGAGATTTTTGGGGGCAGCAGCTAGAGAAAAAGGAAAGAAAAAGAAAAAGGAGAGATTTTTGGGACAGCAGCTGGAGAAAATGGAAATAAAAGGAAGAAAGGAAGGAGATTTAAGGATCTTTTTGGCTTGGAGCAGCGGCTGGAGAAAGAAAATAAGAAGAAGGATGGCACCAGTGGCTGGGGTTTTGGGAAGTTTTTCACCGGTTCTCTTAGTGTTCTTGCTCTTAGACTCCATAGCTTGTGATTGGAAGCATTTGTTCAGAACCCTTCTTATTTTATATAAATTGGGGTTTTATTTTTATTAGTTTGAATTCTTCTTTAAGGATGATTAGTTTATTTAATTGGAACACTTTGTTCACAAATATGAGCAGCTAATCACCTAGCTAAGGCTAAGGGTGATGCTTAGTAATTTGTTATTGTTATTCTTTTGATTATCTGATCATGGTTTGAATGTTTATGATTAAATACTTTTGGTGGGATAATATTTAGTTGAGAAATTATTTCATGCTTATAAGGTTTTGTGATTCTTCATGTACTCCGGTTATATAGAATGTATGAAGTCCCCTTAGCATGATAATACGATTTTATTGTTCTGTTTCCTCCAAAAATATTTAATTAGTGAGAAATTGTTTACCTGTTCGTAAATGCTATATATTCCGGTTAGATTAAGTCATCCTTAATTCAACTGAGATAGATAATAAAAAAGAAACATAAAGAATTGCTAGGTGGATCCCTGATGCCTTGCCCTTTTTTATCAATAGTATTTCTTTGTATTTTCCTTCATTTTTCTTGGGCACCTGGGAAAATGGCGAATCGGGACGGGGAAGCATCCTCCCTTTAAGAGCTAGCACGGGCGTCAAGGTATCCCGCTTTTTGACATACACGAATGGGGCCAATCAGGAATAGGCCCGCAGGAGACTGACTTTGGAGGGCAGTACGAGAACCTCTGTGACTACCTTTTCTTAAGAGATCTGGGCTTGGGGACCCCTGGAGCAGGGATGGCATAGGTCGCAGAGGCATAGGCACGGGTGGCATCGTGCATAGGTAGAGGCGTAGGCAGTTGACCGAGAGGCACTTCGTTAGCCAGCAGCACCTACTAACCCATAAGCGGGAAAAGCACCCGTAATAGTCTAGCGTGTTCGGAGTTCCTGCACAATCCATCCAGGCATAGCATCCCTGTCATATCAATATTGATACCCAGCAGCATAGGCATGGGCACAGATAGACCGGTTCCAGTTCGTGATCCATATCCAGCCACAGTAGTCTCTGACCCAGTAGAACCGGACGCATAGCCAGATCCATGTCCAGATCCTCGTGAGCGTGATCGGGATGTAGTAGTTTCTCCGGCTTGTCCGGTGGTTCCAGTAGCATATCCGGCAGCGGGGGAAGCGTATCCTTTAGCAGCAAATTTAGGTGAAGACCCTTTCCGTTGATTATTAAGCCGTTGAAAAAGCGGTCGATCCTGTCTCTAGCAGTAGCATTTTCACCAATAGCATAGGCGGAGGAACTGCGGCAGTTGGTTCAACGGTTGATTCAGTATAATCCGCCATACCCTTCTTTGGTCCAGCAGTGGTGGATCGAGCAAAGCCAGCAACATACTTTGAAGTTCGAGATACATAGCCAAGAGCTGGGGTAGAGGCATCCTCACCATGTTCAAGCTTTCCTTTTCATAAGAAGTCTATTTAAATTACCCGACCCATATGAATTTGATTGAAGTAAGGTACGATAAGCCCGTTTCCGTCGGATCACGAGGGCTGTCTTACGCTCATGCCTAGGAACCCCCTTATGCATATAAAAATAACAACTCTTGCTCGGTCCGCATTCCTATTCCCTTCTGGAGTCTTGCTTGTGCTTCAGTCCTGACACCTTGGAATGGATGCTGAGACAAGGTTCTATAGGATTTGCGTTCGCCGGAGGTTGTCCCAAAAATAGACTTTCACATTTAGGGGCACGAAAGCACGCCGGGGATTGATTGCCCAAGTCTCCTATAAATATGGTCGAGAAGCTTCTAGTCCCTGGTGCCCTATATCGCAAAATGAAAAAAGTCCTTTTTGCACACGATTTTGTTCAGCCGTCTTTCATTCTCATCCTTCTTTTCATGCCAGGACCTTGTCGGGTCAAAGAAGTGCGCGGGGAGGAGCGAACCATTAAATCCTTGCCGATAAAGATGTTTCTGAGGCGGATAGGAATGCTTAATCGCCATCTCTTTCAGGTGCAGTATGAGGTGAACTCGACTATCCATTTCATGGCCCAATCACTAATAGATCTCTTTCCTGCCTTTCTAGTGGTTAGCCTAGCCTTTTGCCTGTTAGATCTATCCTTTCCCGATTGATAGACTCTTTAGCTTTCTCAATAAGTCTAATCCTAAACCATCTTCCCTTCCTTCTAGTGTGCCTATCTATAAGTAGTTTCCAGTTTGATTTGAAAGCTTGGATTGTCTGAACTGAGGACTCAACCCTAACGTCGAACTGATTCCAATCCTGTCCGCTGGGGCTAAGGTTGTCCAAGCAATTGGGCTTTATCCCTTTCACGGGTGAGTGTTAGATCTCGAGTCAAGCTGACCCCAGAAAGAAGTTGGGCATTGCTTGGTCCGGGTTTGAGGATTGGAACTAGAAATGATAACACTCATATGAAATCACTGATTCACTGGTTTTAGGATGCGAACTAGAATGAGACGGAACGAGAACTGTTTCGAATCCCGTACTTCGACCTGGAGGTTTCGTTTGTCCTTGCGATTGGTGATTGAGCTTTCCCCCCTTTCTCTTAGATCTAGCCTTTCCATGCCACGAATTCAAAATGGATGAGTCCCATTGGAATCAATCCAGAGTCCGAGCGAGGAGCTGAACCATGAGAGAACCTTTTCACATTCATTCGACGGAAACATCTTTGAACAGAACTTCCACTGCAAGGAACCTTCAACCAAGCGGGTAGGGCTCTGAGTCCAGGGATCAATCACATGGGCCTGCTCGCGCTCGCTCCAATCTCATTGGATTCCTCTCCTTCCACTTTGAACATTTCACAACCGCTTCTGTCACACGAGACTGGGTGAAAGCCACACCTCTGCTGGGAGGAATAGTTATAGTTAGACTGCCAGGATGAGAAGAAGGACTTCCCCCGAAATGCCATTCAGATGGATGAGAAGGAGCGGGACCTTCAACCACCAAACTGACCTCAAGGCGGAGCTGCCATTCATATGATTAAGGTCTGGACTCTAACCTCACCCGAACCCAAGGTTAAGGATTAAGCGCACCCTTATGTCAGGTGTCAAAGGTCACCTAGTCTGGTGTCAGTTCACCGGCAGGAGGAAGTCGAAAGCCCAGATTCAGGCCAAGTGGAATGGGCAAAGGACATTAATAAAGAGTAAAAACTTTTTTTTTTTTTTTTTTAAATTCGATAGATAGGATTAAACCCTTAATCAAATGGCTAAGCCCAACTAAATCACATTATAACATGGACACAAATTTATGAACTCCACCATGAACCACTTCTCTTTCCCAAATTACCAATATAACATATATATCAACCCCACAAAGAAAAAATTTAAAATTGAATTATAAATTGAAAAAGGCCCAATTTTTTTTTATTAAGGATTCTCAGTTCTGAATGGCGAGAAAAGAAATCAATCACTTCTAAAAAAACCATGAAACACACAATGCATGAAGTTTAAGGAAACTCGAAAATTTGAGGGACAATACCTTGAAATTTCACAACGTAGACGCGAGCTTTGTGGGGAGCCGAGTGAAACCCAACCCGATTCTTAGGGCAGTAGAGCAGTGCGGGAGTGGAGGGTTTCTGAGCTGATGAAATTGAGAAGTGAAGAAGAAAGGAGGAAATGTTAATGTGATGATTTACACGTGGACGTTTTTTTCTTTTTAAAATGCTATGTCAGACTCTTAGCTAATTAGATTTGTAATAAGAAATAGTTTACTTTCAACTCGGTTTGGAGGAATCCTACTCTAACCCACAGACTGGGTGAAAGCCACACCTCTGTTGGGAGGAATAGTTATAGTTAGACTGCCAGGATGAGAAGAAGGACTTCCCCCGAAATGCCATTCAGATGGATGATAAGGAGCGGGACCTTCAACCACCAAACTGACCTCAAGGCGGAGCTGCTATTCATATGATTAAGGTCTGGACTCTAACCTCACCCAAACCCAAGGTTAAGGATTAAGCGCACCCTTATGTCAGGTGTCAAAGGTCACCTAGTTTGGTGTTAGTTCACCAGTAGGAGGAAGTCGAAAGCCCAGATTCAGGCCAAGTGGAATGGGCAAAGGACATTAATAAGAGTAAAAACTTTTTTTTTTTTCTTTTTTAAATTGCGACCCTAGATAGAAGATTTAACTGCCAATTCAACCAAATGCCAAGCTATTTAGCTTATAACTAAATCAACATTATAACATAAAAATCACAACTTTCATGTTAAAGATCCACCATGGAACCACTTCAATCTCTCCCCAAACTACCAACTACAACATATATATCAACCCCACAAAGAAAAATTTTAAATTGAATTGTAAATTGAAAAAGGCCTAATTTTTTTATTTTTTTATTTTTTATTAGGGTTTCTCAGTTCTGAATGGTGAGAAAAGAAATCAATCACTTTTAAAAAACCATGAAACACACAATGCATGAAGTTTAAGGAAACTCGAAAATTTGAGGGACAGTACCTTGAAATTTCAATGTTAAAAGTAGCACTTTTTTTCTTTAATTTTGTGTTTATTTTGTTTAGTGTTAACGGCGGGGTAACGGAGTTAAAAAATAATACCTCAGGTGAGCAAGGTGTCAAAATTGAAATCACAGATAGGCAATGTGTAAATGGGCCAAACCATAAGTGGGTAAAGTGTACTTTCCCCTAAATTTTTTAAGAAATTAAAAGAACTTAGGTAAAATTTGAGTTTATAAATTTGGTACAATTGCTATCTTAATCTCTCTTCCATTCTCACAAACCCTAGCTCTCTCCCGGAACTACATATCTCTTTCCCCTTCAAAATGCTGCCGTCCGATCCCAAAAACCCTAACCCTAACAACTCTCCCCCCACAAAATCGAGGGTTTTTATTCTATTCTGTCGCTTTGTTCATGTACAGACACGGAGCTTGAAGAAGAAATCTTGGGGCTTTTGTTTCTGTTTTTTTACAAGAACAAAAGTATAATTTTCGAAGAGAAATTGTTGTTATTATGTATAGGGATCGAGTAAGTGGAGGTGGAGGTTCATCGAGATCGGAGATCGTAGGAGTACCGTTGGATCGAAAGCGCATCATCAACGATGCTCTGGATAAGCATCTAGAGAAATCGTCCCCGTCGACTTCAAGGGTAGGTGGTCTTAATTCTAGTAGTAAGGACAAGGAGAGGCTTTCGGTGCCTTCCACTTCCACCGGTAAATCTCAGCAGCAGCTCGATCATCGCGATTCTCGCTCTGCTTCGCTTTCCAAGAACAAGTGCTCCGATGGTTTGTCATTCTCTAATTTTTTTGGGTTTAATTTTGTTGAGTGTGGTAAAGTTTTGTTTTTTTATGGGTAATTAGTGGAATTCAGTTTTGTGGGCTTTTGTGAATTGCTTTTTTTATTTTTTGAATTGATGTGAGTGGATTCTAGCCGTTGTTAACCGACTCCGCTTAATGCAAACTTAACAAGACCGACCCCGACCCTATATAATATAGCAATAGGTTTGTGCATGCAACTAGTTTTTCTTCTGTTCTTTTTCGAACTAGGTTTAATCTGTCTTCTTTCTTTCTTGCTCTGCAAGTGTGAGTGCTGAAGCTATGGGGTTGCTCCCAGGTTACCGATTTTTGCCTACTGAGTTAGAACTAATTCGATGTTATCTTTTGAACAAGGTGACTGGGAATCCTATTCCTGGTCTTGATAATCATGTCATGAATCCAGTGATTGAATGTGATCTTTATGGAGATCCAACAATATGGATGAATATCTTTGAAGAAACTGGAATGAAGTGTCTTTATTTTTACACAAAGTTGAAGATAAAGAAGAAGATGGGGAAGAAATCTGATGAGAATAATGGAAATCGGGTAGAGAGAAGCACAGAATGGGGAACGTGGAGAGGTCAAAGCGATGGGAAAGTTTGTCAAAACAGAATACATGTTGGATCTAAGAGAAGTTTCAAATATGGAGCAAAGAAAGGGTTTAACGCTAACAACAGTGGATGGGTCATGTACGAGTACAGACTTGATGGAATCTATGGAAACTACCCTAATCAAGTATGTTTTTGGATTTCTTGTATTCTTAATTCCTATTGATTCTTTACTTTTGTTTTTTAATTATTTTATGTCGGTGATTATATGTTCTTCATTCTTGGATGAAACATATTGCAAGATAAAACCCTTATAGCCTGTTTCTTTGTTTGTTTAGAAATTTTGAGTGTAGGGTTTACTTCACTATATTAGAAAGTCCACATAATAACTCGTAAAGAACTCGAAGGTTTTCATTCAAGAATGGAGCAAGGAAAATATATAAATTTAAAACTGTGGGCTTTAGGTGATATGAAATATAGAAACTTGGTTTACAATTTAATTCTTTGATTCTTTAATTAATGTCAATTGAATACTGTTTTGATAGCATGTTAATAAATCTATTAATTAAAGTTTTACAATTTAAGCTATTTTGTCATCTGATTGGAATATATATATATATATAATGCCCTCTGATGTTTTATGTAACCGTCTCTAACTGCCTTTTTTGTTTTTTCTACAGCACAATTACGTCATTTGTATGATAAAAAAGAAATCTGGGAAACAGAAAGGAAATTTCATGGATGATACAAGTACAACATCAAATCTTAAGCAAGAAGACGTTCAACCAGTGCAGCAAATGTTTGAGCTTTCCAACAATGGACTGACACCAGTGCCACATTCTACAACAGATCATTCCTACAATGGATTGACACTAGTACTACCACATTCTACAACAGATCAGCAAATGTTTGAGCAATATTCCAACATTAATGGATTGCTAGCGCCACATTCTACAAAAGAGGCTGAAGACAATACAATATTCGATTATTACTTGACTGAGGAAGAACTCGAAGAGCTCATGTCATCCCCAGATCTCGACACAGGCCATGATGCATTCACATCTTTGACACAACTTTTGGCGTAGCCTTTTGATTGCAGACTAGACTTAATTTTTAGAATGTTTGGAATGGATAATAGATTAGTGTTTTATGTTTTGATCAGCAACTTGACTGATACTTTTTCATTGAAAGTTGTAGGCTTGTAGATTCCAAGGTTGAGTATTAGTGTTTAAAGTTCAATCTTACCTTTTGATTGCATACTAGACTTAATTTTTAGAATGTTTGGAATGGATAATAGATTAGTGATTTATGTTATGATCAGCAACTTGACTGATACTTTTTCATTGAAAGTTGTAGGCTTGTAGATTCCAAGGTTGAGTATTAGTGTTTAAAGTTCAATCTTACCTTTTGATTGAGTTTAATCCTGTGTCTATATATCTCTCTCTTTGTAAATAAATCATATGTGGGTTAGGACAAAACAATGCTGACAGATTACTGTGAGCACCATTTCTCCCTCCCTCTTATCTTTTCTAAAGCCCCCATTGCACTCCAACATGATGGTATTTGACAACTTGTCAGTTGAGTTGTTATTCTTTAAGGTACAATTACTTAGGCGTAATGCTAAGTTATCGATTAAATCCAATTTTTCAAACACATGACTTTAGTAATATTGACTCTATTCAAATACATATAGATAAATTTATCTTTATTTCAGTGGGGTCAATGGATGTGGATCAATTGACCCAAATAAATTTTATTTTTTATTTTTTCTAACCTATAAAAACAAATTATTTATTATTTGAGTGGGATCAATTGACCCCACTCAAATATATGTGACCCCGCCCATGCATAACGGCATAGGACAGTTTAGCAAAAAAACAAAAAAAAATAATAATGGCATAGGACTATTGTCCAAAAAGGGCCTAATCCTTCAAACATGGGTGAATTTAGACCTATATCATGTTGTAACATTGTATATAAGTGCAATATCACCAAAATCCTAGCCAATCTATTGAAGCTTTGCCTTGCTGATGTGATTGGTCCTACTATATCTCTATTCTCTAATGAAGGTCTATGACTCGGTTGATTGGAGATTCACAATCAGCTGTTTAGCAGCATGTGGTATTCCTAACAAGTTCTTACATTGGGTGGAGGTATGTATAACTTCACTAAAGTGTATGGCAAGGGCTTGAGGCAGGGTGATCCCCTATCACCCTATCTCTTTGTCTATACTATGGAGGTATTTTCTCGACTTATGAACGAAAGAGCTACTAAGGAGCATGGTTTTAAGTTAATTGCACAGACACATTACTTTCCATCTAGATTGTTAAAAGTATTTTAGAAGATTTTAGAGCTATGTCAGGTTTGCAAGTTAATTGCATCAAAAGTGAAATTTTCTTTGGAGGGGTTCCTGCAGATACAAAAAGCTCAAATCTTGTCTCTACTAGAATTTGTTGAAGGGAATCTACCTTTAGATATTTAGGCCTTCCATTGATATAACTATCAAGCAAGGATTGCAAGCCTTTAACAGACAAGATATCAGCCAGGATCCACTCTTGGTCATCCAGGAAATTGTCATTTGCTGGTAGGCTCCGATTGATCCAATCTGTTCTATATGGTAGACAGGTCTTTTGGTCTAATGTGTTCATCCTACAAATAAAGGTGTTAAGCATATAGAAAAGACTTTTAATAGCTAATTGTGGAATGGAGAGGGTTGTGATGCTACTGGGACAAAGGTTTCATGGGACATGGTGTGTTCTCCAACCATCTCTGGCAAACTCCAGTAGAAGCAGGAGTTTTGTGCATTAGATACAAGATTTTGTAAGTTTTACTTAAGAAACCTGTGTTTCTACCTTTAGCATTGTTTATTAGTCATGCAACTATATACTATAAATTTACTGATTATTTTTTTTATAATTCAATATTAATCATTTTTATAAAACTAGAAACAAAAAAATGTATTTTTGACAAATTTTCTTTGAACTTGCACACATAATTAATTATGGAAGGAATGACATTGGAAAATGATATCGGAAACTTTTCAACCAAATTCTCAATTTTGTATCATTAAAAATAGATTTAGTAGTAGTTATAACGTAGCATGTAGCAATAATCAGAGTAATCTATTGGAGTTCAAGCAAGAATACTTGCTGAATCCTATTTTATTGATAGAATGAGTTGAATACAAGTAAGTTTCTCTGTCTTTCTTGTGTGAAATTTATGCTTATATTTCAATTACCAAATCCACTCAATAAATATATCAAAAAAATCAATAAACACAAGGTTCAAATTTGAGCTAAATTTTTATTTTATTTTTAATTATGGAGGAACTTGAACGAGCTTCTTAATTAGTTTTACTCAAGCAATACATGAATAGTTGGGTTTTTCTTAAAGATCTATGGCCTCCTATTTTTATTTTTTATTTTGTTAATGAGGGTGTCCAAAGTTAGTTCCAAGAATCCACTAAATCTTGCTAAGACAACCACACCAAAGAGGATTAAAAAAAAAACGCAGATTAAAAACCCAATGAGCCTAGAATCTTTGCTTTCACACCAATTATACCAAAAATGTGTCACAACATCTTCAAGCAACAAATTCTGTCCAATGGGATGTATGGCTCTATTGTAAACATAATAGCATCATTTTGCCAAAACATTCTAGATTTGTAGAACATCTTCATATATAGTTGCTAGCTTCATGTTACAGACCTTATTAAAATACCTTCACAAATGAAAATTCACACTTATTAGCCAAATTCAATAATTCAAATATGAGTTAGTATTTATATAATTATAGTTCCATTTGTATTAGATATATGTTAATTTTTCGCCTATGTATAAGTGTGTTAACTTTAGATGTGTCTGGTTAACTCAATTGGTAAAAAAATCTATTGTCAAATAAGTGACCTAAATATAAATCCTGTGAGGACCAACTTAACCTATAGTCCACATAAGCCATGGTCTTAGGCGCCCAAGTATTATTCAATACAATCTATTTTTATTTTATTTAAAAAAAAAATCTCAAAGACCAAGTCTTTAAAAAAAATTCCCAACCTATGACCTAATCATTTTTTTTAAAGGCATAGAAGAAAAACTTGGGTTATTAACTCACTTATAAGAGTAATAATTAAACTCTAAAATTTAGGGTCTAGATGGCGCCCAAGTATTCAATATCGCATTTCCAATGCATTGTCTTATTAAAAAAAAAATTTAAGCCAAATTTTAGTTTTAGGAATTACTTTTTCCATTTGCCTAATTTTGATTTTTAAAATACTCCCAACCGATTATTTATTATTTTCTATTTTACTCTATTTTTTTATAATATTATTTTTCTTTACTTATTTTTTATTATATCATTCAAAACTTTCAAACACACAACCCAATAAATTGATTGACTATAATTATAAATGATTATAATAAAATATTGATTTGCCTAAGCAATAATGGTGCCTAAGCACTATAGTTTAAAGTTATTTTGCCTAACATGTTGCTAGTCCAACTGTTTTGGGGTTCATAAGTCATATTTTGGCTTAAACAGTATTTTGCCTAACCGGTTGGGAATGCTCTAAGTAGGCTGTGTATTATGGTTGGGTTGATCTTTATTTTTGTGTATGTTCAGGATTCTTTTATATAATATGAGGTGATTTTAAAATTTATTTCAAATATTGAGGTGACTTTATTCTCAAAATTTCATACACATACTAAAAAAATAGAACAAGCTCTCTCTTTCTCCAAAAATTCAAAAATAAAATTGATTACCTAAACTATTTTCCCTCAATAAGTTGAAATTGTTGTCAGATCTACTATCTCAATATTTCCTTGCAACTCCCACCACATTTCCTCTGTTTGGTTAGTTTTCTTCTTTTCTTTTTCTCCTCACTGTATTTTGTTTTATATATATATATATATTATTTTATTTTATTGTTGAATGCTTTGTTATAGACTTAGTAATAGTAGTAGTCTTCTACACTTCTATTATTCTAGATCTTTCATTATAAAATAAAGTCAATTTACACGTGGACTTTTTTTTCTTTTTAAAATGCTATGTCAGACTCTTAGCTAATCAGATTTGTAATAGGAAATAGTTTACTTTCAACTCGGTTTGGAGGAATCCTACTCTAACCCACAGACTGGGTGAAAGCCACACCTCTACTAGGAGGAATAGTTATAGTTAGACTGCCAGGATGAGAAGAAGGACTTCCCCCGAAATGCCATTCAGATGGATGAGAAGGAGCGGGACCTTCAACCACCAAACTGACCTCAAGGCGGAGCTGCCATTCATATGATTAAGGTCTGGACTCTAACCTCACCCGAACCCAAGGTTAAGGATTAAGCGCACCCTTATGTCAGGTGTCAAAGGTCACCTAGTTTGGTGTTAGTTCACCGGTAGGAGGAAGTCGAAAGCCCAAATTCAGGCCAAGTGGAATGGGCAAAGGACATTAATAAGAGTAAAAACTTTTTTTTTTCTTTTTTCTTTTTTAAATTGCAACCCTAGATAGAAGATTTAACTGCCAATTCAACCAAACGCCAAGCTCTTTAGCTTATAATTAAATCAACATTATAACATAAAAATCACAACTTTCATGTTAAAGATCCACCATGGAACCACTTCAATCTCTCCCCAAACTACCAACTATAACATATATATCAACCCCACAAAGAAAAATTTAAAATTGAATTGTAAATTGAAAAAGGCCTAATTTTTATTTTTATTTTTGTTATTAGGGTTTCTCAGTTCTGAATGGTGAGAAAAGAAATCAACCACTTTTAAAAAAACCATGAAACACACAATGCATGAAGTTTAAGGAAACTCGAAAATTTGAGGGACAGTACCTTGAAATTTCACAACGTAGATGCGAGCTTTGTGGGGAGCCGAGTGAAACCCAACCCGATTCTCAGGGGAGTAGAGCAATGCGGGAGTGGAGGGTTTCTGAGCTGACGAAATTGAGAAGTGAAGAAGAAAGGAGGAAATGTTAATGTGATGATTTACACATGGACTTTTTTTCTTTTTAAAATGCCATGTCAAACTCTTAGCTAATCAGATTTGTAATAAGAAATAGTTTACTTTCAAATGGCTGAAGCCTCAATTGATCCACCATCTCCGTGGACGCTATCTTATCCGAACTCCCAGCATCAATGATCATCTTTGCACTGGCCAATTCCGACATAGATTTTGAATACATCCTTCTGTCTCCTCTCCTATGCTTCAGAACCCTCGCTATGTTTCTGACTTGAACTTACCTTTAGAGCTTCCTGGGCTCTAGGCTCCACAACGTCCCCTCTTCCATCTTCAGTTGGTTTATTCTGTGCTCCCCCAGCAGCACCTTCTCACACCTTCTTTCCGGGGACTAGTCCTGACTTTAGCAAGAATTCCTTTGAATTCATGAAAATAATCATATGAAGAATCGTGAGACTAACTACTCGTTTAAAGGCTCCTCTTTTTAGTATGGCTAGTTTTTTCTCATTTGATCTACGACCAAGCTGTGTATCGTGGATTCGCTTTGTCTCATGAGACTAGAGCTACGATCCCATAAAAAGACACTCTATTTTGGCGCCTGGCCGAAGGTTTATAATCATTCTTCTAGCTTAGAGGAAAGAGGGAGAAACTGAACCCTGTCCTCTATCTATTTAAGAAGGTTTTGATTCTTAGCTGAGCTTTGCTCAGATTAGGATTGAATAGTTTGAGCTACTTGCGTAATTGTTGACCTCTTGTCAATTGATTCAAAGTAGTTTTATCAAAATCTGGGGGTGTCAAATGAGTGGGTTTAGGAAGGTAATAAATGGGTTGGGTCTTTAAAAAGCAATTGCTCATTTAAACCCATTTAACAAAATATGTATTACCCATACCCAACATAACCCAATTATCTAAGGTAAAACTTAATCCACCCATTTACCCAACAATTTTATGTATGTATATGGTCAAAACATCCTAAAATTTCTAAAATGGAAAATGTAACCCTAAAAATGACAAAAATATCCCTAAATGATTAATAAGTGGGCTTGGGTAAATTTGTTAGATACCCAATAAGCAATCCATTTAAAGCCCAATTAAACTCAACTTAATTGGGTCTAATTGGGTCAGGACCCATTTACCCATTTATTAAATAAGTGGGTTTGGTTGAACAATTAGTGTGTAGGTTTGGGTGAGCTAATGGGTTTGAGTTTTTTTTGCCACCCCTCAAAATTGTATGAGGATTGTGCAAAAGCTTCTAATTATATGAATTGTACAAATTCCAATTTTGATAGTGATATTAGATATTAAAACAAAGCATATTAATATTAAAAAAAAGTAGTAAATATAAATGAATAAAAAAAAATGGATCCCATTTTTAAATGACGAGGTCTCTTCTAAACATGATTGAAAATATCGGAAGGAATCATAGTTCTTTTTTATCATTTTGGAATTGATTGGAATGGAATGATGAATAAATTAAAATTTTCGTAAAGAATAAGAGGATATATAAGATTGCAATGACCTATTCAATTAAGTTATGAATAATTAGGAATCTCATTAATATTAAAATATAAGGCTCTTCTTTCTCATAGTCAAGTTTCACTCTTCTTGCTTTAGAAAATATTAAAGGGGCAGTCACGTTTTTTGGCACCTTCCTGAACAGGAAGTTCGCTTCTAGCTACTAACTTCTATAGCTAGTGCTTGCACTTGGAAGCAAACTACAACAAGCCCTCTCCTCGTTCCACCCGTTGGCCTATTGGGATAGCAGGCTTCATGTTTTTTTTTTTTTTTTTTTTTTATAATAAATAATTCATATTCGGCCCAGGAAAGTACTACAAAGGAAAGTACTACAAACAAACATAAGGAATGGGTCCATATATAGTTACTACACCCACTCCCTCACAAATTAAAAAAGATTGTAGTCAATTTGATAATGGCCTGAACTAAGGAATCTCTTAGATATGATACAAATGGATCTTGTTCTATCTTTGATCAGATTTTTCTATATAAACAATAGAGTTTGAAAAAGGGGAACAAGAAGGAGTTCTTGACCCGCAACAAATAATGGATAATTTGGAATCCAATTCGTAATTTTCCTTGGGAGATAGATATCGGGAAGGAATTGGAATGTAGTAATATCTATTCATATAAATGCTGAAGAAAAGATACTCTATTGAGTCAAAACGTTGTACCTATAGTGTATGGATAAAGAAAGAGGAAAAAACTGAATAACCAACTTGCAATGAAAATGAAACGTATAGTATTACTATGAATGAATATCAGAACGTTCTCATATGCTTCTACATATACTGAGCTCCACATATTTTTGTATAGTCAAAAGGAAATCGATTCCGTAAAAGATGAGATCAGTAAATGGGAATTCATTGAAATTGAATATGTGATATTGTCAAGGGTTTCTTTAGAATATACCAAATCAATATAGTTATTCTTCTTTAGACGCAACAATGCAATTTCAATCAATATAGAGAAGAAATGATATAACATTTGTCTCTTCATTTCCTGTTGCTTGTCAATGCAGAACCATGTGCCATTCAATAGAAAATTCGTTCTTGATTCTTCGAGAATTTTTATGAAAGTCTTTATTTTGCTTCTCCTCTTCGATGGAAGTCTTAAGGAAAACAAAAGCAATTGGCTTTTGATTTTGGCTTGTTTCTGGTCGTTGGGCGGGTGACTTTTAAGCCCTTCCTCCAATCCAATCAAGGCAACATCCACAAGGCAACATCCACGTAACTACACATGAAATTGATTAAATAATGAATTGTGAGGTTTTATTTTATTATTTATTCATTTTGGAGTGTTTATTTCTATTGGCTTATTTAATTTTTATTTTATTTAATATTTTTTTTTTATTTTTTTAAATAAAAAATTTACCTAATAATTTAAATTTAAGCTAAGACATCATCATCAATATATATATATATTTTTGTATAATGAAGACAAACATCAACATAATTCTCCAAAAATTGACAGTAACATATTACTATTATTTCCACTCCTTTCGCCCAACCTCATTTTTCACTATTCTCTTCGATAAAGTCCTATTTTCACACACATTTGTGAGTTGTGACATTACACATGTCTTTGTCCTTTTTAAGCGACATTTTGTACCACATAGTAGTAAATACGTGGAAAAGGAATAAAACCATAACGACCTACACGCATTGACTTTTAAACCAAAAAAAATCCCACGCCTTTTCTTTCGCCTCTTCATCCTCTCCCTCTTCTATTACTATTATATATATAAATAAATAATAAAAATCTTTCCCTAACGCCAATTTTCATACACATATACACGCATTGAATGTAATAATAATTAAACCAAAAAAAATCCCACGCCTTAGCTTAGCTTTTCGCCTTATATAGAGCCCCCTGAGATCTCTCACCTCCTAATTCAGCCAAAAACAAAGGTACATATTTCGTTTCCGTGTTTTATTTATTTTTTTTATTTTTCGCTTGTAACTGAATTTACTGCTTTCTATTTTTGTTTAGCTTTTCCTTCTCTCAAATCTAATTTTCAGCCAAAAACAAAGGTTAATGCAATTCCGTGTTCTGAACCTGTCTTTTCTGTTATTTTTTGTTTTGTTTTTGTTGCAACAACAAAATAATTAATGCGTGTGGTTGTTGTGGCCATGTTTATTTTTGTGGGTTCAGTAATATTTATTATTGTGTTACTATTTTTGTATCATATGTTGTATTTAGTATTATGATGAAGTGGATTTTGTGCTCTAATCAAAAAAAAAAAAGAAGTGGATTTTGTGCAAGTCAAATTGTATCAATTTTTAGTAAATGGGTTCTTTGTGTTATCTGAAATGGTATAATGGGGTGCAATGAATTGAAATTCTTGTCAAAGTGACTTGGTGCTAGTCAATATAAATGGGGTAGTTCACTAGTGAGTTGTTCTTAATATTTTCTAATTATTGAAAATTTAAAGTCATGTCAAGCTTGATTCTTGAAGAAAATTGCTTGCTTGAGAAGATCAAGTCAGATTTGTTATTGGGTCATTGCCATTTTTGGAAAGGTCTTAGGCAAGCTGAGGTTTTTTGAATTTGGGTAGCTGTTCTTTTTCGCACTTTTGTCAATTTTTTAGTACCTCGGCTAGATCTTCATTGACAAAAGTATGCAGTGCTCCTCAAGATAGGTTCCATAGTAGCATGGATTGCATAGGGGAATGGGATTTCTAAACTAGGGATAATTTAATTGATTGTTTATTCCCTTCTAGATGGGAATGCAGATTTTTAAGATCTTTGTTAATGAAGTTCAATGACATCCTACATGGTGGGCTTCTATCTGATGTCGTTTTTATTTAGATTAAAGTTCTAGTCTTTTTGATTTGGAATTTACCAACAATTTGAGTTTCCTTAATTGTGGTTGATTATGGATGTTTAACGTGATTGAAATTTTTTTGAATGGTAAGTTTTACATGTATATGGTGGGTCTTGAACCAATGACTTCGTCCACCATCCTAGTCTTACAGTGGGAGGAGATCCCATTTGAGTTAGAGCTCATTGGTATCACGTGATTGAAATTATAAAGGAACTTGGACTAAATAAAAAAGTGAAAAGGAATTTTGTAGCCATTAATTGGTTTACGACATTGTTGTATTCTTGCTGAGGAGGTACATAAAATGGAGTTTGTTGTGGGAAGTTTTCATTATTGTGCTATTGTCATTTGTGTTCTACTTTTGGCTCTCTTTTCTACATTCATCCATTTGTTAAATCTTTCCTATTGTTTTTGGGGTTTTCTACTTTTATTATGAATAATTAACCCCTGTTTCAAACAATTAATTAAAAATTGTCGCAATGTTAGCAGTTCTTGAATCCTGCAGAATATACTTATATAGAATGGATTATAGGCAGCCATTAACCAAAACAGACCCATTCTACCAAGCACCGTAGTTATACAAGAATGAATCCAATGCCTCTATCTTTCACCAAGCCCATTCTACCCAGCTAGTAGATTTGTGTTGTACTTTTATTTACTCTCATAAAAGTTGTAATTGAGAATATTGTCTCATTGTGGTACACTAATTTCAGGTAATGTAGAAAATTAGCTCTGAACCATTGTTGGTTGTTTCCTATTAGAATGTGGGATTTACTGTACTAAGTTCATATTGTTACGAACCATTTGGATGTTGGTTGTCTGATAGTTTAGCAATCACCTCATGCACCTGTTGTATCATCAATATGAAATGCTCCTACCATTAGGTGCAAATCTTGTTCAGCTAATGAAGAAGCAATTGTGATAGGTTGTCTTATTTATTGATATGGGCAGTTAAAACTATGATTTGTTTATTTTATTTTTTCTTTTTCTAGCAATATTTGGTTCTACGTTATATATTTGTAATTGTGTTTTTCCTAATGAGAACAGAAGTTTGATTATTTTGTTCTTTCTTCATCTCTGATAACTTATTTGTCCTTGTCAACATCCAGAAGTGGGAATCAGATGATACAAATTTTTTAAATCTGCTTGGATGAAGAAATGTGGAAGAGGAGATAAAATGAGGTAAAATGCACGATTCTGTTGGTGATGATGGAAAATTCCAGCTATGATGCAATGAGAGGTTGTCTGGAAGAGGACTTTAAACAATCCAATGTCTTCAAGTAAGAGTGCTTTGCATGGGCTTGGTGATAATGGAGTTCAGAAACACAGCACTGATTTTGTTGACAGGTACTACTACTACTTGAATTAGGTTTGTTCAAAAAGAAGTGCTTTGTGCTAATACATGTTTTAGATGGAGACAACTTTACCTATCAATTGGGCAGAGTCTAGGTGACAATGGAATGGGGAGTTTGTGTAGGTCTAAGGTTTGATTGTCAGTGATGCTGAATTCAACCTTATTAACTTTGGTTAGGGCTCAGCCCACATGTACTAGCTATTTATTTATTTATTTTTTTTTTTTTTTGTGGGGGGGGGGGGGGGGGTTCTGCTCTCAACCGTATGTGTGGCCAATATGCTTTGAGGCAAGATTAAAGGGTAATTGCTTCTACCTTTCTATTTTGGTTGGGTATAATTTTGAAATACCACCACAGAAAATTAACAAAAGTTTGGAGGTTTCTTGAAAAGCTCCTACTCTGACAAAGGACTTTGTGAAAATTAAATAGAACTCAAACAAAACTCAGCTGAGGGAGTTTGCAGAAATCCATTATCAGCTACTAACTGTGAAACTGGACAACCAAAATCTATAATACCAAATTACTCTTGGCATTGATATTCAAATAAAGTCCAATGATTAAAAGCTAGTAACATACTATTGCAAAGGGAACTAAGAATTATAGACTCAGTAATATAATCAAGTTTGTGAAGAATCCTAATTGGGATGCATGGCAATTTTAGCTCATAGTTCTAGATCACTTTGTTCTTTAAGCTCGCTCTTCCTTGTGCTCCTTATAGTCTGCACTATAGAGCTTTCTATCATAAGTACTTGAGGTATGAAGCAAGTCATTATTGAAAAGTTTATGTGTTTGTGTGTCTTTTTTCTCTTATTCTGTAGGAATAATATTGAGACACAACTTGGTCCGAGGAATTTGAAAGGAGATGTCAATTTTAGTTATCTTCAAGACCGAGAGGCTAGGGTATTGTTAATTTACATTTCCATGCAGGATTTTTGAATTTGAACTTACAATGATGCTTGATATGCTTCCTTTACACTAACTAAGTTCATGAGTAGGAACTTTATTCACGAGCCAAAGCACAGGAAGAGGAGATCCAATTTCTTCGTGAACAAATTACTCTTGCATGTGTGAAGGTATAGCAGTTCCTCAAAGGCCTTTTAGTCACATGCTTATGTTATTATCTTAGTCACTGCATTTTCTACAATTTTGACATGAGAGGAAAATCATTGGTATCAGGAAATGCGACTGTTGAATGAGAAGTATGCATTGGAGACGAAGTTCTCTGACTTACGAATGGTTGTTCATCTCTTTGAGAGTATCTATTTATTCTCTCTTTCTCTCTTCAGTTGTACTTGGGATGTTGGAAACTGGATTGATTAATTTTATCTTATTTTTTAGGCAATTGATGAGAAGCAAAATGAAGCCATTACCTCTGGCTTAAATGAGTTGCTTAGGAGAAAAGGTGATCTTGAAGAAAATTTAAAAATGGCTCATGAAATGAAGGTAGATTTATAGTTTCTCTGTCAACTTGTGCCTCTCTATACCCTTTCAATAGTTTGCTATATTCATGTGAAACTAAATCAAGTTCCAAATAATGAGTACGACTAAATTTTATTTGATTAGATGGAAAAGATGTGGCAGGACAATGAAATAAAACAAAAAAGAACTCATTTTCCTTTTTTTTTTTAATTTTTTTTAACTTCATAATTATGTACTCTATCATATCATTAGTTAATTTTTATTGCTATTTTTTTTTTTTATATATATATATATTTTTATAAACTAAAATTTTAATTTAAAGGTGAAGAAATTCAAGCAGCAGGGATTATACTTGAGAATCTCCTAAAAAATTATTTATTTTTATTGCAATAAGAAAATTCACTAAAATACCCTTGAGATCAGTTTGCAGCCTAATTCTTAGCTACCTAATGTATTAATAATGCATAATTTTGAAAAAGAATGAAAAATGATAAAATACATAAAAAATTGTATACATACAAAAGATTTTTTATTTAAAAAGAAAAAAGAACCTTAGACTGGTATTAAGATATGTGAGCTGAGATAACAAATATATTTACCATTTGGACAGAAAATAACATAAAACAATGTTTTCTTTGAAATATTTGAAATAACTGTTGTGAAAATAGTTTTTGATATATTGGATTACAGTATATAACACCATGTTTGGTGTTCTTGTCTCTGCTGTCAACTTCAAAATCATCTTTATATCTTGGTTTAAATTTTTTTCTTTCTATGCAGACTGTAGCTATTTGAGGTACAATGGTTCTTTTCTCACAAAATTTATGAAGACGAATGGAATAAACAACTTGTTAATGTTGATTTTTTTGTCCTGTCTGCATACAATTATAAAAACAAATAACCAAAGTGTGGAATTTAAAGGAGATGGTTATCTAGTGATGAAGAGAAACCCTATCAAGGGAAAACTCTACGGGGGTTTAATGCACTCATCCTTAAGAACAACTTTGGTGATGTTGATCGTGATTTGCAGCTCCTTTTGATCACCAAACTCATTGATGAAACTGGTATTGGATCGGTTACAATAACCCTTGGTGTATAGAATGCATCAATCCCTCATGCCGGCCTAAGAGAGTGCTCTCAGGTCTGTGCTTTACGCCTTAATACGGGATTGCATGGATCCCTAGGTCTGACACCAATCTGGGCCTCATATACTAATGTGACCCAAGACTCGATCGATCAACCTGCAGTCAAGCTTTAATGAGCTTCGATCGGTCGATTGCAGTGGCTTCAATCTATGTTGAGCTTTGCTTGAGTCTTCAATTTGTCTTGAATTCAGACTCTAAGACTTACACCTTTGATATGGATTGACAACAACTTAAATATAAGCCTAACAATCTCCATATTGACCTAACATACGTATTTTATTTATTGCATGTCATTGTATATATTAATGTACTCTTGATTAAGATGTCAGAGCTTTTCCTTTATCAGGAAAGTTACTTGAGGTCAGTAGCCAGATAATTAGAAAACAATCTAGAAAACCTGGTTGATTGCACTGATATATGAATGTGTGTTTAATGGGTGATGTCTTGAAATGCTTTGGATGAATCAAATCATTTAGATTATCTTGCAATGCTCCTTATCTGTTGTCTCTTTTCCTTCTTTCTTTTTTTCCCTGTCTTCTATCCTCATCTTGTTTATAAGTTTTGTTATTAGATTGCTGCTTTTTAATGGTATACTTATCCTCTAGGCTGCAGAGGACGAGAGATATGTCTTCATGTCTTCCATGCTTGGGTTATTGGCTGAATATGGTATTTGGCCGCGTGTTCTAAATGCCGCTGTTATATCCGATAATTTAAAGGTATTAATTGTATGGAACACAGGTATATGATACACTGTATGGGCTTTGTCTTACATCTTGTTTATGTGCTACTTATCTTTATCACTGAGCACAAATCCTATGCTATGGCACATCATGGAAGCAGATCTGGTGGTCCCAAACCTTAGGTTGATTTGCAAAGACCATCCAAAGGTTCCCATGCAGTGCTTCTATGCACTACATTAACCACTTTAGTCATTCTGATAAGAAATTTATGATGTCATTGGGACAAATAAAACAAGAATCTTGGGCTTACTGGTAGAGGGTTTTGAGAGTTGGATGATAAGTTAGTTAGAATCATAGTGTGCAGAGACATCCTTGAAAGTGAATATGAGAATATAATTCTTTAAAGAAGCATAATAAGACCAAGGAAAGAGTGTTATAGATGGAATTCAGGTTAAGCTTTATATTCATGAACAATCATTTATTTATGTTCTCAAAGTTGATGTATGGTTGAAAACAGATTGAAATCCATGTTTATTTTTTAGTGGTGTTAGAGTTTAACACTTTTGTCAGAAAGATGTAACAAGCTTTGTATTGCAAATTCTTGACCTAAAGGTGTAAATATGATTCTAGTATATTTAAAGATGCAATATTTAAGTTTCAGTTCTTATTTGTTCCACTCGCCGCTATTTATTTTCTTTGCCCCGCTTCCTAGCTTGCAAGGTATTTTCTCTCTTGATATTTTTCAATGTGCTCCATTAAGGCCTATAGGAACAGTTAGAAACTGCGTTATATGTTGCTACACTATCAGTCAATTAACCAATTTTCTTGAATCTCTGTAGCGGTTACATGATCAACTGCAGTGGAAGATTAGAACTTCACATGTAAGCCTGCCACCTATGGTTTCATGCTTTTGTTTTAGTACATTATGGTTCTTAATGTAGTAATTATGCAGTGACCTGTTTTTTCCCTTTATATATAATTTTCATTATCATTCCCTCACTTTGCATTCTTTTATTATTTATGAAGTTTTTAGGAAAATTTTATTTTAAACCCCATAATTTAGGGCTTGTTTCAAATTAGATCCCACATGTGTTTTTGGGCAAATTTTAAACCACATTGTTTGGATTTGTGTATATTATAACATATATATTTATATAGTGTTTCTGCACAGACACAAGCATATATGAGTGTGTATGTATATAAATTGATAGACTCAAACGCACACACATATATGTATGTATATTGGCATGCATGGATTATCTGTATGTGGGTCACACACACAAATATATATATGTTCATTTTCAGAATTTCTTTGCATTCATTCTGTATTATTACATCAAGATTACTTCTGCCTTTTGCTTTTTGAGTTTTTCTTCATCCCCTAAATTTGTAACATGGAGATTTCTTGCACATGAGTTCAAACTTTAACAGGATTATACTATAGCTTTTTCTCACTGGTTGTACTTGAGATATAATTAAATTATGTGCTTCTCTTGTCACAGGATAGAATGAGAGAATTACTACCTGTAGTGGAAACTCCTGGTGGAAGTGGATCTCATGATAATGGCATCCCAAGTTTTGAGAATGTGAGAGATCAACTTCATCATATACCCATGGTATTATTGGCATGTAATCTACTTGTGCACTAATTAAAATTTATTTTTCATTTTAGGATATGCCGAGATATGTGAATGACCCTCTAAAAGAAAACGCAGAAACAGGAACTGTGACTGATGCCCCCTCATTTCAACCTGTTGACACACATCCCGACTCTGTTTCTGAAGGTAATTAATGTTTTATCCATAAAACAATGGGATGACCATTGATAAAGTCTAATTTGACTTATTTCAATCTAGAGGGCCCTGGCATAGATAATTTTCAGATTATCGGTGATGCGATGCCAGGAGGCAAGCTTCTTGGATGCGGATATCCTGTACGCGGGACTTCTCTGTGTATGTTTCAGGTAAAATACCTCAAAAATCATTTTCATCACAATTTCTACTATTATTTTGTGTTTATGTTCTATGGGTTATTTATATGTCCACGATGTTTGTTTGCAATCAGTGGGTTCGTCATCTTCAGGACGGCACCAGGCAGTACATTGACGGTAAGCATAGAAATGAATCTTGACTTTTGGAGTAGTGTTTTTGTACATTAGATGCGTTTTAGTGTTGCATAGTTTCTTTTTAGAAGCTTTATATTATTGATTTATTTGGTCTTTTCTGATTCAGGAGCCACAAATCCAGAATATGGTGTTACAGCTGATGATGTTGATAAACTGATTGCTGTTGAGTGCATTCCAATGGATGAAAGAGGCCATCAGGTTTTCTATTAATTTATATATTCATACATCTTATGCATGTTGTATGTGTGGAATAGTTTATGTCCTGAAAATCCTTGCATGGTGTTAAGACTTAAGACCTGATTGCAGTCTCTCTCTCTCTCTCTCTCTTATCACTAATAGGATTCTCCACTTCCCTGTGAGTGCCATATTATGTAGCCAGTTTTAACTCATAAAATGTGCTAAATTTTGAGGATCCAAAGATTTGCTGAAAGTAGTCATTCTTATAATTTTGCCTTCTTTGATTGGACCTGCAGCCTGATGCTCCTCGGGAGTGAGAAAAATAAGTAGTTATTTCTTTATTTTTGGCAGTGTTATTAGATCCCTTGTAATTTATGTTCTGGTTTGAACGAATGATAATTATTTGTATTTAACGTTTGTGAAGTTAATGTCGCTCTTATAACTTGCTGTACCTAAAGCATCTGTCATAACTAAGGCGAGCTTTTATATCTGTTGTGTGCAACAATTTTGTCTTCCTGATTATTTCTGCTAAATTGTTCGCTGTCATCAGGGGGAACTAGTGAAGCGTTTTGCTAATGATCAGAACAAAATAAAATGTGGTAAGTGTCCTGCACTGAATTGTCCTTTAATTAAGAGTTTGAGAATTAATGTGATGGACCAATGTTTGCATATTCATGTGTAATAGATCTCTGTCATAATAATATTTGTCAAGCATCAGGCGAGTTTCTAACTAGGAATGAGATTATAGTATTTTTACCATGTGCTGAAAGTCTGGAAATTGTAGTTTTTTTTTTTTTAAATATTATTGGACATGATTAAAATTAACAATCTCTTTCTCTTATGAGTTTGAGCCAAAAAAAAAAAAAAATGGTCATCTGCTTTTACTTTATCAATAATCCTGTAGTGTTAGTGGTCTTCTAAATGGTCAAAATGTCATGGTTGTGCATCAAACATGTTCCTTGACCTTCCACGATGGAGACAGGCTTCAGTAGTATTTCTCATGGCAATTATGTTTTGTATATCCTTACAGTGGCAATTATGTTTTGTATATACTCAGTATTTTATCTTAATTAATGTTGTGAAAGTTGCTTTTAAGGAATCCCATATTGGTTAGATGTGTGAATTAGTGTTTACTGTTAATAAATAGGACGTCTAATAACACATTGTAAAACAAAATAATAATAAAGATGTAGCTTATAAAGCTTTTGTTAGTGGATGTAGGCTATAACATCGACCACATAATCCTCTTCTCTCCTATCTCTCATCTATCTCTCTTCCTATTTATATTTCTATCTATTTCATATGTTTCAACACAGTATCAGAGCCATAGAGTCACTTCGATCCTCGCCATCACAAATCTCAGTCTTTCAAAAAACTGATCACACAGATCAGTGGACCGGAGTCGATTCCGAGCCTTAATGCGCTGGCCAAACATTTTGAATCTCGATTCACGCGCCTTTGCGCACAACCTGACCACCAACGTCTTGAAACTACTGTCTCCAAGCGCCTATTCAAGCCACCAACACCTTTATTTTGATAGATCGTTGGCCGATCTATCAAACCATGGCAAAATCAGTGCCAAAAGATCCTTCATACATTGGCAAACGTTCCGGATGCAAGATCCACGCTCCTCAGGCGCCGAAACAGAATCTGTTCACACGCTTCCATGCAGTCAACCGTGATGATGTGTGTCACACCATGGTAGTGCCACATCAGCAAGGTGACGTCAGGCCTAACCACATTTTGATCCAACTCAACCCGACTTGGATGTGCCCGATCCGTGGTTTGCCAGACCCGGATCCGCGACCTGATCCATTTGCACAATAAATCCCTTGATACGGGAGCATAACCAAGAATTTTTCAGATTTTATTAATTTAAATTTTATTGTTATTTATTTGATATGTTGCCTTGTTTTTAAAATTTTATTTAAACTTTCAGATTCGGATCAATAATGATTAGATTTCAAGATTTTCCAAATTAGGATTTAGATTAGGATTATCTCTTTGTATTTGAGTTTTAGTAGGAGACTTATTGGAAGTTATAAAAGCTCCAGGTTGTGTTTGTTTTTATCAGACTATTGTTATTAATAAAAAAAAGTACTTTCTTTTGAAATTCATGGCTTGGTGGTGAATCCAAGTCATCAGGTTGCTCTAGGTGGTGAAGCCTAGGGTTGTCCTGTATAGATTTGAGCCAAGCCAGTGAGTTGAGATTCGAACAAAGCCTAGATCCAAGATCCGAGCCTTTGAATCACAGAGCTTCGTTTTGAGCCAAGCCAAGCTGAGATCCAAGTCGAGCCGATATCCGAGTGACCGAGCCTTTGAACTGAGATCTGAGCTATTGAGTTGAGATCCAAGCCAAGCTGAGATTCGAGCTTTGCGACCTTTGTAGCCTTCTTCTTTTTATTGTCAAACTCAAGCTTTCGTCAAGCTACATCTTGAGTTTAAGGGGGAATGTTAAGAAATCCTACATTGATTAGATGTGTGAAGTAGTGTTTACTGTTGTCCAATAAATAGGACATCTAATAACACTTTGTAACACACAGAATAATAATAAAGATGTAGCTTATAAGGCTTTTGTCCGTGGATGTAGGTCATAGTGCCAAACCACATAATCTTCTTCTTTCCTATCTCTCATCTATCTCTCTCATTTTATTTCTCTCTCCCTATTTATATTTCTATCTATTTCATATATTTCCACAATTACTAAATTACAATTTCATATTTGCCTTTTTCTTGAGTTTTTTATTTTTATTTTTTGCTAAACTCCTTTTCTTGAGTTATTGAGTCTAATGTTTGGTTGAATATATGATGCTCATGCATAGTATCAAAGCCTCTTATAATGCGGTTTAATTACTATGTCTTCTTTCTTGTACTTAAAACAATGAGTGTGGTTTATTGCCTACACTGTAATTTATATACAATATATAAGAGCTGAGGATTGCATTCAATTTTGCTAATCTCTTCTTGTGCCACGTCATCCTTTTTTTTTTCTTCCAATCCCTAATCTCATTGCGCCACGTCAACCATCTTTTTTCTAATCCCTCCTTTCATTTCTCTTGGCTTTTGTTTTTCCTCTTTTCTATCTCATCTTACCGTTACTCTTCTTCCAATCCTTCCCCTCCCTTTTTGGCTCTTCTTCTCCCCGTTATTCTATACCTTACCGTTACAATTTCTTCAACTCTTCCTCTCTCTTTTTGACTCTTCTTCCTATCTTTTTTCTATCTCATCTTACCATTACTCTTCTTCCCAGCCTTCCCTTCCATTTTGCTCTTATTCTCCCTATTATTCCACACCTCACCGTTACAAATCCTCAACTCTTCCTCTCCCTTTTTGACTCTTCTTCTTCCCATATATATATATATATATACATATATATATTTTTTTTCTATAAATTTGCTATTACTTCCTCGGCACCTCTCTCTTCCATTCAGTCCATGTTCTGCCTACAAAAAAAAAGGTAATTACTCTTATTTTTTCTTTTCTGAATATATATTTTTTTAAATTATTTCTTGCAACTTTGCTCTTGGTTTATGAGTTTTGTGTTTTTAATAGTTCTACTTTGGGTTGATGCGTTTTGATATTTTAGTGTTATGTTTCTTAATTCCTCATCACATGTTCGTTTTCCCCTTCTTATTGCTTTGCCTAAGTGAAAATTATTAAGTGTTAAAAGACCCTTTTGGTTTCATGAGTTTACTTCTTCTAAAAGTTGTTTATTCTTAATATATATTCCCAATGCAACGCATGCTCCACAGCTAGTGCATTTATATTAAGAGAAGTGGAGAAAGTTGCATCAAGTAATTGGAAGGCTGTAGTTTTCTAGCCTTTGTTGGACGCCTAAAAGGGTGCTAGTTGTCACTGAAACTAACCCAACTCAAGTCAAAATAGATCCTTTTCAACTAATTGGGTTAGAAGTAATGAAGAAAGATATGATAAGTAGGAGGTGTTAAAGAGTATGATTTTAAGAAATTTATTCCAAATTAATACTCAGCTATATAGCAGTGTGCATGAATGATTTTATTTTAGATGTTCATATTTCTTCTTTATATGCCTTAACCCCCACCCCCTTTCCCAATGTTATATTATTTGCATTTGCAGTTTTCTTATGAGCTACTTTTTAGACCCAGAAATGCAAATGGAGATTGACGGGTATATTGCTAGAGGACAAGCCACGTTTAGTGTTCTATTGCTGGTAGGTCTGCTTCTGATTCAATAGTTCTTCTGTCTCATTATAGTTTATCTTTTCTACTGCAATCATACAAGTATTAGCTTTTCTGCCTAGTTATAGTAGCGCTACGACGTAGAATCAGAGAGCATTAAACTATTCTGCAGGTGGTCCCCCAAGTCTACAACATTTTGGATGTGCCACTTTTTCAGGATTGATATCCCATGCAATTGGTATTGCATGCAATACCTATTGAGTGGTTGAGATCAAAAGTTAACTTCTTAACTTTCAATCTTAACCACTTAATAAAAAATTGTTAAAAAATTTAAAAAGCAAAAAGTGAAAAACTTGTGAGAGGGAAAAAGGAATTGCAGCCCATGCAATACTTTTGAGTATTGCATGGGATCTTAATCCACTTTTTCACCTCAAGTGTGTCCTTTTTTGTTCCTTTTTAAATATAATGGTCCATGTGAAACATGTCAAATTCTCTAATGTTAAAAATAGTACCATCTAGTTAGACAAGTAGGATAAAAATAAATAGGAGTTGACAGAAAGATAGAAAATGTAATGTTGTGACCTACTTATAGCTTTAAATATGATGTGACACTTTCCAAATCATATTTCACAGATGGATTCTTCTGAGAATTGGGAGCCAGCTACTCTGTTATTGAGACGGTCAAGCTACCAAATTAAGATTACTAGCACGGAAAATGTGGCATTTTCGGAGAAATTTTCGAAGGATCTGTCAGTATGTTCTCTACTTTGTGATGCATGCCCGTATTATATCTCAATTCTATTTATAGTTTGGTAACTTTCATTTGTAGTTGTCTTTTTATTTTGTACTTTTATAAATAATGATATTTTATTGGAAAAAAAAAAACTACTTATGTACATATAATGAACACCAAGAAGCCTAAAGAATTACAAAAAATAAGTTGTTATGTACAGAAGTATAGCAACTATTTAAAATCGACAATGGAATTACTATTGGTAAAACCCCATGCACAAGACCAATCAAAACTAAGATATAATAAACAATAGTGTCAATTGAGTCACTGAACAATCTGAAAAGTGCAACAATTTCTTTTCCTCCACAATGTCCACATCAAACAAAAAGGGACTAAGTTCCAAACATCCGAGGAATGTTTTCTAACCCAATTCCTCCAACCAAACAAAAGATCCATGACATTTTTTGGTAACACCTATTGAACCCGAAAAGATCTGAAAACAAAACTTCAAAGATCATATGCAAGAGTGCAGTGTAACAGTAAATGATCCACTGTCTCCCCACTGCACTGACATAGACAACACCATCCTAGTATCCTACTAATGTAAAACCTCTCTTAATGATATTGTCACATGTGAGGATCTTTCCCCAAGCTACTGTCCATACAAAGGAGACCCTCTTGGAGCCTTAACACACCAAAAACATTTCCATGGGGAAGAAACTACACTGGTACCTCGTAAGGCAGTGTAAAAAGAACGAACATCAAATTCACCAATCCCTCTAATCTCCAACTCCTTCTATCACAACCCTCTCTCTTAGGGATATTTGAGTAAAGAAGATTTAGAAAAGAGTTCACCAACTCCAACTCCCAATCATTAAAGTCTATGAAATCTGACATTCCAGCTCTGCAACCCCCATCTATCTGACTAACCAACACAGAATAAACTGATGCATCTCTAGCTATGGAGCATGCATACTAGTCTGGAAACAACACCTTCAAAGGATGATCCCCGCTCCAAATGTCTTGCCAAAACCATACTCGGTACCATCTCCTACATCAAAGTACACGTAATGTAGAAGTCGGTCCCATCCCGCCCTAATGCTTTCCCATATGCTAAAACCATGAGTCCGTCGAACAGGTTTTGATGTCTATCCACTCCATTCCTCACCGTGTATCTTTCACCGTACTTTGTAGTTTATATCTTCCTTACAACCAATCCCTATTACAGTAGAGCCGTCTCCATAAATGTGTATCTTTCATCCCAAAGCTCCATAACCATTACCTCAATAAGGCTTGATTAAAGGTTTATATCTTCCTTACAACCAATCCCTTATTAGCAACAGTAGAGCAAACTGTATCCCACTTCCCACCCTCCAAATGGTATTTGAAATTTGAACTCATCTCCCGAACCACCCCATAGAAAGTCTATAATCTCTCCAACCTGTTTGCCACACATGTGGGGATGATAAGCACAGAGAGAGAGAGAGAGAGAGTATTGTTGCGACTTCAATAATGTTCCCAAGTGCAAGATTATCGTGAAGTAATAACTCGGTGAGTCTGAGGTCGAATTCACAGAGAAGGTTGTTGATTAGCAATCCAATAAACACAAAATTGCGAAAATTAGGCTAATTCGTGTTAAGCACAAAATTAGGTCAGAAAATAGGAAAATCACAACAACAATAAAATCAAGAAAATTACAAAATCAAATCCTATCGACTCTAGGAAACGTCCCAGAATAGACGAGATTTTGGAAACGTCCCAGGTGGAAATTATAACAAAAGGAGTCAAAAATAGAAAAATTGACTAACTTTTAATTTGGAAATTATAAAAAGTGAGGAGTCAAAAATGGAAAAATTGACTAAACGAAGGAATTTGCCCGAAAAGTGATGAAGGTTGTGGGTGTAAGGCGATGAATTTTGATCATCACAGTGATTCCCTCAAGTCACCAAGTTTCATTCAATTCTGTCATTTGCTTTGCTGATTTTAACCGGTACTTTTCTACTTTCCAAACTTCTAATGATTCTCTAGTCAACGAAAGTATGTGATGTTCTTTCTACATCACAATTGTATCGTGTGATTTTAATAGAAGCTCTCTAAAGTCAACTATTATTTTAGGTGTCTATTTTCTTGAATCATTTATCTAGATGTGTCTGTAAGTTCAAAATTTCTTATCATGGATAACTGCCTTATAAAAATGATCAATCCTTCATTTTCACTTGCAAGATCATTAAAATAATGGTATTGAATACTACTTTCTAGAAGAGCTGTACCATGTTGATAAACTCTGAAAGAATCTGCACTTTGTCTTTCAATTATTAAATAATGTGATGAGGCCATGTTAATTTTTAGTGACTAGGTGTATGCATGACATTTTTGAATGCTATACTTGCATGAACTTGCAGTATTACTTCAAAATGTTCTGAAATTGTTCAAGAAGGTGTTTCTTTATTAATTAGAAGATATCGCAATAACTTCCTATTTCATTGTTTCTGCAGATTAAAATTCCCAGTGGGCTTTCATCTCAATTTGTTTTGACATGTTCTGATGGATCTTCTCAATACTTTAGCACATATGATCTTCGGTAATTTGTTAATTTTAAGCATGAAATCGTTGTTGAATTTATATTAATGTCTATATCGTTTTTATCTTGGAATGAAATATTTCTATTATGGAGCATATTCTTGAGGCTTACAATTGATATGTCTCTATTCATGTTATTAGTTCCAATGCCACCAAAAACCTAATGTCGAGTGAACCCCCACCCCACCCAAAAAAAAAAAAAAAAAAAAAAAAAAAAAAAAAAAAAAAAAAAAAAAAAAAAAAAAACCCTCATTCCCTCTGCCATTGACTGCTTGCCATATTAATGCCTCTCACCAGCCTCAGGGTAAAGGTCCTTATGCCTTTGATAAATTGTATTACTGAGCTTAGTTTTAAAATGAAATAAAATAAAAAGAAAGAAAGAAAAATTATCTTAAGCACACACCAAAATCTTTTTGTTTTGCTTTCATTGTAAAGATGTCTATTGTGATGTGCCATTTTATTTCTTTTGTAGAATGCGTGAAACTCTTGTGTTGACTACAAGAATGTTCCAAAGCAAGGTATTGTTTCTTGTTAAAATCTATTAAAAATATTTGCTAAAATTTTCCATACATTTGCGTGGGTGGTTATTAACAATTGTTGACTACATTGTTATACATCCTTGTTAGAGAGAATTGTCATGCATACTTGTAAATTGTTATCACTTACCAACTTTTCACAGGCAAATACTGAATTCTTAGTTCCATGCTGATGACTGTTATGGTAATAGAAAAAGAATAGTTGTTAAGATGACATGGAAGATACTCTACTGATAATGCTTTTTTTTTTTTTTTTTTTTTAATATAAATTCTATCATAAGATGCCTAGATATTCAATAAGAACAGTTGTTTGAATACATTTGGTTTTATAGCCTTCAGGCAGAAGATGAATATTATTAAAACTATAGATGTAATTTTGTTTATCATGTACAGATTAGAAACTAATATTGCTTGCATATTCGAGTATCTGACCTTCCTACTTGGAATGTTTGCATTTTGAGCAGGCACTAGATGAAAAGAGGAAAGGAAGAGCCTAGACTTCCCTCCATCCCAAATAGTGTTCATAGGCATTATTCATTGGTAATAGAAAAGGATAAATAATAAACTGAATCACACTTTGTATCTTCATTAAGATTGACAAAATAATGCGCTAGAATTTTCTTATATTCATTGTAATTTAAATTATAATTGAACTCATAGCTAAAACGACAACAATTGTACCACATTTTAGCCTCATAGTGTGCTGTATAAGGATAACAAACTTAGTATGTGATTGATATGCCACCTATTTTCTTTGTGCTTCCATTTGACTTGATTGGTAGTTTGAATGTCAATTTTCTTTCCTTTCGCTATGCGACTATATCAATCACTGATTCAACACGAAAATATGGTAAAGGTTTTTTTTTTTTTTTTTTTGGTTGAATCCTTGACTGCGTGTGTCCAAAGAAATCAAGATAGCTCTTTGCAATTGATTTTGGCTGAAACCTTCCAATATTTTCCACTTTCAAGGAGAATTTTGCTGATCATGTGAATGTTGTTTCGCAAACCGTCCATTGAAATCTACTAAGTGGATATGAAATTCTATACGACATTCAATATTGGCAAATCAAACAGCTTTATTAGGTAGCAAGCAATGTATTTTTTCTTAAAGGCATTTTAATTGTGGGTATGATGTGGGGCTTTCTTACTTGGGAGATGTTTTTGGAACGAGTAATGCTACAAACAAAATAAATTTCACAATATTTTTCACAGCTGTTGATTTGGCAAGTTGTTACGGGTTATTATATGGGTCTATCATTGACATCACTTTATTAAGAATTTGTTAAACAGTTGTGAAATGAATTGTGAAATTTATTGTAATAATAGAGTTATTGTTTAGGAACCTATTGTTTGTTTTTTACGGTATTATGTGAGTGCAAGTAGAAATCCTATTCTAGTCTAATTTTAAGTTTGTATATGTGGGGGGTCGACCTACCCTCTCATAAATGGATGGGCATCAAAGGGGAGGGAGAACAATACTGGACCAAATTGGAGCCTTGTTTACACATAAAAATAATTTTATTATATAGTATTATATATATAATATTGACCACTATGATATATTAAATTGGTAGCTATATTATATGTGTAATTATATAGAAATAAAATTATTTGTAACTTCCATTTACATGTGTCATTATTTCCAACTTTCATGAAGGAAGTTAATGGTAGGATTTAACCATTAATAACTTCTATGATATGGATGACATGTGTCATGATCTCAAAACTATTAGGAATAGTTATTTTCCTAAAAATAAATCACCTAAAGTAGTTATTGATCGGTAGTTATTTGATGGAAATAACCACCCTTTTGACTATTAAAAAAAAAATTTATTCTTCAAAACTCTCTTTACAACTCAACTTCCACAACTCATGTGGAAAAGATCCATTGTGATCTAAAGTGTGTTCTAAGTGTTCTTCAAGCGTGTTCAAAGTGTGTTCTAAGTGTTCTTCAAGTGTGTTCATTAGTTGTTCTTATTGTACTTGTACTTGGTAACATTTAATGCAAAATATCTATGTATTTATCTTGTTGGATCTACAATTCTACTTCATTCTTCATACTTTGTTTGGTATTATGTGAAAAAAAAAGTCCTCTTAATTGAGACATAATTCGGACCAAGCACACCCTTTTGAAGTTTGAAGTTAGATTAGTAATTCTAAATTCAAGGTTTGCAACAAACTTTGAATAAGTATGATTTTATATCAATCAAGCCTATTGTTGATAAGTCTGGAGAGTGGAAGAACAACAGTGTTAACTTCTACGCGGTTGTAACTAAAATTTTTGAAAAATTTACTTTTTTCAACACGAATTCGCCGAATTCCCTTGATCTAGTCCAGTTAATTTGATTGAAACATGGGTCTGTGCCTCTTGGGCATGAAGAAGGGAGTCAGGCTCTAACTTTCGTGAAGTGGCTAATAGTAACAGATAAGTCAAATGCAACTCTGACTACATAATGGGCGCCAACTGATGTCAATGCTGAAAAAAAAAAAAAAAAAAAATTGTTTTTGAAATTTTTTTAGAAGAAAATTTAATATTAATTATCATTTTAAATGAAAAAGATGATTGAAAGAACTAGATATAATTATCCCCTAGGTTTTAACATATTGGTCAATCTCCCTAATTGGAGCTTTGTAATCAATGTGTCCATAAAATTCAGGATGTCAACAGCCATTTTTGTTTCTTTTTCATCCGGCATAATTTAAGGGATATAATGGATGGGATCACATAATGATGAGATGTTCCATTCCATGTGCCTCCTTTTGCTATCATGCAAGTTATCTTGAGATAAGGTAAACATCTAAACCAAATTAAGGACTTCATTGTTTATAAACGACAAAATTAGTGGAATAAATAGTTTATAAACGACAATATTAGTGGAATAAATAAAGAATTCTACTTTACCAAGTACCAATGTTTATTTTTTATTTTTTGAATTGTTTTCTATTTCAAATTCTTAAATTCATAGACCTTTATAGCTAGGTGTCATCTCCTTTTAAAAGGTATGTATGCATTATGCGGCATTTAATCCCACATAGTGAATTAAAGATGAGATTTCCAACTTTAAAAGAAGGCTATTGCATTGTGTAGACTTCCTCATAGCACTCAATATTAAAAGGTAAACAGAAGACAAAGAAGAATCTTGGAAGTAGGAGGAGTAACATGTAGGATAGTACATGCTTTGAATGGAAATTGTTTTTATGGCATGTGCAATGTGCAAGCATTGACTCAATTTGCGAAGCCTCCACACATAGTCACATACCCTATACTTTAGCTGACCAATAAACGTTTGGCATGTCAATGAAATCACATGATGGTACTTGACAACTGCCATAAAGTTTGTACACATTTGATGGCGTGACGTCTTTAAATGTGGCAAATTTCCATTGGTAGAGCTGGTTTGACGTGTGGTAGCTCGTAGCTTTCATAGGGGAATGCAAAGAGCCCATTCTTACCTACACTTGACCAACCATTAGCTATTTAGCTTGGACAATACTTTTATATGCAATTTCAATAGTAACTTTGAATTGAAAAAAAAAAAATGGAACACAACCAACAATTCATCTAATTCGTCAACAAACAATCATCTCCCACAAACAAAGCTAAAGCAAAGACCACTAAAAAAAAGGCTGTGGGGCAAAGAGAGAGAGAGAGAGAGAAAATAGAAGATAAAGAAGATACATCAATTTCCCACCTCCTCTACTTTGCTTTCCCTTCACATGTAAGTCCCTCCTTTTGGCTCTTTTCTTTTTTCTATAACAACTTGCCTACCTCATTGCTTTTCACTCTCTCTCTCTCTCTCTCTTTTGTGGCAAAGTTAAGACACACTGTAGCAAGATCTACTAGCTAGCTAGTCATTGAATTCTAATCCTGGGATATGGGTTCTATGAACAACCCAAATTCTTGGTCACCTTATGGAACTTATAAAGACTGTTCCCAAGGAATTTGTAGCATATATTGTCCACAATGGTGCTACATAATCCTCCCTCCTCCTCCTCCTTTTGGTCTTGGAGATGACAATGATCCTTCAGCCTTTCAATTCTCTCCTCTCATTGTAGCAGTCATTGGCATCTTAGCAAGCGCTTTTATCTTGGTATGTTACTACACAATCATCTCAAAATATTGTAGGCGAAGAGGCAATGGTGACACAAGCATGGAGCTTAACCATAATCGTGATTTCATCAATCATGAATCATTGCAAGGTGCTTCTAGTGGATTGGATGAGACTCTTATCAAGTCCATCAAAGTTTGTAAGTACAAGAAAGGTGATGGATCAGTTGAAGGCACGGATTGCTCGGTTTGTCTAAGTGAGTTCCAAGAAAATGAGAGTTTAAGGTTGTTACCAAAATGCAACCATGCTTTTCATGTTCCATGCATTGATACTTGGTTGAAATCTCATTCAAGTTGTCCTCTTTGCCGCTCCAATATTAATATTGTTGCTTCTACCAATTCTTTGCCACCTCAATTACCAGGTAATCCAATCCAAGAAACTCCACCAGCCACTAATGTTTCTGCTCTCCAATACCAACATGCCAATGATACAATTCTAGTGGTTCAAGATTTAGAAGGGGATGCTCATGAAGAGGCTGTTGTTACCCTTGTAATTAGTGGTCATGATGTTATTCCTAAAACTTCAATTCAAGCTCATGGTCATGGACATAGAGGCATTTCTCAAACAAGAGATAACATGATTGAAATTAGACAAGATGGAGTAATTCAGCCACTTAGAAGGTCTCTTTCAATGAATTATTCTCTATGTCAAGGCAATGTTTCAATTGCTGACATATTACGCGAAGACGACAATGATGAGGATGAGGAATATACAATGGAGATCTTGGACATTGGAACCTCAAGGGGACTTGAAGAAATTCAGTGCAAGGCAAATGACAGAAAAGGAATGAAGAGGTCGATTTCCACAGGTAGATTCATGTTCACAAGGTATGGAAAAGGAAGTAATTCTGTTATTCCAAATTGATTTTTTTTTTTTAATTTTTTCTCTAGATGTATATTACCCACAATATCTTTGGTTGTGTAACATATTAGAAGAGATACCAAAAGAGAGATCTTGGATATAATTTTACAGAAAGCATAAACTTGCACTTGAGATTCTTACCTTTAGTGAATTGGTTAACCTTTACTTTAAACCTCTACAAAAATGTCACTGAAATGCTTTGGTTTTAAGCTGAGTCTATTTAGCATATTGTGCCAAGGACTGTAAATACCCATTAATTTGAATCTGTCAAAGATTGTAATACTAATGTGTCCCTTTTATATTTTGTCTTATGTATAATTGACAAAAATTACTGGGATTGGATTATCTTACACTGCTTGTGGGGAAAAAGAAAGATTGTCTTATTAGTTGATTCCCTTTACATCAAATGTTATTGTACTTTGTGGTATGCAAATTGGCATAATCTCATTCATGATAGCATATCAAATGTAAGGTGCTATAATAAGAGTTAGGATCTTCCATGCTTTATTTATATATACATGGCTCGATGCTACTCATTGTGGGTTTTTCTTTTTTAATATGTAATTAATTAAAAACATTTAAATGAAAAGTATAATTTACTCTAACTAAAATTACATTACCAAATATTCTTTTAAAAGATTTGATATACTATTTACTTTATTACATTTAAGATTTCTGCTATCAAAAGCTTTAATTAATAATTAAATTGATAGGGTAACTTGCAGCCCAACTAACCTTAGATTGGGAGGCACAACAAGTGGGTTGATGTTGACACTCTGCCAAACAGGCTTTGAAGATTCGTCCAGGTTGCCCACTTGCCCTTAATAATAGTCCAACGCTTTAATTATGAGATATTGAGAATTTGGATCAACATCCTCTAGAGTTCTTAGCTACTCTACTACATAAAGTTCTGTAAATCTTGACCATTCATTTTAAAATAAAAGGCTAAGATGATGTCATATCATTATTCCACTAACATAACAATAAAATAATAATTTCCAAACCAAACTAAAACACTCCAAGGTTAACCTATCCAACCAAATTATTATTTTATTGTTATGTTAGTGGAATGATGATATGACATCATTTTAGACTTTTATTTTAAAATGAATGGTCAAGATTTAGAGAACTCTATATGGTAGAGTACCTTAAGAACTTTAGAGGATCTTGATCCTGAGAATTTCATCTGAATTTATAATTAAGGCTTGTGTCTTTAATTTATAAAATAATTTTTAAAGAAAGTCTACAATTATCAAGGAAAAAAACCAAATTCATATGGAATTTGTGTGCATAGAGCTGGAAGCCAGGCACGAAAGATGAGTCTTGCAAATAATCATTATTTTTTCTTAAAAAATTATGAAAAACTACTAACTAGTTAAAGAACAATGAATGTTTCTAAAACAATTTCTTTAGTGCATGTCACATTCCAAAGAATTCACGGTTCAAATTCCAACAAGCTCGACGATTAAAATTCACCCTCTTACTGATTTTGTTGTGTGGTGGATCTGTGGTCCCTATTACCTCCCTTAACGCGTTTATGTGTTCAACCATTTCACCGACCACCGGTCTATGTCACATTCAAAAGAATAATATGCTGCCTTGGCCCATAAGCATGCGTGTCAATTTGTCCAAGTGCACCCCTTTTGTCCCGTAGTATCTGGATGTGAAATTATATGAACTGTTATATGTAATATCTCTTTTATAAGAATGGATATTTTATAATATTCATATATATTTTTTAGGTATTATATTCACTCAATTGTTATTAAGAAGAAAAAAAAAATGATGTAGTTACTAAAGGTTATTACTATTTAGTGTGATGTTGATATTATGTAATTTAGGGTATCAAGTAATATGATGATAAATACTATCTAATTTAGGGTATTGTAGAATTATCGCATAAGAGTAAATCTCATACTTATAAAGTTTGTCCTCATCATATAAGAGGATGTTACAAGCAATATATTACACAAAATAATAAATCCTCTCCTTGACCTTTACTCAACTCAAGCGGTTGAGACCAATTATGGCATGGAAGATCTGTGCCACACAATATTAAGACTTCTACCTGAAGCAGGCAGGCACACACTACTTATGATCCCACAAACACAATTCACAAAGCATGAGACTACTCATGGTCAGAACTATAAAGTAAAAGACCCGCAAGGAGAATGTGTTTGAATGGAATTTGTGGAATTCAAAAGTTTTGGAGTGAAATGTGGTCACTCTCACTCCAAGGACTTTTTTTTTAGATAAAAATATACTGAAAATACAATTAATGGGCTCTAAAATAATACATTATGGTTTTCAAGTTCATCTGCCGCTTTCTAGCATATAGGTAAGCGGTTAGCCTACCATTATGAGATTGTATCATCCCACAAATTAAGGTTTTCTACATTGTTCATCATGGTGCCAGAATGGTTGACTTGAGCGAGTCAAAATATAGACTTAAACCTGTTACATGCTATACTGCTCATTTAATGATGTTTTACTTTTACATGATCTTGTAGCTAATCTATTCTCTTTTATATATTTTTTTTCTTTCTTTTCTTAAGGATCTTAACAAGTTTCAGATGGGCTGAAACATATTTTTTTAGGAAAATTTTATAAGTATTACCAATTTTATTAGAAAAGAACTTATAAACTGGCATGAGAATGATTAGTGTTACATCAATATTATAAAAAATAAATTTTTATTTTTTTATTTTTTTGTGCTTAAAACTTGATACATCAATTTGAATAATTGTTAAATGACATGACACTATAATATACATTTAGATTTATAATATTTAATCTGAAATATGAAATGAATCCATTTCAAAAGTAGATAATCATCTTTATAATTTGTAAGCCTTATTTAGTAGTTATAAATAAATAAATAAATAATTTTTATTTTTATGATTCGATAGTTAAGGGAGAGAAATTTAAATCTTGAATGTCTTCAAGAGATGTTAATTGAGTTACATGACTCTTGTTAGTTAGTAAAGAAAAAAAAAAAAAAAAAAAAAAGTTATGTAATAAATTTGTATTACTTATGCGTATCCTGTCGTGTCAACATAAACCCTAATAGGAAAAGATGAACAAAAGGGGGATTGCTCCAACCACCCCACCAGTCCGTGTTTTGTTTCCTTTCTCCCACAAACACCTATCCATCTTTGGATGCTTTCATGTGCGTTTAAGCTTATGCCTTATGGTTCGAACATGGTTGGCATGTGATTGACTTTTTTTTTTGAGTTTATGTGATTGACTCGTGAGGCTAATAATGGTTGTTTTCTGTTTTAACTTCATTGAAAGTGATTGTTGTCAAGGATCCAATACATTTGTCTGCAAAAGCTAGCTATTTTGTTTATGCCTCCATATTAAAATAAAATCTCTGTAACTTCTTTATCACAATTTAAAACCCATAACTTTTATGCATAAGTTGTTTTCTGATTTGGCTTTTTCTGAAATCATGAAAATACTGCCAACTCACCGGCAAGAATGTCACAAATGTGAAATGTCACTCACTAACAATAATGAAATGGTGATGATAATAATAGAATATAAGAATAATCTTTCTTCATCGATGATAATCACCGACCAATAATTTGTTTATTAGTAAAGAATTAAACGTAGCATATAAAGGACTGCAACTATTATAATACTCATGCATGAATCACATGCAGATTAATGTTACGCAGGTCTCCTCTTCGTTCCAACATGTCATATGCAAACTATATTTCAATTATTTTATAAACTGCTATCATATTATTATTGGTAGTGTTGGGCCGGCTCTATCACTAGGCTATCTAGCTACTCAATTGCCTAGCTCAGGCCTCAGGTGAAAAATAGATCTCATAATTTTGGTCTTATAATACTATAACATATATTCTTTTTATAGGAACCTAATATAAAATAGGTCTCATATATACCCATTATTTTAACAGCCCCATAATATAGCATTTCTTGACGATCAGTTACCATTAAACCCATATTGTTTCAGTTTCATGCCTAAACTTATTTTCACCAGTCACATTTAAAGTAACCAAGTTTATTTTATTTTTTTATACTGTTAAAGATATAGCAAGGCTCAATCTCAGTTAAGGCTCAAGTTTGTTGTTTAGGTTCATTAATTGTATTTAATTCTATTGGAAGTACAAACAAAATAATGTTATTCTTACTAGGAGTATAAGGAAAGCAATTTCAAATCTACTTATAGTTCAAGTATTATTAGTGTCACGCCCCGAACCCAAAACATGAGTTCGACACGTGACAACCACCACGCACCCATAAAGTTTTGCCTTACAAGTGTGTCAGGCCTCACTAACAAATTACAATACTAACGCCAATGAAATTAAAATCTCCAAAATAATCCACTTATCAAGGATGTATAAAATAATTAAATTTCATAATATCACTAATCCAAAAATTATCTTAAACAAAGGTGTTTAACAAAATCACTAAAATAGCAAATATGATATACTAAATAACCCTGTCTAAATTTCTTCCCACACTACTCATTCGCAACGTCCGTGCTAGCTAATCCTCATAATCTGAAATGGGAAAGAAATGGGGGGTGAGCTGGGAGGCCCAGTAAATAACCAAATATCCTTATCCAGCCGGATCAAACATACATTTGTTAAAAACATATATACATAAGTAGTACGAATTCTTAAACAATGATTTTGATAAAACACTTGGTTTGGTTGACAAAATAAAATATAATTTCATTTGCAAATAGCAAGTTAAACATATTCAGAAATAAATACAGATACAAATATAGATTCAAATACAGATTCAGATTCAGATTCAGATACAGATATAGATATAAATACATATACTAAACAGTCTTGGTGACTACGGCCACATTATCCTTGTGACAAGGCCCAAAAACCACACATAGGTCGGTGGCAAACCCCAGAATGAAACTAGTTTCGGTACCAACGTATATCCCCATTGGCGGGGCCCAGAATATAGTCAGACTGAGAGGTTTCAAATATCAAAACACATTTAAAATATATTTGAAGTCCAAAACATAGTGATTTTCAAACCTTATTCAAATTACGTACAGAAACAAATCAGTTTAATAAATAAGCTATAAAGATTCTTGTAACATATAATCACATGCTTGATCCGAATTTTTGAAGGAAACGATACTTTACAAATGCAATGATTTTTCTGATATTTCGAAACAAAATTGATTTTTGGTATAATAGAATGATAAACTATAATAATAAGTTCGCAAATAGGAATATATAATATATAAAATTGAGAAAATACTAGTTAAGGATAAAGGTTACTTACTTTTAGCAAGCAAGAAATCTTTTAATACTCTTTATCTCTTCTTTTCAAAATTCACAAACCAGATCCTAAATTAATTGTATAATGATCAAAATCTATTAATTGACATAAACAATACTATTTACTCTTGATGTACAAAATTAAAGCCTAAGAGCACTCTCAATAGCCTCCTCATTTTTTTTGCCAATTGGGTTCTAAAAAACCCACTTTTTCTTGTTTAGCTAAAGCACCATTACACTAGACTCCCTATTTTAACTTTACTATTCTATTTTTTAATATATTTATTTTTTTCACAACTCCCAAAATACCTTCTTTTCTCAATTTTTTTTCCCTCTCTCCCTCTGTTCCCATTCCCCATTTTCTTTTTTTTTTTCCCCACCAGTCCACACTCTTTTTTTTTTTTCTTTCCTTTTTTTCCCCACCATCCACGTACCCCCCTTTTCTCCATTTACTCCCCAATACTCCCCCTACCCCTCATTTTCTTCTTTGTCTTTCTCTCTTTCTTTCTGTATCTCACTTTCCAGTTGTCCCAGGCCCTTCATTTTCTTCTTTTTCTTTTTTTTCTTTCTTTCTTTCTTTCTTTCTCTCATTTTCTTTTTCTCAGCATCTTTTTTTTTTTCTTTTTTTTTTTTTTTTTTTTTTTTGAGATTACTGTGTACTGTGTTTTTGTTGTTGTTGTTCTTTTTTCAGACTGTACTGTATACTGTGTACTATGTTTTTGTTGTTCTTTTTTCAGATTTGTATTGTGTTTTTGTTGTTGTTGGTGTTGTTTCCGTTATTTTTTACGCTGGAGATAGAAAGCAAGAGAGAAAAAAAACCTTATTTTATACCGTGAGGAGTGAACAGTTGCTCCCTCAAACGGGCAAGCTACTGTTTATTCGCTTGGCAAATTTGCCCGTTTGAGGAGTCTGTTGGAGTTGATTTTTTGCTGTTTTCCCTCGTTTTAACTCTATTTTGCCCTAAAGAAGAGGCTATTGAGAGTGCTCTAACATTATTCTTTCCCACTATTACTATTTATTTTATATCTTCTCTCAATGAGTACAGCCTTCACAATTTTATTTCTTGCAGGAGCCTACGTTAGCCTCTCACTTCTTTTAGCCTTCACGTCAGTAGCCTACTAGTAGGCATATGAACTTCATTTATTTTGTTTCTTTTCCTTTCACTGCATGTATAGTATTAACCCATACTTCACGTTTTTTTTGCTGTATTAACCCATACTTCACGTTAAAGACTAGGACTTGGTTATCTTTTATATTTTTTTCTTTTTGTTTCTTTTTCTTTGACTGCATGTACAGCAGTGTACATCAAGTCATTACTTTCACGTTAATAGACTAGGACTTAGTGGTTATCTTTTATATATATATATATTTTTCTTTCTTTCTTTTTCTTTTACTGCTGCATGTACAGTGGCCATTACTCCCTATCACGTCAACATAACATGCTATTAGCCTATAAGTGTGTCCATCTTTGCTTTCTTTTCTTTTCTTTTATCTTGAACCCGATTCACCCAATAAATTCAAGAACGATGGTTTCATTCTTTACGTTAAAAGCTGATTCCTATAAATACATCAAATCTAGATTTTGCTACCTATTCTTAACTAATGGTTCATACATATAAATCTCTATGATGATTAAAAGTTATAAATCTAAAAGAAAAGTTTTCTATGCTCTTACCTCAAGATTTCTTCAATTTCTCTTTTCTTGAAATCCTTCAAAATCTTGCCGTCAAAGAGTGTCTATAGATATTGAATAAAGTTTATAACTCTATTTATACCTTTATATTGCTAGGGTTACAACCTATTTATTTTTATTTCCACAAACTTCTTAAATAAATGATTTATTTGTATTTTTACCCCACAATTAAAATTACTAGGTTACCCACTTAAACAAAAACTCTTCTTTTTTTTTGAATCCTTTGGGACCGGGTATTACAATTAGTTTAGATTTAGCATACTATAAATACACATTAATTGGTTCATTGCAACACATAGCTTATAATAAGGATGTAGCCATCAAGGGCTTTCCGACGAGGACGTAGGCCGTCTGATTGAATCACGTTAAGTCACTCTTTCTCTTGCTTCCGTTTTATCTCTCTATGTTATTTTATTTTCTTCTTTCTATTTTAAAATACATATTATGCTTTGTAGACAACGAACGTGAAAAATTCTAATATTACTTTGATTTTAAGTGAATATGTTTTTACATGTGAAGGTTGAGGTCATTGAGTGATTGATCTATTGTGTAATGAAAATGCAATAGTCTCCTTTAGTAAATTAGGTTATAATATTCTATTTTTTAAAATTTATTTTATTCTAGTCATATTATAATCTTATATTGTATATGGTGTTTACTAGAAAAATATGAATATGGAAGAAGTATAGAAAAATTAGTTGAATATATAAAAAATAAAAAAAGGACCCCTTGATAAATTTGTTATCAGTAATAAAAAATATATATAACAAAAACAATTATGGAAAAATATTGACAGGTTAGATTTCTTTTTAGAACTAATTTTTCTTTTTTTAAAAAAGAAGTGTTATAAATAGAAGAAAACACTCCAATTGACAAACTAAACCATATAAATAGATTAGATCCTTTTCTTAATGTCAATATTTTTTACTAAAGTTTACTGCAATTACTTGTTATAATTGTTTCTACAAAAAGAAGTTTTTTCAAAATTAAAATTGATAAAATCCTACCTAAGATTGACTATGTCACAAAGAAAGATTAAGAAAATTAAAATATTATCAATTAAAAAAGACATGCTAGCAAAACTTTTATATAAAAATTTATTTATTAATTTGGCTTGTCAAAATATAAATAGAATGTAGTTTTTTGATCGAAATGAGAAACATGCGCTCAAGCACCCAACCTATAAAGGGGCTTGGGTTCGAAAGCCGGCCTTACTCAACAATCACCTTTCTTAGTATGCTTGGTTGTTTTCAACAAAAAATTTAAATCTAAATTCTCCAATTTAATATTTGAATATAAGAAAGTATTACATTCAAAGTTATCGTCTTTAAGTCTTAAATTTTATTTGGTCAGGCTAAAGTGTTTGTTAATGTTAGTGTTATTAGTTATTGCTGTAGCAAGTCATCCATTTTCATTTCCCAAATTTCGACACAAGGACAAACCACTCGGAGAACAAAGGGAGCCATGGCCCTCCTGCCCCCTAAATGTATTTACTATTATTTCTTTTCATATATATAGTTATTATTTTATATAGTATATATAGTTAGAATTTGAATTTTTGATTTCTAAAAGTTGCACCTAACTCTCTTTCAATAATTAAATTGACCCAAAGAGACCCAAAAATAAAAATAATCAGCTATACACACCTACAACCCATCCACAAAAATACTTTTAGTTAATGACTACTTAAACTCAAGTTGTGTAAATGTATTGAAGCTGATAATGGCTAAAAATGTAAGATGTACTATCAACATGCAAGACCACCAGTACCTTGAAGTCCTCAATGTTACCTGCGATATTGGTTGGATAAGAGCTCTTGCCCTCATCCCTCTACGTGCGCTCTCCCTTTCTTTGGAGTTAGTTTTGAGAGAAGGAAAAACTTTTGGATCAATTTTATTAATAATTCTATTTTCTTAATTACAAAATTGTTACATTATGGGATTCAAAATTATATCACTTATTTTTCTTTTTATTTATCTACTTATGTTATTAAAATTAGTAAATTCAATTATAAGAATAAATTTGTTGAAAATAAAGAAATCAGAGGTAAATTATGTTCGGATGTTCGGATGTTGATTTAGTTAAGAGAAAATTGAACAAATTATATTCTAAAATTCAACTCTTTTTTGTGTGTGTAGTTTTGGTGAGCAAAATATAATGCTGAGTAGTTTGGATAAAGTTGAATTGAAAGTACTAATTTCGTGTCAAGTTGTTTGGTTTTTGCATTTTTTCAAAGTTATATTTTTCTCTCAGGACATAGCAATAGCCATTATTTTGTTTTGTTCTCAAAGTTTTTTATTTATTATTTATTTTTTGAATTAGATACCAAATAGGATCTGACAACATAATTTTGTTTATATTAGAGAATTTAGGATATCCTTTAACTTTAGAGTCATGGGAAATTGTTGCGAAATCGAAACCAACTTGCCTTTGCTCTCAATCCCTTGTGTTCTTGATGATCTTTATTCTCATTTCCTTGGCCATATGTTTCTAGCAATTCACATGGCATCAAAAAACGAACTAGAGACTAAATCTTGATTTTCGAGTATTCATCAAAATTAGATCCATGATAAAGTTATGGACACATTTACAAAACCGGAAGTTTTACTCTATTCAAATGATTCCCAATAAAAATTAAAATCTAATAAATGTATTCTTTAAATACCTCCATCCAAATTAACCAACTTGTTTAAAATTTTACTACAATACGAATCTATTATTAATGTTAACTAGACTATAATCCGCGCAATGCGTGCTTTTTTCATTATTTTTCTAAAAATATGTTTCTAACAAAGCAACTTAACTAAGAAGAAGGAAAAAATAATAACAATAATGAAAGTAAAAAAAAAAAAAAGTGTAAAATAGAAAATGTAAATAATTTTTCTTTGCGCTTAAAAATAGAAATGATCATTTTTATTATATCTCATCAAATGTATTATACTAAGTTTATAAAGATAACTACAAATAACTTTCTAACCTAGTTGCATCGATTCCTTTCAATTGGAGTTTATATCCCGGGGTTGTATTCACTTAGCAAAAAAAAAAAAAACTCACTTCACATCGTTTATGAATTTCAATCACTTTGGTAAACTCAATTGTTCCATATAGATTCTAAATGTTCAGAGGTTTCTCATTTTTGTTAAACTTACAACACTTTGATAGTACAAATAAATAATACAATTTGTCACATATTTAATTATCCCATCTTTACCTTTTTTTACTTTCTTTTGTTTCTCTTTTCATCTTTTTTTGGGAAATTTATCACTTATTAATAATCATATATGTGACCTTAGAAGTCCATCATATAACAAATTAGTCAACGGAGATAAAAATGACAATGTCATCTTAAGTCTAACACGTATCTCTTAGGAAAATTTAACATATAGAAGAAAAAAAAATGTTAAGATGTTATTCCCTCTACCCCTAAAAAATAAATAAAAAAATCAACACAATTGCCTCTTTTGGTTATCTCTAAATGATAGTCCATTGATGTCCTAAATCTCAGATAATTTGAATGTTGCCTCATCAATTCTAATATGAGTGTTGGAAAATAATTTATACTTAACACTTACCCCCAAAAAATATATTAAACAGATAGTTGTCAAGTTATTTAGCATATCTAATTGTATAAAAATAAAATGATCAAGTCAAACTATATTTTATATGCAGTTAGATAGTATCAGAAATTGTAAAATAAAAATAAAAAACATTTTTGGTTGCAAAAATAGAGTACTACAACTTAACTAAGCAAAAATACTTTGAATATATCCATTTGTATAAAAATAAAAAGATCAAGTCAAACTAAATTTTATATGCAGTTAAATAGTATCAGAAATTGTAAAAAAAAAAAAAAACATTTTTGGTTGCAAAAAATAGAGGACTACAACTTAACCAAACAAAAATACTTCGAATGTAAAATATATATATTGCACATTGCGTAGAAAAACTCATCCTAATTATATCCTCCACTCTCTTCAAGACCAACTCAGCTAATGCATCTGCATGCATGAAAAAAAAAAACATATGATCAGAATCAATTGAGATTGTTAATAACAATGAGACACGTTTTACTCCACCCTTTAAGATCAATTCATTAAGGTATCTCATGACAGAAGAACATCCTTTTACATAATTATAGCCAGAGTCATATAACTCACGAAAGAATTTCATATAATAATTCAAATGAATATTTTAAAAACATGAGATTCTGCCTCATGCTCCTTTTCAGTTTTCACAAAGGTATATTATCATACAATGACTATTATCATTGATTTAATTTTTAAAGCAAAAAGGAAACGAAACTTTTATGGCCAAACCACATATATAGTTAAAGTATCACTTTTCGACGTATCTGCAAGTATTAATAGCTATTTAGCATTCAACTTGGAAAAAAACTCAACCTAATTGTAGCAGTTTATAATCTAAACAAATCTTTACTCTTTAAATAAAGAAAATATAATTTTCAAATATGCAATTATCAACATAGCAAACACATAGAAACTTAATTGAGAAAAGACGAAAATGAAGGCAATAATTATGTAAACTTTACCTGAGAAAAGACGAAAATGAAGGCAATAATTATGTAAACTTTACCTGAGAAAAGACGAAAATGAAAGCAATACTTATGTAAACTTTATCTTGCCCAAGCTCTTATTTCCACTTAAATATTAAATATTAGAAAATAATTATACAATAGTAATAAATTAGACAAACAAAAATAAAATATAATATAAATTGATAAAACCCAGGGATCGAACTCAAGCACTCACAAAGGGTGAACTTTTTGGGGAGAGGAATGACCATTGGGGCAAATGCCCAAGTTGTAATTTAAATGCATATTTGAAATAACATATATTGTGTTTAACAGATTTGACTGGAATATATCTATTTATATCTGAATTAATTAATAAGACTATTTAATTTATTAAATATGGGCATTTAATTAGGTAGTGAGTATCTATGTATAAATTAAAGCAGAAGACGTTGCCATCTTTCTACCACGTGGCATCTAAGGCAATGTCTTCTACTTGACACATAGCATCTTAGGTGGCACTTGAATTAAATAAACTAAATTAAATACCCACTACCCCATAATAAAAATTACACCAAATGAAATAAAAAGGACAATGTCATCTTAAGTCTAACACGTATCTCTTAGAAAAATTTAACACATAGAAAAAAAAAATGTTAAGATATTATTCCCTCTACCCCTAAAAAAATAAATAAATAAATAAATCAACACAATTCCTCTTTTGGTTATCTTAAATGATAGTCCATTGATATCCTAAATCTCAGATAATTTGAATGTTATCATCAATTCTAATATGAGTGTTGGAAAATAATTTATACTTAACACTTACTCCCAAAAATATATTAAACAGATAGTTGTCAAGTTACTTAGCATATCCAATTGTATAAAAATAAAATGATCAAGTCAAACTATATTTTATATGCAGTTAGATAGTATCAGAAATTGTAAAAAAAAATAAAAATATTATTTTAATAACATAATAATTATTAAATATGAGCATTTAATTAGGTAGTGGGTATTTAATTTATTAATGGTGTAGTTTTTATTATGGGGTAGTGGGTATTTAATTTAGTTTATTTAATTAATTATATCTGAATTAATTAATAAGACTATTTAATTTATTAAATATGAGCATTTAATTGGGTAGTGGGTATTTAATTTATTAATAGTGTAGTTTTTATCATGGGGTAGTGGGTATTTAATTTAGTTTATTTAATTCATATACCATCTAAGATACTATATGTCAAACAGAAAATATTATCTTAAATGTCATATGGTAGAAAGATGACAACGTCTTCTATTTTATTAATGTTAATGCCTTGAGTGATTCAATTCACTTTCCATTACCTGATTTTCTTGACTAGTGACAAGTGACAGACGGTGAAAGCTCGTGGGCTAGATGGGTTTTCTACTGACTTTTTAAAATGGCTTGGGCTGGTAATGGCCCATGGGGGCCTTGGCCTTGGGCCTCGTTGGACCCGTCCTTAGTCCTTTTTGGTATTTACCAGGTCGGGATTCTATTTCATGTGCCCCACAGAATACTACGTCGGCTTGATTCCTTGTCACAACGTAATTAAACTAATATAGCAAAATTTAACTTCAATCTCCCAATTATAGAACATGACCTACTTCTCCAAAACTTAAATTTGGAGACCAATTTTTATCAAATTATTACAATGAAAGATCAATAAATGATTAAAAAGCTAGTTCGCTCTAATTTTTTTCCAAGTATCTCAAATTACATTTCAAATCCATTATCATTTGTGCTAAGTATTATAAGAGGCATTCAAATTTTGGCCCAAAAATGCAATTATAATCCTAATTTTTCCTTTATTTGAAATATAGATAAATCGTAGTTCACATAATGGAAATTAGAGTTTAACGTAAATGATTCGAAGTTGAATTTTAATTGGTCAAAACATGGGTTTATATTGAAATAAAAAACATATAAGTATTTTAGATAAATTACACTGACACCCCCTAAGTTTAGCAAAAGTAGACTTATTACATCTTATTTTCAACAAATGACATTCCGCTTCAAAATTTTCAAAATAATTCACACTCCACTCCAATTTTGGAGGTGGAGTGTTAATTAATTTGATCATTTTAAAGATAGAGTGTCATAGACAATACTTGGTATTAGTTTGTAACATGATGCACTTTTTTGAGCAAAAGTAAAGGACTAGATGAGAGAATTATTTGCGTGATTTTTAGCTACAATAGTAACTACTTTACCTAAAAAGTGAGTTTATCTCCCTAAATGGGAATGCTCTTACTTATGAGTCCACTTATGACTGTAGTGATCTTTAAAAGTGATATCATATATAATGGTTACATGCAATATTTCTCTTACATGAGAGTAAGTTCCACACTTGTAATGTAGACCCCATATGAGAGAAGATTGCACGCAATGTATTACAGAAAAGGGTCCGGCTCCCCTCCCATTCAAAAGCCTCCAATTTCCTCCAGTTTTTATCTTGATGAAGGACATGTGGCAGATAAAAAATCTAATGGTAGAGAACAAGCCACTTCAAAAGTAATTTACTTCTCTCTCTCAACCTCACCTTTTAGTTCTCTCTCTCAACATGCCGGCGGTACGTCATTCCAACTTCCAACTGAGACGATGGAAAACGAATCTACTAAAGCAAGCAAGAAAGGGGAAAATGGGCTAAACAAGTGCAAGTTCACAAAGATAATCATCCAATCATCAAATAAAGGAACAAAGAAGACAAATAGAAGCAACTTGAGCATACCCGAACCAGAGCAACCAATTAAAAGAAGAACATCCAAAGCTGTACTGGGTTTTGCAATTGAAAAAGTAGCCACATGGAGACTCATGAGAATTCCAAAGATTGCTTTTCCAATCTCTCTCTCAGTGCACCAAGAGTGTTTTGTGAAATTTTTTTTTTTTTTTTAACGGGGTTTTGCTTTGTATTTGTGAGAAAAATTCTTGTGGGGTTAATTGCTGGCTTGCTGCTTCTGGGCTTGATGACCACCGTAGATTTATTTTGGCAAGAGGCTTTTCTGGCCTCCTTGATTTCTTCTCCACCGCTGGATACTTCTCAACCACAGTCTCAGTTGGAATGGCGGCCTCGGTGTTGTGAGTTGTGAGGTTGAGAAAGAGAAGTAAATTACTTTTGAAGTGGCTTGTTCTTTACCATTAGATTTTTTATCTGCCACATGTCCTTCATCAAGATAAAAACTGGAGGAAATTGGAGGCTTTTGAATGGGAGGGAAGCCGGACCCTACAGAAAATACCTTTTCTTTTAGGGGTATATTTTTTTCAATCCAATAAACCCACTTGTTTTGCTTCATAAATGATGTGGACTTCAATGAGTTAAGGACCCATGGCCCGTTTGGTAAAGAATCATGGGCTTTGGTTTTTCCTTTAACAAGTCAGCCCATTAGCTTGTAGATATTTTGGGCTTGAGTATTTTTCCACTTATTGTCTCATTTTATGTAAATAATGGCTATTGATTATAGGACCCAACTTGTGAGGAGAGATAAAAATATTAGCTGTGAGCCCAGTCCGTATAGAGAGAATAGTTTAGGCCGTGAGCCCAATTCGTGTAATAGAAACTTCTGTTTATTTGCAAGATGAGAAAAATAATATGGGTCATGACGTCCAATCTGTGAAGTGAATTATGCCCAATGACAGACCCGTTGTAAGTAGAGAAAGAGGGTTAAAGCACATGCCATGTAGATGAAGTCTTAATTTTGGCTTTGCACATATTTTAGCTCAATCTTGTATTATAATGATTAAGCATTAAAGATTGAGATGCTCTACAGGTTATAGATCCTATTCAGAATTCAGCCTCCTCCCCCCATTGGTCTATCTCCAATATTATCAATGACATTAATGTAATTGCTTTATCTTTTTCTTGTTACTCATTTTCTCATGTACTTAGATCTGTTAATGGTCTTGTCCATTCTTTTGCTTCTTGGGTCCCTTTTTGTAATAGTCATGGCGCTATCCCCATTTCCTCTCTTTCTGCCATTGTTCTTCATGTAGGAATGGTAGATGGGTTTGGCCCCGCCTTTCTTAATGCAATATAGTTTATTCATTAAAAAAAGGAAAAAAAATATGATAATGAGCGTCATGTCACATGTGGCCACCAAGAAACGAAGAAAAAAGAGTCCTCCAAGATATTATAAAAAAACAAAAAGGAGTCCTCCAAGAAACATTTAAATATCTAACTGCATATGAAGATCGATTCGTTTTGTTTGGGGGTAGTTCCAGCTTTTGTCATATGCATTTGTGAATTATCATGTTGGATAGGCTTCCTTGTTTGACGTTGACCTCTAAATAATGCCGACACACAAAACCTTGTGCTTGTATTATTGTATATTATAAATAATTTTACAAGGATAGCATATGCTTTATTCGTTTGCATATCTTGTTTTTATTAAAGTTTCCAAATTTGATAACCAAACTCAGAATCATAACATGGGTGAGTTTGTACACATGCCATAAGCCCATAACACGTGGGTTATGTTCCTTGTAAGTAAAATTAAAATAAGAATAGGATAGTCATCAGTCATCACGAAGTTTCACATCTATTGGACAGTCCTCGATCCAACTACCAGTTAAAAATATTGTAGACATGTTTTAGACTTTAGTAAAAGCTAACACATTGCCACAATAGCACGTGGCATGCTTGGGTTACTGACATAGTTATTAAAATCGGGATTCTACCTTAAATCGTTGGGAGAGTTTCGCGAATCGAATCGTAAATCATAAGATTCTACTTTCCGTAAATAAAAAATATATAAATAATTATAATTCATAACATAGGTTAAAGAATCATTGAAAAATAAATAAGTTTTGGCATAAAACTTATAAAATGCAATAAGTCATCAACTACTAAATACCAAATGACAAATTTCAAACATCAAACTTTCAAGTTCCAAGTTTTAATACCACATAACCACAAACATACATAATGTTCCAAATAATAACACTACATAAATCAAAATATTTCCCAAACATTTTCCACAATGATGATTTTGTGACAAAAGTAACACATTACTTATTATTCAATGTGAATAACCAAGATCTAAAAACCAAGATCATCATTGATTTGATGAATGTTGTCCTCTAATGGGAGACCTTCACCATAAATGTCATTGCTTCCATCTAAATCATCCATAGGAAGATCATTAAAATCTCTTAATTCATTTTCAAGTTCACAATCACTAAAATTATGAATTTCTTTATCTTTATCACCGTTTGCCTTTCTTTTTATTAAATGGGCAGGCTAGTGGGCTACTAACATTAACATATTAAAATGGACAGGCTACTCTTATAAAAAAAAAGGGTAGGCTACTTTTTATCCAAACAAAAAAAAAAAGAAGGGCGGGCTACTAACATACTAAAAAGTAAAAATCAGTCCAATACAAGCTAAATTTTCATTGGAGGCCCAAAAAAAAAAAAAAAAAAAAATCCGAATAAACCTTGTGCAGTAGAATCGTATAGAATCGGAAGCAAATCGGGATTCTATTAAGATTTTAACACCTTTAAGATTCAGTTAAGATTCGAATCGTTTTCATAATGTTGAATCGTAAAATCGTAAGATTTTAAGATTCGAATCGGGATTTTAATAACAGAGGTTATTGGCAGGAAGATGGAAAGAAAAGAAACAAGGGGAGAGAAAGGAATTCCATTCTTTCGTTTAGTCGAGAGATATTGAGGGAGGGAATAGTTTTTCATTGGACCCATCATTTTTATTTCCTCGAAGAAAATGAGAGAGAACAGTGAGTTGCACATCACACCCACAAGAGGATTCTCCTTCCTTTTCTTTTTTGCCTTGTAAAAACATTCTAAAGGAAAAATAGTAAAATACTCTATTTTCTTTTTCCCTTCTTATCCTTACTCATCTTCCATTTCTTTTCTCTTCCCTCCCCCTCCATTTTGCCAATCACAGTGTAAAGGAATACGTACCTAGTAACTATGCCTCTTTCTGGCGTGTTAGGATTGAATATTTGTGAATTTTATTTATTTATATAAAGTCATTTAAAACTTCTTTTTTTATTATTCTTTTTTAACTATACATATATATTTTGTCAGTTTTCAACCGATAAGCAAATAAATGTATCCATATGTAAATATTAGAACCATAAAAATAATAATGGGTCCTAATTTTTTATGACAATGTTGCTAAATAGATTGAATGAGTTCAAAATTAACATCTTGAATCGATTTGTATAATATTATGTTCTTAATACCCCTCCATGTATGATGTATATATTGGTTATTGTTAGTTTTTTTGTGAAAATTTCATCCTAGTGATATATGTTATTGTTATACTTTTTTTCTATCTTTCTTTACATTAAACTCTTCCAATTAAAAAGATGATTAGTTACTTTTCAACCTTTTGATTGCTTATGTAGGACAAATTATAACTTGGATCTAATCTTATTAATTTGTTGTGAACATACACCAAATTGGAAAGGAATGATGATAGTGGAGAGGAAAGAAAAATGAAAAAATGGGGAAGATCCAAGAGGAGCTCGTATTTAAGAAAAGAGGCCAGACCAACGACATTTTTTGGTGTGAATGGACCAAGCCCGACATACATAGGGATGCAATTAAATGTGTCGAGAAGAGTTGAGTATTAAAAGTTCGTAATTGTTCATTTAATTTTATTTCAAACACGAGCCGAGCTCGAGTTCATCACCTATAGATTACATGTTCAATTTTGGTTAATTCCTTGTGAGCTTATTCGCGATCTACTTAATTTACTTATTCTTTATCCATATATAGTAAACGCTATGACTAAATATTTTTACCCTTTCATGAATATATGCTAACAATTAAAAATTATATTATAATTGAAATTATATTATTTAAGTTAATAAATAGAATGATTAGTAAACTTATAAAGATTATACACAACTTGTTAAAATTATATATAATTATACTAAAAATAAGTATTTTTATATCAATAAGTTAAAAATAATAATTCTGATATATATCTTATGATATTCTTTTTTGTGAGAGTACTCATATGCTACATATACATATCCCAAACGAAATGTTAATCTTTCTTGTACCACCAAAACTTCCCCTTTCCTTAAATTCTCACGCCTCCAGCTCCGCTCTTATCTACACTCCTCTAGACCAAGCTTATAAATATACAGTTATAATATCCCCACAAACTTTAAAGTCACAAACAAAACTTTTACCCCAATTTAGAACAAACCCCACAAACTTAAAGTTAATACCAAACTAAATGGCTATATGAGCAGTACACCACCTCGCCCATCAAAACCGTAGTGGTTTTGGTCCAAGAAAACCGCTCCTTCGACCACGTACTGGGATGGATGAAATCCCTCAACCCTGAAATCAACGGCTTATCAGAAAACAAATACTCCAACCCCATTTCCACAGCAAACCCAAACGCAAACCTACTCTACTACGGTGACAAGTCCGTGTATGTAGTCCCTGACCCTGGCCACTCCTTCCAAGCCGTCTACGAGCAAATATTCGGCGAGCCATGGAGCGAGGAATCCGCTGCCAAAAACCTCTCCCCCACAATGAATGGCTTCGCTCAAAACGCAGAGACCACTCAGAAGGGTATGTCGGAGACAGTGATGAACGGGTTCGCACCTGATAAAGTCGGGGTTTACAAGGAGTTGGTGGAGGAGTTTGCTGTGTGTGACAAGTGGTTCGCTTCGGTTCCGGCATCGACGCAGCCGAATAGACAGTATGTGCATTCGGCTACGTCGCATGGGCTTTCGGGTAATGATTCTAAGCTGCTTATTGAAGGGATGCCTCAGAAGACTATATTTGAATCTATGCATGAAGCTGGTTACACTTTTGGGAGTTACTATCAGTACCCTCCGGCCACTCTATA
>OU015762.1:22217649-22260746 GCA_907173295.1 Fagus sylvatica | reverse complement strand
AACCTTGTGCAGTAGATCTAAGATTCAAATCGGGATTCTATTAAGATTCTACCACCTTTAAGATTCAGTTAAGATTCGAATCGTTTTCATAATGTTGAATCGTAAAATCGTAAGATTTTAAGATTCGAATCAGGATTTTAATAACAGAGGTTATTGGCAGGAAGATGGAAAGAAAAGAAACAAGGGGAGAGAAAGGAATTCCATTCTTTCGTTTAGTCGAGAGATATTGAGGGAGGGAATAGTTTTTCATTGGACCCATCATTTTTATTTCCTCGAAGAAAATGAGAGAGAACAGTGAGTTGCACATCACACCCACAAGAGGATTCTCCTTCCTTTTCTTTTTTGCCTTGTAAAAACATTCTAAAGGAAAAATAGTAAAATACTCTATTTTCTTTTTCCCTTCTTATCCTTACTCATCTTCCATTTCTTTTCTCTTCCCTCCCCCTCCATTTTGTCACAGTGTAAAGGAATACGTACCTAGTAACTATGCCTCTTTCTGGCGTGTTAGGATTGAATATTTGTGAATTTTATTTATTTATATAAAGTCATTTAAAACTTCTTTTTTTATTATTCTTTTTAACTATACATATATATTTTGTCAGTTTTCAACCGATAAGCAAATAAATGTATCCATATGTAAATATTAGAACCATAAAAATAATAATGGGTCCTAATTTTTTATGACAATGTTGCTAAATAGATTGAATGAGTTCAAAATTAACATCTTGAATCGATTTGTATAATATTATGTTCTTAATACCCCTCCATGTATGATGTATATATTGGTTATTGTTAGTTTTTTTGTGAAAATTTCATCCTAGTGATATATGTTATTGTTATACTTTTTTTCTATCTTTCTTTACATTAAACTCTTCCAATTAAAAAGATGATTAGTTACTTTTCAACCTTTTGATTGCTTATGTAGGACAAATTATAACTTGGATCTAATCTTATTAATTTGTTGTGAACATACACCAAATTGGAAAGGAATGATGATAGTGGAGAGGAAAGAAAAATGAAAAAATGGGGAAGATCCAAGAGGAGCTCGTATTTAAGAAAAGAGGCCAGACCAACGACATTTTTTGGTGTGAATGGACCAAGCCCGACATACATAGGGATGCAATTAAATGTGTCGAGAAGAGTTGAGTATTAAAAGTTCGTAATTGTTCATTTAATTTTATTTCAAACACGAGCCGAGCTCGAGTTCATCACCTAACTAGATTACATGTTCAATTTTGATTAATTCCTTGTGAGCTTATTCACGATCTACTTAATTTACTTATTCTTTATCCATATATAGTAAACGCTACGACTAAATATTTTTACCCTTTCATGATATGTGTTTTTTTATTTTTTATTTTTGAGATAAATTTTTCGTTTATGTTTTTTTTTTTATTTTTATTTTTACAAAATGAAGTATTTATATTATCAATAAGTTAAAAATAATAATTTGATATATCTTATGTATTCTTTTTTGTGAGAGTTGTCATATGCTACATATGACATATCCCAAACGAAATGTCAATCTTTCTTGTCCCACCAAATCTTCCCCCTTTCCTTAACCTTCTCATTGCCTCCACGCTCCGCTCCCTTATCTACACTCCTCTAGACCTAGCTTATAACTTATACAGTTATAAATATCCCCACAAACTTTAAAGTCACAAACAAAACTTTTACCCCAATTCCCCAACAAACACAACCCAAAATTTGAAAGCAAACCCACCAAACTGTAATGGCTTCCGAGTCATCCAGCAGTACCACCACCTCGCCCATCAAAACCGTAGTGGTTTTGGTCCAAGAAAACCGCTCCTTCGACCACATACTGGGATGGATGAAATCCCTCAACCCTGAAATCAACGGCGTATCAGAAAACAAATACTCCAACCCCATTTCCACAGCAAACCCAAACGCAAACCTACTCTACTACGGTGACAAGTCCGAGTATGTAGTCCCTAACCCTGGCCACTCCTTCCAAGACGTCTACGAGCAAATATTCGGCGAGCCATGGAGCGAGGAATCCGCTGCCAAAAACCTCTCCCCCACAATGAATGGCTTCAATCAAAACGCAGAGACCACTCAGAAGGGTATGTCGGAGACAGTGATGAACGGGTTCGCACCTGATAAAGTCGGGGTTTACAAGGAGTTGGTGGAGGAGTTTGCTGTGTGTGACAAGTGGTTCGCTTCGGTTCCGGCATCGACGCAGCCGAATAGACAGTATGTGCATTCGGCTACGTCGCATGGGCTTTCGGGTAATGATAATAAGCTGCTTATTGAAGGGATGCCTCAGAAGACTATATTTGAATCTATGCATGAAGCTGGTTACACTTTTGGGAGTTACTACCAGTACCCTCCGGCCACTCTATACTACAGGTAAATAACTTGTTCTTTTTTAACCTCTCTTGTCGTTTCTATGTAACTTTATTTTATTAACTTAATTAGCTTAAAGTAACTTTGCTTTTGACTTTATAGGTTAAGGACATGATGGAATTTTCAACCCAAATATCTTAATTAAAAGCTACTCCTAAGTACTTATAAATAATGTTAGTTTATACGTTTTTTATTTTAATAAAATTGATAATAGCTTATCCAAGAGGTAGTTCAATAATAGATTTTTTTTCTCCATTATTGTAATTAATAATTATGAAGAAAAATAAATTTAAACAAAGTGTTGCTATTTTGGATTTGGTTGATTTAGGGCTTTTTTTTTTAGGGGTTGGGTGGGTGAATTTCATTTGCTTTATAAAATTAACGGAAATTTGATGATGAATGGGGTAGGACATATGATGATAGAAGTCAAATATTAGGCATTGTGAGGATTCGTGTTTGGTAGAAAGAACGGCTATATTGACAATGCTTTCTCTACTGGTGAAGGTGGTCCCTCAGGGCATATTCGAAAATATTAGAACGATACAAGGTGTTTTATATTAGGATTTACAGGACAAATTCAAGCATCGATCCCTACATTTTCTACTGATGTTTTATATTAGGTTTACCACTTCAACAATTTCTTCAATCCCTACATTTTCGACATGGTTTATTAGATCCAAAAGTTGCGCAATACATTTTGATATTATGCATATATGTAGGATTGTCTATTACCTTTTCATTCAGCAAGGTTTGTTAGGTATAATCATGAACTTATTCAAGACTTACTCTGCTCCAGTAACTAAAATACATAATTCAAGAAACAATAAAAATAACTAACCTCATCAATTACCGACATATTCGAATGATCGAAAGCCACATCATTTAACTTGATTCATCACACCCAAAAACAAACATTAACCAAAACAAAATATTTGTAATATTATAGGTTTTAACGTGTATTTATTAATAGTATCTTTATCTTAATCTTTATTTTTTCAGTCTATTTATAAATAGAAGAGATTAATCTTTATCTTTATCTTATCTTAATTTTTTTTATCTTTATCTCATTTTTTTTTTTCTTATATCTTTATCTTCATCTTATTTTTTTTTATTTATCTTCATCTTATTTTTTCTTAATCTTTATCTTCATCTTAATTATTTTTTTTCTCAATTTAATAATTAATTTCTTATATATATATATAATATATATATATATATAATATATATATATTTATATATGATTGAGTATTGGAGCCTACAATGATGATGCTCTTATTGCAAAGTTGAATTGCGGTCAGTTGGTGAGCTCCCCGAAGTCAAATCATGGAGTCCTCAATGTTTTAAAAAAATACTTGGAAAAGAAAAGTAACAAACAGGATTTGAGAATTCCAAAATTTTCTAAAGCTACTTTTCCCTTTAAAAACTCTTATAGTACATATTGTATCCGACACATTTTTGTAGTTCCATGTGATTGAGAGACATTGATGTTAGTTAGTTATATGAGAAATTTAGCATTACTGCAGAAATTTTTCAAAAAAAAAAAAAATCATATTATATACCATATAATATGAGCAGTGGCGGAGCCACGTTGTACCTGGGCTAGGCTAGGCTAGCCTAGCCAAGTTTTTTTTTTTTAATATTAAATTAATCAACTAGTCTGGTCAAGAATTATTTTTTTTACAATTAATCCACCTTAAAAAAAATTTTCTGCCTCCACCCTGAATATGAGAAATTAAGCATTTTTATAGAAATTCTCCAAAAAGAATCATATATAAATCATGAATTCATGATTATGCTAAGTGATTATTATTATTATAATTTAAAAATTATATATGTTAAGTGAGTATATCTCCTTGTACCGATCAGTGGTTATAAATATGTTAAAATCACTAATATAATTTGTTCTAAGTAAACTTTTCCTGCTTTCCGCTTAGGAAGGTTTAATTACTATTAATATGTTCTGATGGAATAATTCAATTGTCAACAGGAATCTAAGAAAATTGAAATACTTAGTACACTTCCACGACTTTGATCTACTTTTCAAGAAGCATTGTGAGGAGGGGAAGTTGCCAAACTATGTTGTAATTGAACAAAGATGGTTCGACCTGTCATCAATACCAGCAAACGATGACCACCCATCTCATGATATCTCAGTAGGTCAAAAATTCATAAAGGAAGTCTATGAAACATTAAGAGCAAGCCCACAATGGAATGAAATGTTGTTCATAATTACATATGATGAGCACGGTGGATTTTATGATCATGTTCCAACGCCTGCAACAGGAGTTCCTAGTCCTGATGACATTGTTGGTCCTGCACCATATAACTTTAAATTTGACCGTCTTGGTGTTAGGGTTCCAACCATCTTAATTTCTCCATGGATTGAGCGTGGAACAGGTACGTTGAGCATGTCAATTAGTTGATGTTAGTCTATAAATAGATTTCTAAGCCTTATTATTATGGTTAAATTACAAATTAAATCTTCTAACTTTGATCTGTTTTCAATTCAGTCTTTTAAGTTTATTTTTATTTTAATCCTTTAACTTTCATTTGTACCAATACAATCCTTCTATCCACTTCCTAATTCTAATATACATCATTAAATCTACCAAAACAACATTATTTTGGAAAGTGAAAAATATTAATACAAACTACCAGACTAGATGAAATGATTAAATTGAAAACATATTAAAGTTAGAACCCAGGGGGTAGCTCAACTAGTTTGGCTTTGGGTGTGCTCCCAAATAATCACTAGTTTGAGTCCTCTTAAGGCCACCTACCCAAGACAAAGTCTTGCGCCTTAGGGTGTTACGTGTCCCTCTCGAATTAGTCGAGGTATGCATATCTACAAACATTTGTGGGCATATTTACGGAACATTGACTCGGACATCCAAGATTATTGAAAACAAATCAAAGTTAGAAGATTGAAATTGAAATTAAAAAAATAAAATAAAAACCTGTCAAAATTAGATGATATAATTTACAATTAAATCTTTTTTTAATGTGGGTCTTGAGAAGCAGGTGAGGAGAAAAGATGCTTTATCTTTCTGCATATTTGAGTATTCTTTTTCTTTCTTTAGTACTTCCTAGATCCAATTAAAACGTGAATGATTATAGCACTTCATTTAAAATTTTGCTTTAATTGTACTTAGTAGGCATGTGATTATTAATTAACTTTATAAGGAGTAAAGTAACACAAGCTGTTGATGAAAAAATTGCAGTGTTGCATGGTCCTTCAGGGCCATACGAAACGTCACAGTTCGAGCATTCCTCGATTCCAGCAACTGTGAAAAAGATTTTCAATCTCAAAGAGTTTCTAACAAAGCGTGATGCATGGGCGGGCACTTTTGAAGTTGTTTTGACTAGAACGAGCCCAAGAACAGATTGTCCAGGTAAACCTTCACAGCTAGCTTTGATCACAAACTCTTTTATAATTGTCACTGTATCTTTCTCTCATATTATTATGCATGCATATTGCAGTTACTTTGGGGGAACCTGTGAAACTACGTGATGCTGGGCCAGCAGAAGAGGCAAAACTGAGTGATTTCCAAGAAGAGTTAGTACAATTGGCTGCGGTATTGAATGGGGATCATAGAAAGGATACCTACCCTGACAAATTAGTGGAGAACATGACTGTTGCAGAGGCTGCTAAATATGTTAAAGGTGGATTCAAGAAATTCCTTGATGAATGTGACAAAGCCAGGGCAAGTGGAGTAAGCGAGGACGAGATTGTTGTTTGTGCTACATCCCCATCATCATCATCCAATACCTTTGCTCACAAGATGTTTTCTTGTTTAATCTGTGATAATTGATAAACTTCCATTTTCACATCTCCCTGCAAATCACATTCTTTGGTTTTCGATTAATTGAGGCACAACTTTTGATCGCCTTGAAGAATAGTCTCGGTTTGGAGCTGCGTTTGGCTCAAGTTCTACGGATACAGATTCATTTATTTAATAATGTAGAGACCCTTATATCCATGTTCTATATTGTTGTAATTTGCTGTGATTCAAATTGTTTTGTGATTCCATTTTCCAATTATACTAGTCGCAAACCTGTGCGATACACAGAGAATTAATTAAAATTAAATCTAAAAAATTATTGGTCTAATTATGATTTTTATTGTCGTTTATATTTTATATAAATATAAAAATTGATAATTATTAAAAGACATTTATTATTATTGTGTTTATATATAAAATATATTATAGTATTAGGCATTTATTATGATTGTGTTTATATATATGGAATAATATATTATTTCTATTAAAGAAAATATAATATGTCAAGATTCTAATGAGATGTTTAATTATAGAATAAAATTTAAATTCAATTAATAATATATATTAAAATAATGAGGTGTAAAATTGTGAGAACTCAAAAGCTTATGTGGCGTAATATTATGAGGTCAATTAAAAGTAAAAAAGTTTCGGTTTTACATTATAGTATAGATTAATGTCAAACAAAGAATTTGAATATGTCGCATCCAATTTTTTTTTAATTTATTTTTATTTATCTTACCTACTAAAAAGATTGCATCCAACTTTGGCAACAGCCCAACATTCAAAACTTACCATGACACCAATAATTTAGCAACCCTGTCCCTCAAGCCCTTAGTTCCCTCGAGCCCTTAGTTCTCCTATAGCGGGGTCGAGTCTTGCATATCCTTGTGCAAGTGTTTGTCCCTCAGCTTTTAGGGTTCTGTAAATGCTCAAAATTCAATAAGTGCCATGTGTCACCTTGTGGTTGGTCGAGGATGGGCCGAGCTTATATTGATGGGTTGTTGAGCCCAAAACTCCAAACCAGGCCTTTGGGCTTGCCTGATGGCTGATGGTGCACTTCTCTTGATCTGCTACTATGCTGGGCCTTTATACAGAGAAATAAGGATCTGCCGTAAAAGCCCTCCCTTCAATGAAGTAACTATGGCAGACACCCTTCCATCAAACCAAATAATCACTGCAGACCGTAAGCGTCAGCACCACAGAATAACATAAAATATGAACTCTAATAAACTACATAAACTGAAAAGACTAAGGAAGATTTGATGAGTGATGGGGGAGGGTTATCCCTTGAAAACACGTGACATGGAATAGGGTTGATTAGATGCTTGTGGAGTTTTAGCAGAGAGTGTTTTTTGTACGGGTATTGATCTTTTTCTTCTTCTTATCCCTTGACTTGGGTTTTGGCTTTTTGATGGAGACTAAAGGTTGTTTCTGGGCTGGAGGGGATTGCCTTGACATGGCTGTGTTTCCTTCTTTTATAATGGTCTGCGGTGATCCATGGAGTTCATGGTTTTGACTTGGCCACTTCTTTAGCTTTTGGATAATGGGCTTACTCATTGGGGTCAAGCTGACAATGTTTCCTGATAACATAAAATATTGCCGCAGACCAAATTGGTGAAAGAAATTGGCTCCATGGTGAAAGCTTTGTCTGCACGTGTCTTCATTAGGGTGTTTGAGGTTTGCTGGTCACTTGTGCTCATACCCCCCAACGGGTGTGATACACTTGAGCCGCAGACTTCAATACCCTCTTGAGAAATAACCCCCCTACCTCCAAACCAAATCCCCCTTAGCCTTTTAATGAAATCTTACTGGCAGTCACCATAGGTTTGGGCTTTGGTGACTGCATTACCTTTATTTGTGTTCTCGTGGATGCATCTTTCGTCTTCTTGTTGAGCTCCTTCCTTTTTCACGAATCTGTCGTTGTTTGACTGTTGTCTGCCGTGCAGGGGGAGTAGGAATCATAGGCCGGTCTGTATTTACTCTCCTCATATTGCCTCCAGTTTCCCTTTTTGTCTTTGGTTGTGTTCTTTCCGTTTTTGTGATTCTGCTGCCCATCTTCTAGTCTGCCGTGCCCCTTTTTCCCTCGTCTGCTGTGCAGAAAAGCCTTGGCAACGGTAGGTGTGAGTCTGCCGTCTGAGGAAACGGTGAACATCGCTTTTCTTCAGTTCAGAGGACTTCCCCTTTTTGATTCTTCTGGAGTGTTCTACTTTTTAAAGGAATGTAGTAGTAGGGCTCCATCTGAAATTACTCTTTACCCCCTGACTTCTCCGTGGGCTGGGCTCATTATTGGGGACTTATGGCAGATTGCTCCCAATAAGTTTTGGGCTTTACAGCAGACTGATTTCTCTTGCAATAACACAGTCCTCCTGGGCCCGTTGTGCTTTGGGCTTCTCTAGATCATGTCACCTGCCTTCCTTTGGGCTTACTGCAGATGCTCCTTGTGGACTGCTTCTAGTCTGCCATAACTTAGGCAAAAAGTGGGCATCTACAGGTTCTAAGCGAAGTGTTAGGTTAAAAAATCGTATTGATGGATGAATGGATTCCTTAGCCATTTGTCTTGAGAAAATTGAAAGTTATTAGGGACCCAACACCTTTAGTCTAAGATATGGAAAAATCAAAATCAGCTCCAAGATTTTTCTTTTGATTTGCAAGTTATTTTAAGGCCTCCCTTTTTTTTTTTCTTTTTTCTTTTTGAATATGTTAAAGAATAAAAGACATTGATCAAACATGAAATTCATCAACTAAAATTCAAATTGACATTTCTATTTAAGCAAAAGGTCTCATAAACAGAAGCTTGCAACAAATAGACAAATTTGAATCAAAGATATGCAATGATATTGAAAGTGGACCGGGGCCATGACTATATCAACGAAGAAGGTGTGGATGCTAAAAATTTCTGCACGGGATGGGCCACATATCAATCCACGGACGGGCTGGACACGGGCTGAGTTTGTGTGTGTGGGGGTGTTGAGCCCAAAACTCTACACCAAGTGTGTTAGATCACCTGATGGCTGATGGTGCATTCCCTCTGGTACTCCTTGATCCACCAGGCTGCAACACTCACGTAAGATGTTACGGTGGACTAATGAAACTAATGCCGCAGACCAAAACAAGCTAATAACCATGGATTTTACTTCCACCAGAACATTCAGTAATCACAACATAGTGGTAACAACACATGAGGAATATATTACAGACTTCCCTACAGACAAATAAAATCGATCTCATAGACTGAGATTTAGTACAATAAACTTAACTCTTCAAGAATCTATAATCACTGGCAGTGAATACCATACATATGACAAGTAGTAAAAGTCAAGAATCAGTTTCGTGGACCAAGAGGCTGGGCACAATGCACTTGGCTTTCTCCATGACTTGCAAAGAAATAGGAGCAGATAATAGAAATGTAATGAATCATGGAACTTGGGAGATTTGGGAGTAGGAAGAGAATCATTTACTGTGCAAGACGTATGTGAGTCAGTACTGAGGATTGGGTTAAGTGTTTGATGTAAGTTTTCTGTTGGCAGACTAAAAGTACTTCTAGTCTACCGTGGACCTACGGGAAGTGTCCCATGGATTGTTGTTGGTTAACTTTCTTCCTGGAGCTTTTGAAGTCAGCTCTTGTGGAGAAGTTAATTTCAATCTGAGACTTTTCTGATCAGCCAACCAACCCCTTATTCCTTCTTCTTATCCCTATTTATAGTGGTGTTTATGTCTAATGGTTTGATTTGTTATCCCCATCATCATGAGAATCACTGTTTAACCGAGAAATAAAGGGGCGGAGATTTGACAAAGTTTGATTTTTTGAGGTTGAGCTGATAGTTTTCATCTGCCGCAGATCTGATTTGATCTGGGGTGAACGGCGGATTTTCAGGCCATTTATGAGGAAGGAAGTGATGAGCATTTAATGCTTGGTAATGGGCTAAAGTAATTAAGATGACTTGACTCACATACGTTTTTCATTAATTAAATTTGATCTTACCATTTTTGGCATTATTCCCCAGCAGATTAATGCCTTTTCTATTGCGGCAGATCAAATAAAACTTGAGTAAATTGATTCCCCTACCTCCAAACCGTTCTTCCTAAGTTCCATGATGGGGAGGAGCAAGGACCATCGGAGTGCTGGGCTGTGGTGATCGCTGCTCTTGAGTGGTGGCAGCCTTGGTGGCCATGGCAGACTTCTCAAGTCTTTTCAGTCCTTGATTATTACTTTTGTTCCAACTGGTGCTGCCGTAGACTACTCTGTGACGAAGTCCATCGTGACCAGTGGACAAAGGAAATGACCAGCTTGCCTTTCATCATTTCTTATTTCAGTTGGTACTGATTTGGACGGCCATGGTAGATCTCTCGATCTTTTCGGCCATTGTCTCATCTTCTCTGTCATTTGCTGCAGCTGGCGCCGCCACAGATCGTCTTGTGATTGAGTTTGCTGTGGACCGCTGGGTAATTCACCGTGGACCACTGGACGGTGTGGAGGACCAGCCTCCATCTTTTTTGGTTTTCGGTTAGTGCTACCGCAGACCATTTTTCTTGGTGTATTTTCCATATCTGATGGCTAATGAAGAAATTTGATTCTTCACCATAATCATTAAGCTTTGGAAATCTGATGGTGTCTTGGAAATACCTCCCTTTAGCGCCTCGAGCACCGCGCCAAGAGAGGAGGGAAAAAATGGCTTTTCCAAGACAATCATTTTCCCTCTTCTTTTTGAATCATTTTGAACCTTCTGGTGTTACCCTGGCAGACTTGAGCTTGGTGAACAAATGGGCTGGGCTTCCCTTTTTCTTTTGGGTTTTGGACTTAGTTGATGGTTTTAGGCCATTTCTCTTCACGTTTTGGCTACCGTGGACCACTGGGCTTGATGGGCCTTGGACCCCTAGTAGATTACTGAGGTGTCGGACTTGGTCTGCCGTGGACTGAAAAAATGGGCCTCTACAGAAGGAAAGATATGCAATGATCTTAAAGACCCTGTGATCACTTGAACTTGTGGAATCATGATTCAGGCGAAGTCAAGTCGGCTGGCTTTGAGCCTTTCCACCTTTGTCTTTTGGGCCTTCTAGTTGGGCATGGAAATGCTTGGACTTGATCCTTCTAAGCTTAAGAATTGCAACTTAATTGATAGACCTTAACTTGATGAGCTTGGACTGTGAATGAAAACTTGGGCTTTGATGGTGATCTTTACCTTTTGTGGGCATGAACTGCAAAGCTTGAAATTTGTAATTGGGATGGGTCTGGACCTTAACTGCAAATCTTTTCCTTTGATGGTGATATAAGACCTTAACTTGCCTGCAATCCTGCAATCTTTAGTTTTTTTCTTTTTGCAATTTTTATGGGTCCAGGTATTGGGCTTCAGCTCATCTAGTACAAACAAGAGAACATAACAGCCTAACACATGCAAATATTCTCAATGTGTCCAGGTGTCTTAGTCACGGGCGGATTCAATTACCCTCAAAATTTAAAAAAAATTATTTAATAGGTATATTTATATATATAAAAAAATAAATTGATAAAATGCATCCTAAAAAAAAAAAAAAAAAAAAAAACCCAAATAATATCAACAAAATTTAGCCCAAAAATAAAATCACAACAACAACAACATCAGTGTATTTGTGTTACTGTGACTGATTTTTTTTTTTTTTTTTAATATGATTGATTGTGTTTTATATTTAGTAAGTCAATAGGTTTTTGTTTTATTTATTTTTGTTGCTAAACTAGGTTTTTGTTTTATTACTATTTGAGTGTTTGTTAGTTTTATTAGTGTAGAAAAACAAAAGGAAAAACTTAAAAAATGTTAATTTGATATTTTATGATGTGTTAATTTATTTTATGAACATTGTTTTTCTTACAAAAAAAAAAAAAAAGATTGAGAGTTTGATTGTCACAAGAAAAAAATACAGATCGAAAGTACCCAAAACTAAAATGGAGAGTTTGATGAACCTGGTCTATTGATGCACTATAAAATAGATTCAGTTTTTCGATTGGATCGAAAGTTTGCATTCTTGATCCATTTACAGACATATATAAAGGAGCTGTCATCCATCAACTCGTAGAAGATGAGCCGATCCATCAATAGAAGATGGAAAGATATGAAAAACGATCAATCAACACATAAATTTAGAAAAGAAAGAGTATAGTGGTTGTTAGATTGAAAGGGAGACGGAAGAGTTAAGATTAAGAAAAAATGAATTGTTTTTTTCTTAAGCAATTAAAATAAAGCATCATTCTAATTTCTTATCAGAGGGTGGAGTGAAACGACATCGTTTTGGAAAATTGAGTTCTAATTTTTTTTTTCTTCCTAAAACACTGTTCACATAGTTTTGAAATATGAATCGTCTTGGCTGGATATTTCTTGTTTATTTTTTTTAAACAATTAAAAATTAACAATTAATTAATTAACGTATAATCATGAGTAATTATTAATATGGCTAAATTGAGGCGTCTGAACAGTGTTTTGAATTCAAATGGTCAGTTATGTAATGCAATTATAGCAAGAAATTATATTGGCAGAATATTCCTGGTTAAATTCCAAAAGAAAAAAGAAAATAAATTCAAATATTTAATGCACTAATTACTAATTTACTAATTACTCATAGATTGAGGTGTGTGAATTTATGACTTTATGCACATATTCAAATAGTCAATTAGTATAGAATTGCATTTATTTTGCATCATATAGGAGAAAAGTCTTCTCTCTAGAACTCTCTGGACTTCTGTCTAGAACTCTATAGGTGAAGTTGGTTCTGTCTTTGGGACAGGGGCTAGTGGTACCTTTTGGTAGAAGGGTTGGTTAATAGTCATGGTTGAGGAGCTGGTGGAGGATTGGAGACGATTCTCCCTGACGGAGGATGAAGCGCCTGGGTTTACGATTGATGAGGAGGCTATGGGTAATGCGAAGGCTTTTGGGTCTCACTGTTTGTTAGGAAAATTGCTGATTTCAAAGTCTTTCAATAAGGCAGCACTGAAGGCTACTATGCTTAGGATTTGGGGGGTGGCTTGTGGTATTGTGGCGAAGGATATGGGAATGAATTTGTTTCTGTTCCAGTTTCAGAATGAATCTGATTGTAAAAGAGTTTTCAAAGGCTCTCCATGGTTGTTTGATAATAATTTATTAGTTTTGAATGAGTTTGATGGCTCTTGCCCGGCCAATCAAATATCATTTAATTCTTGTTGTTTCTGGGTGCAGCTTCATGGGGTTCCACTCTTTTATATGACGAAGCAGACGGGGGAAAGGGTGGGGGGTGCCATTGGTATTGTGGAGAAGGTAGATGTTTCTGAGGATGGAGTGGGTTGGGGTCCTTTTTTGCGTGTCCGGATTTCTGTGGATATCACAAAACCAATCCAACGGGGTCGCTTAGTTACGTTTGGTTCTACTGGGCAGATGTGGATCGCTTTTAAGTATGAACGTCTTCCATGGTTTTGCTTTCATTGTGGAAAGCTTGGGCATGGTGAGCGTGAGTGTGGCGTTAAGCTTCGTGGGGGCAATATGAATACAAGTGACTTCAAGCAGTATGGGGTCTGGCTTCGAGCTCCTGAGCATAGTTTCCGCCATCGGAATATGCATGGGGATGACCGGCGTAGGGGTGCTCCTTCGTCTCTGGTGTTGCCTGGTGGAGGTCAGGTGGCGGATAATGCGGCTTTCAAATTTTCCACTCCTGCGTCTATCTCGGGAGACAGTAACCGTGGATATTCTTTGGCACGTGAACGTAGGGGGGTGGATAAGGTGATCTCTAGTTCGGGATTCTCTCAACCGTGTGGGGATCAACCTTCGGATATTCAGGCTAGTTTAAAGGCTCCAACGGCTTTGAGGGTTCCGAATATTGGGCAACAAAATGATTATATTGCTGTGGCATATCCTGGGAGCTGCGATTTGCCAGGGGGTGTGGGTGACTCGGTGGGGTCCATAGCACAAAGTGGTGCATGTTCTACGCCTCAAGAGTTTGTCACAACTACGTTGCATGGGGAGGATATAGTGGATCATGTGACGGCTTCTACGTGCCCATCGTTGCCTACTACTAGTAAGTTTTGTGAGGGGTCCACTTTGACAGCTAAGCACAATGGTTTGGTGAAGGGCAAATCTCCGTGGAAAAGGCTTGCTCGTGCTAAGGGAAAGGTTACCAGTGTGGCAGGAGAGGGCCAAAAGCGTGGTGCGGAGGGTGATGAGCTTTTCCAGCAAACTAAACGACCACGGGTGTCTGATGGAGTGGTTGGGGATGAATCTTTTGTATCGGTGGAGGCTGCTACCCAGCCCCGCCGGACACGATGAGTCTGCTCAGTTGGAACTGTCAAGGGCTTGGGAACCCTTGTACAGTTCGTGAGTTACTCCTTCTTTTAAAGGAGAAAGCTCCCTCTATCTTGTTTCTTTCAGAAACGAGATTAGATTGCGTTGGTGTGGAAAAGCTGAGAGTACGTCTTAAATTTGGTAATGCGTTTTGTGTTCCTCGTTTGGGAACTGGGGGTGGTCTAGCTTTGCTGTGGACTGCCAAGGTGGAGATACAGATTCAATCCTACTCTCGTAATCATATTGATGCGGGGGTGAAGGATTTGTTAGGACATAGGAGATTTCGGGTTACGGGGTTCTATGGTAATCTGGAGACTTCTAAGCGAAAAGAATCATGGGCTCTCTTGAAGCATTTGAGTCAGATTGCAGGTTCACCGCTGTGGTTATGTATTGGAGATTTTAATGAAGTGTTGGATAATTCTGAGAGGGTGGGACGTGGTTCACGGCCAGCTTGGCAAATTCAGGATTTCCGAACTTCTATTGTTCATTGTGGTTTGCATGATATTGGTTTTGTGGGACATCCTTTTACATGGCGGAAGCAGCGAAGGTCTAGTGGGTTGCTTGATGGAGGTATAGGCGGGTGTGCGGCAGCAAGGTTGGATAGGGCTTTGGTTTCAGATTCTTGGATACTGGACTTTCAAGGTTTATCCGTTTCTCATTTACCTGTACAGAACTCGGACCATTGTCCTCTCTTTGTTCACCTCCCTGTTGGGTTACAAGCATCAAGGCCGAAAAAAGTTTTTCGGTTTGAAGCTATGTGGGCAAAAGACGAGCAATGTTATGATGTTATAAACCAAGCTTGGGATTCTGAGGTGCTTGCTGGCAGTAAGATGTTTCAAGTTATGGAAAAGCTAAAAGGTTGTCGAGGTGCGTTGATTGCATGGAGTAAGTTAAGGTTTGGTTCTTTAGCTTTTTCCATAAAAGGAAAAAGAATGCAGCTTCAATCACTTTTGGCTGATCATCCTTTGGGTGATTCACCTAGAATTTTGGAGCTTCAAGATGATCTTAATGCTTTATTAGAAAAAGAGGAGGTTTATTGGCAACAAAGGTCAAGGATTTCATGGATGAAAGAAGGAGATAAAAACACGAAATTTTTCCATGCGCAATGTTCCCAGAGGCGTGAAAGCAACAAAGTCAAGGGGCTTCGTGATGAGGTAGGTGTGTGGCATACGGATAAGGCAAAGGTGGCTGATATGGCAGTGGATTATTTCAAGAATATTTTTTCATCTTCAAATCCAACAGGGGAGGTTATTGCAACCAGTGTTGATGGAATGGAGAGGGTGGTTACGGATGAAATGAATGCTGCTCTCCTGGTAGACTTCACGGCTAAAGAAATTTTGGAAGCATTGAAGCAAATGTACCCTACAAAAGCTCCTGGTCCGGATGGTATGTCAGCTATTTTTTATCAAACTTATTGGGATATTGTGGGTCCTGAGGTTTCTCAGGCTATTATTTCTATTCTTCATTCGGGTCATATGTTGCGTAAAATAAATTATACACACATAGCTCTTATTCCAAAAATTAAAAATCCAGAGAGGATGGCGGATTTTAGGCCTATTTCCTTATGAAATGTTATTTATAAGATTGTCTCTAAGGTGTTGGCTAATAGGTTGAAAGTGGTGTTACCTCTGGTTATTTCTGATGTTCAAAGTGCTTTTGTTCCGGGCCGGCTTATTACGGATAACGTGTTAGTCGCATTTGAAATAATGCATTCTATGAGTAAGAAGCGAAGTGGTCAGAAGGGTCAGATGGCTATTAAGTTGGATATGAGTAAGGCATATGACAGGGTGGAGTGGGCTTTTATTGAATCTATTCTTCGGAGGTTGGGGTTTGCTGAGGAATGGACTAAGATGATCATGATGTGCATCACTTCGGTCTCTTATTCAGTGCTTCTCAATGGGGAACAATGTGGTTTTTTCACTGCTTCTAGAGGGCTTCGTCAAGGTGACTCTTTGTCCCCATATTTGTTTCTTTTGTGTGCGGAGGGGCTTTCTCATTTGCTTCGTAAGGCAGAATTGAAGAGGAGTATTGTTGGTGTGGCTGCAAGTCGAGGTGGGCCACGGATTTCTCATCTATTCTTCGCGGATGACTCGCTTCTTTTTTGTCAGGCTACTTTGGCAAATTGTGGGGAGATTACTAATGTTTTGAATGTATATGAGGAAGCCTCAGGTCAACAGCTTAATAGAGCGAAAACCTCTATTTTTTTCACAAAAAATACGAAGCCAGAGTTGAAGAACAGAATCCAATCTTTATTTCAAGTGCCAGAAATTAAAAATCATGAGAAGTATTTGGGCCTTCCCTCTTTTGTAGGCAGATCAAAAGGTGTGGCTTTTGGTGAGCTGAAGGGAAGGGTGTGGCGAAGAATAAATGGGTGGAAGGAAAAGCTTCTCTCTAATGGTGGCAGGGAGGTTTTGCTTAAGGCAGTGATTCAATCTATTCCCACTTATACTATGAGCTGTTTTCGTCTGCCGGACGGTTTATGCAAGGAGTTGAATCAGATGTTTGGTCACTTCTGGTGGGGTCATCATGATAAGAAGAAGAAAGCTCATTGGATCAAATGGAGTAAGCTGTGTACACACAAGACTAGGGGGGGAATGGGTTTCAGGGATATCAAAGCTTTTAATCGGGCCTTGTTAGCAAAGCAGGGGTGGAGGTTGATTCAGTATCCGAATTCTCTGGTGAGCCGTGTGTTTAAAGCTAAATACTATCCGAGAGGAGACTTTTTAGAAGCTGGGGTTGGAAGGAGACCATCATATGCATGGCGGAGCATTCTTTCGGCAAGAAGTGTATTGTCTTTAGGGATGAGGTGGCATATTGGGAATGGTAATTCGGTACGTATTACTGAAGATAAGTGGCTACCTTTTTCGCTTGCTAAAACTCCTTTCTCGGTTTGTCACATTTTGGATAAGAAGGAACGGGTTTCGATGCTTATTAAAGAGGATTCTAACACGTGGGATGTTGATCGTGCTGGTGCTCTGTTCTCACCCTGGGAGGCTAAGGTCATTTGTAATATTCCCCTTCCGCCTAGCCGTAAGGGGGATCGTTTATTTTGGAATGAGTCCAACTCGGGTTTGTTCACGGTAAAGAGCGCTTACTACTTGCAGCGTAACCGTGAATTGGTTGATGGGGTGGGTGAGTGCTCTCAAATGGATAGAGAAAGGAATTTTTGGAAGTTCTTGTGGTCTCTATCGCTTCCTCCGAAGATTAAAGCGTTTTTGTGGCGAGCTTGTACTGGTATACTGCCAACCAATGGTCTTTTGTGGTCTCGGCATATGAGGAGGGATGGGTTATGTGAATGCTGTAAGCAGGAGGTAGAGTCGGATGGTCATGCTCTTTGGTCTTGCATGGTGGCAAATGATGTGTGGCTGGAATCTAAGCTATCGGTGCATAAATGGGATCGTTTTGTGAATTGTTTTTTTGATCTTATGGTTTATGCTCTCGATGCCGGCTCAATGTGGAAGAGATGCGGTTGTTTTGTTGTCTTGCATATTTTATTTGGGGCCAAAGGAATTTAATGGTGCATGAAGGCAGAGGTGTTAATCCGGTGGCAGTGGTGCATCGCGCTCGGCGTATGCTAGCAGATTACCAAAAAGCTTGGCACGGTCTGGTGGGTGAGGTATCCAGGGAGCGTCAGGTGCCAAGGGAAGAGATTATTGATGCAGGTTGGATCCCACCTGGGGAGGGGTTTGTAAAGGTGAATTGGGCCGTTTTTGTGGAGCTTGATTCTAGTCATTGTTTTATGGGGGTTGTGATTAGAAATCATGGGTCTCATGTAATGGGGGCTATGGTTATGAAGTTGCCTGAGTTGCCGAAAGGGATTCATCCTAATGTGAGTGCTGTCATTCAGTCATTGAAGTTTGCTAGTGAGATGGGGGTTCAAGATATTATTCTTGAAGGTTCTAAGGTCTCTTTTTTGCCTTCAGTGGGATCAGTTTTTAAGGGGCTTTCGATTCAGGACATGTGGAATGAGGAGGTAAATATATTGAGTCATCAATTTAATTCTTTCTCTGTTTCTGTAAGCTCCAAGAAGTCAAATGTGACTGCTGTGGCCCTGGCCCGGTTTGGGTCTTCTGTACAAGAGCCAAAGACTTGGGTGGAGGATTTTCCTGTTGAGATTAGGAGTTTTTTGTAACGTTTGAGTTTCAGTTGTAATTCTTTTTGGTTCATTCAATAAAACTTTTCTACTATTATTATCAAAAAAAAAAATAGTCAATTAGTCATTGTAAATGCCCAAAAATAAAAAATACTCATTGCATTCTTATTGCAAAGAAATAATTATGTATTAAATAATGATGAAGAAGATGAGTGTTTTTTTTTTTTTCATTCACACGAAAATGACGTCTTTTTGGAATAAGAAACTAAACACATATTTAATTTAAGCATGTTTCCTTTTTCTTTTTCTTTTTTTCGTGAAACCACGACCTTTTTGAAGTCCCAAAATGGAAAATTTAACTCTATATTTTTTTTTTGTTCGAAATATTAAATATGAGCATTTAATTGTAACTTGAATATTGGTAGTGGGTATTTAAGTTATTAATTGTGTATTTTTAAATTTTTTTCACTTACTGACACATGGCAAGTGCGTGGCGGCATTTCTGCCACTTAAATTGCCACTATTGACACATGTGCCACCTAAGATGGTAGGTGTTATGCAAAAGACGTTGCCATAGATGCCACGTGGCAGAAAGATTACAACGTCTTCTGCTTTAATATATACTAGTCGCAAACCCGCGCGATGCGCGAAAAATTCTCAATTAATTTTTTTTAGTGTGTACATATATAAAGAATTTTTTAGAATGTAGACATTAAAATATTTAATTATATCAATTTTATTAATTTTTTAATGAATATAAAGGAAGGAATATGATAAATTATCATCTTTCATATATATATATATATATATATATATATTAATGTTAGTAAATAAGTTGGACTAATGCCCTTTGCAATTGCTCACCATATCTCTATCATAAAAGGTATTTCTTGTGCATCTTCGGCTAGAATAATAGAAACAAAATAACTGCTAGAGTTTCACTATAATGTCTAATATAAATGCTTGTCATAGAACATTATCTTTTATGAATTTTGTGAAAAAACACTAACTGATATAATAATACAAGAATTACATGTTGCCCATGAGGAGTGGCAGTCTGGCAGAGTAGATGAACATAACAAATCCTTGCTTCAACTTTCATTGCACATAACTTACCTTTTTATATTATCATAGCAAGCTATATATATATATTTTTAAATCGAAATCAATAAATGAATTAGGAAAAATAAAAAGCTAAATGATAGTAGTTGATTAATTAAAAAACATATAATGAGCATCCAACCAACATCTCTAGATCGAGTTTCTTTGTGGTTCTCGCCAATTCTGATTTGCTTCCCCTACTTTAGGGACTGATGAATCTTTCTTCCTAATTGAACCTTCAAATTCTTTCAAAACCACAAATCTTGTCTTCTTTTCCATCAGTTTATCACTCAATTGTCTCTCCCTCCAAATAGAGGGATGAATTGTATATCATTGTCTTGGCTCATCAGAATTGCCTCCCTACCACTTGGTCACTTCACAGAACAAAGTGTAAAACCCAATCGAAGACTTCCACGACATTATTTGGGTAGGAGAATAAATAGGAAAATAATTCAATTGTGAGTAGGCAATTATTGCATGTTTTAGCAAATTTTATAATAAATAAATCAATGTCACAAATAGGAATTGAACATAAATATGAACAGATTAAAAAAAACGTAAGAACCATGGAATTTAAAGAAAAAAAAACTGCAACAAAGTTTTCACTAATAAAAATCATTAAATGCTATGCCAAAAATTCAAGTAGCATATTTGGAAACTAAATTTTGAAAAAATAAAGGGTCATGAATATTGATTGGACACCCAAATAAATCAATGTTCACAAATAGGAATTAAAAACTTGAACATAAATATGACTTTAATGTAGGCAAAGTACCTAATAAATTTTAAAAACCGCAACAAAGGTAACGTGTAAATGCATTCTTCAACATCTTTTTAAAAAACGATTTAAAAAGGAAGGGTCATAAAAATTGATTGGACAAATAAATATACCAATGCTCACAAATATGAATTAAGAACTTGAACATAAATATGACTTTAATTTAAACGGTAGGAAAAATATAATTCCGTTTTTAAAATTGATGGTGTGAATGTAAAAAATGAATCAATTTGTATAATATATCATTAGCAAACATATTTCCTTTTCTCGCTCACTTGACCGCGGAAAATAGACGGTTTACTATTTCAATTTGACTAATGGCATTCTAAAACAGTCACTAATAACACACCATTAATTTGGGCAATCAATTTGTATAATATATCACTGGAAAACATACTTTTGTTTGTGACTCACTTCACGATTGATTATTTCTATTTGAATAATGGCAATGATTGATTAAAATCGGTGGTTTAATGGGTACAAAAAAAAAATCATTGTAGAGACAATTAATGTACATCAATCGTCATAACCAAAATGATTAAGAAATATCGAATCAATTTTCTATAGAAAACCTATAGAAAATGCTAATACGTAAGGTTTTGGCAAAATATATGATTAACAATAGAAAAATATTTCATTTTAGTTTCTTTCCTTTATTTTAAAACATAAAATTCATAGACAAAATTAAGTGAATACAAGCTAAAAACCTGAGAAATGAATGGAATTTCGTGAAGTTGATTGGCTATTGCTTGGAGGATGAACACCGGCTACTGGTGTATGAGTTCATGCCTCGAGGCAGCTTGGAAAATCATTTATTCAGGAGTAAGTTCTATCACATCTTTCACACAACTGAATTAAAATGGTTCGATTATGTTATGTAATTGACAAAGTTTACAATTGTGGCTTCACCAGAAGGTTCTTATTTCCAACCTCTTTCTTGGAACCTCCGCTTGAAAGTTGCTCTTGGTGCTGCAAAGGGGCTTGCCTTTCTTCATAGTGCCGAAACAAAAGTTATATATCGAGATTTCAAGACTTCTAATATCCTTCTTGACTCGGTATGTGACTTGTGAAGTAGGGCTTCTTTACTTTTATAATATGGTCACTTGTGATTGATTCGGGGGATAAACTTTTTATCTATTTGCTATCTCTTCTAAAAACTTCTTTTCTGATGTAATCACAGAGCTATACTGCAAAGCGATCGTGTTAAACCTATTGTTCACTTAGCTCAGTAAGTGAACAATATAAATAACATTTGGTTTTGGCCCTTAAGCAATATCAGTTACAAACCGCTTCATATTCGATTTTATGTCAACATTGTAACAGTCAGATGGCTCACCACCACTAATGGGCAAGTGAGGGTAATTACTCTTCAATGCTCTAATGACCAAACCAAATGTACGGGAAAGAGAAGAAACCCCTTATTTAATATTTGACCATTTCTACCCAAAAAAAAATAGTTTTGACAATTTAGTTCTTGAAACTCGATGGACTTGAGGAATAACATATTGTAATTTATTTTGATTCTTGAATATATATAACAATTTAGCATGTTCTGGTCACTTTATCATGGTTGACTTTGTTGGTATACTTTTTTCTTTTCTTTTTTGTAACTAATCTTAAATTCTCAATAATTATTTTTTAAATATTAAACTAAATTAAATCAGGATGTCAACTTGCTTATATTTCATTTTCTCTTACCTTTAATGGGTTTGCACGAAAAAACAGCAGAGTTGAAGGGTGAGATCTGGAAAGACTAAATTGGTGAGGTGTCACTTAAAGAAGAAGAAAAAAAAAATCAAAGGCATGAGATGTGGAAAGACTAAATGAATGTTCTGATTTTAATGCACGTTCTATAGGACTAAGAAAGGCATATTTCCTTTTCTAAAACAATATCATTAAATCTACAATATTGCATTCAAATGCTGACAGACAATTAAGGAAGGATAATTATAATTGAATTGTAACTTATTGGCTATGATTGATTGAAATCGATGGTTTAATGGGTATGAAAAAAAAAAAAAAAAACAGAGAGGGAGATGAGGGGGCAAAACGCCATGGGAGATGAAGGGGTGAAGGAGAGAGAGAGTTAGAGATTAAGGCATGTGAGAGAGAGACCGAAAGAGGAGAAGTGAGGTGGAATTGTAAGTGAAGAGAGAATCTAATGTGGCATTGTTTGGAGGTAGGAAAAATTTTTCCCTCTGCTTCGAGTTTTAATTTATATTATAGATTATAGATATAGATAGATCATAGATATTATAGATATAGAATTATTTCTCACAATAAAGGGTTGTCTTTCGTTTTGAATCTTTGCCACTAGTTGGACTAACAAAGTTGATTATGGAGATTCCAATCAATAATAACTATCAAAAAAAGTTCTTTCCAAACTCAGGTTTTTTTAATATTGCTTGATTTGGTGAATTTTGTTAACATATTTGATATTGTCTTTGTTGGTTATGTTCATGCAAGACCGGTCTAACCCTTAAGCGAGTTAAGTCGTCGCTTGAGGTCCCAACAAATAAAAAAAAAAACCTCTTATAAAACAAGACCCCCAAATTATGAAAAGAGAAACCCACAGAGCCTGAGAGATGAAGCTACATTAAGATGGACAATAGCTCCTGCCAACTAAAAAAAAATAAAAAAATCACAGAGCTCACAAACCCTTTCTTCTTTTTTTCTTTTTAGTAACTCTCTGCCCACCTTCAATTTCTTCTTCTTCTTTTTTTTTTCTTTTTTTTTTCTTTTAGTCAAATAGCACTGCACAGAGCCAATTGTAAATTTTTTTTTTTTTGGAGAAAAAGATAAGAATTGGTAAGTTTCTTTCTCTATTAATGTGTTTTTCTATTTAAATAGAAAATATTTGTTTAGATTAGAAACGGCTGCCATTTGGTTGGGTATTTCTTTGTTAAGTCTGGTACATGATTAATAAAAGAAAACATACTAGATTTTATAAATCAAATCTCAATGATACTTTCCCCACTAGGCCCTCTGTATCTTTTGAAATTGTATAACTCAAGTTACCTGATATCATTTGTTCCACAATGCTTTGGATAACTTGTGAAAGAGGCCTGCAATGAAGAGAGAACAATAATTGGTGAGTTTGAACCACCACCAAATATATAGGTCCCATGAAAAATATGGTAGATATTATTGGGTGTTCAATTCCGCAAACGGAAACAAAACTATGTAAATTAATTGGCACAAGACAATATTAAAAGAACTACAAATAAATATGTATATTTGTAGATCTGCATAAGCTTCCAAACGGAGTTACATATATGAAGTGGGTAATATTAAATGTAACGCATAAATATAACAAATAAAATTACCTATTCATTACAGTCCATCCAACAATATTGCCCACATGACTCAAAGCATCTCTCCACTGTTGCACCTTCATGTTCTTCTTTTCATGTTCAATTAAGGCATGTGCAAAAGTTCCATTTTCTGAACATACATCGGAAGGTTGCACATCATAAAAAACAGGTAGAACTGTCATTCCCTTCTCTTTCTCGCACTGAACGATCTTTGCAAGTTCATCTAAGCACCAAGTTGAAGATGCATAGTCTTTTGAGAAAATGACGATAGCAAATCTTGATTGTTCTATCTCTTTGAAAAGCTCTGAAATGAGTTTTCCTTTCTCAAGTTTTTCATCGTCCTTAAAGGTGATAATGTCCTCTTTAATCAAAGCACCATATATGAGGTTCGTAAATGTGTAGCGGGTGTCCTCGCCTCTAAAATTGAGGAAGACATCATACTTCCATTGTGCAGTAGAAGATGAAGTAGAAGAAGTTGGGGAAGATGACGAGGCAATCATGTCCATTTTTTTTTTGGCTAATCCGGTCACATCCATTAAATCCATTGGAAAATATACAAGTAAATATCGGATCACGATATAGATCTGCATGAAATGAAAAATAAATAAATCAATCAATCAAGTATAGCTGAAGAAAAATTAAATAGAAAATAATAGATCTCTCACATACAAGATTCAACAGAAAGTGGATTAGTCTGGTGTAGAACTCTGCTGGGTTTGTTGGTTAATTTAAGGAAAAGAGAGAGGACACAGCTTGAGGAGCAATCTGGCTTTGTTACATGCTTTTCCACTCAACCCGCTCAACCCGATCACCTGATCCGTTTGATTCAACCACCTTTATGGATGGTCAACGGATAACATATCTTCAAACCCGACTCATTCGGGTAGGTTGATAAAATTCCCCCAAACCCGACCAGCCCGACTCGTGCCCACCCCTACCTGCGAGGGGGGTTTGTAAAATATTCTCTAATCGAGTACATGATCATAGCATGAGCATATAAACAACAATATTATATCAGATGTGATTAGGAGAACATACCTGAATCCATTGATGAAATTAATAGAAGTAATAGGGCGTCTTCTACTCTCTTACTCTCTTGAGTTCAAGTCTAATGGGGAGACTTCAAAGTGACGGTAGGTTAGAGTGAGAGCAGGGACCCCTATAATGCTATATTTATATGATAAATATAAGGGCCTTAATGTAAACCCTAAACCCATAAAGGATTTACCCAACTTAGGCCCACACATTAAAATACCCATGTCCTACATTATTAAATGTAGCTAAGGTGCACCAAAGCCCAATAAACAATATATGATCACATTAAACTTAATGGGCTTTACCGGTCAACTCTCTGTCATACGGGGCATCCTATCAATTCGGTTTTGACACAAAAGAATGCTGCTCACAAAATAAAATCTTACATTCTCCCACTTGAGCAGCATAAGTCAAAAGATTTTTTTTTTTTTTTTTTTTTTTTTTTTTTAAAGAAGAAAAAATTGACTCTCCGAATTGATAATACTCTATGTGGCCACAATCCTAACAGAATGCCCAAGAGAGTAACACCTTAAACTTTGTCCTTAGTTAAATGAAAACATAAGTATCCAATTATATAGGTCAATACATCCAAAATTGATATAAGACCATACATAGTCAAAATACTTATAATTCCATCAACTCAGGTAATATGGTATGGTAATGTGTGGTATGGAAATTACATGCAACTGTGATCACCATGTCGATTTCCATAAGGTCCAACAATATGTTCTTATCAAGAACCAATAACGCTTCCCAAGAAGCTCCTTAAGACTGGCGAAAACTTTATGTCTTAAGTAGTAGAACTTTCACTCATAGGTCCAAGCCTGTATACCGTATGAGTTAACCGCCCTGCTTAAAGCTAAAACATGCTTTAAGACTTTTCCTGCCATAATAAACTTACATGTGCACACAAAATATGGCAAATAACATAACACGCATAAACAATGCATAATCAATATTCTCGAGAATGTAAATTGACTTAGTCAAAATAATAAACTGTAGTTTAACTTAAACAAAAATATAACTCCCACTAACCAAAAACATCAAAATTTTCAACCAACCCCATATGAGTACATATGAGTAACATGCTCCTTAAAAATTTAGGAGGCAATCCTTTGGTTAGGGGATCAGCAATCATCTCCTCTGTGGCTATATGAACAATAGAAGTTTGCAACTCTTGAATCTTCTCTTTAACAACCAAATACTTGATGTGCATATGTTTTAATCCAGTTGACCTTTTATTATTCTTTGAGAAGCAAACCGCAGCGGAATTATCATTGTAGATTGTCAAAGGCTTAGAGATGGAATCCACAATCTCTAACCTTGAAATAAAATTTCACAACCAAATAGCCTGTAAAATTGCCTCACAACAAGCTACATACTCAGTTTATCTCCTTTAACAATAGAAGCGTCACCAGCTGAACACATACTTATATAAAACCTCTCAAGAATTCTATTAACATAGTGCTTTTGAGATAGACGAAGAATGCCACGAGACCTGTCATGATGAATCTCAATGCCAAGAGCAAATGAAGCTTCACCAAGATCTTTCATCTCAAAATTATTGAACCAAAACCTTTTAGTTTCATGCAGCAAAATCCAAATCATTGCTAATAAGAAGAATATCATCAACATAGAGCACCAAGAAAATAATCTTGCTCCCACTAATCTTCAGGTATATACAATGATCAACAATATTTTCTTTGAAACCATATCTGTCATAAAACTCACCACCCCGTCCTGATCTAACAATCTTTTCCCTTTTAAGTTCTATTTCAGCTTTATAAATTTTTGAACATATCCAAAGCCTCAGATTTTTCTTGTATGAGAAGAATATATCCATAACGAGAAAAGTGGTCAATGAAAGTAATAAAGTATTTATATCCACCCAAAATGGCAGATGTAAATGGTCCACAAATGTCAGTATGAATGATCTCCAATAGCCCCTTATTCCGGGTAGCCCTCTTTCTTCCTAGCTCTCGTAATTTTCCCTTTAACACAATCAACACAAGTCTGAAAATCTAAAAAGTCAAGAGAATCCAGAATACTCTGAAAATATGAAAAGTCGAGAGAATCCAGAATACCATTTCTAGTTAACCTCTCCATTCTATCTCTCGTAATATGCCCTAAATGTCTATGCCATAATATCGAAGAAAATTCATCATTAACACGTTTAGATCCAATAGTAGCAAACACATGATGAGAAAAAAGGGTAATTTAAATCTAAATCTAACTTGTATAAGCCATCACATAAAATACCAGAAGCTACCTCATAAGAACCATAATAAAAGAAAAAATCTTGTATTACCAAAATGAAATACAAAACCACTAGAATCCAATTTAGAAACAGAAATTAAACTGCGTCTAAGAGAAGGAACATAAACGACATCGTCCAAAACTAAAGCACCACCAGAAGCTAAAGGTAAATTAACTACTCCTATGAATTCTACTAAAGCCTTCTCTCCATTGCCCATGTAGACTGCAACCTCTCCATCATTTGGCCTCCTCTTGCTTTTGAATCCCTGCAAGGAATTTGTAACATGAATAGAGGCACCAGTATCAATCCACCAAGAATTCAAAGGAACGTCCACCAAGTTAGATTCAAAATAGACAAGAGCTAGAGGGGTACCTTTCTTCTCAAGCCAATTCTTAAAACGGTTACAATCTTTCTTAACATGTCCCTTCTTTCGGCACCAGAAGCACTTTCCTTTCATGTCCTCATTCTTATGCTTGAACTGGGGTTTGGAATTGTTAAAATTGCCACCCTTATTCCCATTTTGATTGTTTCTGTTGCCCTTATAAAACTTCCTCTCGCCTTCACTATGATTATGGGTCACCATATGGGCACTCTCAGTCTTACTCTTTCGCATCATCTCCTCCTGTTGCACCACAATTGCAGTCATCTCATCTAACCCCCATTCACCCTTCACAACATTATAAGAAGTCTTAAGAGCACTAAACTGATCAGGAAGAGACTCAAGGATCAACCATACAAGGTAAGAATCAGGTATGTCAACTTTCATATCCCTCAATCTCATTGCAAGATTAGTCATTCTCATGACGTGTTCACGAACCCCAGTAGTACCATCATAAGTAGTGGTGGTCAATAGGCGCATGTAATTACTCTTCTCTGCCTTGTCAAAAACAACAAATTTCTTACTCACAGCAGCAAGATAATCCTTCGCATTGTCACACTGAGGAATGCTATTCTTGATTGTCTTGTCCATAGACAAACGCATAATCATCATACATAACTTGTTAGATTCCGCCCATTTATTAAAATAGGCCTTAGCCCCAGCAGAACTTTGAGAAGTGATTGCATCAGGCTTATTAACCTCTAAAGCTAAGTCCAACCTCATGATAGCCAAAACAACACGCAATGTCTCATTCCATTCCTCAAAGTTTGTCCCATTCAATGTCTTGATAGAAGACAAATGCGAAGAAAAAGAAGGGGTATCCAAGGCTGACAAAATATGAGATATTTAAGCTCACCAAAATTGCATATGTAAACAGACTATATGCAAATTAATATTTCATTAAGAAATTTATTTAGATTTGTCAGAGTAAACCATATAAACATAAATCTGACAAGAGTCCTAATGCATCATTAGGATCTGCTTTTGGAGCAAAGACCATAATATGCCACAGGTCCTCACAAACAAGTGGAAAAGCTAAATATACTGATGACAAAATTTTTGAAGAGTTCAACACCTTTGGGGCAGAAGAATTATTCTAAATTTTGGCATCCATACATTTACTTAACCCCATTCGGAAATTCCACCAAGTAAAGACCCTCTTAAGGAGATAATCATTACCCGTCTGAACCCCAATGCCATTGCAATCCAAGAACAATTAATAATGATAAAACATTATAAAGAATTCAACAATTCTCGTCGACCTTAATGGTATGCCCACTGTGTGGAAACATAGTCATCCAGCCCTACGAAAACCGATGAATCTTTGGATGCATCACAATATCCATAATGTCCAACAAAATATTTTCAGCATGTATACAAATTTTCTCATTTCAATTTTCAATCAAATATTGCATAATTAATAAACAAGTATTATGCATAATCAATGAGAAAATAAAATTGAATCACACTAAAATTATAGTGTAAGTATACACAGCCATTAAAAGCTGAAAATATGATAATTTTTTTTTTTAAAGGCTGCCCCATATTCTGTAATCTTTAGGACTCAAAGTGTACTTATTAGTTATCACGTTTTGCTGCAATTACTAACATGGCAAACTACGCACTTTTAATGGTTCTTTTCTTTTCTAATCCTAAAAAGAAACAGACCAGTGTTTATTGTTCGGTTTTACTTCAATCTTGACTGAGGCTTACAAAGTGATAGATCAAGTTGCAATGTATGAGATTGACCAACTAATAATCTATGGAGGCGAATAGTGTGGCTTTCTCAATGGGCATGGCAGGATTACCATGGATTTGTCTTATTGTGAAACAATAGAATCCAAAATATATATCGATTAATACAGCAGTATTAATACCGAAACAATAGCAATACCGAATTTGAGAATACAGCCGAAACCGATTATAACAAACCATATATATAAATATGTTAATACGGATTGAACTTAATATATATAACATATAACATATAACAACCCATATATATGAATATGTAAATACCAATTCAACTTAATATGTATATAACATGCAAATTGAACTTAATATGTATATAACATATAACATATGAACTTAATATGTATATAACATATAACATATGAACTTAATATGTATATAACATATAACATATAACAACGTAATATGTTAATGTTAAAACCGATTGAATTAACGCATATATATGAATATGTTAATACCGATTCAACTTAATATATAAATATATATAACATAGGTGCTAAGACTATCTTTATTTTGAATCCACCAGTGAACATATATGTCTTTATTAGCCGCATACACCAGTAAACATATATATCATATATGTTAGTACCGAACTTGAGAATTTGAGATTTGCAAGTAACTCTCCCAGGAACTAGTAACACGTTTTCCATCAGTAAAATAATTTGAAAATAATATAATATTTCATAGCCCATGTATGAGCATGAAAGCTCTGATACCAACTGTAAAACTTATCCTCTAATCGAGTACATGATCATAGCATGAGCATATAAACAACAATATTATATCAGATGTGATTAGGAGAACATATCTGAATCCATTGATGAAATTAATAGAAGTAATAGGACGTCTTCTACCCTCTTACTCTCTTGAGTTCAAGTCTAATAGGGAGACTTCAAAGTGATGTTAGGTTAGAGTGAGAGCAGGAACCCCTATAACGCTATATTAATTTATATGATAAATATAGGGCCTTAATGTAAACCCTAAACCCATAAAGGATTTACCCAGCTTAGGCCCACACATTAAAATACCCATGTCCTACATTATTAAATGTAGCTAAGGTGCACCAAAGCCCTAATAAACAATATATGATCACATTAAACTTAATGGGCTTTATCGGTCAACTCTCTATTATATGGGACATCCTATCAATTTAGTTTTGACACAAAAGAATGCTGCTCACAAAATAAAATCTTATAGGGTTGCCCAAGCCCAAGGGCTTGCCGGGCTTACCCCGGAGCCGGCTCTGGTGGACAGTAAGCCACAATTCATTGCAATATGTTCCTTGTAAGTAAAATTAAAATAAGAATTGCCACAATTCATTGCTGTTAGAATATAAGCCCAATGGGTCTTAGGCCCAATACATTGTCTTGTATAGCATTCTTTTTACTTGTGCATTACTCTTACTTCTGCCTATATAAAGGCTCTCTCTTGTACTATATTATTCATATAATACAATACACACTTTCAGTATTTAACATGGTATCAGAGCTAAGGCTCTAATATTGTGCAGTTTTAGTCCTTCCAGGCGTTATTCCGCTGCCTCAGCTGTCTCTGGTATTGCCTAGCCGCCACCGTCAAAAATCTGGTTGCTTGCGCTGCCAAGAAGCTGATTCCTCGCCGAACGGACTTGCTGCCACCCTCGATTCTCGTGCTACTGGACTCCGATCACGACACATCCGGTGCCATTGGAAAGATCTCGAAAAGCTCGACTCAACCACACAAAAAATAGCCCAATCAGCCGTCGGACGCACCCTCACGCGCCGCCCAAAGATTCGGTCGCCATCAAGCTGTTTGCCACGCACCCACGCACCTGTCTCTCTTGCCATGTCAGCCCTAGTGCCACATCATCCTGCCACGTCAGCCCTAGACCACATCACTGCCACGTCAGCCCTAGTGCCACATCAGCCTTGACCGTTGACCATGACCGTTGACTTTGACCAACGTTGACCGTTGACTTTTGACCAGATTTGACCGTTGACTTCAGGCGTGACCAGCGTTGACTTTGACCGTTGACCAACGTTGACTTTTTCTAGAGTTGACTTTTTGCAACCCAGGTGCTTCCTACCCAGTTTTTCGCGCTGATTTCATTTTTGTGGTCTATTTTTGCAGTTGAGGTTTCGTTATGACTCAAAGTGAAATTTCTAAGCCTATTCACAGGCGATCCAATCAGAAGAATTATCATCTTATTTGTGCCTTTTGCAAGCATCGCGGTCACACTATTGATCGATGTAACATGCGTGCCGGCATTCTTCAGCGCTCTGCAGCCTTGACTGCCTCTGAGTCTGTACCATCATCCGATGCTGCATCTTTTGATCCTGTCTCATTGACTACACCTACTTACAGCATAGCAGATCTGCAAGCCCTCTTCAGTCAGGTTCAAGCTTTGTCTTCCAGTGCATCCAATTCTGCTCTTTCTGTGACACCAGGTATCTCTTCTGAATGGTTCTTAGATTCTGCCTGCTGCAATCACATGACGGACAATCCTCACCTCACAAGTGCCCATACTCCTCCTGTCTTACCTACTATTACCACTGCTGATGGCTCCGCCATGACTGTTAGTCATGTTGGCTCCATCTCTACCCCTAACTTATCTATCTCTGATGTCTTTTGTGTTCCTAAACTGCATCTTAATCTTTTATCTGTTGGCTAACTAACCGAACTTGGTTTAAACCTGTTCTTTTCTTCTCGTGGTTGTCTTGTGCAGGATTCTCGGACGGGGCAGATCGTTGGGTCCGCGCGTAAGGTTGGACGGTTGTTTGAGCTTACTTCCCTTCACTTTCCGTCTTCATCAGTCTCCGCCCCTGTTATTGCTGCTTCTGCCTCCATCGAGTTGTGGCACTCTCGTCTAGGTCATGTTTCTCTTCCTCGTATTCAAACCTTAGTATCTAAGGGTCTATTAGGTTCAGTTTCTTCCAGTCCATTTGATTGCATGCCATGTCAGCTCGGCAAACAACCTACCTTACCTTTTAATAATAGTGAGTCTATTGCTTCTGCAACTTTTGATCTTATACATTCAGATGTATGGGGGCCCTCTCCTGTTCCCACAGTGGGGGGGTCAAGATATTTTGTTATTTTTGTCGATGATTTTTCTCGTTACACTTGGATTTATTTAATGAAAAATCGTTTCTGAAGTTCTCACAATATATCGTGATTTTGCTAAAATGGTTCAGACTCAGTATTCTAAAGCTATTAAGGTATTTCGCTCTGACAATGCACGAGAATATAGACAAACAGATTTTTCTACTATTCTTAAACACTATGGAACTATTTTTCATACCTCTTGTGCTGGCACCTCACAACAAAATGGACGAGCTGAACGTAAACTCCATCACATCCTAGATACTGTTAGGGCTCTCACCAATGTAGCCTCTACTCCTGCCTCATTCTGGGGTGAAGCTGCTCTCACTGCAGTGTACACCATCAACCGATGCCCTTTCACCTGTCATTCAAAACACAACACCATATGAACGGTTGTTTGGCACAACTCCAAACTACAGTCTACTCAAGGTTTTTGGTTGTGTCTGTTTTGTTCTTCTTCAACCACATGAGCGCACTAAACTTCAACCCCGCTCCCAGCTATGTTGTTTTCTTGGCTATGGCCTTGAAGAAAAGGGGTACCGGTGTTATGATCCAGTTGCCAAGCGTCTTCGAGTCTCTCGGCATGTGGTATTCTGGGAACACAAAATGTTCTATTCCTTACCTTTATTTTCTGCAGGTAATTCTGATTCTCAGGCTGATCCTCTACCAAATCTCTTCCCTGAGATTCCTTCCCCTTCTGCTGAGTCAGTTAATCCCATCTCCGACGAGTCTCCCCCTGCTGATCCCTCTTCTGATGAGTCTCCTACAGCCGATCCTACCTTCGACGAGTCTCCTCTCTCTGCCCCTGCTGCGAATCCTGTCAACACTACTGCTCCTGAGCCCCGTCGCTCTCATCGGGTACGTACTCTTCCCTCTCATCTTCGTGACTTTCACTGCTTTTCTGCCTTTGCCACCTTACATGAACCTCACACCTTTCGTGAGGCCTCCTTCTGACCCTTTATGGCAGCAAGCTATGAAAGAAGAATTGGATGCATTGTTAAAGACAGGTACTTGGGATCTGGTTGATTTGCCAACTGGTAAATCTGCTATTGGTTGCAAGTGGGTGTACAAGATCAAGACTCGATCAGATGGTACTGTTGATCGCTACAAGGCTCGTCTTGTTGCCAAGGGATTCACTCAAGAGTATGGCATTGACTATGAGGAGACATTTGCCCCGGTGGCTCGCCTCTCCTCTGTTCGTACACTTATCGCAGTTTCTGCTTCCCGACATTGGCCACTTTTTCAGATGGATGTGAAGAATGCCTTTCTTAATGGAGAACTAACTGAGGAAGTCTACATGCAGCTCCCTCCTGGTTTCTCCCAACCTCCAGGCTTTTCTCACAAAGTGTGTCGCTTACGTCGGGCACTATATGGTCTTAAGCAAGCTCCACGAGCTTGGTTTGCCAAGTTCAGCTCCACCATTTCTCAGCATGGTTTTTCAGCTAGTTCATATGATTCAGCTCTGTTCTTCCGACGCTCAGATCATGGTATTACCCTTCTCTTGTTGTATGTAGATGACATGATTATTACTGGTGATGATGTGCAGGGCATCCAGGATCTTAAGCACTTCCTTGGTCAGCACTTTGAGATGAAGGATCTGGGTCCCCTTAGTTATTTTCTTGGTCTTGAAGTCTCTTCATCCTCCGATGGTTACTATCTCACTCAAGCCAAGTACACATCTGATCTTATCTCTCGAGCTGGAATCACGGACAGCAAGATAGTTGACACACCCATCGAATACAACAATCGCCTGAATACTCATGATGGAGAACCACTTCCTGATGCTACCCTCTACAGACAGCTAGTTGGGAGTCTTGTTTACCTCACTGTCACTCGACCGGACATCTCCTATGCCGTTCACATTGTTAGCCAGTTCATGGCTGCACCGCGGTCTCTTCATTATACTGCTGTACTCCAGATTCTTCGGTATTTGAAAGGCACCTTGTTTCATGGACTTCACTTCTCATCTCAGTCGTCGCTCACTCTTCAGGCTTATTCTGATGCCAACTGGGCAGGGGATCCTACTGACCGTCGTTCCACTACAGGGTATTGTTTTCTTCTTGGTGACTCCCTTATCTCTTGGCGCAGCAAGAAACAATCTGTTGTTGCTCGTTTTAGTACTGAGGTAGAATATCGAGCACTTGCTGACACCACTGCTGAGCTCCTTTGGTTACGTTGGCTTCTCCAGGACCTAGGCATTGATTGTTCTACTGCCGTTCCGATCCATTGTGACAATCGAAGTGCCATCCAAATTGCCCACAATGACGTCTTCCATGAGCGTACCAAGCATATTGAGATCGACTGTCACTTTGTTCGTCATCACTTACTACAGGGTACTTTGCAGCTCTATTCAGTGTCTTCTCAAGACCAGTTAGCTGACATCTTCACCAAACCTATGCCTCCAGGCCGTTTCCGTGATCTTATTTCCAAACTCAAGTTGGTGTCTCTTCACCCAACATGAGTTTGAGGGGGGATGTTAGAATATAAGCCCAATGGGTCTTAGGCCCAATACATTGTCTTGTATAGCACTCTTTTTACTTGTGCATTACTCTTACTTCTGCCTATATAAAGGCTCTCTCTTGTACTATATTATTCATATAATACAATACACACTTTCAGTATTTAACAATTGCAATATGTTCCTTGTAAATAAAATTAAAAAAAAGAATTAGGCAGCTAAGAATAGGATAGTCATCAGTCATCACAAAGTTTCACATCTATTGGACAGTCCTCGATCCAACTACCAGTTAAGAACATTGTAGACATGTCTTAGACTTTTAGTAAACGCTAACACATCGCCACAACAACGCGTGGCATGCTTGGGTTACTGGTAGGAAGATGGAAAGAAAAGAAACAAGGGGAGAGAAAGGAAACCATTCTTTCGTTTAGTCGAGAGAAATTGAGGGAGGGAATAGTTTTTCATTGGACCCATCATTTTTATTTCCTCGAAGAAAACGAGAGAGAACAGTGAGTTGCACATGACACCCACAAGAGGATTCTCCTTCCTTTTCTTTTTTGCCTTGTAAAAACATTTTAAAGGAAAAATAGTAAAATACTCTGTTTTCTTTTTCCCTTCTTTTCCTTACTCATCTTCCATTTCTCTTCTCTTCCCTCCCACTCCATTTTGCCAATCACACTGTGAAGGAATACGTACCTAGTAACTATGACTCTTTCTGGCGTGTTAGGATTGAATATTTGTGAATTTTATTTATTTATATGAAGTCATTTAAAACTTTTTTTTTTATTATTCTTTTTAAATATACATATGTATTTTGTCAGTTTTCAACCGATAAGCAAATAAATGTATCCATATGTAAATATTAGAACCATAAAAATAATAATGGGTCCTAATTTTTTATGACAATGTTGCTAAATAGATTGAATGAGTTCAAAATTAACATCTTGAATCGATTTGTATAATATTATGTTCTTAATACCCCTCCACGTATGATGTATATATCGGTTATTGTTAGTTTTTTATGAAAATTTCATCCTAGTGATATGTTATTGTTATACTTTTTTCCTATCTTTCTTTACATTAAACTCTTCCAATTAAAAAGATGATTAGTTACTGTAGGGGGCAAAAATTAATTAAGACAAGTATAGGATTAAAAATAAAAGTAGAAGCATAGTTGGATTTGATCTCTATTCTACAACACATTGTACATGCATTTTACAGCTTGGTAAATATGATTGGTCCACAAAATATCTCATAATATCTCATAAATATCTATAAAATATCCTGTATATGTTCTATTAGGTTCTAACAAATTCTATGCACAAAGAAACTCTACATATGTGAAGGGAAGAGCAACGTGAGAAGGGGCTGCTAGGCTGAAAAAGAGACATGAGAGAGAGTCTCTCATACTGCTTGGTCATTTTATCTTACTATATTTGTAGTTATATTTGATATATTACAAATCTCTACGTGGACGTAAGCAAGTTTCCGAACCACCTAAAAATTATGTGTTTTGTACTTGATTTATTTTATTATCCAAATAGTCTCTAATAGACTGAGATTTATCATGCTGTAATGTTTGATGCGGTTCCAATATTATCTGAAAATTACCCCCTCTAGTTACTTTTCAACCTTTTGATTGCTTATGTAGGACAAATTATAACTTGGATCTAATCTTATTAATTTGTTGTGAACATACACCAAATTGGAAAGGAATGATGATAGTGGAGAGGAAAGAAAAATGAAAAAATGGTGGGGAAGATCCAAGAGGAGCTCGTATTTAAGAAAAGAGGCCAGACCAACAACATATTTTGGTGTGAATGGACCAAGCCCGACGTACATAGGGATGCAATTAAATGAATCGAGGAGAGTTGAGTATTAAAAGTTCGTAATTGTTCATTTAATTTTATTTCTAACACGAACCAAGCTCGAGTTCATCATCTAAATAGAATACATGTTCAATTTTGGTTAATTCCTTGTGAGCTTATTCGCGATCTACTTAATTTACTTATTCTTTATCCATATATAGTAAACGCTACGACTAAATATTTTTACCCTTTCATGAATATATGCTGAAGGAACATAAAATGTAACAGTTGGAAAAGTTGACTGAAAGATAGAATTTCCTTCCTTATGAGGTTTGTCCGAACACCTTCCCTGTATCCTGCAGTGCAAGCCAACTTAAAACAAGAATGGATTGTTAGAACCATGGACAACCCAGTGGGGGTCGGCCTTTGGCTCTCCGATGCCTTAATCAGTTTATAGATCAAAAGGTGATCAAGAACTTAATAAACAGAGCTAAAAGAATTTTGTGAGTGAAAAAGCCAGTCCTTTCAATCCATTGGGTCTCCTTCCATTTATACCTGTCTTCAACTAGAGATATTTTATGATATTTACCAATTCCACTTCCCAATATTTTGATTCTGTCAATAATCAAAGATATTTAGGCTACTTGTTTAGCATATTTCTTCCTAGAATGTGGTTTCTGTCAGTTTGAACGAATGATTATTATCACCACTGATCACAGTTTAATTTCTGAGTCCAAAGTATAAGGCGTATTCAACACTCCTTGTCTGGATATTTTATGCATTTATGGGAGTTAAAACAGATATCAGTTCCTAGCCCCTTAATTTCAGAGTTTATGTCAGAAAAACAGAAAAACATTAAATGCTGGGTTTTTTAATTCACTTCGGGATTGACCGAACAAGATTTCAGCTGACTAAACCTGAACAGGTAAACAGTTTGGATCCGACCGAACACATGACGAAGCTCGGTTATGACCGAACAAGTGACGCAGCTTGGCTATGACCGAACTATAAATTGATATGATTTAAGTTAAATCCTTAACCTCTAGTTTCGGTTTGGTTACTTCCGAATTATTTCCCCTCCATATGCTAACAATTAAAAATTAAATTATAGTGAAATTATATTATTTAAGTTAAATAAATAGAATGATTTTAGTTTATAAACTTATAAAAATCAGATTCATAACCTTATACTATTAAAAATTATATATAATTCTACTACAAAATGGACTATTTATATTATCAATAAGTTAAAAATAATAATTTGATATATATCTTATGAATTCTTTTTACAAATTACACAATCCAATTTCTAGTCTATATAAGTATATTTTAAACATTTTTATGTCTACATATAAATACATAATATAATAAATACTTTAATCGAATCTCATACTCACAATCTAAATCACAAGCACTTTATTATGTTTGAGCTCGATTTGTTTAATATTCGAACTTAAACTTGAACTTGAACTTAACTCATTTGTTAAATAAACCTATATAAATGAGTTTTTCTGGAATTAAATTCAAAATTATTTATAAACAGTTCGGTTCATTTACAAGTCTATATATCCTTACATATCAAGCAATTAATGCCAAGCGCTTCAAGAAAGGAATATACTCCATTTCATATGTAGCATATGCTACATATGACATATCCCAAACGAAATGTCAATCTTTCTTGTACCACCAAAACTTTCCCCTTTCCTTAACCTTCTCATTGCCTCCACGCTCCACTCTCCACTCTTTTATCCCATCTCCTCTATAAAATAGTTAGACTAGACCCAGCTTATAACTTATAAAGTTATACATATCCCCACAAACTTTAAAGTCACAACAAAACTATAATGGCTTCCGAGTCATCCTCATCCAGCAGTACCACCACCTCGCCCATCAAAACCGTAGTGGTTTTGGTCCAAGAAAACCGCTCCTTCGACCACGTACTGGGATGGATGAAATCCCTCAACCCTGAAATCAACGGCTTATCAGAAAACAAATACTCCAACCCCATTTCCACAGCAAACCCAAACGCAAACCTACTCTACTACGGTGACAAGTCCGTGTATGTAGTCCCTGACCCTGGCCACTCCTTTCCAAGCCGTCTACGAGCAAATATTCGGCGAGCCATGGAGCGAGGAATCCGCTGCCAAAAACCTCTCCCCCACAATGAATGGCTTCGCTCAAAACGCAGAGACCACTCAGAAGGGTATGTCGGAGACAGTGATGAACGGGTTCGCACCTGATAAAGTCGGGGTTTACAAGGAGTTGGTGGAGGAGTTTGCTGTGTGTGACAAGTGGTTCGCTTCGGTTCCGGCATCGACGCAGCCGAATAGACAGTATGTGCATTCGGCTACGTCGCATGGGCTTTCGGGTAATGATTCTAAGCTGCTTATTGAAGGGATGCCTCAGAAGACTATATTTGAATCTATGCATGAAGCTGGTTACACTTTTGGGAGTTACTATCAGTACCCTCCGGCCACTCTATACTACAGGTAAATAATTTCTTCTTTTTTAACCTGTCTTGTCGTTTCTACGTGACTTTATTTTATTAACTTAATTAGCTTAAAGTAACTTTGCTTTTGACTTTATAGGTTAAGAACATGATGGAATTTTCAACCGAAATCTCTTAATTAAAAGCTACTCCTAAGTACTTATAAATAATGTTAGTTTATACGTTTTTTATTTTAATAAAATTGATAATAGCTTATCCAAGAGGTAGTTCAATAATAGATTTTTTTCTCCATTATTGTAATTAATAATTATGAAGAAAAATAAATTTAAACAAAGTGTTGCTATTTTGGATTTGGTTGATTTAGGGCTTTTTTTTTTAGGGGTTGGGTGGGTGAATTTCATTTGCTTTATAAAATTAACGGAAACTTGATGATTGCTTTCTCTACTGGTGAAGGTCAGAAGGTGGTCCCTCGGGGCATATTCGAAAATATTAGAACGATACTAGGTGTTTTATATTAGGATTTACAGGACAAATTCAAGCATCGATCCAAGCTTTCTTTAATAAAAATAAAGAAAATTTCTAAGTCCTAACTAATAAATCTTTGTTTCAAAATTTTTTTCTTCTATATATTGTTTCATATGTAATGTAACTTACATGTTATTAGTCGTGTGGTCATGTATACACCACAAAAGATGCACATGGCACATGAAAATTCCCACTAAAAAAATCAAATACTGAACCCAATTAACCATCATGCATATGTTTGTTACTTGGTGGGGGCATCATCACTAAGGTGATTGCAATAATTTGGACAGCTATATATACGTGCCCATGTCATTGTTCTTTTACATTTCTATTTTATTTTTCTCTCATATGCCATACCCTTTTGTTTTCCCTCCCTTCTGTTCTGTTTCTACCTTATTAAGTAATTGGAGCCTACAATGATGATGCTCTTTTTGCAAAGTTGAATTGCGGTCGGTTGGTGAGCTCCCCGAAGTCAAATCATGGAGTCCCCACTGTTTTAAAAAAATACCTGGAAAGCAAAAGTAACAAAAAGGATTTGAGAATTCCAAAATTTTCTAAAGCTACTTGTCCCTTTAAAAACTCTTATAGTACATATTGTATCCAACACATTTTTATAGTTCCATGTGATTGAGAGACATTGATGTTAGTTAGTTATATGAGAAATTTAGCATTACTGCAGAAATTTTTCAAAAAAAAAAAATCATATTATATACCATATAATATGAGAAATTTAGCATTTTTATAGAAATTCTCCAAAAAATCATATCATGTATTAGTATATTGTTAGGGTCATATTGTATATTTCACATATATAAATCATGATTATGCTAAGTGATTCTTATTATTATATTTAAAAAAAAAATGTTAAGTGAGTATATTTTCCTTGTACCGAGTGGTTATAAATATATTAAAATCACTAATATAATTTGTTCTAAGTAAACTTTTCTTGCTTTCCGCTTAGGAGTTAGGAAGGTTTAATTACTATTAATATTTTCTGATGGAATAATTCAATTGTCAACAGGAATCTAAGAAAATTGAAATACTTAGTACACTTCCACGACTTTGATCTACTTTTCAAGAAGCATTGTGAGGAGGGGAAGTTGCCAAACTATGTTGTAATTGAACAAAGATGGTTCGACCTGTTATCAATACCAGCAAACGATGACCACCCATCTCATGATATCTCAGTAGGTCAAAAATTCATAAAGGAAGTCTATGAAACATTAAGAGCAAGCCCACAATGGAATGAAATGTTGTTCATAATTACATATGATGAGCACGGTGGATTTTATGATCATGTTCCAACGCCTGCAACAGGAGTTCCTAGTCCTGATGACATTGTTGGTCCTGCACCATATAACTTTAAATTTGACCGTCTTGGTGTTAGGGTTCCAACCATCTTAATTTCTCCATGGATTGAGCGTGGAACAGGTATGTTGAGCATGTCAATTAGTTGATGTTAGTCTATAAATAGATTTCTAAGCCTTATTATAATGGTTAAATTACAAATTAAATCTTCTAACTTTGATATGTTTTCAATTCAGTCTTTTAAGTTTATTTTTATTTTATTTTTTTATTTTAATCCTTTAACTTTCATCTGTACCAATATAATCCTTCTATCCATTTCCTAATTCTAATATACATCATTAAATCTACCAAAACAACATTATTTTGGAAAGTGAAAAATATTAATACTAACGACCAAACTAGATGAAATGATTAAATTGAAAACATATTAAAGTTAAAACCTTGGGGGTAGATCAACTGATCCGGCTTTGGGTGTGCTCCCCAATAATCACTAGTTTGAGTTCCCTCAGGACCACCTACTCAAAGCAAAGTCTTGTCCCTTAGGGTGTTACGTGTCTATCTCGATTGCATATCTACGGAACATTGGTATAATTTACAATTAAATCTTTTTTTAATGTGGGTCTTGAGAAGCAGGTGAGGAGAAAAGATGCTTTATCTTTCTTCATATTTGAGTATTCTTTTTCTTTTTTTAGTACTTCCTAGATCCAATTAAAACATGAATGATTATAGCACTTCGTTTAAAATTTTGCTTTAATTGTACTTAGTTGGCATTAACTTTATAAGGAGTAAAGTAACACAAGCTGTTGATGAAAAAATTGCAGTGTTGCATGGTCCTTCAGGGCCATACGAAACGTCACAGTTCGAGCATTCCTCGATTCCAGCAACTGTGAAGAAGATTTTCAATCTCAAAGAGTTTCTAACAAAGCGTGATGCATGGGCGGGCACTTTTGAAGGTGTTTTGACTAGAACGAGCCCAAGAACAGATTGTCCAGGTAGACCTTCACAGCTAGCTTTAATCACAAACTCTTTTATAATTGTCACTGTATCTTTTCTCTCATATTATTATGCATGCATATTGCAGTTACTTTGGGGGAACCTGTGAAACTACGTGATGCTGGGCCAGCAGAAGAGGCAATACTGAGTGAGTTCCAAGAAGAGTTAGTACAATTGGCTGCGGTATTGAATGGGGATCATAGAAAGGATACCTACCCTGACAAATTAGTGGAGAACATGACTGTTGCAGAGGCTGCTAAATATGTTAAAGATGGATTCAAGAAATTCCTTGATGAATGTGACAAAGCCAGGGCAAGTGGAGTAAGCGAGGACGAGATTGTTGTTTGTGCTACATCCCCATCATCATCATCCAAATCCTTTGCTCAACAAGATGTTTTCTTGTTTAATCTGTGATAATTGATAAACTTCCATTTTCACGTCTCTCTGCAAATCACATTCTTTGGTTTCCGATTAATTGAAGCACAACTTTCGATCTCCTTGAAGAATAGTCTCGGTTTGGAGCTGCGTTGGGCTCAAGTTCTATGGATACAGATTCATTCATTTAATAATGTAGAGACCCTTATATCCATGTTCTATATTGTTGTAATTTGCTGTGATTAAAATTGTTTTGTGATTCCATTTTCCAATTATATTAATGTCAAGCAAAGAATTTGAATATGACGCATCCAAATTTATTTATTTTATTTTTATCTTACCTACTAAAAAAATTGCATCCAACTTTGGCAACAGCCCAACATTCAAAACTTACCATGACACCAATAATTTAGCAACCCAGTCCCTCAAGCCCTTAGTTCCCTCGAGCCCTTAGTTCTCCTATAGCGGGGTCGAGTCTTGCATATCCTTGTGCAAGTATTTAGTGTTAGGTTAAAAAATCGTATTGATGGATGAATGGATTCCTTGGCCATTGGTCTTGAGAAAATTGAAAGTTATTAGGGACCCAACACCCAAGGCCGGCTCAACGAATTTCGGGCCTAAGGCGAAAATTTTAATGAGGGTCTCTTTTTTTTTTTTTTTTGATACTTTGCAAAAGAAAACACATCACATAGTCAGACATTGGGTCACATTTAAACACATTTACAAAATATTTGGAAGCAGAGGATGCCAAATCCTTTGCGGATGTGGAGATGTATGGCTTGTTGCTGTGTTATATTTTTATTTAATTTTGATATATTTTTTTATTTTTTGAGATGCAAAATTACTAATTAGGTAATTTCTACTAAAAATTTATAATTAAAAATTATTAATGAATAAGTGAAATACAATTTATAATGAAAACTATAATTTAACTAAACTAAAATTTAAAGTAAAAAGCAATATAACCTG